>CM062818.1:1767036340-1767677160 GCA_031772625.1 Pinus tabuliformis
AAGGAAAGCGATGTAAGAAAAGATGAAGAAAGGAAGAGTTGGATCAAGAAAATTTAGCGGGAATACTTGCAGGTAACAAGTTGCATGTATGATTTCCTAATTGCTTTTTGAAGGCACAGTAAATGCATGTGTGTATTTAGTTTATTTTATATCATTGGCATGGGTTTTGTTGAGTTTGATAGTGGTTTCAGCCTTGCCTTTCCATTTCCGAATATCCATAGTGTGATGGGATTCATTTTGGTTGAGATTTAGATTACTAGAAGGTTTTGGATATGGGTGAGGTGGTCTCAGGAAAATCCTAAGTGTGGGGGGTGGAGATGGTTTTCTATGGGAATCCCTCAACAGGTGGGTGGAGAAAGGAAAATTCCTCAAGGGATGGTGAAGTAATTCTGAGGCATCCAAGCTTGGTTTGGTTTTTGTGATCTCATGATAATTTTAGGTGATATCATGGTAGTATGAGGATGGAGGTGGTTTAAACTCTAGATTCCCTTGGTTTTTTATGGATTGGTTATCCCATGAGATCTCACATTCATGCTTGGATATGGCATGGGGGTGATTGGCCGAAAGAAAGATTTGGTTCAACCCAATATATGGCCGGGTGATACGGGGAAGTACTTGACTTGTTTCGATTTCGCATATGTTAATAAGAGCTAAGTTCCTCTTGTATTTTATGAGTAAATTTACTTGTTATGATGTTGCTTTAATGGCTATTATATCATTGTTATTAATCTTTTTATATGATGGTTATAAACACGATTCTATGATAGATTCAAGTTATGTCTCTTATCATGTTTGATTGATAAATGAATGGTTATTGAATGCATGACCTAATAGTTATTATTGCATCTATTGTGAGAGGGAATTAAACCCTCTTGATGATTCTCATATAAGTTTCAAATGTCTATGTTCAAATATGCATTCATGTCTTGTATATTTCATGTTCATTATGTGTTTGACAGAATGGATGTCATGGTCAGACCTGGTTAGGTCAAGTCCCTATCTGATTTTTGTGTTAATAGGCTTTGTCCTTATGTCATTTATCATTTCTGAAAGTTTTATCAAGTTCTGGGTAGAGGTTTGGATCCTATCCCTAAAAATGTGGCTCATATCTCAGGGTCACATGCACAGAACTGAGTAATTGAGTCTATAGTCGCTGGAAGGTAGCGTCATCATTGTGAATGGAGGGTTACAATCATTGGCTTGCCTTGTTATACAAGTGACTATGGCTTTAGATCACTGAAAAAGAAATTTATCTTAGGGTATAGGCACCTGGAGTGGTTGCTTAGCTCCTAGGGGTCTTGTAGCACTTGAGGGAAGTAAGTAAAGTTTCAAGTTGTTGATTCCACTTCATTAACTGTAATTAGGAGGTCGAGTCATGTTATAGTATCTCTTCACTCATGTTTACTATGGTATGTCAGTGAAAGTGAGTAAATGTGGGAGATGGCATTACAGAATGGTATCAAAGCATGGTTCAAACACTTGGACCTGATGGGATAGATGCATGTGGTTATGCATTCATTTTCATGGTTATGGTTGTCATGCATGAGGTCATGGTAAGTAGTTGGTATTTCATGCATGATTTTGGCATATTGACATGATTATGATTACACATGTATCATGCTAATGTGGACCAATTTTGCAGATGAGACAAGCCTCCCCTTAATGTCATTGAGGTATGATTTTAATTATGGTGTATATTTGGTTTATTTGACATGGAATTCTTGCAGGAAGAAGAGAAGAAAAGATGACAAGAAAAATTGTGGAAGACAGTTCACATGACTCTCCTTACATATCAGTTGGGCAACAAGGAGACGAGTATTCTACTGATATAGAAGATACATTGAGGAGTTTGTTGCAAAATATCAGAAGTTACAAATAAGACAATGATAGGTTGGTTGAGACTCAGGAAATACTTACAAGGGCTTAGGAAAAGTAAGAATAGGTCAAAGCAGTGATCCATTAAAGTTTTTTCAGATTTTCAGAGACAGGAATGGTTGAGGATTAGTCAAGAATATGAAGAGAAGACTAATGGGGCATATGGTAGCAGGTCTTGGTCAGAATACAGGTTGGATATAGGGGACACAGTCAGAGGTGGAATATCATTGGATACACCTGACAAGAGGACTGGTATGTATGGGTTTCATTCTAGTTCCTCGTCTAGGAGACATCATCACCATCATCACCACCATCATCCTTACAAGAGGAATGAGTACTTTCTTGAGTTGTTCAAGAAAGTCAATCCTCCTACATTTGGTGTAGAAATGAAGAAGTTAAAAGATGCAAAGGTATGGTTGCTTGGGATAAAGAAATTATTCATATTGCATAACTATTCAAAGAACATGAAAGCCAAAAAATATACCTTTAGTATTAAAGGGAAATTATATATTTGGTGTGAAGATGTGAAGAATGTCAAGGGAATTCGAGAACAAGAGTTGATTTTGGATGAGTTTGAAAGACTCTTCAAGAAGAAGTACCTATCTTAAAGGTATTATGATGAAAGAGCTAAGGAGTTTTATGAGTTGCAGATGGGTCCATGACAGATGATGAGTATACTAGTAGGTTCCTAGATCTATTTAGGTATGTGCCTTACCTCAAGGATGAGAAAGAAAATATTCAAAGTTTCATCAGTGGGTTTCCAACAACATAAAGAGACCGGTTTGAGTTTGATGAGCCTCGGTCACTGGAGGAAGCCATCAAGAAAGTTAAGAATTGCTATGAGCAATCAAATTGTAAAGCTAAGCCTAAGTGTGATTCGAAGTGGAATAAGAATGTTAAAGGGAAGGGGCCACTGAAGTGGGAAGGACCTTAGGATGCATGTGAGAAAGAAAATGTTGCTCCTTACAAGAAGTTTAATGCAGTTGATAAGGGACATGGGTTGCAACTTGGAGAGTAGAAGAGTAGAGGTGATGGTAGGGGACCGTTGCAGTGCTGGATTTGTAGAAAATATCATTGCAAGAAGGATTTTTCATTGTATCAGGGTGGTAGGCCTCAGATCTACAGTGCACAAGAGGCGCAAACAGTTGGGGATGTTGGCCATAACATTCCTTAGATTTATGCAGTGACGGAAAAAAAGAAGGAAAATTTCAAGGCATCCATTGTTGACATAGAAGGTAATCTCTATGATTAAGTTGTTTCTATTTTGGTTGACCCCGAATCTAATTGTAATTATGTTAATCCTCACCTGGTAATCCTCACCTGGTGCATAAGTGTGGTTTGAGAAAAGAAGTGCATGTAGAGTCTTGGTTGGTGCAGTTGGCTACAGGTACTAAGAATAGAGTTCATAATTAGGTAAGAGCTTGTTTATTCAAGGTTAATGGTATGCCTACATCAGCACATGTGAATGTACTTCCATTGGGATCATATAGTACACTTTTGGGCATGGATTGGCTAAATTTTCACAGGACCAAAGTAGATTGTTATGACAAGTATATTGAGTTCCTAGATGATAATGGGGAAAAGAGAATCTTGTGGGGGAAGAAGAGGCCTACATTGGTGAGGATGGTTACAACTATGCAGGCTAAGTACAACTATAGGAAGGGGTATGCACTATTTGTTTTCCATATTTCTAGTGACAAGGGTAAGGATGTTGAGGATGCAGAATTCATGAAGAGGTACCCAATCTTGCAACAATTTCAAGATGTATTTCCAACAGATATTTCAGAGTTTCCTCCCCACAACGAAGTGGAATTTTCTATTGACTTGGTACCAAGAGTAGCACCAGCATTGAAGGCACCTTACAGGATGACTACTCCAGATTTGGTGGAATTGAAGTTGTTGTTGAAGAAAATTCTTGATAAGGGATACATTACACCAATTGTATGGCCTTGGGGTGCACTAGTATTGTTTGTGAAGAAGAATGATGGCACTCTTAGATTGTGCATTTCTTATAGGTAGTTGAATAAGGTCACCATCGATAACAGGTACCCTTTGTCAAGGATCGATGTCTTGTATGATCATTTGAAGGGAACAGTAGTGTTCGCGAAGATTGATTTGAGATCAGAATATCATTAGGTACGTCTCAAAGAGGAGGACATCTACAAGACTACTTTCTCGACTAGCTATGGGCATTATGAGTTTGTTGTGGTTCCTTTTAGTTTGACTAATGCTCTAGATACTTTCATACGTTTGATGAATAGTGTGTTGCATCCTTATCTAGGCAAGTTTGTGATTGTATTCATCTAATATATATTGAGATATTCTAAGAATGAGGAAGATAATTCAAAACACTTAGCAACAATATTAATATTGCTAAGAGAGCATCAATTGTATGTCAAGACTAGTATATGCAACTTCTTTCAGACAGAGGTACATTACACGGGGCATCTTTTTTCCAAGGAAGGCAGAGTGGTGGATCCAGATAAAGAGTTTGTGGTGTGTACATATGCTTGCAAAAGAGGACTTGGTGCTGTCTTTATGTAGGAGGGACAAGTGGTGTACTATGAGTCAAGGAAATTGAATGAGAACAATAAGAACTATGTGACACATGATATCTAGTTGGCAGTGATCATTCATGCCTTGAATATGTGGAGGCATTATCTTCTAGGCAAGAGGTTTGTATTGATGACTGACCATAGTGGACTGAGATATCTCTTTCCCCAACTTAATATAAATTCCAAGCAAGATAGATGGTTAGCTACCCTCAGTGAGTTTGAATTTGATATTAGATACATTAAAGGAAGGGAGAACATGGTTTTAGATGCTCTCAGTAGGAGAGTGTAGGTAAACCATGTAGCGAATCTGAGATATTATGGGACATATTTACAAGATCATATTTTATAGGTAGGATAGTAGGATGATAGATACATCGAGCTTAGACAAAGGTTACGACAACAGGGAACATATGATCAAGATGTGAATTTTCATCTCATAGTAGATGGTTTGGTGAGATTTTGGGACATGATCTATGTGTCAAATGATAATGAGATCAAGAATATTATATTAAGGGAGTTTCATGTCAAGCCATATTCATGTCACTCGGGATGTTAGAAGACATTGATAGTTGTGAAGAAGTTCTACTATTGGTTGAATTTTAGGAAAGAAGTGAGAATTTGTTTCCAGATGCTTGGACTGTCAGCAGGTGAAAACTAAGTGTAAGCACCTAGTTGGTATTTTACAGCCTATTCCCATTCCATAGTGGAAATGGGAGGTCATTTCCATGGATTTCATCAAATTTTTTCTGAGGAAATCAAAGCAACATGATTCCATCATGGTTGTGGTTGATAGGTTGAGAAAGGTAGCTCACTTATTTCTAGTGAATACTACTTACTTAGCTAGTGAGTTAGCACATATATTCATCGGGGAGATAGTGAGGTTGCGTGATGTTCTAAAGAAGATTGTGTCAGACAGATATGCGAAGTTCATTTCTAGGTTTTGGAAGGTGTTGTTTGCAGGTTTGGGTACAAAGTTGGCCTTTAGTACAACTTATAATTAGTAGAAAGATGGGCAGATAGAGAGGGTCAACAAGATACTGGAAGATATGCTAAGGATGTATGTCATGCACCAGTAGAGGAGGTTGAAGGAGTATCTTCTACTGGTTTAGTTTTCTTACATCTATTTTTATCAAGAGTCACCAAGGATGAGTCTGTTTGAGGCACTTTATGGGTGGAGTTGTAATACTCCCATCAACTAGAGTTATCTAGTGGATAGGGTACTTATAGGACTCGATATGTTGGTAGAGATGGAATAAGAAATGCATGTTATCAACAAGAATATAAAGGCAACATAGGACATGCAAAAGAGTTATGTAGACTAGCATAGGGAATTTAAGGGGTTTCAGGTTGGGGAGCATGTGTACTTGTGCATCAAGCCTAAGAAGAGCTCCTTGAGGATTGGGTAATAAGAAATGTTGGCACCTGAGTATTGCAGGCCTTTTGATATCCTTGAGAGGATTGGACTAGTGGCCTACAAACTTGCAACGCCTTTGATAGTGAAAGTCCATAATGTTTTCCATGTTTCATTACTTAAAATATATGTGAAATATGTTGATCATGTTATTGATTGGTCTATATTGCAGGTGGAGCTAGAAGGAGAATTATAGCCAAAACCTCAGTGCATATTGCACTGTAAACAACTCATGCTCCTGAATAGAGAAATAGAGAAAGTTAAAGTGTAATGGAAGATCTTTGGCCCTGATGAAGCTACATGGGAGATGACTGATCAAATGTGGGCTATGTATCCTTCATTATTTGTCAGTGGAGGCAAATGAGTTTTTGGTATATGTACATATTTATGTATGGTTGATATTGTAAATACCACAATGAGATGTGTTATAAAGCTCCAATAAGTGGTATGGTTGTCATGTTTTCATGTTTGTCATGATGGTTTTTCTTTTGAGCAGGTTTTTCATTGTAAATACTGCGATTAGCTGGGTTATAAATCTCCATAGGAAGTATGTTTTGGTTTTTAGCATTCTCAATGGTTTTAGGTGTCATAGGACAACAAGGATAGTATTCCCCTAAGGGGGAGGGGTTTGTAAGATCCCCAAGTTAAAATTTCATGTAATAATGCTAATAAAGGAAAAAGAAGATCAAGGTCATGGGACACTTATTACAAGATGAGTGTTGGGAAAAGTGTCCTAGTGGGGATCACTTGTTATTTATTATGGCTAAGGGGAAATTAACAAAGGCATTGGCAAATGCTTTGAAAAGGAAAAAAAACTATTATTGGCATTTTATTTATGAAAATAAAGGAAATTAGGAGAAAAGGGAGGTGAAAGGTCACAGGTTTATGTAAGGAGGAAATTGAAGGAAAAATGAAGAAATTAGAGGCCTCAATGATAAAAAGGCTTCCAAGGATCAATTCATAGCTTTTTGTCAGCTTTTTGTTAGTTTATTATTGTAATTGGTTTCAGAGAGGAGAAGAGCACCAAGAGTAGAAAGAAAGCAAGGAAGCAAAGGAAGGAAAAGGAAAGAAAAGAAAAGAAAGTGAAAGTAAGGAAGAGTTGGATCAAGCAACTTCAATGAGAATACTTGCAGGTGACAAGTTGCATGTATGTTTTAATAGTTGGTTTTAGCATGCATGGTACATGCATGTGTGTATTTTGTTTGTTTATTGTCATTGGCATGGAATTTTTCAGGTTTGACAGTGGTTTTAGCCTTGCCCTACCATTTCTAGATAGCCACAGTGTGATGGGATTCATTTTTGTATGAACTTTGGATTGCTGGAAGGTTTTGGATCTCGGTGAGGTGGTCTTAGGAGAATCCCAAGAGTTGGGAGTGGGACATCAAATATCCACCCAACCATAGAAAAATTGCAACCAAGTCTTTCTGACGGCTATCACCCTTGATCCAGATTCCAATGTTTGAGGTGGAGTGCTTTCAGAGGAGTTTCGAATCAATATATCAATAGAAATATGGTGTCTCGAGGTTGCCTCACCTCCACCCACCAACTATCAAAACCAGGGAACCACATTGAGCTACTTCATTGACTTACAACCATATTCTACTGGGGAGATTACATTGATATCATCAACTGAAACAGGGTGTCTCAAGGCTTGGAAAAATAATGTATTCCCCTCAAGGGGGAGGGGATTATAACATCTCTTGGTTAACATTTCTCTTTTGTTAATACATGTAATTATTTTTAATTGCTTAGAAAGGGAAAAAAATTCCATTACTTGAGGAAGTTAGTCAGTTTAAATATCATTCATGCTATGATTGAATAGTTTTAATGGACCTTACTATGTATCAAATTCAACTAAAATGAAGGATAGACCCATGTGTCTTTTTGGAAAATTTACAAGCCAAGAAAGAAATATTTTTTAATAAAAAGTGATAGCACTAGAAGAGGGTAATGTAGCCAAAGCATGCAAGAGAGTATGGGTTGGACTGTCCACAGATTTGATCTGTATAGATGACTCAAAAGGGATCGAAACATCATGACCAAGGAGGAGGAGATACTCCTTCGTTTAGTTACAACAAGGAGGGAAAAAAGAAGAAGGGACACACATGATTATGGACGATTCACATGCTCTCACTTGTTGGGGAGGAGACTCAATTCACAATGAGGAAAAGAGGAGGTTGAAAGGCTCCTAAGGGTCAAGAACATTGTTGAGAGGTGAAATAAGGTTATGATCATCAAGAGAATTTAGGAGAAGAGAAGCTCTAATTATGGCCAGCTGAAATACCCATGGGCTTGCTAACTGATAATCACAGAGAGTGGTTGTGCTTTATAGGGTTGTTAAATCAACATGAGGTTATGCTAGTTGATAACCTTTGAGAAATGGAGGAACCCAAGGCTAGTGGGATGGTAACACATAGTGGTAGTTCCATGGATTGGGCTAAGAGCACAAGTGGAAGATTCCACTAAGCTACTGGAAATTAAACTTTTATTACTTCAAAGGCAACATAGTTGGTAAACCATCCATGCTATTAACAATATCTTGTCCTCCACATCTGGATTGAAAATCTCTATGTCCAAATCCCTAGAGATATTGGGATGCTGCAAGTTCCTCAATATAATAGACAATGTTCCTTCTTAATGTGAAATTAATTAGTAGCTAGTGGGTGAAGGCAGGGTAGCCTTGACACACCCTATTTCATCTGATGACATCGACGCAATATCTTGAGTAGAAGATGGTTGAAATTCAATGAAGTGGTTCATTTTGGTTACTTGTTTGATAGTTGGTGGGTGGAGGCTAGAAAACCTTAAGACACCATGTTTCAACAGAAATATTGGTTTGAAACTCCTCTGAAATAAATTGACCTTAAGCATTGGATTTTGTCTTAGGGGTGAGAGCTGCGAGAAAGACTTGGCTGTAGTTTTTCTATGGTTGGGTGGAGAGTTGAAGTCCCAATCTCAGCTGTTCAGCACATTTTAATATGATAAGTATATTCAACCTGTTATGAAACCAGCTCACAAAAAGATAGAAAAGAGAGATCCACGCCTTAGAATTCAGCCTCTTCGAGGGGGCAACCTCCTTTACATTACATAAATGAACAATTCTTGGATGATACAAATGACAAAACCTCCTTTCTATATATAGGAGTCTAAGGAGTCACAATATAATCCAGCCGACCTAACAATAATAATATAAAGCCACAAAAATAACAATAGAGGGATTCTATGGGGCACAGAAATAACAATATGGGGGTAATAGGGGCACAACAATATAAATAGGGGGTATAACTACAATAGTAATGGGGTAATCACTAGTATTATAGGGACCCAACATGCCCCTCTCCTTCAAAAAAGTGTTGTCCTCAACGCTTGAGTAGTTCTGGATACTTCTGCATAAAATTCTCATCCTCCCATGTGGAATCTTCAGCGGATAAGTTCTTCCACTTGATAAGATACTCTGAAATTGATCGATTTCGTAGCTGTCGAGTTCTTGTTTCTGTGACTGCTTCCGGTTCCAATATAATTTTTCCTTCCTCGTCAAGTTCTGGCAATATTGTTTGAATTGGGAGCTTGTCACCTATAACCTTCTTTAAACATGAAACATGGAAAACTGGGTGCAATCGAGAAGCTGCAGGAAGCTCCAATTTGTATGCCATAGTACCAATCTTTTCCAACACCTTGTACGGACCATAATACTTTGGTGATAATTTATTATCCTTCTTAGCTTGCTTTAGGGACATTTGCTTATATGGTTGTAGCCGTAGGAATACCCAATCACCTACATCAAAACTTCTTTCACTGCGATGTTGATCTGCCTGTTGTTTCATTCTATTTTGTGCCAACACGAGGTTATCCTTTAAGAGTTGGAGGACTTGTTGTTGATGTTCGATGTGATGTTCCACTGCCTGAACCTTAGAATTTTCTCTTAAATATGATGTGATGGATGGTGGTTGATACCCATAAAGTGCCATAAATGGGGTCATTTTTGTTGCTGTATGGAAGGAAGTGTTATACCACCATTCAGCCAGAGGCAACCATTTGACCCATTGTGTCTGTTTATCAGATACAAAGCAACGAAGATATCCTTCCAAACATTTGTTTACTATCTCAGTTTGCCCATCAGATTGAGGATGATAAGATGAGCTATGAGCTAACTGAGTACCAAGACAAGAAAATAATTCTGTCCAAAAATTTCCAGTGAAAATGGGATCTCTGTCACTTACAATAATCTTTGGGTTTCCATGTAGCTTTTGAACTGTTTCCATAAATGCAGTAGAAACTGTACTGGCTTTAAATGGATGTGATAATGCACAAAAGTGTGCATACTTGGTAAGTCTGTCAACTACCACCATGATGACACTCTTTCCCTCAGACTTGGGTAAACCTGTGATAAAATCCATTGAAACCTCCTCCCAACGTTGGCTTGGAATGGATAAAGGTTGTAATAGACCCGGTGTCTTAATTGTTTCAACTTTATTTTGTTGGCAAACCAAACATTCCGCCACAAACTTTTGAATATCTGATTTAAGGCCATCCCAAAAAAATTCCTTCTTAACCCTGTGGTAAGTTTTTAAAAATCCTGAGTGCCCTCCTAAGGGAGAAGTGTGCAATTCCATAAGAATCTTTTGTTTTAGCTGGGAATTCTTACAGAGGTATAAGCGATCTTTGTACCATAACGAATCATTTTTCCAGCTAAATGTATCAGAAGTACTGGAATCTTGTTGTAGCTTTCGAATAAGTGCCCACACTTCTTCGTCATTCTTCCATTCCTCCCTTGCTTCGTTTATCCAATCTGGTTGGATAATAGAAATGGCACACAACAATGCTTCCACATCCTCATCCTTTCTTGAGAGTGCATCTGCCACCACATTTTGCTTCCCTTTTTTGTAGATGATTTCAAAGTCATAACCCAACATCTTTGTGACCCACTTTTGTTGCTCTTCAGAGGATAATCTTTGTTCTAAAAAGTATTTAAGGCTATCATGATCCGTTTTTACCTTGAAGTGTCTTCCCATTAGGTAGGGTCGCCATTTCTTAAGTGCATGGAGTATTGCCAACATTTCCTTCTCATAAATAGCTTTGCTTAAAAACTTTCCCTTGATTGGACGACTTTCAAAAGCAATGGGTCTTTCATCTTGCATTAGAACAGCACCAATTCCATTTCCTGAAGCATCACATTCCACAATAAAGGTTTTTGTGAAGTCCGGTGTAGCTAAGACCGGTGCTTGGCACATTGCCTCTTTAAGATGTTCAAAGGCCTTTGTTGCTTCCGAAGTCCATGAAAATGAATCTTTCTTCAATAATGTTGTTAGAGGTGCTGCTATTCTCCCATAATTCTTAACAAACTTGCGATAATACCCTGTCAACCCAAGAAATCCTCGCAGATGCTTTATGGATGTGGGGATTTTCCATTCCTTAATGGCTTTAATTTTGCTAGGGTCTACCTTAACTCCTTCATGAGATACAATATGACCCAAATATTCCACCTCCTGGACTCCAAAGAAACATTTGGATCTTTTTGCATATAATTGTTTCTCCTCCAATAGTTGTAGCACCCTGTCAACATGTTCAACATGATCCTTCCAAGACTTGCTGTAGATTAGTATATCATCAAAAAATACTAACACAAATTTTCTAAGGAATGGTTTGAAAATTGAATTCATCAAACCTTGAAATGTTGAAGGTGCATTGGTAAGGCCAAAAGGCATGACCAAAAATTCATAATGACCCTCATGAGTTCTAAATGCCGTTTTCGGAATGTCTTCAATCTTCATTCTGATTTGATGATATCCCGAACGAAGATCCAACTTGGTGAAGTAAATTGATCCATGCAATTCATCCAGTAATTCATCAATGACAGGAATGGGGAACTTATCTTTAATAGTGAGCTTGTTGAGCTCCCTATAATCTGGACACATGCGCCATGATCCATCCTTCTTGTGCACCAATACTACTGGAGCTGAGAAAGAACTTTGACTCGGTTGAATTATACCAGCCTCTAGCATTTCTGCAACCATACGTTCAATTTCACTTTTTTGGACATAGGGATATCTGTACGGCCTGATGTTTGGAGGAACACTTCCTGGAATCAGATGAATAGCATGATCATGATCACGCATAGGTGGGAGACCTTTGGGAGTCTCAAATACCTTGGAATGATTGTCCAGGACTTTTTGGAGATCTGGAGAAATAGATGATTCCAATGTGGAAACATCTAGCGAACATAATTGTGCAATTACACCTCTTTGCTCCTTTTTTAGAAGCTTTGTCATGCCATTAGAGCTGATTATCTTTCCTGGTTTCCCTGCAATACCCCTTAATTCAACTTCCTTTCCTTCCACAGAAAATTTCATGAAAAGTTCTTGAAAATTAAAAGCTATTGTACCCAAGGATTGTAGCCATTGGACTCCTAGTACAACATCAGCACCTCCCATTGGAATGGAAAGCATTGGGCTAGTCAATACATATTCTCCCATGGATAGCTTGATATTATGGCACTTTCCAGAGCAATTTATTGTTCCTCCATTTGCAATCATCACTTGACACTCTGGTGCTGGATATAGGAAGCAATTCAATTCTTTTGCTACCCTACAATGAATAAAATTGTGGGTGCTTCCTGAATCAATCAACACTATTACCTTTTTCTTCTTGATTTGTCCTTCTATCTTGATGGTTTGAGGAGTGGTAATTCCCGCCAATGCATTACAAGATATGGTCGGATTTATTTGTTCTTCATCTAGGCTTTGTTCCTGGAATATATCCTCTTCTTTTGACCTTTCTTGCTCCTTTTCTTCTTCCTCTTCACAATCTATGTAGAATAATTTCTTCTCAGCACACTTATGACCTTTTGTGTATTTGCTATCACAATTGTAACAAAGCCCTTTTGCTCTTTTTTCTTCCAATTGTTGTGGTGTCAACCTTGTAGGTTGTGGAAGACTATGGGCAACAACACTTCCGTCTTTATAGTTGTGAATGGTATGCTTCCTAGTTGCCATAATTTTGCTTTCCATTTTTCTTGCTAACCTGAATGCCTTCTCTAATGAATCAGGTTCCCAAAGGCGCACATCATGTTGGATATTATCCTTTAAAGACCCTATGAACACATCAATCCTATGCTCCTCTGGAATATCTTTTACCCTTATGTTCAATTTTTGGAACTCCTCAATGTGCTCCATTATTGAACCCTTTTGTTTGAGACTTATCAATTGGCTAAAAAAAGTGTTGCTTTTTGTATCCTCATAATGTGCTATCAATTCTTCCGTAAAAATTGCCCAAGTGATAAATTGTTTACGAGAACAAAGCCATTGATACCATACAAACTGATTTGGTTCCAAATATAAAGTTGCCATACGTACCTTTTGTGTGTTTTGCACATTATTGAGATCGAAGAATTGCTCCATCTGTAATATCCATGTGGCGGGATCCTTGCCATCAAACTTCCTCATATCGATTTTTGGAATATGGTGAGTCTTCGATCCAACATTAGAGTCTATGGAATCATGATTAACATTTCTTTTGTTCTCATCATGAGTTTCCTTTACTACCTTTTCACCATTAGTGACCCTTTCTTGTAGCAACTTCTTCAATTCTTCCATGTCTGTCTTCAAATCTATCTTCAAATTTTCCATCGAATCCTCCATCTTAGCTTCCATGCCCTTTATCTTAGATTCCACGCCATTTATCTTAGCTTCTGTTAGCTTTTGTGAGCGTGACATTTGTTGCACTTGTTCTTGTAATTTTGATATATCATGTAGCATTTCTTCCTCTTCTTCATGAGTCATGCTAGAGCTTTCAGGTTCCTTACTAGGTGTTTGCATTTTCTTTCCTCGGGGCATCAGTTACCGATAATAATGCTTTACTATGCCCTTTGAATTCCGTTAAACCAAGCTTACACAAAAATTAAAAAAAAACTACACACCTTTTTTCACTTTATAGAAGCCTGATATTGAATCTGATGTATCTCTGTAATTTCGGATCATCCAATTCTGAAATTGCTACCTGTAGTAGCCTTCTGCGTCCTCTTTCCAATGCCACAAGTCTGAGCCAAATTGGATTCTCCAAGGAAGAGTTATGTGAAATCTCCCACAGTGACTTGCTTTTAGACTGGTTCAGTAGAGCGAACTTGTACGACGTGCCACGAGTCACTGTTTCAACCTTTGAATCTGAAACACACATACAAGAAACTACAGTCCGTCCTCTTTCTGTACCTTCTTACGAAATTTCAATCCGATCCTCAGAGAGAAAGTTATGACGATTTTCCCCAGGTCACCTGTTTTGAATGTAATTCAGGAGTCTGCAAAAAGACCAACTTCCTCAGATCATATCTCCGCAAATATCGCGCAAAAGCTCTGAAATTCGGACCCAAGGTTCAGCGCGATTTCTTCTCAAATGGGTTTTTTTTGCGACTTCTGAAACGTCACAGAAAAAAAGTTATAGCGAAAATTCCACGATGACCTGTTTGGAGCAGCGAAACCCTAGAATCCAAAGCTCTGATACCAAATGTTATGAAACCAGCTCACAAAAAGATAGAAAAGAGAGATCCACGCCTTAGAATTCAGCCTCTTCGAGGGGGCAACCTCCTTTACATTACATAAATGAACAATTCTTGGATGATACAAATGACAAAACCTCCTTTCTATATATAGGAGTCTAAGGAGTCACAATATAATCCAGCCGACCTAACAATAATAATATAAAGCCACAAAAATAACAATAGAGGGATTCTATGGGGCACAGAAATAACAATATGGGGGTAATAGGGGCACAACAATATAAATAGGGGGTATAACTACAATAGTAATGGGGTAATCACTAGTATTATAGGGACCCAACACAACCCTTTATGCATTGATTGTTATGCATATGTTTAATGCGTTAGGTTTAATGCCTGTGATGATATTAGTTCATTGTGTTGGTTACTACTTATGACATAATGATAAATGTGAATTTGTGTACAATGTTAAAGGTCCATGTGATGGATGAGGAATTCATAATTCCTATAGGACTAATGTATCTTTGCTTACTTATGATTCATGTATTGTATGTTATATGTTGGCAAAGAGATGTTAATTGGTTAGAGATGGGAATTGGGCATAAAAAATGTATTGTAGGTGTTGTGAATATCTTTACAGGATATGCTTATTCTTGTGTTCTTTCTAGGCTTGAAATTTGGCTTAATAATTGTGTATGTTTATATGAACACATATATGTTAACTAAATATATAAATAGGTTGGGAATGAATTGGCTATTTGAACCTGAACTAAATGCTTCAATCTCAAGAAAGATAATGCTGTTATTGCTTATGTGAAGGCTCAAATATCTATATATTCTAAAGGTGGGCCAAGGCCTTTAGAAGCTCATAAGATATTGTTATAGTGGCTACAACCATCCTCCAAAATTTTTCCTTAGCTTCCTTTTGGAGCCTCCCTATCTACCTTTCCCCAACACCTTGTCTTGATTTGTCAAGTACACAAGCTTCAGTGTTTTTCTTGCAGAAAGGCAACTTATCGATTACAACTTGATGAATTCCCCTCACAGGCTGCTCATTCAAACTTGGTCTAGCTACAGGCTGAGCAGCTCCCCCAAGAAATTGCGCAATTCTAGAGGGAAACCAGCCTTCCCTCCAGAAATTGTGCAATCCTTTCTAGCAGCTTGTTGGGCTCCAGAATTGTGCAATTATGCTAGCCAACCCTCATTGTGAAAATTGTGTAATTTTCCCTAGTAAGGCTGCTAAGCCCAGAATGTGCACAAATCTAGGCAATAGTCAGTTGCTTTGCCAAAAAATTGTGCAAATCTCCTGGGTAGCCATCCTAGATCCTAGCCAGAAATGCGCTTTTCCTTCCAGCAGTTAGGAAACTTCATGCATGAGTAGTTGGGTTGACCAGTTCCAACCGAGACCAAGGAAACTTGACTTGCATGCATGGCTTGCTTTTTCCTGGAATAGCAAAAGGCAACATACAAAATCCATCCCATGATTCAGGGAGCTATTTTTAGTAGCTGGAGGTTACATGCAAAGTTGTTTTAGAAACTTTCCTCCAAGTGTTGCCTTTTCCTAGATTTCTGGCATGTGCTTCATGAGCTCAAAAATTATTTATTCAACACATCAAAGCTCATTCTTTCACATCGATCTTGGAACTTTGACATCCCACAACACATTCAAGACTCTTTGACACATCCAGCTTAACTATTCATGGGTAAGTGGCCTCAACTTGTCTTTCTCAACATTTTTGTTTCTTTTTAAGTTTTCACTTGTGTGAGTGATGTTTTCTTGATTTATTTGAGTTCTTGTTGTCATTTACATGTATACTAGCCTGTCCTAACACTGTTTCAGTTTTTGTTGCTATCTCACTACTATCGCATGCATGAAACTGTTTTGCATGAATGGTTGCCGATTCGGCGACTTGCTTCACCCACATGCATTTTGATCTGTTTACTGAATCTTTCATTCATGTTTTCATGCATTGTCAATCACTACTTCGTTCACTTAGTGTCGCCATGCATTCACTTTCATATTTTCTTTCAATTTCCTATTGGCGAGTCTGGCCAACCTTGGCCTGGTCTCTACCTTCACCAAGAGAGCATTGCGTAATCTGGGGAAGGAAGGCTCTGTCTTCCTCTCCAGAAATGTGCATTTCTACCCAGGAATTACCCTCCAAGACTGTTTTTCACATTTTTGAGGGATAGTTACTATTGGCCTAGATAATTGCGCAATGCAGTCCCAGATCCTGCAGTCACTCCTAGCTGGAATTGCACATTGCACAATCCCAGCAGTCAGCACCGAGTTCGGATTGCGCATTGTGCAAATCCAACATCCAGTCTTGCCTCCCAGACAGGCTAGACTATCTTTTGCGCAGTTCTGGTAGCCAGTCACCCAACCTCCCAAAAGAAATTGCGCAATCTTGCCTATCAGTTCCCTAGGTATGTGCTATGTCATTCCCTGAATTTTATTTGGTTTTAGCTGACTGATTTATTGCCATGCATGTTGCTTTGTCTTCAGATATTTTAGGTGTTCATCTGCCTCTTAGCAGTATGGGATCAATGGCCTCTAAGAGAGTAGGATCACAGGCCACTAATGAAAATTCAGTTGGAGCAACAATTGAGCGAGTGTCCTCTAGTCTAGAAATCTATGAAGATACCAAATTTTTTCTAGACGAGGACATCAGAATAAAGTGGCAAGAGGTTAATGAAGCATTCGTAGGAACTTTTGAGGAAGACCTTGAAGACTGTTAGGTGTATGTGAACATTCACAAGTCTGGCTTGTACCTGATTGCATCCAGATACTGCACGTTCCCATGCGCGGATATAATACACTGGATCGTCTCTCACACTGATCCCAAGATGATAACCTTAAGCAATGTTAGTGGGATGAAGCTTGCAACCTTCTGGGCATGAGATTATGATGAGATGTATCAAATTTCAGAGCTTGCGACTATCATGAAGACTCCCTTCAACTTACCTAACAACAGTGCTAACTCCAGAGACATTCTAAAGAACTGGGTAAAGGAGTCGGCTCGATTCAGGTTGACACCCAACCAGATCTACAAGAAAAAGATACTGCAGGAGGCATATCAATACTTGGTCATATTTTGATGTTGAATGTATGGCCAAGAAAGCACAGAAACCTTCCCCCAGAGTTGGGTGATCGCGCTAGACCAACTGGTCAGAGAAGGAAAACCATGTGACTGGTCCAGCATGTTGGCTCTTCAGTTGAAGGAACAAGTAACAAAGGATCGACAGTCACTTGAATGTATACATGCAGATATTTACATGTCCACCTACATCTTAGATGTAGTCTGTGCCGACATGAGTTCCTGGGCTTGGAGTGGGCATGGTCACTGAAGGAGACTACTGTGAACACATATTTCAAGTTATTTTCTGAATGCAGCTTCAAAGGAGTAATCACATGACTGTCCGAGCATTTTGTCCCCCGAGTTTACAAGATGATATTCGAACAGGATCTACCCTGCATGTCAAAGAAAGCAATGGAGGCACTGATAGACATTGCTGATTGGTATGCCTCACCATCTGACACCTTCATCTTGGACATACTTGTCATGTAGGATGTAGCATATCATGTCTTGGCAGGATTGACAGCTAGAGTACATAGGAAGAAGAAGGCACCTTAGCCTGCTCTTCCATTGCGGATTGGGTTATATGAGATCCAAAGTATCAAGTAAGTAGATGTTGAAGCAGAACTCATGAAGAAGTACCCATTTGACCTCCAAAGTTACAATCCATATGACCCACATTTAATTGTGAAGGGTCACTACACGAGAGTACAGTTCAACTGGATCCATGGGGCATGTCATTGCGCAGAGGAGGACCCATGGAGATATTGTTACAACTCCTCTAAACTCAATGAAACAGCCAGCTTCGCCATGGAGTGGTTAATGAAGTGACATGAAGCAGCATCTTGAAGAGAACCACCACCAGAAGTAGCAAAGGAAAGCATAACAATGCGCGACAAAGGTAAGAGGAAGATTATTGATCACATGGAGGAGGAGAAAAGCTGCAAGTTTTGAGAAGATCCATTAGTAGAGAAAGCAACTATGGCTATATAGGCAAAGAGGCACCGACGTGACATGCGAATCGCACAAAGGCAAAGGGACAAGAGAAGAATGGAGGAAATAGAGAAGGAGTTGCATGAGCTGAAAGAGCAACTCTGGAAGGAACAAGAGTTGCGCAAACAGGAGAGGGAAGTGCAAGAGAAACAGGTATAGCATGGGGTGTAGCAGGTGAAAACAGATGAAACAGTGCCTGTACAAGTAGTTGATTCATCAAAATAGCTTGCATTAGGAAAACGAGGTGAACCGTCGTAGGAAAAAGACTTTACTCATGAGATAGAACAAGCACTTCAATAGTTGGATGCAGGCATGGAGTAGCAGGAGTTGGAACAGGACATTGACCTCATGCCTCATCACCAAGAGGTCGACTTACGTGCTTCACCACATCCAGATGATGAGAAAGTCTCAAGTGACTAAGTAGGCACTAAGATCCTTGGTGATCAGCTCGAAAGAGAGATGCACAACATCTCATTCGACGAATCTCAAGATAGAGTTGTGCAATCTCATAGAGTATCAACTCTGGAGGATCATACATTTCCTGTGCAAGTTGATGAACAAGTGATCATGACTGATGTGCGTAAACATCCAACAGCCTTGGCTGATGCATCCAGAGTGTATTTCGAAGCGACTAGATCAAGTTTTCGCTTTCTGATAGCTAAGAATGAGCGAATGGTGAAGGAACTACAGACGACCAATCAAGGAGGAGATTTGGTGACAGTGTCCACCTGAGCTAAATTGAAGAAGGAAATACTAGATGAAGTATTGTCCCTTGACACAGTTATGCAAGCATTGTACTCTAAGTTTGGTACCATTCATAAGGTAGTCGTCCATCTCAACGGATGGTAGCAGCGTTGTGCTAGAAGAGCACGTATCTTGACGAACTTGCATGTTGTTGTTGATGTCATGCAAACATGGATGATGAAATACAAGGGAGCTCTTCTCCACTTTCCTAACATGATGAGGGCCAATGTGGTCGAGCTGAAGGCACGTATCCAGAGTCAGCTCCAGAACTATGAAGAGATCCTGTAGCTCATCACTAGCATACATGCTTCCCACACACAAGTATTCAAGAGTACGGATGTTGTGGTGCACACACATGCGATCCCATCTTTTGGGACTCTCACCCAGGCAAAGACAAAGGCACATGTCGGACTAGAGCTTAAATCATACTTTGACGAATTTATGCGCATTGCCACCAGCCCAGAGTTGACCATCAGTGAAGACATCATGCACAAGTCTGTTGTTGGTCCGTTCGCATTGAAGACGATGATGCTCATGCTTTCAGACGAGTTGGAAAGAGGAGCCTGAGCAGTGTACCTAGATGCTATGGAGGCAAGAGTTAGGTTTCAGACAGATGTCATTGTGGAGAGCACAGACACCATCAAGGACTACCGATCTTGGCATTAGTATGTTACTATCGATCAGCATGAGGATGTTAAGGAGTTGGACTTCCTTGGTTGTCTAAGTTAGAGTGATGTCTAGGATGGCTTTCTCAAGCCATTTTGTTTCACATGGGTACATATGCATTGTAATGTAATGTCTTGTCAAGTGTAAGTCAAGTGTCGATAGTCAGATGTAACAGTCATATAGTAGATGAAGAGTCATCAGGGTAGTTGAACTATCATAAAGGGGAATGTCAAGGGTCACCCCACCCTTTGCTATAAATATTCCCTCATAACTCATTGTAAAGGCTTTTGGTGAGCCAAGCTTCCGATAAGACTATCTTGGAGAGAGCTTGGACAATATTTTAATGAGCCTTGGCTTCTCCACTGCGCAGAGCTAGTACATCTCTTTGGAGGAGCAGGAGGTTGGGGATATAACGTTCTTCTATTGGGACTAGCGGTTAGACATGGATGTATTTTATGGCTGGAACTTACACTTATTAATATAACAATATCCAGCATGTTTCATGTATATGTTATATTGTATTCTATGCTATCTTGTTTACTCTAAATGATATATGTATTTTCTTTCTTACACATGCATGTATAGACTATTCTGTATAAGTATGTACGAATCTCTTTGAAACATGTTGTTGGTTTAACCATCACTTTCGATTTCTTGCTAACTTGCCTTCCATGTTGTAATGTATCTTTTCTCGTGTGTTCCCTTCCAAGCCGAGTGCTATCATAGGTTTCCAAGGGGTGCACCCATCTCAACCCCCATGTGTTAGGACCTCTCATGCACCTTCCTTGACTCACTATAGCTGTCACACCCTTGCTACTAATAGAGTTATCTTACTTTGCTCTATGCGAAATCGCGGTCAAGGCACTACCGTACGATCCACTACTAGGACTCCTACACCAAACGGTTTGAGGTATGTTTGGGACTTCTTATCGGGAAGATCCCCTGACATGTTGGTGGGTCCAACATCGTCAACATTTCTAGCACTAGAAGGAGGGCTAGATGACAAGCTATGTCCTCTCATCTGGTTTTGAACCTTTGCATATCTTTCATGGATTCTTCAGCTCTTCTCCCTCTGCGATGTTTTTCGAATAATGAAGATGTCACCATCACAAGGGAGTTTTTCGATCACTTGTCCACTAACACATATGGTGGTGAAGGAGAAGTGGCCTGGACTGAGTACTTACATGGCTTTCATTCCATGCTTCATGAGGAAGATGGGTGTTATAATGAAAGCTTTCTACTTGCATACACACTTCAGGAATCTCCACTTCGATGGTTGTTCAGCCTACTGGCTGCGTGCACTCACTTGAGCACTTATGTGATCTCATTGAAGAAAGTTTTTATCATTTTGATCTAGACCATCTTGACCAACAACTTCTATAGCAACAAAAGGGTCTGCATGAGTCTATTATGTATTTTTGGCAATGCTTCCATGACTTTCAGTTTCAAGCTTCGAGGAGCTAGATGAAATTTCTCTATATTTGTGACCGAATCGAGTATTGCATTAAGAAATGTTCTCATCCTAAGAAGAAGTTTGAAATCAAGCCACACTCAAACTTCTTCAGTGAGGGAGCTGCACAATCTCATGTGGATGCAGTCACTGTCACGAGTGAATTGTTGCACAAAATATTGTCACCATGACATTCTGTAGTCAGTGTAAGTCTATCACCACTCATACTGTCCTCCTTTTCAAGTCTTAAACCTCAGCTCTTCATGTCAAGCCTTAAAAATGAGAGAAAGTCCTTGAAAATATCTAAAACTCTGGTTCCGCACTTTCTCTTAGCATTACCTGCAGTCCCGCACCCCCTGGTCATGTCCCCTGCGGACCTGCCCACTCTGTCTCTAAAGGAAAGGGTGTGGACCCCTGTAAAAGTAAAAAAGGCACAAGTTTATTATTAAAAACTCACTTTGGGTTAATTCTGGATGCTTCTAGAAGGAACCTTGAGGTGGAAAGTTCGCTCATAGGTGGTTCATGCATCCCATAATTAAAGGAGCTAACCCCTTGATGTAAGGAGCTTATCCCTTTGAAAGAGGACTCTATCCCTTTGAAGGTGGACCTAGTAACTTCCTTCCTCTACATTATAAAATGAGGCATTGGGCTGGTTGCTAGGGAGGTTGAAAGACGAAGATTTTTGAGGGTAAATGCTGTTGGAATTTAGACTTCCTAATTGAGCTTGAGAGGGGAGATTACATACCTTTTGATCTGATTGGGAAGAGTGTGAAGCTTGTCAAAGTAGAGGAGATTCTTGCTAGACCCTGGGAGGAGCTTGTACAACATCAAGGCACCAAGGTTGTAAAGTTCTTCTTTGTTTAAAGTTAATACAATCATGTTCATTTTTCTCAATAAGCTATCTTCTATGGTTTATTTCATGAATTCCTTGATCATCATGATAAATATGGTTTATTATATTGGCTATGCAGGTGTTATTTGATGTGTGCTTGTTTGTGTTTGCAGGTTCTTTAAAAGGAAACTCATTTGGACGGTCGGAGCGTGGCTGCCACAAACTAGCGTTGGACTTGAGGTAGGGTCTAAAACATCTCTTGGCTTTTATTTATAAATCGCAATATTTAGAGAAAGGTAGAATTTGCTTGTTTTTCTTGTTGCTAGATATCTGTAGATACTAGGGAGATCGGTCTTGTCCGCAAGAACGATTTATCCGGTTGACAAAATGGCGACTCCGCTGGGGACTTGAATTTGGTTTTTTTCCTTTCCTTTTACTTTGACTTGAGAAACTTTTTCTTTGTTTCTGGTTTTTGCCTGATGTGTGTGGGATTGGGTAGTTTTTAGGATCTAGAGTATATTTTGTTTTTTCTGAAATTTTAAAGAGGACCGCACGTTCTGCTTGTAACACAGTGCGGACATCCCCGCACTGTTACTTTACTACACATAGCGGTACCGCATCTGGTTATACCAGAAGCCTGCGGACCCTGCTAAAATTTTTGAAAAAACTAAATTGTTTTTGTCCAGTTTAGTTTAGTTTTTATTTTTGGCTTTTAGTGTCTACCCAAATCTGCATGTGTTCTGTCAAAAAGCCTTGTTTATGAGTTTCTTTCAGCGAATTCCTCATCTCATCAATCTCCATTAAGTTAATTGGGTGTTTTGAGTCTCTTTTTTGAGAAATTCCTAATTTGATTTCCTTTGGTCATTACTTGGAGGTTTGTCTCAGTCTTTTCACAATTTTGCATCTTTTTGCTTTTGTTTTTGCTAAATTGTGTATGAGTGTTAATCGCCTTTGAGTGTTTTTATTTTTTGATCTTTGGAACTCTCACCCAATTTTCTTGACTTGCACTTGATTGGTTCTTAGATTACATTAGAATCATCTTCTGTTTGAGAATTCTCTTGCATAGATCACATTTGCATAATTATAATTTTCATTTTCAAAATATGAATGAAAAATGTGCATAGATTACATTTGCATACTTTTCAAGTGAATTGTGCATAGATTACAATTGCATAGTTTACATTCTGAAAAATAAATCGTAGATTTAGATCAGCTTTCTTTGATTTGAATTTACATATTTTTATGCTTGTTTTTAACACACAAAATAAAAATAAAAAAACTGTTTTGGAATTGATTTGCATTAACTTTTCTTGATGAAATTAGTGCATTAGAGAATTTGTTATATTTTCTCTTAGTGATCAATTTTTTGCATTGTTGGAAGTGAATGGAAACTCTCTCCTTACTTTAGTTAGGATTCATCGAATTGAAAAGATGACATTATCATATTCGATTGCATTCAGTTTTGGGTCGGGTCATAACACCATTGGTTTCATATCCATTTACCCTTTTGAGTAATAATAGCCTAAATAACACAGTTCTTAATTAAAATTCATCTAGTAATTTTTACATTTTTAGGGCTCTTTCCACCAATCTAGCTTAGGCTAGTGTCTTGGAATAGGTTTTAATTAACTCTCCAAGACAGTAAAACAAACAAGTAATTGATCTTGTGGTAGGAAAAATTCCAATTGTTGCATGTATGCTCTGGGAAGCTCCTCCTAAAGGAGTCAAGCACGAGATCATATCTGAACCAGTGAGGTAATCAATCCTTGCTCATTGGGAACGATAGCAGATATACATGTATTAAAAACGGTAAACCTTGGATTGACCATTGTCGAGGAGCCTGGGTTCACTTGTTGGTAAACCTTGGATTATGTCAAGGAGCCTTCGAGGGGATTGAGCTTTGTTACTCTGCCCTTGTGTGTGTATCGGATCGTAGACTGTTCCTCCAGGTATATTTGTTTCTGTTGGTAACCTTAGTGGCCATAATCTATAGGATTCTTTCCTAAGGTGACGGTGGAGGGAAGATCCCACTATACCTGGAGCAGATGTCGACTAGACTCACTTGGACTCTCTGGGGGGTTCTCTTCACTCGAGATGGTTTTGTGAAGAAACTTGTGCCAGTCTGTTTCATTAAGCAGGTTGTCGGGGTAACTGTTCCAACCGCCCTTTCTGTATTGAATTCTGCGACGTTGGATTTCATCACCAACTAGTGTTTTTAGTACGGAAAGTTACTGTTTGTGTGTGGTTTGACTCCTAGATTTGATAGCGCGTGTTAATTTGTTTGTTTTTACTTTTAGAGACCATAGGTGTGAATTGTGAATTTTAATTGTTAGGTGTGAATTGTGAATTGTTAATTTTAGTTTTAAATTGTTAATAAAATTCACTGAAGTTGAATATAATGGCAACTGTTCCAGAATTTACCAACCAAGGAACCCCTCTTAACGAGAATCCTAGTACTTTTCCTTGCTTTGGAAATGTTGGTCCTCTTTATATGGCTACTTTGTCATTACCTGGATTTACAATAGGTTTACTGATATCATTATTTTCAACTTCGTTGGCCCCAAATACTCCAATTGTTCCACCTCAGCCGAATGCTTCACCTCAACAGAGTTCACCATCTCAACATCACCAACCTTCTGTTGACCCTTTACCTTCTTTGCCTAATATTTCTTCCTCCATTTCTTCCTCTTCGCTTGGTAAAAGCCTTGCCGCTAGTAACCAGGTGGCCAAGAAGAAGAAGAAAGGGAAGAAGAAGAAGAAGAAGAAGAAGAAGAAGAAGCAAGATAAGAAAGAAGTCAACCAACCAACCATGGTTGTAAGTGTTAGTTGTGTTGAGGAAACCTCCAACATGCATCGTAAACCCAAATACCCTTGTAGGCTTTGTAAGGGTGAACACTTCCTTATCAATTGTCCTATTACTACAAAGGTCTTCGAAGTATGGTCAGAAAAATCTCATCAACTTTCCATTGATCCATCAACCAGTGATAGTCAGGTTCCTAGGAAAAAGGGTAAAGTTAGGTTTCCTTGTAAGTTATGCAAAGGGAGTCATCAAACTCACATTTTCCCTCACATGGATGAAGCCTCAAAATTGTTGGAAAACCTTACTATACCACAGCAAGAATTTCCAACTGGTTGCTGTAAACTTTCTCCCAACCTACCATCAACTGATAGAGTGATTGATCTAATTTCAAGTACAGTCGATCCCACTCTCCCATTGGAGAGTGAAACTCATATCACTCAGGTTGATGATCCATTAGTTGATCAAGTGGTCGATTCAATTTCACATTTGGTCGATCCCACTCTCCCTTTAGAGACTAAACTTCATACCTCTCAGATTCTTCTTGTTACATTAGATTCTTCTACGCCGGGGGGCATTTCACCTATTTCTACAGAACCCCCTCCAAGTATTGAGGTCTTTTCCTTTGATTGGAATAGACTGACAGAACCTCGTCTTCCATCCTCCATCCCTTTCCAAATCATTGTCAAGGCTGGTGGTAGGGACATACACCACACACAGGTAGATGAAGGTGCTTCTGTTAGTATTTTATCCTCAATTGCTTGGAAAGCTTTGGGTTCCCCTCAGCTTGTGCCTATTACGCAAAAACTGAAAGCTTTTAACAGAACCATTAGTGAACCTTTAGGGATCCTTCCTAAGTTTTCTATTACCTTGGAAGGTAAAACTGTCTGTATTGATCTTATGGTAGTTTGAGGTCCCTTGGATTTCAATTTACTCCTTGGGCGAGACTATGTTTATGCAATGAAAGCTGTTGTATCGACACTCTTTCGCGTGATGTCTTTCCCTCACAATGGAAATATTATGACTGTAGACCAGCTTTCGTTCCCTAGTCTTGTTTCAACTACCAATAATATGACACCCCTAAATGTTCCTGATTCTAAAGTGGTATCTACCCTGCCACGGGTTAATTATGTGGCAACTGGTCCCATGTTTTCAGTTACCGATGTAAGTGAGCCTCTCACTGTTTGCTCATCTTCCTTTGATTTAGATCCGGTAATTGACATGGAAAACTCTATGGGATTACTTGAACACGATGTTCTTATCCATTTTGAGTCCCTTGACATGTGTTCCTTCCAGAGAACTGTTCTTCCTTCTGATGAAGACCTCTTGGAAGCCATGATCAAGGTGTGTCCATTGACATGTCTTTCTTCCAGTTGGAAGCCATGATCAGGAATCATGAGGACAGTTCTTTTCCTGTGTCAACCTCGTTAAAAAATGAATCAGTTGGTCAGAGGATAGTTCTTGTTATTGATTCAACCTCGTTAAAAAATGAATTAGGTATGAGGACAGTGCTTTTCCTGTGTCAACCTCGTTAAAAAATGAATCAATAGGTTATATAGGTAGATTGTAGAGAGTAGACACGAGGATAGTATGTTCCTGTCTCAACCTCGTTAAAAAAATGAAACTAGGAATCATGAGCATAGTTCCTTGTCTTGTTTCAAGCTCGTTAAAAAATGAAACAAGGAGTCATGAGCATAGTTCCTTTTTTTTGTGTCAAGCTCGTTAAAAAATGAAACAAAGGGTCATAGGTTATATAGGTAGATTGTAGAGAGTAGACATGAGGATAGTTTGTTCCTGTCTCAACCTCGTTAAAAAAATGAAACTAGGAATCATGAGGACAGTTCTTTCCCTGTGTCAACCTTGTTAAAAAATAAATCAGTTGGTCAGAGGATAGTTCGTGTTACTGAGTCAACCTCATTAAAAAATGAATTAGGTACGAGGACAGTTCTTGTCCTGTGTCAACCTCATTAAAAAAAAATGAATCAGTAGGTTATATAGGTAGATTGTAGAGAGTAGACTTGAGCATAGTTCCTTGTCTTGTGTCAAGCTCGTTAAAAAATGAATCAAGGATTTTAGAGCATAGTTCCTTGTCTAGTGTCAAGCTCGTTAAAAATTGAATCAAGGATTTTTAGAGCATAGTTTCTTGTTAGGTAGATTGTAGAGAGTAGACTTGAGCTTAGTTCCTTGTCTTGTGTCAAGCTCATTAAAAAAATGAATCAAGGATTTTATGAGCATAGTTCTTTGTCTTGTGTCAAGCTCATTAAAAAATAAAACAAGGAGTCATGCGCATAGTTCCTTATCTTGTGTCAAGCTCGTTTAAAAAATGAAACAAGGGTTTTGAGGATAATTCTTTTCCTGTGTCAACCTCACTAAAAAATGAAACAACTCCCTTGAGTCTTTCCAAGATCTTGAAAGTAAACCTTCATTCCATCCATTTGGTTGAATGCAATGAAGCTTGGGGGGCATGTACCTCATTTTGCATCATTATGCTGAGGGCATGCTAACTTATAACAAGCATAGTTTTTCGTTTCAAGCTTGTGTAAACATGAAACCGAATCCAAGCAGAGTTCTATATGGTTCAAGCTTGTGTAAAAATGAACCCATACCCGTTTTACATCTCGTGATTGCCTTTTTTATCCGCTAAATTTTGCTAGATGAGCCTTGGTTGTTTTCATTCCATTGCCGCCATCTCTTTGGCTGATCATATGCTTTCACTTGGTTTTTTACCCTTCCTGAGGGACCGCATCTATGAGTGGTTTTATTAGCTAGCCTCTTAACCATTACATGTTTTGAGCAGTTCCTCCATTGCCGGAACTAGTTGCTACCCTTTATACCACTCGTTCCTCTAGGACGAGTCCTCTTTAAGCTCTTTTCTGACTCGTAAAATATGAAAAGATTGCTGAGTTTTTCTTTTTAAACTCGTTAAAATAGAATTAAAAGGACGGTCCACTTACAGCTCTTTTCTGACCGTATAAACATGAAAGGATTGCCGGATTTTTGTCATTTCAAATTCGATATTGGTTATAAAACGACGTGTCGTTGATTGCTTTTTTACTTTTTCGGATCAGAGACACTAATTATGAAAAGTACTCCTTGATCGTAATGGTCAAGCGGTTCTCTCAAGTATTATTTTGTACTTTTTTGGGCTTGGGAGACACAAATTTACAAAAAAGGACAACCATGGAGTTTTCTTAAGTTTTTATTCTGACTCCCTAAAATTGAAAAACGCCGAGTTTCTCCTATACTGGACTCGTTAAAATTTAACAGTAAAGGACTTGTTCAATTACAAATAGGAACGGACCACTCCTTCTTAGGTTTCAAATTGAAACTAAGTTGGACTCATTTGAAGGATGAGCTTATAATCAAGCAAATGTTATCCTCCTCAAGCTTGTCAAAAATAAAGAGATACTTGCCAGAAATGGTGGGGGAAAAGAGAGGAAAATGCACCTATTTGTTATACTTTGTGTCTCAGAAAAGCATTCAACTACTCTTGAACACGACACTTTTTGTTCACCTGGGTTGGGAAATCCTTTGCCTAACAGTTAATCAAACCATATTGAAAGTCTTCAGCCGGTTTTTGGGTATTAGATTTGGGTCAATTGTCACCAAACCATCTGCAGTGTCGTTATGTGTTCAAGAGGTCAGTTCAAATAAACCATTCATCTGCAAAATATCTGTCATCCATTTTGACCATCCCTAAGTCAGTCCTTGCAAATATACTTCTTCAAACTTGATCTATGATTTCGTGTTGTGGGCTTGCCTACGACGGATCACTTTCTATCGACTTCAGCTCATTATCTAGAAATCGTCAGTACCTTGGAATCTGCATGCCTCAATGGTAGGTTTCTCGCCTTCGATGATAGGTTGCATCATTGACCTTCGATCAAAGGATTCTGTGACATGTTCAACATCAACTCATCTATTCACATTTCATGGATTGTACTAAGTACTTTGAGAACCATTGACATTATTGGTGGTTTCCCTCACACTTGTTAACAATTTACATCATTGACTAGTAATCAAGTGGTTTCTACCATGTTTGATTTCGACACATTCATTCACATGGATAGAATCATACTATTTCGGTAAGTAGAAATCAAGACCTTGGATCTAGTTTCCACCATCCAGGCTGCGAGGAATTTTGCATTCATTATACAGTGGAATATTCATAAACAGATGGCTGAGCCCATACTGTCTCTACATATGTCTATACTTGTGATGTATTGCAAGATCATTCCTATATCAGAGCAGTTTAGTTAGTTTTTTAGCCAGTTTTGATCTAATTATGGGAATGCCTACCTCAGCAATGATATGATCTCATATATATATTTTGTATTGAATGTTTTTACAAGCTCCAACTAGGCTCTCCACAGGATGATCCTCGAAATGATAAAGTACTTCACTCTTCTTAGATGACAAATACTATCTATTACAGACTTCGCACTTTAGGGGGCAATCTGTTGCACAAAATATTGTCACCATGACATTCTGCAGTCAGTGTGAGTCTATCACCACTCATACTGTCCTCCTTTGCAAGTCTTAAACCTCAGCTCTTCATGTCAAGCCTTAAAAATGAGAGAAAGTCCTTGAAAATCTCTAAAACTTTGGTTCCACACTTTCTCTTAGCATTCCCTGCAGTCCCGTACCCCCTGGTCATGTCCCCTGCGGACCTGCTTGCTCTGTCTCTAAAGGAAAGGTTGCGGACCCCTGTAAAAGTCAAAAAGGCGCAAGTTTATTATTAAAAACTCACTTTGGGTTAATTTCGGATGCTTCTAGAAGGAATCTTGAGGTGGCAAGTTCGCTCCTAGGTGGTTCATGCATTCCATAACTAAAGGAGCTAACCCCTTGATGTAAGGAGCTTATCCCTTTGAAAGAGGACTCTATCCCTTTGAAGGTGGACCTGGTAACTTCCTTCCTCTGCATTATAAAATGAGGCATTGGGCTGGTTGCTAGGGAGGTTGAAAGCTGAAGATTTTTGAGGGTAAATGCTATTGGAATTTAGACTTCCTAATTGAGCTTGAGAGGAGAGATTGCATACCTTTTGATTTCATTGGCAAGAGTGCGAAGCTTGTCAAAGTAGAGGAGATTCTTGCTGGACCCTGGGAGGAGCTTGTACAACATCAAGGCACCAAGGTTGTAAAGTTCTTCTTTGTTTAAATTTAATACAATCAAGTTCATTTTTCTCAATACGCTGTCTTCTATGGTTTATTTCATGAATTCCTTGATCATCATGATAAATATGGTTTATTATATTGGCTATGCAAGTGTTATTTGATGTGTGCTTGTTTGTGTTTGGAGGTTCTTTAAAAGGAAACTCATTTGGACGGTTGGACCGTTGCTACCACAAACTAGCGTTGGACTTGAGGTAGGGTCTAAAACATCTCTTGGCCGTTATTTATAAATCGCAATATTTAGAGAAAGGTTGAATTTGCTTGTTTTTCTTGTCGCTAGATATCTGTAGATACTAGGGAGATCATTCTTGTCCGCAAGAATGACCGACATGAATGTCTGCCATCCCCTCATCAAACAACTCCACCACTGCAGAGTGATGTTAAGGATCATGCTCACCTACCTGTTCAGCTTTCACATCCTCCCAACGTCACTTCGCTTAATTTTCATGCATATTTGGTTGTGAGTCCATCGATTTGTCATATGCATTCTATTCAACAACCTCCGTCTTCACACTCGATTGTTCCTCTGGATGATAATGGCTTGTGTTCTTCCAATCCAGACTCTACACTGGTTGTGAAAGAGGAACGAGCCATTGATGGAGCTGGTGTTGCACAACCAACATGCGCTATCATTCATGAAGAGTATAAGTGGGAGCTTGAGCATCAACACTCGGTAAAGGATGATTCCCTTCCATTCGAGCCCCCTTCGTTCCTTCCTGACATCTTTGGTGAACCTACCATCCAAGATTTCACGTGTGTATCTTCATCCACAGATGCACCCATTGTTGATCACTTGTAGGACACACCAGATGTCAGTCCATCATCTAACAATGGATAGGATAAGTCTTTTATTGAACATCCACTTGATCTTTCATCTGCCTTTTCCAGAACCATAAAGGATGAGTTTGTTCGCTTTTCATCTAGCCCTCTATTTGATTCATCTGATCATGAGGATGCCCATGAAATCATTGATTTTTTTGATCGTGGCTATCATGATCCATTTTCTCCCATATTCAATCATGATCATGTTCCTATCACAGTTGATTTTTTGAAGCCATCAGTTTATGAATATCTATTTGATGATGAAGTTGAGACACCCAAGGCTATTGAGGTACTTCAGCCTGAGCTGATGGTTATGTCAGGTCCTCGCTCTCTTGGGGTTAGTCTCACTTCCAATCAGGAATTTGTTCAATCACCCAAGGCCCCACATCACTCATCTGTATGCATTCAAGATCAGTCTCACACATAGATCATGCTTCATCCACTCAAACTACATGATCCTATTGCTCATGCATTGGAGGAATCCTACATTGCAAGCACACATGCACAACGCAAGTTGTCTTTGTTTCTTTTGTTTTCTTGCATGTCACAGTCAAGAGTGTGCATATTCTTCAAAGATGCATGTGATGTCACACAACACTGTGATAAGTCCACAGACTGCTTGTCATACACTTGTACTCACTTATGTCCCATGGGCACTTTGAAACATGAAGTGTGGTTGTCTTCATTGTTATCTCTTTCTTGCTTGTTGGTTCACGCAACTGGGTTGCCCGTGGACCAAGCTACACCAACATGGATCAACCAATGCATTGGTGGTTGCATTGGAAATATCACTTCACGTGATTAGGCCCATGCATCGTTAGCTTAGGAGTAGGAGTAGTGTTTGCTTTCAGTTAGTTTTCATGCATGCTTGTTTTATTACTTTCTTTTTTTGTTTGTTTGTTTGCTTTCTTGTTTGCTTACTTACTTTACTTTTTCTTTTGCTTCTGCTCTTGCTTTGTTTTGTTGTTAGTTAGTTCGCTTGTTTTGTTCGTAGGTTAGTTTCGCATGAAACCATGTATGACTCTTGAAATGAGCTGGGTAAAGTACAAGAGGGCTTGTACAACTATCACTACTTGGTTATCTATCATCTCGCCTCTATATGAAGATCTTGTTACTTTTATTCCATGATACATCGAAGGAAAATATGTACTATTTGAAGTGAGCCTTGGTGAAAACACAATGCTTGTGTACTAACTAGTGTCACCTACTCTAGTTGGTTTTTTTTGGGTTAATCCTTGTCATCTCAGTCAAGTAGAGTAAGGTGAGGGGGAAATCCTTAATAGGAATGTTAGAGGTATAATAAACTACTTCTCTATTGGAAAAACCTCTTCTTCTCTCAATAAGTCGGGATCCCTCTTCTGCCTCTAAAATGAATAAGTGTTATGCACAATTGAGAAAAATGAAAAAACGAAAAAATGAAAAGTAATAAAAATTCAAAATGAAAATGAATAAGGCAAAAGAAGAGAAAGGCTTCCTGCACAGAGAGGTGATGCAAGTAACTCTGTCGGGGTATTGACCAGGCTTGCTACTAGCGGATCCATGCTTGTGTTCCTGTGTGACTCTGCTGGGGTACTGTCAAGGCCTACTGGTAGTGGAGCAACACCAGAGATGAAACTAAGACTTTGATGACTATACTACTTGTGCACCAATATACCCCTCAACCCCAATCGAAAAAACTGTGTTGCCTTGGCTTGGAATGTGTGTCAATCGACCAAGAGCTTAGAAGATGCTACATCTTACAACCAAGCTAGTGTGAAACCAAGGTGAGCTGAGAACTAAACAATAGTTCCGGAGCTGTTAGACTTTCTTTTCATGAAAAAGGTCCATTTAGAGAGCTGGAGTTCTACCAGTGTCTCACCAAGTGTTGTAGCAGCTACAACCACCCTTCAAAATTTTGCTTTAGCTTCATCTTGGAGCTTCCCTACCAGCCTTTCTACAACACCTTGTCTTGATTGATGAAGTACACAAGCTTCAGTGTTTTTCTTGCAGAAAGGAAACCTGTCAATTACAACTTGATGCATTCCCCTCACAGGGTGCTCATCCGGACTTGGTCCAAATGCAGGCTAAGAAGCTCCCCCAAGAAGTTGTGTAATTCTGGAGGGAAACCAACCTTCCCTCCAGAAATTGCACAATCCTGTCTGGGAGCTTGTTGGGCTCCAGAATTGCATAATTCTACCAGTCAACCCTCACAGTGAAAATTGCACAATTTTCCTCGACAGGGATGCTCAGCCCAAAATTTGCACAAATTTGGGTAGCAGTTAGTTGCTCTACCCAGAAATTGTGCAAATCTCCTGGACAACCAGCGCAGCTCCCAGCCAGAAATGCACTTTTCCTTCCAACAGTTGGGCAGCTTCATGCATGAGCAGTTGGGTTGACCAATTCCACCTGGGACCAAGGAATCTTGACTTGCATGCATGGCTTTCTTTTTCTCTAAATAGAAAAAGGCAACATGAAAAAGGCATCCCATGATTCAAGGAGCTATTTTTAGCAGTTGGAGGTTACATGCAAAGTTGTTTTAGAAACTTTCCTCCAAGTTTCACTTTTTCCTAGATTTCTCGCATGCGCGTCATGAAGTCAAAACTTATTTATTTGACACAACAGAGCTCATTATTTCACATCGATCTTGGAGCTCTGACATCCCATAGCACATACAGGACTCTTTGACACATCCAACTCAACTATTCACTGGTAAGTGGCCTTAACTTGTCTTTTTCAGTATTATTGTCGCTTTTCATATTTTCTCTTGTGTGAGTGTTGTTTTCTTGATTTCTTTGAGCGCACACTGTCATTTACATGTATACTATCTTTTCCTAGCATTGTTTTAGTTTTCATTGCTATCTCACTGCTATCTCATGCATGAAACTGTTTTGCACAAACGGTCATTGATTCGACAACTCGCTTCACCCACATGCATGTTGATCTGTTTACTAAATCTTTAATTCATGTTTGCATGCACTGTCAATCAATTCTACTTTCACTTAGTGTTGCCATGCATTCACTTTCATATTTTCTTTCAGTTTCCTGTCAGCGAGTCTGGCCAACCTTGGCCCGGACTCTGCCTTCACCAAGACAACATTGTGCAATCTAGGGAAGGAAGGCTCTGTCTTCCTCTCCAGAAATGTGCATTTCTACCCAGGCACTATCCTCTAGGACTATTTTGTGCATTTCTGAGGGACAGTGACTATTGTCCCAGAAAATTGCACAATGTAGTCCCTGAGCTTGCAGTCACTCCCATCTGGAATTGCGCATTGTGCAATCCCAGTAGTCAGTAGCTAGTCTGGATTGTGCATTGAATAAATCCAATAGCTAGTCTTGCCTCCAAGACATCCCAGACTTCCTTTTGTACAGTTCTGGTAGCCAGTCAACTAACCTCCCAGAAGAAATTTCTCAATTTTTCCTATCAATTCCCCAGGTATGTGCTATCTCATTCCCCGAATTTTCTTTGGTTTTTGCTGATAGATTTCTTGCCATGCATGTTGTTTTGTCTTCATATATTTTAGGTGTTCATCCACCTCTTACCAATACATGATCAATGGCCTTTAAGGGAGTAGGATCACAGGACACTGACGGAAATGCAACTTGAGCATTATTTGAGCAAGTGTCTTCTATTCTACCAATCCATGAATATACCAAAATGTTTCTAGACAAGTACATCAAAATGAAGTGGCAAGATGTTCACAAGTTTGCATTGTACCAGATTGCATGCAGATACCTCACGTTCCCATGCCCGAACATAATACATTGGATCACATATCACATTGATCTCGAGATGGTTACCTTGAGTAGTGTCACTGGGATGAAGCTTGCAACCGTCTAGGCATGAGATTATGATGAGATGTATCAGACATCAGAGCCCGTGAATATCATGAAGACTCCCTTCAGCTTACCCAACAATAGTGCTAACTCTAGAGACATTCTGAAGAACTGGGTAAAGGAGCTAGCTCGATTCAGGTTGACACCCAACCATATCTACAAGACAAAGATACTCCGGAAGGCGTATCAATACTAGGTCATATTTGCATGTCGACTGTATGTCCAAGAAAGCACAGAAACCTTCCCATAGAGTTGGGTGATCGCGCTGAACCAACTTGCTAGAGAAGGAAAACCATGTAACTGGTCTGGCTTGTTGGCTCATCAGTTGAAGGAACAAGTAACGAAGGCTTAACAGTCACCCGGAGGTATGCATGCAAAGATTTACATGTATGCCTACATTATAGATGCAATTTGTGCCTGACAGGAGTTCTTGGGCTTGGAGTGGGCATGGTCACCAATGAAGACTGTTGTGAACACTTATTTCAAGTTATTGTCCAAATGCAGCTTTAGAGGAGTAATCACACGACTATCCAATCATTTTGTCACCCCAGTTTACTAGATGATATTCGAACATGATCCACCCTGCATGTCAAAGGAAGCAATGGAGGCATTTATAGACATTGTTGATTGGTATGCCTCACTGTTCGGTACATTCATCCAAATGTTCAACACGGAGAAGCCTCCACATGTTCTATCAAAGTTTTCCTTCGACATACTTGTCATGCAGGAAGTAGCATATCACATCTCGGCAGGATTGATAGCTAAACTACATCAGAAGAAGAAGGAAGCTTGGCCTGCACTTCCATTGCGGATTGGGTTATATGAGATATAGAGTATCAAGCAAGCGGATGTCGAAGCAAAACTGATGAAGAAGTATCCATTCAACCTCTGAAGTTACAATCCATGTGACCCACATTTCATTGTGAAGGATCATTGCACGAGAGTACAGTTCAATTGGATCGATGGGGCATGTCATTAGGCGAGGGAGGACCCATGGAGATATTGTTACAACTCCTCTAGACTCAATGAACCGGTCAGCTTCATTGTGGAGTGGTTAATGAAGTGACGTGAAGCAACATCTCAGAGAGCACCAACACTAGCAAGAGTAGTAGTAGCAGAGGCAACCATACCAGTGCACGCCAAAGTTAAGAGGAATATTGTTGATTGCATGGAGGATGAAAAAAGCTGCAAGTTGTAGAAAATATGCTGGTAGGTTAACCTGATAATGCAATATAAATCAAAGTAGAATACTATAACCTACTTCTACTATCAATTTGCGAAAGCTTAAAGATCGAGCTGAACAATAAAACCAGAAGAAGAAGAATCAATGGCACAATACATATGAAAATACTTTTGGGGAAAGCCTCAGCTAAAAACCCCACACTATTGTATTATCATACATGGCAGAAATACATAGGAATTATACAAAGCCTTCACTCTCATAACTAGCCAGCTTTCAGTACAATCCTCACAGATGCTCACAGGCAATCTTGGCTTCTCTCCAGCCTTCCTCTCTGCCATCCAAGCTCCTATTTCCTTGCACTATTCCTTGTGGATGATTCTGTTGTTACCACGTGGATGATCTTCCTCCAAATTGATCCATCTTCAAGGATGATTCCTTGACTGCATGCATGAGTTTTCTTTATAAGAAAACACATGCAACTGATAGTACACTTTCCTTGACTTTAATCTCAACTGGATCTTTCTCAGAATAGACATGCATGAGTTTCTGATGAGGGAATATTAAGTTAACTGGAGTAGCACTAGTTGAGTGCATGCATCCATCAACTGATTGTTAACTCACTATTAGTTCCTCAAATAGTTTGGAACTAACTTAACTAGACTTAACTTAGTAAAATGAGTTAACTAATTACAACTCCAATATAACTCAATCTTATCGCCTTAATTTAAGGGATAACTCTTGCATGATTTTAGAAAGACTTCTAACTTGGATTTCTCCAACTAATTAATTTAAAATAAATAAATAAATTATTTCCAAGTAGCTGTTAAGACTAAATTCGATTGTAATTCACAATTTAATTCAAGGACAAACTAAATTGGAATATTCTTGTTGCCATATTTCAACACTCACTCTAAACAAGAAAGGGATTATCTGTCACCCCGATCCTATCTCTATGGAACTCAAATTTACACTTTGACAATGCCTTTGTCAAAATGTCAGCATATTTCTCCTTTGTCGAAATATACTGCAGTGACATGATATGTGAAAAGCCACGGGCAACAAATATTTCCTTATGCTTCTCCACACTACCATCAGCAGCTTGCTTTACCTTGTAAAGCCAACAGAACTCACAACTAACTTGTTCTCCAGTCTCAGAACCACGTCCGAAACACTGTCACGAACTATGGAGTCATACTCCTCCACCATAGCATCAACCCAAATCGGCGGTTGCACTACTTCTTGAAAGGAAGATGGCTCAGTCTCAACACATTCCCCAGCAAGGGCTGTGTATCCAATTTACCTCTTAGGTGACCTCCTCTATCTACTCTAAGAAGATGGTGCTCCCACATTCTCTCTCGCATCCTCCAACAATATGTTAGCTTCTCTTGTGCACTTCCATCCATCTCTAGAAGACTCTGCTTGAGTGGATGTATCCACTCTTGGAACCTCTACATTTGGCTTCTCTGCATTAGTTTGAGACTCCTATTCCTTATGAACCAACAGTTCCTCCACAGCCTGTAGTTGGAGCACCATCTCAAGAGAAACTCGCATGGCCTTCTGCTCATCAAACTTGAGATCTTTGTGAACCACTATCCTCCAACTGGTAGGCAAGTACACCCGATAGTTGTGAGGTGTATCAGTGTACCCCACAAATATCCCCAACTCTGCTATCGGCTCAAGCTTCTTCCATGCATCCTTTGTCACATGGCAATATACCGATGAGCCAAAGATCTTGAAGTGACCCACATTTTGTCTCTTACCAGAGAAAGCTTCCTCTTGTGTCTTCATCCCAAGTATGCGATGCAGGCTTCTATTCTGTAAATAGACCGATGTGTTGCATGCCTCATCCCACAAGTGAAGTGGTAGGCCTTGGTCATGCATCATTGTCTGTGCTTCCCCTACAATAGTTATTTTCTTCCTCTTGGCCACCCCATTTTGCTATGGGTTATGAGGTGTCGTCAACTCTCATTTAATTCCTTCCGCTGCACAAAAGTCCTTAAACTTTTGAGAGACATATTCTCCATCGTTGTCGCTTCTCAAGGCCTTGATCTTCTTCCCTGACTCTAGAGACATTCTGAAGAACTAGGTAAAGGAGCTAACTCGATTCAGGTTGACACCCAACCATATATACAAGACAAAGATACTCCAGAAGGCGTATCAATACTAGGTCATATTTGCATGTTGACTGTATGTCGAAGAAAGCACAGAAACCTTCCCATAGAGTTGGGTTATTGCACTGAACAAATTGGCCAGAGAAGGAAAACCATGTAACTAGTCCGACATGTTGGCTCATCAGTTGAAGGAACAAGTAACGAAGGCTTGAAAGTCACCCAGAGGTATGCATGCAAATATTTACATGTCTACCTACATCTTAGATGCAATCTGTGCCTGACACGAGTTCTTGGGCTTGGAGTGGGCATGGTCAACAATGGAGACTATTGTGAACACTTATTTCAAGTTCTTGTCTGAATGGAGCTTTAGAGGAGTAATCACATGACTATCCAATCATTTTGTCACCTAGTTTACTAGATGATATTTGAACATGATCCACCCTGCATGTCAACAGAAGCAATGGAGGCACTAATAGACATTGTTGATTGGTATGCCTCATTATTCGGTACATTCATCCAAATGTTCAGCACAGAGAAGCCTCCGCATGTTCTATCAAAGTTTTCCTTGGACATACTTGTCATGCAGGAAGTAGCATATCACATCTCGGCAGGATTGATAGCTAAACTGCACTGGAAGAAGAAGGAAGCTTGGCCCACACTTCCATTGTGGATTGGGTTATATGAGATCTAGAGTATCAAGCAAGCGAATGTCGAAGCAAAATTGATGAAGAAGTATCCATTCAACCTCAGAAGTTACAATCCATACGACCCACATTGCATTGTGAAGGATCACTGCACAAGAGTACAATTCAATTGGGTCGATGGGGCATGTCATTGGGCAAGGGAGGACCCATGGAGATATTGTTACAACTCCTCTAGACTCAATGAACCGGTCAGCTTCACTGTGGAGTGGTTAACGAAGTGACATGAAGCAACATCTCGGAGAGCACCAACACTAGTAGGAGTAGTAGCAACAGAGGCAACCATACCAGTGCGCGACAAAGGTAAGAGGAATATTGTCGATCACATGGAGGATGAAAAAAGCTACAAGTTGTAGAAAATATGCTGGTAGGTTAACCTAAAAATGCAATATAAATCGAAGTAGAATACTATAACCTACTTCTACTATCAATTTGCGAAAGCTTAAAGATCGAGCTGAACAATATAACTAGAAGAAAAAGAATTAATGGCACAATACACATGAGAATACTTTTAGGGAAAGCCTTAGCTAAAAACCGCACACTATTGTATTATCATACACGACAAAAATACATAGGAAATATACAAAGCCTTAGCTCTCATAGTTAGCTAGCTCTTAGTACAATCCTCACAGGCAATCTTAGCTTCTCTCCAGCCTTCCTCTCTGCCCTCCAAGCTCCTATTTCCTTGCGTTGTTCCTTGTGGATGATTCTCCTGTTACCAATTGGATGATCTTCCTCCAAAACTAATCCATCTTCAAGGATGATTCCTTGACTGCATGCATGAGATTTCTTTATAAGAAAACACATGAAAATGATAGTACACTATCCTTGACTTTAATCTCAATTGGTTCTTTCTCAGAATATACATGCATGAGTTTCTGATGAGGGAATCTTTAGTTAACTGGAGTAGCACTAGTTGAGTGCATGCATCTATCAACTGATTGTTAACTCACTATTAGTTCCTCAAATAGTTTGGAACTAATTTAACTGGACTTAAATTAGTAAACTAAGTTAACTAATTACAACTCCAATATAACTCAATCTTATATCCTTAATTTAAGGGATAACTCTTGCATGATTTTAGAAAGACTTCTAACTTGAATTTCTCCAACTAATTAATTTAAAATAAATTAATTAATTATTTCCAAGTAGTTGTTAAGACTAAATTCGATTTTAATTCATAATTTAATTCAAGGAAGCCCAAAAAGTAGGATTAAATTATTGTAAAAACTCTGAAGTATGCGGAGCGCGAATTATAGTAGGATTGATTCAAAGGGTAGTCTACCCGAAAATAATGTAAAGAAATATAAATAGAGTCAGCCTGCGCAGGGATCGCGGGCCAAGGAAGGGTATAAATAGAGCGCGACTCTATGAGGGAAAGGCAGTTCTTTTGGGGAATATGAAATATAATGGGTTCTTGAAAAAGATATTTGGAAAGTGTCTGTAAGTCCGAGTCGAGGGATTGGGGTAGTAGGTAGAGGCTCTGCAGCTGTGTGTGTAGAGGCCTGGAAAGTCCACAGCTATGTGCGCGGACCCCTACAGCTGAGTGCGCAGGGCGGATTTGGATGTATTAAGGACAAAGTGGAAATAAAGATAAGTTTCTTTTGGAATTCTGTGTTTCTTCTGAACTGTCATACTATCTGTTTAATCTTATCTTCTTATGGTTGGAATGAGTATAAATCTGGGTTTATTTTAATACGTGAATCAATTGTGTTGATTAAATGTTTTCTTAAAGACCTTGGTAATTGATAACCACCTTATCTCATAGAATAGCAGACTAATAAGAAAGATATACTCAAGCTGGATTTGGGCAAATATGGAGAAGCACAGAGCTATAAACCAGTGTGCGAAACCTCTAGACCACACCAAGACATCCCTAGGGTGCGAAAACTTGGTTTTAGCACCCTCCCCTACTACCTCAGGTGAGACCTTAGTCCGCGCTCCGTGGGCTATTGCTGAAAGGGCTGGTAGTTGCGGGATTTGCTTAGCTAAATAACTCTTCCAAACCTGGGTCAGGCCCATATAAGCCAACAAATGGTTCCGTTGCTAGGATCGGGATCTGCATAAGCGGTGTCTTGTGTGAAGCGTGGGGATTTGATAGAAAAGAACGTTGAAAAATCAAGAGAATCAGGGACGGGAGTAGAACAAGGGTAACTATGGCGAACACGATTTAGTTACCAGTGTTCAAAGGAGCAGGAGGTGAAGACCCGGAACAATTTTGGTTTTTACTAACGTCAGTATGGAACGCGCAGTAGGTCGCACATGATAATATCAAGAAAGCCATCTTAGTTAGCACACTGCAGGATCGAGCACTAACATGGTACATGAAGTATTCAAGCATCAACCCAACGGTGGGGATAACAAACATCCATACTGAATTAACACAGGATTTTAGCTGGCCTAAGTCAGAAGCACAGTCAGTTGTTGGATTCAAAGAGATCACGATGATGCCTGGTGAAACTCCGTGGGATTTGGATCAAAGGTTGAAAAGCACCATTTGCGAGGCCAACATGACCCTGAAGGATGCATAGCACTGCGCTTGTTTCATTGCATCACTAATGCCATATATGAAGTCAGCCTTATCACAACAGAAGATCTCAACCCAAGCAGAAGTGCCGGAGGTAGCAATGTAGCTACATGAAACCCCAGTACAAGATCTAGGGTTGGGAGTTTAGCAAATCCAAGCGCAAGTCCAAAATTTGTGTTTCGAAATATAGAAGTTAAAACAAGAACAAACACCGTGCCTAGAACTCTCGGAGGAAGTATGGTGTATAAAGCATTGGAGCCAGGGACACGATAAAGATCACTGTCCGGTCTCGATGAATTTTGTGGTAACAAGGGGACCGACACCATTTCAACCAGAGGTACAGGTAGGGCCGAGCGCGATTTCCCTGCTCTTGTGCACAATCTGTCAGGTAGGAGGGAAGCACAACACTGACAATTGCCATCTATTGCCCAAATACAACTAGACCCCCCAGCAGCTCTTTTGCAACTTTTGTAGATCGGTGGGTCACAAAGAAAGAGATTGTCATAACTATCGAATGTTGATGGACCAGGCACTTGCCTATAGAATGTAGATTGAGGTGCGAGGTTAGGATCTAGCCACAGCGTTTGCACGCGGTGGGTTCTTGGGATGTGGTCGAGGACGAGGTGGAATGAGACTAGGAAGGGGTCGCGGACAACTAATCTGTTACAACTATGGAGGACTAGGACATTATGTGCGGGATTGTACCAATCCAACCTGAGTATCATGTTCGTATTGTGAGCAATTTGATCATGATCTACTAGATTGGCCCATGCTAATAGCGCAGATTCGCGAAAAAAAGGCAGCGACTCCTACAACAATGAAAAACGTGCAGATGATGAGCTCCGAACCATGCGACAACGAACCCATGGTAAACATGGTAGTGCGAAGTGGTGCAGCCACAGGACAGGTCAATGGGAAAACCAATATGGAAGCTAGGGAAAGTTTCATAGGAGTCTCTACCCTAGGTAGTAGGGATTGACTTGAGCTGGATAGGGATCCATCGATGTTGACTACCTTTTTAGAGACATGCATAAAACTGCTTCGCGACAACATGGAAGTTAGAGGGTTACAGGAAGTGATTAATAGGTGCACGAGGTGGGGTGAACCTCACACAGTCTGGAAAGTAGGAAGACACGCATCGCGGATGGGTCAGGAGATGCGGTTAATGGTGCAAATTGGCGACTACGAGATGGATCAGGTCATTCTGGACCTAGGCTCGGATGTAAACGTATTACCTAAACAGACTTGGGAGCGCATGGGTAAGCCTGCACTACAATGGTCTCCTATCCAATTGTGGATGGCCAATCAGCAGAAGATCTTGCCCATGGGAAGGCTATAAGGAATTACAGTAGATATTGATGGTGCAAGTACCTGGACGGACTTCGAAGTTATTGAAATCGTGGACGAAAATAGCCCGTACCCTGCGTTGCTAGGGGTCGACTAGGCTACTGACATGAATGGGGTTATTGACCTCAAACAGAGGAAGATGATATTTGAGAAGAAGTTGCTCCGTGTAGTTGTTCCGCTAGATCCAACAGAAGGACCACGCTACACAGAACCTGTGCGCAACGACGAAAGGGACAATGCATTGGATTGTATCTACAAGATTGTTGCACATAGGCCAAAGGAGGAGAGGAGACCCTCGTGGGGCTACGCTAGCTCATGCACCAGCAATTTAGATGAAGAAGATGAGCAAGGGCGAAATAGGGTGAATGGGGTAACCATGCTACACTGTAATATGATGACAAAATCCTTGTATTGTGTTAAAGCTCAGACCCGTGAACTGCCAATGTATGATGGATTGACAGAAGTGGATGAATTCCTGGTTAAATTCAAAAGCACAGTACCAAAGTACCAATGGTTTGATGCACTAAAATGGGCATTGCGTGTGACACCGGTGTGATGGTGGGGTACCCATGAAGGAACCTTCGAAGATTGGTGAAGCTGCAGGTGCATGATGCAGATAAGATTTGGGAAGCCAGCGCTACGAATAACGGAGAAATATGATGGACGAGAGAATCCGCACATACACCTGAGCAAATGGACCAAAGCTTATGGTATGGAGCCTCAACAAGAATGGGTGCACTTATTCTATCATACCCTGGATGTCATTCGAAGGAACTGGTATACGGAAACGAAGCTTTGACATGGCATCGGCAAGTGGGATATCCTGTGCGAAGGGTTTCTATCGACATTTCTCTTTGAATATCAATGGATGGATATTGTGGACGAAACATTATAGTTAGTAAAAACTGCCATCTTTAGAACATCGCTGGAACCAGAAGAAGTCATGACATTAGATTGGTTGTGACAATTGAGCTAGGCCTTAGCATGTTACAATGTACAAGTAGAAGATGATAAGGATGACCTGCGTAACATCAATATACCTGAATTTGAAGGTAGTCGTGAGGTGCGTGGCCCCGAGATAGAAGATCCAGACATCACGGCGCCATTGAAAACAAAGTAGGTAAATATCGGAACAAAGGAAGACCCGAAGTATGCTACACTTGGGGACTATTAGGACAATGCCATGGTGGAAAAGGTCGTCGAGTTGCTCTACGAATACTGAGATCTATTCCTTACAAAAATTATGGAGCTAAAAGGGATTCTAGGAGACTTAGGGATGATGAAAATAACTTTGAAGCAAGATGCAAATCCAGTGAAACAGTGACCCTACCAACTAAATCCAAAATACAAAGTAAAGGTCTACGAAGAATTGGAGAAAATGCTAGCAGCAAGAATTATTGAACCAGTCGAGGAGTCTGATTGGGTAAGTCCTATGGTCATGCAGGAGAAGAAACAGAAGGGTGAGATCCGCATCTGCGTAGATCTGTGGAAGCTCAATGATGCTTGTGTTAACGATCCATTTCCAACACCCTTTATAGATGAGGTACTAGAAAATGTGGGCGGGCAGGAAGCCTACTCCTTCACGAACGGATTCTCTGGGTACCATCAGATCAAGATAGTGCCAGAGGATCGAAGCAAGACAATGTTTTCTACCAAATGGGGTTGTTTTTAGTATACGGTAATGCCCTTTGGGCTGAAGAATGCACCGACGATATTTTCCCATATTGTGGTAGCTATGTTCAAAGAATTTATCCACAAGTTCTTAGAAGTCTACCTGGATGACTAGACCATATTTGGCTTTGTTAAGAAACATGTTGCGAGTTTACAATTGATGCTGGATACTTGCCACCGGCACCAGATTGTGCTCAACCTAAAGAAGTGTACTTTCCTCGTCCCTTTTAGGAAATTGCTAGGCCATGTGGTTTGTAAGCAAGGATTGATGGTGGATCCAGCAAAAATCACTGTTATACTAAATTTGAAAGCACCGCAAAGTGTAAAGTATCTATGCGCTACATTAGGACACACAGGCTACTACCGGAAGGTTATAAAAAACTACGCCCAGATCATGGCTCCAATGGAACAGTTATTGAAGAAGGATGCTACATATTGCTGGAACTGAACTCGCTTTATGATAGCCTCTGCTCAACTGTCTCAATCATGAAAGGAAGAATTGGTGTACTTTCCCAAGGTACAACCTTTGCATGTGTCAACTTGCTCAAGTTTACTTTGGGAAGTCCTGTAGATATCTGCTACATTATCTTCAAAGCCCCATGATGCAAATAGCCCAACCACCTATGCCAAAACTCGCCAATGTCTTGGCTTTGCACCAATTCTACTTTCGTACTCAATGTTGCACAATGATCTACCTCTAGTTTATAGAGCTTCTTCACCCGAATCCCTATCCTCTTGGTCTGACCTATGGCTATGTGTCTTAGGAACGCCTTTCCTTTACTGAAGACAACATCGTAGCCTTTTTCCTCCAACATGGCGACCGATACCACGTTCTTCTTCAATCCAGGCACATACATCACATCTGTCAAGGTGAGAGGAGCTCCATGCTCCCTCCGAAAAGCAACCGTGCCCACTCCTGAAACACTATACCTTCCATTGTCACCCATCTCTATGCGCATCTTGAGGTCTTTCTCCTCCAAGGCACTGAATAAATTTTTATCACCAGTCATGTGGAATGAGGCTCCACTATCAAGATACCAAACACAACCCATCATCGATGATACCATGCATGCGATGAGGGTAAAGTCCATTTCAAACTGAGAGGCTAGTGCCTCACCTTCTGATCCTTTTGAGTACCCCTTCTTGGACTTCTTCAATGGGAAATTAGTCGCATAATGTCCCATCTTGTGACAATTAAAGCATCTTACTTTAGACATGTCACCCTTCTTCCCTCCATGAGAAGAATTTGATTTGAAATGGGAAGCCTTTCCCTACCCTTTCTTTGTGTTACTTGCTAAGGCCAGATTTTCTTCATCATCATTCTTGGATGAAGAGCCATCTTGTGTGCTCCACCTAATCTCCTCCTGCATAAGATCCGACCGCAATCGTTCCAAATCCGGAAGTTTATCCCTTCCATTCACAGAGTCTTGGTAGCTATTCCAACTCTTTGGAAGGCCAAGGAGAGTGAGGCTCACCATATCATCATCGGTAGTAGTTATTCCAACAATGTCAAGCTCATCTCTACAGGTGGTGAGCTTGTTCAAATATGTGGAAATAGTATCGCCCTTCTCCATCTTGATTCTTTGAAGCTTATCCTTGAGTGCCAATTTCCTCTGGTCACTACTGTTTTGGTAGAGGTCCTTCAATGTCTTCCACATTAAAAATGGAGTATTATCCCCATGGAGACTCGAGACAATATGGTCATGAACTCCCTCAAGGATGATATGTCTCACCTTCGCCACACACATCTTCCACTCAGCCAACTCTTGTGCATTAGTTAAAGCTAGCTTTAGGATTTCTTGATCAATGAATTCCTTCAAGCCATTGTCTTCTAATACAGCTTCCATTCTATCTTTCCATGCTATGTAATTCAAGCTACGTTCCAACGCATACTCAAGTCTCAAACCATAGAATGCCATTGGCCAACCTTGAAGTATGATATGAATTCAATTTGAACCTACAACCCCGAACTTCAAACTTTGAATTCTCTTCTCAGTATACTATTCACAACTCTGATGCCATCTAGAAAATTTCTACAAATCCAGCTCTGATACCATGTAGAAATTTTCTACAAATCGAGCTCGGATACCATGTAGAAAATCTACTGGTAGGCTAACCTAATAATGCAATATAAATCAAAGAAGAATACTATAACCCACTTCTACTATCAATTTGCGGAAGCTTAAAGATTGAGCTGAACAATATAACCAGAAGAAGAAGAATCAATGGCACAATACACATGAAAATACTTTTTGGGAAAGCCTCAGCTAAAAATCCCACACTATTGTATTATCATACACGATGGAAATACATAGGAATTATACAAAGCCTTAGCTCTCACAGCTAGCCTGCTCTCAGTACAATCCTCACACATGCTCATAGGCAATCTTGGCTTCTCTCCAACCTTCCTCTCTTCCCTCCAAGCTCTTATTTCCTTGCACTGTTCCTTGTGGATGATTCTCCTATTACCAAGTGGATGATCTTCCTCCAAAACTATGCAATCTTCAAGGATGATTCCTTGATTGCATGCATGAGTTTTCTTTATAAGAAGACACATGAAACTGATAGTACATTGTCCTTGACTTTAATATTAACTGGGTCTTTCTAAGAATAGACATGCATGAGTTTCTGATGAGGGAATCTTCAGTTAACTAGAGTAGCACTAATTGAGTGCATGCATGCATCAACTAACTGTTAACTCACTATTAGTTCCTCAAACAGTTTGGAATTAATTTAACTGGACTTAACTTAGTGAACTGAGTTAACTAATTACAACTCAAATATAACTCAATATTTTCTCCTTAATTTAAGGGATAACTCTTGCATGACTTCAGAACGACTTCTAACTTGAATTTCTCCAACTAATTAATTTAAAATAAATTAATTAATTATTTCCAGGTAGTTGTTAAGACTAAATTTGATTTTAATTCAATGACAAATTAAATTGGATTCTTGTTGCCATATTTTAACACAAGTTTCGAATAGATCCATTAGTAGAGAAAGAATTTATGGCTATAGAGGCAAAGAGGCACGAGCGCGACATGTGAATTGCGCAAAGGCGGAGGGACAAGAGAAGAATGGAGGAAGTAGAGAAGGAGTTGCATGAGATGAAAGAGCAACTTTGGAAGGAACAAGAGATGCGTAAACATGAAAGGGAAGCGTAGCTGCAGCAGGTACAATAGGGGGTGCAACATGTGAAAATAGATGAAACAAAACCCGTACAAGTAGTTGATTCATCAGAATAGCTGGCATCAGGAAAATAGGGTGAACCGTCACAGGAGCAAGACTTCTCTCATGAGATAGAACAAGCACTTCAACAGTTGGATGTAGACATGCAGTAGCAGGAGTTGGAATAGGACACCGACCTCATGCCTTATCACCAAGAGGTCAACTTACCTACTTCACCACATCTAGATGATGAGCAAGTCTCAAGTGATTGAGGAGGCACTGAGATCCTTGGTGATCAGCCGAAAGGAGAGATGCACAACATCTCATTGGACGAATCTCAACACAGCATTGTGCATTATCGTAGAGTTTCAACTCCGAAGGATCATACATCTCCTATGCAAGTTGAAGAATGAGTGATTGTGACTGATGTGTGCAAACATCCAACAACCAAACCAGAGTGTATGCCGAAGCCACTTGCTCGAGTGTTGGCTTTCTGATAGCTAAGAATGAGCGAATGGAGAAGGAAATATAGACGAACAAGCAAGGAGGAGAGTTGGTGACAACGTCCGCCGAGTTGAACTGAAGAAGGCAATGCTAGATGAAGTATTGTCCCTTGACACAGTTATGCAAGCATTGTACTCTAAGTTTGGCACCGTGCGTACGACAGTCGTCCATCTCAATGGGTGGGAGCAACGATGTGATAGAAGAGCACGTATCTTGACGAACTTGCACACTGCTATTGATGACATGCAAACATGGATGATGAAATACAAGGGAGCCCCACTTCACTTTCCTAAGATGATGAGGGCCTATGCAGTCGAGCTGAAGGCACATATCCAAAGTCAAATCTGGAACTATGAAGAGCTCCCGTACAGCTCATCACTAGCATACATGCTTCCCACGGATGAGTATTTAAGAATATGGATGTTGTGGTGTGCACATATGTGATCCCATATATTGGGACTCTCACCCAGGCAAAGACAAAGGCACAAGTTTGACTAGAGCTTAACTCATACTTTGAGGAGTTGATGCGCATTGTCACCAGCCCATACTTTCCCATGAGTGCAAACATCATGCACAAGTATGTTGTTGGTCTGGCCGCATTGAAGACGATGATGCACATGCTTTCAGACGAGTTGGATAGAGGAGCCCAAGTAGTGTACCCAGATGCTATGGAGGCAAGAGTCATGTTTCAGACAAATGTCACCGTGGGGCACACAGACACCATCAAGGACTAACGATCTTGGCATCAGTATGTTACTGTCGATTAGTATGAGGATGTTGAGGAGTTGGACTTCCATGGTTTTCTAAGTCAGAGTGATGTCTAGAATGGCTTTCTCAAGCCATTTTGTTTCACATGGGTACATGTGCATTGTAATGTAATGTCTTGTAAAGTGTAAGTCAAGTTTCGATAATCAGATGTAATAGTCATAGAGTAGATGAAGGGACATGAGGGTAGTTCAACTATTACAAAGGGGAATGTCAAGGGTCACCCCACCCTTTGCTATAAATAGTCCCTCATAACTCATTGTAAAGGCTTTTGGTGAGCCAAGCTTCCAATAAGACTATCTTGGAGAGAGCTTGGATACTATTGTAATGGGTCTTGGCTTCTCCTCTACAAAGAGCTAGTACATCTCTTTGGAGGAGCAGGCAGTTGTGGCTGTAACGTTTCACTATCAGGACTATTGGGTGGACATGGATGTATTGTATGAACGAAACTTACACTTCTTAATATAACAATATCCAACATGTTTCATGCATATGTTTTATTGTATTCTATGCTATCTGGTTTACTCTAAATGATATATGTATTTTCTTTCTTACGCATGCATGTATAGACTATTCTGTATAAGTATGTGTGAATCTTTTTGAAACCTACTGTTGGTTTAACCATCACTTTGGATTGCTTGCTAACATGCCTTCCATGTTGTGATGTATCTTTGCTCGTGTGTTTCCTTCCAAGCCGAGTGTTATCACAGGTTTCTAAGCGGCGCACCCATCTCAACCCCCATGTGTTAGGACCTCTCATGCACCTTCCTTGACTCATTGTAACTGTCACACCTTTGCTACGAACAGAGTTATCTTACTTGTCTCTGTGTGAAATCACGGTCAAGGCACTACTGTACCACCCACTGTTGGGACTCCTACACCAAACAATCTGAGGTCTAATTGGAACTTCTTACTGGGGAGATCCCTTGACATGTTGGTAGGTCTCGCACCATCAATACACACACACACACACACACACACACGAGTGTATATGTATAATGGTTTAACAAGCATGCCAATGCGTCAACAAAGCCCAGGGGGGGATAGTACTCGAGTTTGCTTCATAAGTATCTAGTGGCCATGGTTGAACTCTTGCATAGGTAGAGACATTTGCAAATCCATCATGCTCAAGCCATGGTTGAACCCTTTCACAATTGATGCATAGTGTGGAGAGAGGAGAAATACCTTAGCCACATTCTTAGCCTCTTAACCTTATCCATGACTTGGACGAATGTATCAGGCTACACAAGAGTTGATAGAAAGCTAAGTCACTAGCCGTACGATTTTAGTGTATAACTAGGCATGAGGTCAGTGATGGAAGGCCAAAATGAAGTTTGTCAATCAACGATTATTAAAGTACTCGGATGACATAAGCTCAGAGGGGTTGAATCTCGAAAGCCACAGAATCTCACGTGAGAGGAACACCCGAGTTGATGAGGACCAAGTTAGAATGGAAAGAGTGGGGCCATTGGAGACAATAGGTAAGATAAAGGATTGCAGACAAATGAAAATCATTGTTAGCGCAAAGGTGTGGAATCGTTAGGGAATGAAATCCTAGAGGTTATTCCTTGGGAGTGCAAAGTCAGATGTAATTTTGAATTGAGCGGGATGACATAAGTTCAAATCGTAGTGGCAGATGCGCGAACCTGACAGCCCAAACATTGGTGCAGATGTGTGCAACCACAAATCGGTTATCCCGAAGGGTTAACCCACACACAATTATAATGGGCCAAGTAATAGAGTCTAGGAGATAGGAAGTTTGACGACATATTACAACCCATCGAGTGGTTGGTAACATATACATAAGACCATAAGACCTATTTGGTAAGAGCTTCCTTCACTCTTTTCATTTAAGCATGGTACTTTTATAGTGCAACATATTAGGTATCATTTGCAGGATTAAATACATACTGTAAGTCATCAAACTATGACCATATGCATGGGTATTTGTACCAACTGGCCAAATTGATCATGATTTTGAATAGTCCACATAACACTCAATGCATCAAGTGATGCTCACAGGGTTGAAGAAGTGAAATTGTTACTAGAGAATTAAATCACATAACATCAATCATCACCTCCAGGGCTTGCACTGAGTAACCATACTTCCCAAAGGGTCACCCATCTCTAGACTCCTTTGGATCAAGTGCACATAACTATAGAGTTTTCCCCATAATCAATAAGACTTAGCTTGCTACCCCATTTGCAAAATCTTAGCAAACATTATGAAATTTGAACTATACAATTAGAGATTCCTTTACTCTTTTCATTTAAGCATGGAACTTTCATAGTGTAGCATATCCATACATATTAGTCTCAAATGACCAAATTTCTCATGATTTTGAATAGTCCACATAACACTCATCGCATTAGGTGTTGCTCATAGTGGTTAAAACATGGGATTGATACTAGTGAAATAAATTGCATAGCATCAATAATTACCTATGGGGCTTTGACCTAGTAAACAAGACTTCCTAATAGGTCACCCATCCCTAGACTCTTCTAGATCAAGCATGATTAAATATGGATTTTTTCTCACAATCAAACCCACTTAGCTTTCTAACCCATTTTCAGATCCTTAGCAAGTATTATGCATGTGAACTATTCATTTAGAGTTCCCTTCACTCTTTTCATTTAAGCATGGGACTTTATGCTATGAAACATATTAGATATCATTTTCGAGATTAACTACATAGAAGAAGTCATTAAACTATGACCTTATCCATGAGTATTAGTGTCAAATAACCAAATCTCTCATGTTTTTTGAATAGTCCACATAGAACTCATTATATTGGGTAATGCTTACATGGGTCAAGAAGCGGGATCGACACTGATGAAAAATGAGTTCATTCAATGTATAATGCTATACAATAAGAAATAAAAGGATTATTGTTGAGCACCATTATTGCAGCAAGAATGCTGCAACTCCTAGGGCTACCAACTTTACTTTATCAACCCGGGGTTTGTACAAACTTGGAGGTGACAGTGTTGTATGCACAAATAGATGTAATGGTATACTCTTTGTCACTTTTCAATTGGGGTGATAGACCACTAGGGTTTATCAAACTAGTCTTCTATTGACTAGAAGAATTTTGAATAGGAAATGAGAAGGGAAAATTATCCTTAATGAAATAAAATGAATGCTACCTACTTTAAGGAATGAAAGACTGAATTGGAAGATGCTTGTAAAGTGACATGGAATCGTTTAGCTACTCATTGACACCTTTTTCTTGCAAAAGAAACCTAGCTTATCCTTATTTATAACATGTGATGATCTAAACTAACTGAGCATGGAATCTGATCTAGGGAGTATTATAACTGCTACATGCATGTGCAAATTTCAAAATTGTAGAAAAAACTCATTTTTGATGTTTTCATTTCATGAATGCAAATGATAATATTTACTTGTTATTTGGCAGGGAAGACAAGTATGGAGGAAGAGCTTTAGACTAATCTTCAGGGTATGGAAGCCAAGAGGAGGCCTAATCCAATATTAAATGGCAATTTTTCTAAATTTTGGCTCAAAATAGGCTGCTACAGGGTTTCCTATAGTACTACTACAGGATGTCCTAGTTCTACTGCAGGATGCCTTGTTTTGATATAGGAAACAGGCTGAAATGTTAGGATATGGTAGGGAAGTTGAAATGAAGTTTGGGAAAGGTATATGATGGGGGAATAAGGTATGGAGGAGGTGAAAACTATCTAGGATTCAATCAATTTCTTCAAGATGGTTGGATTTTCTCAATGGAAATGACAATTTTGCTTACAAAACAAGAATTCGGATTTAGGGTTTAGTGGAATTTGGCAACATGGGTGGATAAGGTTTGGATGAGGAAAATGAGATGAGGTCTCCCTACAATTTAGAAGCTCCTACAACAACATACATTCTTGTCTGCATTTATGCACAAATTCATTTATACATGGGAAAGATTTATTAAATGGAAGAAAAAAAAGTTATTACCATCTAGTGGCTAAGTTCATGAATGGAAGTGCTTTGAAACCAATGAAAAACTTAAGAGATCAAAAATGACAATTGTAACTCATCCTAAGAAACTCAAAGACAATGACCTACTCATCAAGAAACCCTAGATTATGCAGCAAAGCAAGAAATCTGTTTTTGGGCTGGATGAATAGAACCCTCAAGTCATGATCCCATAAGGGAGATGAGGTGAAAGCCACTATCACCATATTTTCTGGAGTGTCTTCTGTCACTATGATACCACTGATCTAACTATCCAAAAATGGAAGAAAACTAATTAATCATCCAAATACTTGAAAATTAAAAAAACCTAAATTACTTCAGCAACTAACTATGAATGTAATCTAAGCATACATGTAAAAAAAGAGGAACCTCTACTGCTAGGGTTGGGCCCTAACCCAAGAGCTTCAGCCCTCTGAGTCAACTCAGTGCTAGATCAATGGAATTCTTCTCATTTTCATTAAAATATCAAAAATACATAAGAGTCATTAGTCACAATGTCTTAGCTTGAAAATGCCTCTTGGCTACAATAAAAAAAAAGTTGAATCCTAATGAGGCTCTAGGCCTTATTATTTATACAACTGAAGTTACCAAAAAATTCCTTAAATTTAGGGAGGCTTGGCTCCCAAACTCGAGATGAACTAATCTTCAACTATCATTGTCTTGGCTACCAATGATCTTAATGGCTCGGCTGCTTGTAACTTCGAGATGATGAGATCTAGTGGAGGAATATTCAAGTGAGTGAGGAGTTGAGGGAGATTCAATCTCCTAAAATCCCTCTTTCTTGTCTCCTTTGAGTTCCTGCACTTTAATTAGCCAAAATTTGCTCCAAAACCTGCAATCAATGCACATTAGACCACAAGACATGACATCTCATATTTACCCTTCTCATTAAGAAAAATATAACAAAACATGTAAAGAAATGTGAGAAAAGTTGATTTTAGTAAGCTAGAGAGTGGCATTAAGGTCCATATAATTTACCCATTGATGAGCCTCATCATCACCGCCTACTAAAAGTATTGCTCATCCTCTGAGAAACTCAATCTATGTCCATGTCATTCATTGCTTTGGTGCCCTCCCTGACATTCCAAGGTTCTTTTATAGTATTCTCCTCTTGTGGATAAAATCTTGCATGTTTCTCTATTTCCTCCCACTGCTTTCTTTCTTCTTCTTCCTTTCTTCCTTATAACATACCCAAGAGAAATGGTGGACTGAGTTTCAAGCCAATCTAGTTGACTTTGAGTCTCTGCAATGCTTTCTTATACAGTGGGGTCCTTTCTAGTGCATCCCTCATTCTTTCAGGGGAATGATACTCCTTGATATTTAGGCTATAGGGTAAGGTGTTCCATCTCCTTTGGCATGCTTGCTAGATTTCATCCCCTAGCAATCTCAAAGTGTCCTCAAAATGAGTGACTGCTTGCTCTTGTGTAGCTAGGTATCTTGGTGCAAGCTGGGGATCATTGGCAATGAGGTTGTGGGTGCTAATGACAACCATGGAGTTGTTATGTTCTACTCTGATGTAAAGGGGTTTTGTTTCTTCTCTTTCCAATACCCTTTTTACTTCTTTAGCCCTGGCCTCTTCATGATTCATCCATGATGCCAAGGCCATCAATTGTAAGTCCCCTAGCTTTGGATTGGGGTCCCACACATTCAAATCTGTTAGGGCCAAGTTATGTAGGTAGAATTTAGATATCTTGGCCTTGTCCTCCAGGGTGCTTTGGTCACAGAGGTCAATGAACTACCTATAGTCTTGGAAAGGCATATTTCCTCATTGTGCTAAGGTTTTTATCTGAAACTGCAACCATTTTTCTTTGAGGTATAAGGCATATGATTTTGTCGGCATCCTGCACTAGAGTGCCTCCATGGAGAGACTTACCATAGTTTCTAATTGGCTCTATTTTTCCTATACTTTCATCCTCAGCCATGTGTTCTTAGCCTCTAGTTGAGATTTCATCACTCTTTCCCTGTCTCTTATGCTACTGAACTCTCTGCCCATTTCTAGAAGCTTTTCTTCTAGATGGCCCACATCCTTTGCACTTTTTGATTTATAAATTTGCATCCACTGACATGTCATTACTCTCTCACTTTCAAGCTCAATGAATAGAGGGATGGAAAATTTTGGTGGTATTACTCTTCACCCCTCAATGAGTCTGTAATAGGAGCTGAGGTTTGGGAGTGGACTAGGTTCATTCAGCTCATGGGACTCTCCCTTTACTGTCTCTTGAGTAGCTGTCTGATCCGGATTTAAACAGGAACGCAACAAAATACAGAGATATATACACAAAGATGTAGTGGAAATAATACTTCATTTCATTAATGGAAAATACTGAAATATGCTTACAACCAGAAATGGAAATAAACTAGCTAGGGCGATGGTAGCTTATCTTGAGAAGAGATGTGGTGACTACATGCCTCTAAACTGTGTTAAAATGAGGCTCGAAGGCCTATTTATTGTTGAGAAATAATGGAAAACCCTTGACATCCCAAAACCTAACCCTAGAAGACGAAATGCCAAATTGTGGGCCCCGTTTGGGTAAATTGGTGCATCAATTTCCCAGGGTCGTAACTTTGGCACCCGATCTCTGTTTGACAGGTACAATAGCTCGTTAGAAAGATCTATTCGAGAAATATAACTTTGGGAAGAGAAACAGAGGTCCATGGTCCCATGTTGCTCCCAAATTTCCCAAAAAACTTTGTTTAGGGCCTCAAAATGGCTCTGGAAGTTCACGACCCGAAAAACTGCTAAAAATAGTAAATTGTGCTACAATTAAGGAAACTAAAAAGTTGAAAAATTCAGTTGTGGGGGTCCAAATGGGATAGGTGGGTGGCTACAAACATCCACCTAGATCATTCCTCCCCCCTTAGGAAGCAATGGTCCCCATTGCATTGAGTTCCTCCATTTGCTGAACTTGTTCCCAAATGAGCTATTTTGCAATCTTTGATGTGTCCAGTACTGGTGGGAAGCATGGTCGACGATAGTCCACATTGAACACTCGGTGCAAGTGAAGGAATGGAGGAATGTTGTGCTCCAAAGCATTATTTCCCATAGCCTTGGTAATGGTGTAAGGAACATGTCGGCGTGGTCGGAGCTTCTGATGGGTTCTTGTAAGGCGTTCTTTCTGCAGATGCAACGGAACTTTCTTGCCCACCTGAAGCTTGTGTGGTACCCCTATGGGTGAGGAAAAGTTGTTCCTGTGTTCTTTCATGACCGTATCCCTCTGTTGCTACTGCTGCATGGAGGAACCCTTCGCTGGGGTCATGGATGTGGCGATGATCTTCCCCTTACCTTGGGAGCGAACCAGACAGAAAATAAATTTACTAGTCTGTGAGATGAGCTTGCTACCTTTCTTGGCAGTGATCAAGGAGGTGGCAGTAGGTGGGGCTACCTCCGTTATTGTGTATAATGAATTATTCAAAGAAATAATGACAGCACGAGGCCTTGACTCATACACAGCATGTCGCCTCCACAAGTATGGTTGGCATAATAGTACATCACAAATATCCATAGGTGTAACATCACACAATACCTCATCTGTGAAGGGCTTGATGCTGTAGGGAAGGCAGCACTACTGGTGAACTTTGAGATCTCGTCCTTCATGAAGCCACCCGACACTGTATGGCTGCGGGTGTGGTGTAGTTGGTAGGCCCACCCGATTCACGACCTCTACTGAAATGAGGTTCTTTTGGCTGCCATTGTCGACAATAAATTATAGCGGTGAACCCTTCACCCACATCTGTGAGTGGAACAGACGCTCCCCCTCCTCTAGATCTTCGGGCTCATTCTTTTGGATCTTGGCAGTGGCAACAGTGACGCTGGGCTTCGCATCAATGATCTGCTTCCCTTTGCCATTCCCCTTGTCGGGTTCTAGCTCAGGGTCATGTTGAAGCCCCAAAAATCGGGTCTACAACAAGGGGGATACCCACCCGGTCCGGACCTTGAAAGCAGCTCCTTTTCCGTTTGGGATGGTGGGTCCGATTGGGGATAATGGGACCAGTTTCCCAATTTGTGTGTTGAAAAGAATTGATATTTCTGTTTTCTAAAGATTTCTAAGTAAAATGATTTTAATCTAAGTCTAATCTAAAAATGCAATTCTATTCTAATGAACATAAATATTTAAGTCTAAAACTAACCCGGGATTCAACTTTTCACTTATGTGATCTAAAATGATTTCGAACAACAATTGGTAATAAAGATCATTCAATTGCTACAAGAAAAGAATTCAATAAAAATGAATTGTTTCATATAAAAAGTTAGCTGAAACAATTGTGAGAAGCATATCACATAATAAGTCATTCATATATTGAGCATAAATAGAATAGTCATTACCGTACAAAAGTGCCAAATAATAACTCAAACATTCAAGCTTTCATATATAAATAACTGAGCATAAAATATTACTTTGACACATAAGCAGAAATCATTAAGAGATAAAAGTACCATTGATAACAAGTTCTACTCATGAGCTTCAGCAATATATATTTATCTCTTCCTAATTCAATATCTACTAAGAGTACAAAAGTGCATTTCAGTAGTAGACATTAAATACAGATATCAATAAATCTCGTTCCATTCATTCATCAAAACCTCCTCCAAGGGTGCAAAAGTGCATATTCTGAGGAAACGTTTTTGACAAATTTGAGGACCCGTCTCTAAATGCATGAGAGGGGTTAAAATACTACTTCCTAAATACTAAAAATAGTTTATTACAAAAATATAGGAGGAGGTTTAAATGATTGTCTTCATCTAAGGAAAAAAAATCAAAATTAAAGCTAAAACTGAATCTGGAAATTAACTATCTATGTATATGTTCTCTGTGGTCGCAAGCATTCAACATCGGCTTGAGGAGGGTCGACTGGCCAACCTCCGATTTTAGTTGCCCTACGAAAAAAAATCGGCAAGTGCTGGTGCTATCTTCTCGGCAAAGTTCGTGAGGCATTTGAGAGTCATGCATTGACTATGCGGTTTAACCAAGTATTGCTAGTAAGTATCCTAGTTTAACTTGGTTAACTTCTTGATAGACTCTGCCTTTTCCTCAACTTTGTCTCCAGCTCATCTGTAGTTGTTGTGCCTTTGGGAGGAATCCGGGAGTGGTCTCTGATATGAGGTTTGCTCTGTGAAGGTTTTCATTGACACAGTCAATGACGTTGTTTGCCGCTATAGCAAATTCTTTTGCTGCCATGCATTGAGCTCTGAATGGAATCGCTAAATTTTAGCTAACTCCACTTACCGCTCAAGGGTTTACCTGTTAAATACTGTCGGTTTTAGAGCGTGGGTCCTGCCTTTATCCTTTAGTGCTTTTCTCCGTGGTTTTCTGGCTTACAGGGGACTGAACGCTTGGGGGCTTTCCTTCTCGAGGGGTTTCACTAATCACGCATTGGAAACTCCTTCCTTTTTCGGATTCGAGCTTCCCAGGTGCTATTTTTGCTTCCTTTGTGGTTTCGACGAGGCTTGGTCAGTATGCTTTGCCCTTTTTCAATGGTTCTTCCCTTACCGACTAGTTTTTTTGGTGCATTCCACCAATTTTTCATTTTCTTTGGCGAACTTCTCCATGAACTGTTTGTTGTAGGTTGCCTGTGGCTCTAGTAGATGATACATAAGCCTTAAGTATTTTGCAGAGAATGACCCAATGAGGTCTTGGCCTCGAGTCTTGAATTGTCTATCTGCTATATCAGCACTGTCTAGTACCCACTTGACCATGTCCGTGTATGGAAGAATCTTCGGTCTTGCTGCTATCCGGTGCAAGAATGAACATGTAAGTTCAGTAATTGACACCTCAGACGGCCCACGTGAGTCTACTGTTGCTTTAACCTCCATAAACCTGGTATTTTCTTCTTCGAGTAGACTGTACATGCCTTCCCAAGTAGTTATGTCGGCATCTTTGGTATAGGTGGTGTCTGTGTATAAGGGTGTCATTTCTTTGTCTTCTACAACCGAAGCTTTTCCCTTTTTTCCCATTACGTTGTGCACACTGCTGCGTATATTACTCTTCTTGCCGCTCCTGCAAATTTACAAGAAAGGAAAGAATAATGGTAAAAGGTAAGGTGACGGGAAAGCTCTTAATGCCGAAATGATATATCACCCTACGTGAAATAACCTTTTGATCAGATCTAAATCTTATCTCATAAATGACCACCAACTAACCATTAAATTGACATTAATGTCCATAACTTGGTATCAGATTACGAGAAATGCTTTATTGAACGATGAGCCCTGCAGATCTGTGATAAAGCGATTTTGTGATTTGCTTCGCAATATCGCAGATCGCAATATCGCTAATCCGTTTGTTAACAATCATTCATTACCTTATGATTCTACGAGATGCAATTTGTGAGATGCCTTATCGCATATCGCCGGATTAGGATGTTTTACCTTAGGTGATACTTGCGGCGTATAAAATCTGCGATGCACGATGGTTTTCAAGGTGCGTGATCTCGCATCGCGTTTTCACAATTTTAGATAGCTTGTTTATATGATGTTCCCCCATTACCTTTTGTGATGCGATGTTTTATTATTGAGAGAACGATTTTATTTGGAATCTATCATAAAACTTAAGTTTTTTAGGTTTTGCAGGTGTTCTCCTAAGTTTATGATAGCATGTTTTATTCAAAGGGAAACATAAGTGCTAGTTTTTTATTTTTTTAGAAGGGTCCCCATTTATTTAGCTTTATTACTAAAACTAAATAAAAAGGGGGGGTTGTTGTTGGCCACAACAATTGGCGATTCACTAGGAAGAACCAATTATCTTTGATTATCTTTTGAATTTTCTAAACTTCCAAAACAGAAATGTTTTCTGGAAAATCAAACTTTATTATAGAAATATAAAGTGCATCATGCTTTCAGCCATTAATGGTAGTTTGTTTCTTTTGTGTTAACTCTGATTATTTACTTCCTAAAGCTAGTCATCATATTTACATCAGCCACTACTTAGTTTATAAAGATAAAAACAAAGGCTTCTTTGTAGATCAGTTTTAAGTATGCTCATTTGTCGTAGGTAGAGCCTTTGCTGCCAGCAGGCATTCATAGCCTCAACAGGGTTACTTGTTACCCAACAATGATCCTGTATCCTACTTGGAGAAATATACAATTTTCAAAGATAAATCCAGATTCACACTTGTTTTCTTTTATTTCTTAAAGAACAATGTCTTGGTTTGGTAGCCAAATTATGACAGTGCCATTCACTTGATTTATAACTTTGCTGAACAAGCTGGCTCGTGATGAGACCCCTTGTCTTTTGATTGCAACAATCTTGAGTCATTGCCCTATTTTGGTATGCAGTTTTGGCAATGTCAGCAAGTCATAATATCTATGATCATGATAAGTTGGCTCGTGATGAGACCTCTTATTCTTTAAGCTTATAGTGTATCATTGGATTATTCCTTGAAACTCGTAATTCCCTAGGTTGGGAGGAAGTCATTGGTTCCTTAAGAATAGCTCTGGACGACAATTATAGAGTTTTTGGAAAGAGCTTTTCTACAGAGAATCTTTGTTTTGTTATTGATGCTTTTCATTGACTGATATAAAACAAATTCCAACTAAAGGTTGTTTTTCATCAAAATTCGTAAGGCTGAAACTAGTAACATTTTCAGGCTTATAGCATTTGACTGTATGTTTCAATAATAATGATCAATTTTCCAAATCAGTTCTATTTATACAAGTGAAAAATAAAATCTAAAAAGAAATACTAATCTTTTTCGTGAATTCCCAAAGTTTAACCATTTACAACTTGTTTTATTATCAAAATAAAGCTATTAAATACTAATTTACAAAAATAGAAGAAGTCATCTTCTATGGAAAGTATTTTTTGAGAATTTTCCCATTAACAGGTAAAGATTCTCTTTTCCCTGCTAAATCTTGCAACATGAAAGTGGATGGACCTATGATTTCTACAATTTGGAATGGGCCAAGCCACATTTGTTGGAATTTAGAATGTTTTCCTTTTTCTTCGTGAGCCTTGTCCCATTTCAAAACTAGATCTCCAATTTGAAAATCTTTCTTAGATACCATACTTGAATCAAAGGAAGCCTTTACTAATGCTTGATGATGAGCGTGTGTGATTTTAGCCTGTTCTCATTGTTCTTCTAGCTTAAGGATCTGCAGTTGTCTTAGTTGTAGAGATGAAGTTGGTGTTTCATCAATAAATTGAACTAAGGCCAAAGAAGGAATTGCTAGATGAGTCAGGAGAACTACTTCTTTCCCATAAACTAAATTAAAGGGAGAAGTGCCAATGGAAGCCATTTGGGTTATTCAGTTTGCCCACAAAGCATACATCAAATATTTGTGCCAATTTCTATGATTCTGATCGATGGTTCGCTTAATGATTCTAATTAAGTTTTTATTCGTTGATTCGGCCAACCCATTCCCTTGTGGGTAATAATTGGCAAATTATTTAAGCTTAAAACCTTTTTTAAGTGCAAATTCAATCATAGCATTGCCAGAAAAATATGATGCATTATCAAATATTAAAGCAGAGGGTAAACTAAACCTGGTGATTATGAACTAATCTATTAAATCAATGATGTGTTCAACATTACCTATCTTGAGAGGAACTGCTTCTACCCATTTAGTAAAATAATTTGTAGCTGTAAGGATATACCTATGTTGTTTAGAAGAGTGAGGAACGATCTCACCTATTATATCCAATCCCCATTGATCAAAAGGTTGATCGATATTGACTGGTTGCAAAGGCAATGATGGTTTCTTTTGTCTCCTGGCAACAGTTTGACAAATTTGACATTTCCTTACATAGCTATGTGCATCTTTAAATAATGTAGGCCAATAGTATCCTGTGCATAAAATTTTATGTGCTGTAGCATCTCCCGCATAATGTCCACTTGCTAGTCCATCATGGAGTTCCTGCAACACCTTTTCAGCTTCAGATTTCTCAAGACATCGAAGGAGAATAGAATCATAATTCATCCTAAAGAGTATGTCATTTACGAGTTGATATTGCTTAGCCTTCAATCTTAGAGCTCTTTTCTTTGTATAATCCAAATTTGAAGGAGCATATCCGTTCTTTAGATAAAATATGATATCAGCATATCTCGATTCAATATCGTTTAGGCTTACCTCATACATTTGTACCTCTTGATTTGGAGATGATATTTCAGAAATAATCGATGCTCCAGCCAATATCTTGCAAAAGCCTTGTCCTTTTAAAATATTTGTTGGTCTAATCTCAGCATCATATTCTTGTAGGGAAGTAACCCAATTTACTTTTTTTTCACCCACGTCTTTCTGTACTAAGAGATTTCTTACTGCTGGAAATGGAACTATGATATTTGTATGGGTTTTAAGAAGAAAGGATCTAAAATATTTGATTGCTTTGAAAACAGCATAAGCCTGTTTGTCAACATCAGAAAAATTTAATTCAGGGCCTTGTAGATTTGAACTAAAGAAGGAAATTGGAGCTTCCGCCTTGTCTTGATTGGCTTGAGTGAGTATTGCAGCATATGATTTATCAGATGAAAATGTATACAAAATAAAAGGATCGGAAAAATTTGGAGTCGCTAAAGATGGGGCATTAATAATTGCTTGCTTGATCAGATTGAATGCTTCATATTCCTCTTGGCCCCATTTGAAGAGTGAATTCTTCTTTATCATTTCTTGTAATGGTGACACAATCCTCGAGAAATCTGGAACAAATCTTTTGACAAAATTAATCTAGCCAAGGAAGGATTGCATGGCTTTCTTATTATGTGGTAAGGATATTTCAGAAATCTCCTTAATTCTATCGGGATCAATATGGATTCCAGATTTTGACACTATAAATCCAAGAAGTTTTCCTTCACTTAATGCAAAAAAGGACTTTTTTGGGTTAAGTGAAATCCCATACCTTTGGCAACATTGGAAGATCTGTTTTAAGTCTCTAAGGTGATTATCTCATTTTTTAGAATATAATGTTATGCCATCCAAGTAAATCACCACTGATTTGTTTACTAATCCCTTAAATGCGATGTCTATGGCCCTTTGAAATGTAGCGCCAACATTAATTAGACCAAACAACATATTTTGGTATGCGTAAGTACCCCATTTGGTTCTGAATGTGGTTTTTAGCCGATCGTTAGGATGGACCAGAACTTGGTTATAGCCAGAGAAACCATCTAAAAGGGACAATAATTCTGATCCTGCAACAACTTGCAATATTTGTTCCATGGGAGGCAGGGGAAAATTATCCTTTTGGCAGGCTTTGTTAAGATTTCAAAAGTCAATACAAATTCTAATATCTCCGTTTTTCTTTCTGACGGGAACCATATTGGAAACCCATCTAGAGTGTCAGATGGGAAAAATAATTTTGGCTTTCAATAATTTATTGAGCTCTGATTTAATCTGACTTTCCAGATTAGGATGGATCTTCCTTAGCTTTTGCTGGACAGGTTTTTCATCAACTATCATTGGGATAGTATGCTGAATAATTGAAGTGTCGTAAGTCTTAAGTTCATCATAGTTCCAAGCAAAGACACTTTTGTATTGTTTTAGGAGACGAACATAGGCTAATTTTTCTTCTGGGGCTAGGCCAAGACCTAGGTTGATATTCTATGGCTTGGTATCCGTTCCTAGATTTACTAATTCATAGTTTAGAGTTGAACTCTAAAGTTTTGAATTGGTAGATCTCTTAAATCGGTCTTTCAAATCATATAAGTCTTCCAACTTGACTACAGATTTTGGTATAGCATTATTAATGCTTTCTTGTTGTAACTGTTTGTCATGTTGGTCCTCATCAATTATCTGATTAGTATAAGATCCTTCTGATGTCAGGAAACTTACAATATCAGGATCATCATTGAAAATTCTCCAATTTGTAACATTATCAGGGATAGAGGGCCTAAAGATCAATTTGATTGAGAATCTATCTGGGCTATAGTCTTCTGAGGGGATGAGCTTGGAGGCTACATTAGCTAGGAGGTCAACACTAGCATTTTGGAGTCTGGGAATAGGTGAAATATTAAATGCTATAAAATGTTCAGTCAGATCTTGCACTAAAGATTGATAATGTTTCAAATGACCTGATAGACAATGTATAGTATTTCGTACCTGTATGATAACAATCTCAGAGTCTCCGAAGACTTGTAGATACCTGATATCTAATCTAATTGCCTTGTACAGTCCTTGGACTAGAGCTTCATATTCTGCAGTGTTGTTTTTGCAATCAAACTCGAGTCTACATGTTAGCATAGTTTTGTTTCCCTCTGGACTAACTAGTACACATCTTTCTCTTGCTCCATCGTTAGACTTGGAGCCATCAAAAAATAATTTCGAAAATAAAGATTTATTTAGAGGACTATCTATAAAATCAATACATTTAGAACTATCTGTTTGAGAAAAGTTTTCTACTTGAGACAGAACATAATGTTATAAGTAAGGTGAAGTATGAGCATTGAAATTTCCTAAGAAAGAGTCAACAGAATAGTTGCCAATTATATTGTTCCTAAATGCTACAAGTTCATTTTCTCCTTCCAATTCCGTCACTATGTATATTTGGTGTCTTTCTTGATCAACCTTTATCTGATTCGGTTTACCATTGTAAGGGAGCCACATATGTGACCTATCGGTTGCAAAGTATCCATGAAGCTTTTCAGACCAATCCCTACAAAGAATTAAGCCATAAAATTCGGGAATGTCTGCAACTAAAATATCAATGACTTGACATACCTTTGGATTAGATGATAGCCTTATGGTAACTTGATTTAGCTCACCAATTACTTCAACTTGCGATCGGTCCAGCTGAACTATGCGTACTGCAGATTTTTGTGGTTGGACGTTTAACTTTGCACATATCATTTTAGGCAAAATATTAGATGAGGCTCCTGAATCTACCAAACAATTATGCAAGTTTTTATTGAAAATTTCGTAAGTAAGAAGGAATGGGGGAGTATGGGATTTTGACCTACCTCCAATCAAAGCAATATCATTCGGATCAACTTTATTTGCCGTATTAGTTGGAGGTCTTCCCATCTCATGAGAAGCTTGCGATATTACAGCGGCAGGAAGAGGTGCAACTGGTATTGCATGTAACTCTTTCAAAAGTAGCTTCTGTTGATGTTTCAATTTGCTCAATTCATGAAAAGTAATGTTAGCCCTAGTCTTCTTCATATCTTCAATGATATTATACTCCATCTCATCAGAAACAATCAGTGTTTTAGATGGAGTTGAGGGATCAGATTGGACTAGGCTTGTTTGAGTCACTTTGGGTGATGATTTCTTACCTACGACTTTATCTTTAGATGTTGATCTTGCACTCTTCTGTTTAAGACTAGGTTGTGGAGGATTGAGTTGATTTCTACTTCTGGTACTAACTGGTAATACCTCTTGATCCTCTTCATCTGGAAGAATGAAGTCCCACATTCCCTGTACTTCTACAACTTCATCTTCATCGGTAGGTTCCTCGTTAGAAACTTCCTCTTCCTCTTCTTCTAATTCTGCATTTGTTATAGCATTGGGTGGCTTTGAATCAGTTGAAGGATTTTTCCTATAAGGCCTGTAGGGATTTTTTGAAGAAGTCTCTGCTACTTGTTTCTTAATGTCAACCATTTCATTAGACATGGTTTTTAGGACTTTCTGCAATCCTTCTAAATCAAATGGGTCTTTTGATTGCTTTTTCTTAGGATCATCTCTAAAAGTAACCTTCTTAGATTTTCTTTCATCGACAGCATTTTTATTCTCTAAAGCTAAGATATGTTTCTCTATTGCTATCGCTTCCTTCATGTTTTCAGCTAATGTCGCCATGGTAGCCCTCTCAACAAAAATAGCTATGTTCGATGGTAACGCAGATATGTACCATTCACTTCGAACTTCTTTGCTAGGCTTAAAAGCAGTTGGAATTTTATTCAAAAGCTTGTTGAAATGCGAGTTAAAATATTTGATAGGTTCTCTTGATTCAGCCTTTAGATTTGATAGATCATTGATCAGTGTTGCTGTAGATCTGTCATCGCTGAACTTAGTCAAGAATTGTTCTTGGAAAATGTCCCAACTAGTGATGGATCCTGATGGTAATGAAAAATACCAGGATCCGGCTGCTCCTTGTAATGTATAAGGAAAGAGTCGGACAACAGCATCTTCATTAGTAACACCATTTAAATTTATCGATAACTGACTCAAGGGGTTAGGCATTAAGACTGCCCGTGGGTTATTCCATGGGGTTGGGCCATTGTTGAACTACTAACATAGGAAAGCGTAGATGAAGTTCCTTGTGGAAGGGATGAGGATGTTAAAGTTCCAGTACTCTGATGGACAACAATTTGAAGTGGAGGGGTGGATGGTTGACTTTGCAATGGAGAAGTTGGAATGGATGTTGATGATGAAAGAGTCTCACTATCAGACCCTTGAGGTGATTTCCTTGCTCTTTTCCTTTTAGGTAGAGGTAATTCAGTTGGTTCAATACCAAAATTTTCACTCTGCAATCTGGTTAAAGGATGAGAAGGATTGCATTACGAAGTCACACTACCTTGAGATATTTCAGACTTTTGAGGTGATATGGAGAATCCTTGAAGTTTATGAATCAAAGATTCAACTTCAGGAGGTTCGATAGTAGATTTTTCTGAAATGTTTGGGTTAGTGGCAGTGGTTGTTGTTTTCTCAACTTCTCACTTAGGATTTAAAGATTTGGAATGCGATGGAGAAGTCAGGGGAGATGTTGAGGGTGATTTACTCTCAGAATGGTATTTAGATTTGGACTTACTAGCCATTCATAGTTCAGGCCCTCCTTCTAGCATCAAATATGTTGAAGCCCCGAAATCTAGGTCTACAACAAGGGGGATACCCACCCGGTCTGGACCTTGAAAGTAGCTCCTTTTCCGTTTGGGATGGTGGGTTCTATTAGCACCTAAATCTGCCTTAGGCTGAAGGAAGGCAAAAATTAGGGTAACCACAAACCACGCTTAGCCTGGTAGCTATCCCTATTAGAATAGGAGAAGGCTCTCTCCGAGTCACGCTCAGTGAATATATAAGCAAAAACGGTCTGAGATGACTTATAGTGAAATATTGATCTTAGGATAGTAAGTGAATAGGGATACAAGAAACCATTTTCATGAATGACCGAGCTTCTGGGATGGTATGGGACCAACGGTCAACAAGGAACAGAGAATCTAATACAAAGGCATAGATTATTTCGTGAGGCAAGGCAGGCGGAAAATGTAGCAATTTAGTTTGAGGTAATGCAGAATGAATAGATTGCTGAAGAAAGTGAAAAGGGCATAGTTACATGAATCCTTTTCAACAGAAGAAAAACACTGAACATGAAATTTTCCCACAGGCAGAGCAATAAAATTGAATTCTACCTAATTTCACTCAGAAAATTTCACTGGAAATGAACATGAATTGAATTATGAAACATAACGAAATACATATGAAAACATAAGAGACACATTTGCTACACTCACAACCACAAGAATCTCATGAAACAGAGCCGTTGCCTTTCATTATTTCTCTGTCAAAAATACACAGTGAAGAAACAAAGTTTCTTTCCCACAGTCTCCCAGAAGTTACCAGCCAACCAACCCTTTGCAAATAGCTTGCATAAAATATATAGAATGTGTAAGGAAGAGACAGAACGCCCAAGGGTTGGGGAGTTACTCGAATCATTACAAAATGGAGATGAAGAGCCAACCATCAGCTACAGGTGCAGCGCTACAAACATGACATTTGGCTTGGGTGACCGTTTGCCTTCCTTTGCCACTTGGATAGAATCTGGAGAAAAAATACTTTAAATGCCACCTTTGGTGCCAAAAAACTGAAGTGTAGATGAGTGGGCCCACTTGGAGAAGCCGCGAACCGAAATTTCGCGAAACGGAAGCAAATTTGGCAATTTTTCCTCTGTGCGCCGCGCTACTTTGGGGCCTATTTTGGGCCACTTTCAGGTGTCCAAAATGTGCCTAAGTGGGATTTTTGGAAAACATGTCCTGTCTACTTTCTAACCCCACTAGAATTTCTGAATTTGGTGCTCATTTGCCCCTCCAAATCTCCATTTTCCCAAGACTGCTTCCTGTGTGTCAAAAAAGGGGCAGAGAGGCCATTTTTGGGTGTTTTTTGACCTTTTGGAGACTCATATCTTGCCAAAATTTCTTGTTCGAGCACCAGTAGTCGTGATTTTCCATGATAAATCCAAAAATGCAAACCGTTCCTCATTTGGAGCTCTAGATTTTTAGCGCCGCGCCAGTGGCGCATTGCATAGGGAGAAAAACCCTGTGTTTTGCCCAAAAATTTGTCATGTGACCAAAAATTCCCCAAATTCCTTGAAATTTGGGTTGGAGGTTCTCTATGGAGTGCTATGATGTGCCAAGGAAGCCTCAGCCAAGATTCGAAGCTGATCTTTCTCTTTTTTCCTCTTTTGCCTTTCTTGTTGCTTTCCTCAATTTCGCCTTCAAGCTCCTTATCCGGACCCTTGCACTCATATTTCGTGTCCTGTAATGATAAGCCATGTGTCTTAGCAAGGCAAGGTCCTAATCAGCCTTGTCCAACAACCTCTCCAAGTGCATGTTCATGCTCTCAATATGGGCCTCCCAATCCTCATTGATTTCTTGCTCCAAAAATGTGAGCTCAGCTCTTCTCCTTTGAGCAGCTTGGCGATGCTCACGAATGTTTTGCAGCTCCATAATCGCCCGTTGTTCCTCAAGCTACTTGTTTCTCTGCTCCAGGTACTTCATGTTCCACTTGGCCCTCTCCAAGTTAAGGGATAAGGCCTCAATCATTGATTGCTGCTCCTGGATGATCTCTGTAAGCTTTGCATTTGTTGGTTATGTATCTGTCTCATCATCATTGAGGAGAATGAATTCGGTCCCTTGTTCACCTGATGGCCCTTCCTCCTACACTGGCTCCTTACCTCTGCCCTGCTCATGTGATGCTGATGTCAGAAGCGAGGCCCCTTCCACCCTGGGTGGAGATAACACTCGCTTTGCTGCTGCAAATAAAGGTCTACTGCCTTTCTGATAGGTGATGTATACTGGCATAGTAGCAATCTCATGTCGCTCATACTGATGAGATGGGCCACCTATCTCATGCTCTTCCACTGATACTACCTGTGGAGTGCTGAAGAAGTCATGGGAGATGAAGTCCTCCCAAGAAATACCCTGCAATCCCAACTGATGGTCCACCGAAATCCGGATAAGAGCAAAGTGATAAACACTGTTGAGCTGCTGTCGAGGGGTCTTGTGCTGCGTGAAATTTTTCATCCTCTCTATGTTCCCACAAATGAAAAATGGGAGGTTCATCATCCACACCCTGATAAAGTGCATGAGTAACCTGATGTGATAGGCATAAAGGCGAGAAAACCTCCCCTCACAACTGAAGTACTTCATGATCAATTTCATGAGCGGAGCATACTCATCTCTCAAAAATCTGAATGGGAAAACTCTCGTGAGCTAACTCAAACAACTGGCCTTAATGTAAGGCTCATAATGATGCCTCTCCACCTTCTTCTTCTTATGCCACTGTTCTCCAATGTTTGGTATGCCTGTTGCCGCTGATATGGTTTCGGGTGTCAATGTGAAAGTGACCCCAGCCAAGATAGAGTGACCTCCATGTAGGTGAAGTGAAAAAAGATGGGCCAACTCATGATGAACTCTAACATTTGCCACCCTTTGACAAAATTCAGGACATGCTAAATGCTGGAAACATGACATAGCAAGAGGGCATGCCTGCAACTCGGTGATGGTGTTTGGATCATCTCTAACATGTTTGCCACTCCGGTGATGTCTCCTGGGGGCCTGTTCTCCTGAAGCTGTATCACTGTGGGTTTCCTCCTCATACTCTGATGAAACCTCGGATGCCATGACTGCTGTTTATAAACTAAATTTAGGCTGCCCCTTTGATGATGGTGAAAGCTAGGTTGTTTTGATAATCTGCCACCAAGGGGACAATGAAAGAAGGGAATATTAGGAGGGGAATAATATGATGGGAACAGGGGTTACAGGGAGAATTTTGTTTAGGGACATGTAAGGGGTTTGGGTTTTTGGAGAGGTAGGGTTTGGGATGTTATGCTGACCAAATAGTGGAGGGATAGGTGAGAGGGTTTGGTAGTAATTTGGGGCAGGGATATTAGGAAAATGAGAAAGGGAGGATAGGAAAACTGGTAGGTGAGGGGAAAATGATGGGTGGAATGGAACCTTGGCACTAACAACCCACTTTACCAACCCTAGCCATCATGATTTTTTGGTGATTTCTTATGGTTGATTTTAATGAATTTGATTGCATTCAAACATCGCTATAAACCACCATATCATTTATAAAACTTGATGAACCAATGATGTCAAAGAGCCTACTTTTTAATTTGATGGGCTTCACAAAAATTTGGAGGTGATTTGGCCTTGTTTCGGCCCTTGGTCTGTGTGCGTCACGTGCAAAACCCAGTGCGCCGCGCCCTGGGTATGTGTCGCGCTTGTGGAAAATTTGAACTGTGGGCAGGCTCTGTGTGTGTCGCGCCCTCTGTGTGTGCCGCGCCCCTGAGTATATGCGCCGCGCTCCTTCAAACTGCCTCCAACTCCCTCAAACACTCACAATGCACACTCACACCCTTTGCAACGTTTCTTCAAGGCTTGGATTAGCACAATGCCTTTGATTTTGATGAAAACTTGTATATATAGCCTTGGAAGTGATGGGTTAAATTTTTGCTTCCTTGAAAACCCATTTTTCTAATGTTATGTTTTGACACTTTTTCACTGACTTTAGAACACACTGATTTTCACTTTCCCTTTGAAATTTTAGCTCAAACGATGAAATTTTTGGCACTCTTTGTAGGGATTGCACGACAGAGCATCTGGTCATGGGAACCATGATTGCACCTGAAGAAAACAACTGTCGATTCTTTTTCAAAATTTTGTCACAAATGACACTATTTGACTTTTCTTCAAAACAGAGTTTTGAAGAATAGTCGAAGTCTATCAATATGATGGTGAAACTCTGCGGATCATTACTTTGCAAGAGCATCCCTCTGGCCTGCATGGCTTTACTGGACATATTAAAGACCAAATTGATCAATCCCTAGACCTAATGACCAAAAATGACTTTTGTCCATTAAAGGACAAGACCATGACTGTTATGGACTTTTTGATTATTTGACACAGAGACATAAGCCAGCAGGAGCCAGACATGAGGGGAAATGACTAGCATGACTTTCTCCGTCAGATCGTGGCATGCCCCTAGCGGGATGCAGCTGAATGAATGGAGTGGGACACCTAAACATGAAATGCATAAAGAGTTTTGATCTCTGACGGAGGACTGACCAGACCAACTCTAACATTGGCTCCAATGGGGGATGGTAGCTCCTTGGAGGTGCCAAGAACAACAGATCTCTGGAGGAGCTAGACAGTGCCTTTTGTCCATTGGGCTATGGAGTCATCATTTCAACTACAAAACAGGACTGTGACTTATTTATGAAATTGAAATGACCAAGAAATTGACTCAAACTTGACATTGAAATGACTCAAAAACTGGCTTGACAGACTGAAACCAAACTGAAATAAAAATGGTATTTACAATGACAGTGGAAGCAGCGTTAATAAATCAGCAATGGTACTGCTTGAGCAGCCGACCATTGATTGGCCCTCCTGGACAATCTTCCCCATTCATTTCCTTCAGAAGAAAGGCATTTTGACCCCTATATGCTGCAATCTTGAAAGGACCTTTCCAAAGATTCTCGAACTTTCCGTGCTTACCTTTCTCTTCATTCCTTGCATCCCACTTCAACACCACATCATCCAACTGAAATCTATTGGCCTTTGCTTTTCAGTCATAGATTTTCTTTATTTTCTCATGCAATTTGGATGTGTTCTTGAAAACTTCTTCTCTTGTTTGCTGCAAGTGGACCATTTGATTCAACCTTCTCTGCATGGGATCTTCTTCACTTCCTGCCTCCTGAAGAAGTCTGACTACCGGGGTAGCAAGAGAGGTGGGAAATACTGTGTCAACTCCATAAACAAGCTCAAACGGTGACATACCAATGGATTTTTTTTGACTGATCTGATCTGCCCAAAGCGCATGGACCAACCTCTTATTCCAGCTCTTTTTATTTATTTCCAGCAGCTTCTTGATGATGTTGACCAATGATTTATTCGAAGATTCCGCCAATCCATTGCCTTGTGGATGATAGGCAGTTGAGTGACCCAAAATGATGTGATATTTATGACAAAATTCTACCATCCTCTTTGATTTGAAAGCTGCTGCATTATCGGTGATTAACTTATTTGGAAAACCAAAGCGAGACAAGATGTTATTTTCGAGAAATGAAATGATTACCGTATCTGTAGCTTGTCTGGTGGGTGCTGCTTCAATCCATTTTGTGAAGTAATCTGTCGCTGTGAGGATCCATCTATGCTGGCTGGAAGAAGCGGGATGAATTTCACCAATGAAATCCAACCCCCACTGCTAGAAGGGAGCGCTCACCTCAATAGGCTTAAGTGGCAAAGGATGTAGTTTCTGTTTTCCTTTGAAAATATGACTTTTATGATAGCACTTGACCATCTTGTACACATCAGCAAACAGTGTAGGCCAATAGTACCCTGCTCTCAAAATTTTATTTGCTGTTGACTTCCAAAAAAGGTGACCACCACACTCTCCTCCGTGGAAATCCTCCATGACTTTCTTTGCCTCCTCTTCCACCAAACAATTTAACAAAACGCCACCGAGGTCTTTCCAATACAGCGCAGAATTAAGAATGCAAAACTTGGCAGCCTTCAACTTGAGTGTTCTCACTTTATTTCTAGTCATGTCGGGCGGTGGTGATAGATTTTTTAGCACATATATTATATCTGAATACCATGGGGACAGAACAGACATTTGAGATACCTGAAAGAATGATATTTCCTCGTTCTCATCGAACATAGCAGTGATAAGATTGATGTGCAAGGCATGCAAGTTTGATTCGGCCATTAGCTTCGCCAACCCCTGTCCTTTGACCAGCTTTGTGGGCTTTATTTCCACATCATATTCCAGCAAGGCTGCAATCCATTTGCCTCTTCTTCCTTCTGGATCGGTCTGCACTAAAACATCTTTTACAGCAGCGTTAGGAACATAGGCCAGAATATGAGAATGTAGAATATATACCCGAAAATCCTTCAATGCCTTCACCAGTGCCAGGGCTTGCTTCTCAATGATGTTGTACTTTAAAGCTGCATCTCTTATAGCCCTGCTGAAGAATGCAATGGGTCTTTCGTGATCATCTCTTTTCTACAATAATAATGCTGCTATAGTGTGCTCCAAAGCAAATGAAAACAATATGAAATCCTGAGTGTAGTCCAGGCTGACTAGAACTGGGGCTGAAGAAAGGGCCTATTTGACCAAATTGAAAGATTTTATAGCCTCTTCTGTCCATTTCACTTGGCTGTCCTTCTTGAGCATGTTGGTCGCCTCTCTTAAGTGTTCAGCAAGATTAGGCATAAAGCGACGCAGAAAATTCATCCTACCATTGAACGATTGTATCTCTTTTTTATTCCGGGGCAGATCGATTTGCTGAATTGCTTGCACACGTGCTGGGTCAATACGAATTCCATCCTTTGAAATGATGTGCCCGAGCAATTTTCCTTCCTCCATGGTGAATAAGCTCTTCTTCGGATTCAGCGATAAACCATATTTTCTGCACTTTTGAAAGACAGTTTTTAGATGATGCATGTGCTCTTCATCATATTTGGAAAACACTGTCAAATCATCTAGGTACACCACCAAAAACACATCCTTCTCATTTGCAAAAGCCAAGTCCATGGCATGCTGAAATGTGGCACCTGCATTCTTTAAACCGAAAGGCATTTTGGCATAATGAAAGGTTCCCCATGGAGTGGTGAAAGTTGTCTTGTCTTGGTCATCCTCATGGATAGAAATTTGGTTATATCCGGAATAACCATCAAGTAGTGACATACGAGATGCCCCCACTACTCGCTGAAGTATATGGTCCATTTTGGGTAGTGGATAATTGTCCTTCAATGAGACTTTATTTAGATTTCTGAAATCAATACACAAGCGGATCTCACCTGTCTTCTTTCGTACGGGCACCAAGTTAGAGATCCAATCTGAAAATCTGATGGGCACAATGATACCTGACTTGTACAACCTGTTTACCTCCTTTTCAATAGATGGCAGCAACTTTGGATTTATCCTTCTCAACTTCTGTCTAAATGGTTTTTGATTGGGCTTGATGGGTATCGTGTGCTGAATAATATTGGTATCATAGGTCTTTAAATCAGAATAGTCCCAAGCAAACACATCTGCAAATGAAGCCATCAAACTGATGTATTTGTCCTTGATCTTTGGCGGTAATGCTTTAGACAATTTTACCAACTTAGGATTGGTAGTTGTTCCGATGTTGACCTCTTCTACACCCTTCTCTGTTGGCTGCAATGTTGGCTTGTGGGCTACATCATCCTGATCAAAAAGTTCTTCTAGAGGTATCAAGCCTTTAGGAATAATGTTATTCTTCAGCTGCAACACGTCCATTTCATTGATCTGCACATCATATGTACTCCCTTTACCATCGTCATTTTCTACATCAATTGAGGTTTCTTTGAAATTGCCTTTGTTTTGCAGAAAATCATTAATTTCCTCATCATCTTGAAACACTTGCCAATATCTCTGATTGTCTGGAATGGTTGGATGATGCTTGACATGGATTTCAAATTTATTGCTGGAGTTCATTGGTATTTTCAAACTACTTGCTGCCTTGGCAAGAGCATCAGCAATACTATTTTGTATATGAGGCACACATGTCAAGGTGTATTCTGAAAATAATTTTAAGATGTCTAAAACTGCATTACGGTAGGCCCGCATCCTAGGATGCTTTGCTTGATACTCACCTCTAACTTGCTTTATTACCAATTCGGAGTCGCCATATACTGAAATCCTTTTAGCATTCAGCTTTCTAAGAATCTTTAGGCCAGCAATCAGAGCTTCATACTCAGCTTCATTGTTTGAACACTCAAAGGCCAGCTTGTAAGAGCAAACCCTCATGCTGCTAGGCACTTTGTTTGGGGTGGAGAAAGGACTGCGTACCCAAATTCCAATTCCAGCGCCATCATTTCCTACTGCTCCATCAAAATCCATGGTCCACAAACCTTCTTCCTCCTCTTGTAAGTGCTGAAAATCTGTTTGCTGGGCCTTGCCTGCTTGCTGTCCATTGCTTTCAGCTGATTGCCCAACATTTTTCTGCTTTTCTTATCCTTCTTTCTTCAAAATTTCTCTGAATTTTTTTATTATTTCCGGAATATCATCTGCTTCTACTATCTGACTATCTATATCATTTAAACTATCTGAAAACAAAACAAAAGACTCTAAATCTGTATGTACATAGTTAATTGGATGATTTATAGGTTTCTCCTTGCTTGTGATCATATATTTCATTTTTTGTTCCTGATATAATTTCCTCATTTGTCCAAACACCGAGATCGTTGCATAGGAGAAATCCAGCTGTAGTGTCCCTTTCAATTTCGCTACCCAAGACCTGGAAATAAGCATGCCAAACATTGGAGGAATATCTGCTACCACCACATCCATCAAAACATTTTTCATGGGAAGTTGATCCAAACTCACAACCAAGTCTTTGATGAATCCTATACACCTCACTCTGCTGGAATCAAATGAATAGAGATTGTGGTACTGTCGGGTGATGTCCAGACTGAGCTTATCCATGATAGCCTTGGGCATGAGATTGTGAGAGGCTCCAGAATCGAACATGGCATTATGTAACACAAAATCATGCAATCGTAAACTGATATAAAAGGGTGGCACATCGCTGTTAGGAGACTCACCATTCGATGCCGGTCCAAATTCATTTCAGGTTGATCATCTTCTACATTTACCATGTCGGACATTGGGTCCAAATTCAACATCTTAGATATTTGTCCTCTATAACTGTTGTTCTTCATTATTTCAGTCAAGGGGATGGATACCTTTAACTTAGAAATCTCATTCTCTAAGCTAAAGGCGAGAGTATTTTCTACCTCCTTGACTGGGATTTCTTTCTTTTCTTTTTCCTTTGATGTAGCTTGCTGCTGTGATTGTTCTGCTGATTTTGATTTGCTGCTCTCCGGACCAACTACCTCCTTTCCCTTTCTTTGTGTAGCCGATGAATCATTTTTTGTTGTTTCAACCTCCTTCTTTTTCTGCATTGGTTTGGTCGGCACATCTCTGTTTCTAAGTGAATATTGCTGCTGCTGTGCGGATGAGCATTCATAGACCCCATTTGATACTGCTCTGATTCTTCTTCTAAAACAGTGTCACTAGATAGGATGAAATCTGCATTTTTGTGCACAGCTAAACTCACCGCACACTCTTCTTCTTCGGTAATGTAAGTAGGCAGCTCATCTGGAGTAAAGAGGTGGTTTTCTTCACCTATTACATTCCCGTCCTCATCTGACTCCAGTCCATGCACAAAATTCTGCTGCAAAGGTGTCTGTACTGGCTGTTGTGCTGCCTGCTCTTGGGTTCGCTGATCTCTCTGCCTTATTCTATATTGTGGCTGCTGCTGGCCACGGAAGTTAGGATTCCTAACTTGTGGCTTAGGCTTGTCGAGCTTCACCCTTTCAAGCATCTACTCTACCTTTTTGAGTAATTGATCCATTGAAGAAGACTCCTCCTTAATAGTGACTTTCTTTTCTACTTTTGCTCTAGCTCTTTTGGACAGTAGATTTGCTTCAACGCTGACCGCGATTTTCTGCATGTCTTCCATTGTGGCCGGTTCTCTCTCTCTTAATTGGTAGGCCATATTAGCGTCAAAACCATCTAGAAATTTCATCATAGCTAGTCCCATGGGTGGCTTTAGATGATCTGGAATTTCGTTGTAAACTGTATTGAATCTAACACAATAATCTTGGACCGACTCACCAGTGTTTCGTTTGATTTGTTCATATTCAGCCAGAATTTGAAAGGGATTCTTTTTCACTTCCCATCGATTTAAAAATTGTCTTTGTAGTTCAACCAAGGTAGTGATACTTGCTGTCGGCAAACCTCTGAAACATTTCCTCACATCACGTGCAAATGTTTGTACAAAGAGTCTCATTGCCATGTTCTCCGCATCGATATCATGGAGTTCATAGAAGTTTGCCATTTTGTCCACATGTTGTTGAGAAATAATGTTGTTAGGAGTGCCATCAAAAAATAGGATTTTACTTTGATAATCTGAGGGCATATCATCTAGAACTTGGGGCAGAACAAGGGGTGCAAAACGGGCAGCCATCACTCTTGGTGGATTTGGCCTTGGGGGTGTTAGAGGAGTGTACACAGTTTGTAAGGGGCTGGAAATTGGAGTTTGGGGCTGTGTTGCAATATAATTATCAATTAACTGATTATCTCTTTCTGTTTTGAGGTCTATAAGAAATTACAGATTGGGGATAGTATAATCAACAACCCTTTTGGATTTAGACTCAAACAATGATATCTCAAACCATTTGTCAAACTCAAGCTCTTCAAGATACTCAAAAATGTCGGGACATGAATGGGATTTGAACACGGGAGTTATAGTGCTTTCTTGATGAAGGAGTCTCAGAATCAAATTGGGGTTTCATGGATATGAGGAGGATCCGGGTCTGGATTGGCTCTGGTATATCGTCTCGAAGCCAGCGTGCTATTGAGAAAAATCACAGGACACAACCAACTTACTCAGCCTATCCAATCCTAAGCTCATCATCCAGAATCTTAGAATTATTAAGAAACAAGGGGATTTGATTTCAGTTTCGCTTCCCCAGTGGAGTTGCCACTATGTTAGCACCTAAATCTGCCTTAGGTTGAAGGAAGGCAAAAATTAGGGTAACCACAAACCACGCTCAGTCTGGTAGCTAGCCCTACCAGAACAGGAGAGGGCTCTCTCCGAGTCACGCTCAGTGAATATATAAGCAAAAACGGTCTGAGATGACTTACAGTGAAATATTGATCTTAGGCTAGTAAGTGAATAGGGATACAAGAAACCATTTTCATGAATCACTGAGCTTCTGGGATGGTATGGGACCAATGGTCAACAAGGAACAGAGAATTTAATACAAAGGCACAGATTATTCCGTGAGGCAAGGCAGACGGAAAATGTAGCAGTTTAGTTTGAGGTAACGTGGAATGAATAGATTGCTGAAGAAAGTGAAAAGGGCATAGTTACATGAATCCTTTTCAACGGAAGAAAAACACTAAACATGAAATTTTCCCACAGGCAGAGCAATAAAATTGAATTCTACCTAATCTCACTCAGAAAATTTCACTGGAAATGAACATGAATTGAATTATGAAACATAACAAAATACATATGAAAACATAAGAGACACATTTGCTACACTCACAACCACAAGAATCTCATGAAACAGAGCTTCATTAATTCTCTGTCAAAAATACACAGTGAAGAAACAAAGTTTCTTTCCCACAGTCTCCCAGAAGTTACCAGCTGACCAACCCTTTGCAAATAGCTTGCATACAATATATAGAATGTGTAAGGAAGAGATAGAACGCCCAAGGGTTGGGGAGTTACTCGAATCATTACAAAATGGAGATGAAGAGCCAACCATCAGCTACAAGTGCAGTGCTACAAACATGACATTTGGCTTGGGTGACCATTTGCCTTCCTTCGCCACTTGGATAGAAGCCAATCTGGAGAAAAAATACTTTAAATGCTGCCTTTGGTGCCAAAAAACCAAAGTGTAGATGAGCGGGCCCACTTGGAGAAGTCGCGAACCGAAATTTCGCGAAACGGAAGCAAATTTGGCAATTTTTCCTCTGTGCGCCGCGCCATTTTCTCTGTGTGCCGCGCTACTTTGGGGCCTGTTTTGGGGCACTTGTAGGTGTCCAAAATGTGCCCAAGTGGGCTTGTTGGAAAGCCTGTCCTATCTACTTTCTAACCCCACTAGAATTTTTGACTTTGATGCTCATTTCCCCCTCCAAATCTCCATTTTCCTGAGACTGCTTCCTGTGTGTCAAAAAGGGGCAGAGAGGCCATTTTTGGGTGTTTTATTGACCTTTTGGAGACTCATATCTTGCCAAAATTTCTTGTTCGGGCACTAGTAGTCATGATTTTCCATGCTGAATCCAAAAATGCAAACCATTCCTCATTTGGAGCTCTAGATTTTTAGCGCTGCGCCCCACAGGGAGAAAAACCCTGTGTTTTATGCAAAAATTTGTCATGTGACCAAAAATTCCCCAAATTCCTTGAAATTTGGGTTGGAGGTTCTCTATGGAGTGCTATGATGTGCCAAGGAAGCTTCAGCCAAGATTTGAAGCCGATCATGCTCTTTTGCCTCTTTTGCCTTTCTTGTTGCTTTCCTCAATTTCGCCTTCAAGCTCCTTATCCGAGCCCTTGCACTCATATTTCGTGTCCTGTAATGATAATCCATGTGTCTTAGCAAGGCAAGGTCCTGATCAGCCTTGTCCAGCAGCCTCTCCAAGTGCATGTTCACACTCTCAAGATGGGCCTCCCGATCCTCATTGATTTCTTGCTCCAATGATGTGAGCTGAGCTCTTCTCCTTTGAGCAGCTTGGCGATGCTCACGAATGTTTTGTAGCTCCGTAATCACCCGCTGGTCCTCAAGCTGCTTGTTTCTCTGCTCCAGGTACTTCATGTTCTACTTGGCCCTCTCCAAGTCAAGGGATAAGGCCTCAATCACTGATTGCTGGTCCTGGATGATCTCTGTAAGCTCTGCATTTGTTGGTTCTGTATCTGTCTCATCATCATTGAGGAGAACGAATTCGGTCTCTTGTTCACCTGATGCTCCTTCCTCCTGCATTGGCTCCTTACCTCTGCCCTACTCATATGATGCCGATGTCGGAAGCGAGGCCCCTTCCACCTCGGGTGGAGATAACACTCGCTTTTCTGCTGCAAACAAAGGTCTACTGCCTTTCTGATAGGTGATGTATACTGGCATAGTAGCAGTCTCATGTCACTCATACTGATGAGATGGGCCACCTATCTCATGCTCTACCTCTGATACTACCTGTGGAGTGCTGAAGAAGTCACAGGAGATGAAGTCCTCCTAGGAAATACCCTGCAATCCCAAATGATGGTCCACCAAAATCCGGATAAGAGCAAAGTGATAAACATTGTTGAGTTGCTGTCGAGGAGTCTTGTGCTGCATGAAATTTTTCATCCTCTCTATGTTCCCACAAATGAAAAATGGAAGGTTCATCATCCGCACCCTGGTAAAGTGCATGAGCAACTTGATGTGATAGGCATAAAGGCGAGAAAACCTCCCCTCACAACTGAAGTACTTCATGATCAATTTCATGAGCAGAGCATACTCATCTCTCAAAAATCTGAATGGGAAAACTCTCATGAGCTGACTCAAACAACTGGCCTTAATGTAAGGCTCATAATGATGCCTCTCCACCTTCTTCTTCTTATGCCACTGTTCTCCAATGTTTGGTATGCCTGTTGCCACTGATACGGTTTCGGGTGTCAATGTGAAAGTGACCCCAGCCAAGATAGACTAACCTCCATGTAGGTGAAGTGCAAAAAGACGGGCCAACTCATGATGAACTCTGACATTTGCCACCCTTTGAAAAAATTCAAGACATGCTAAATGCTGGAAACATGACATAGCAAGAGGGCATGCCTGCAACTCGGTGAGGGTGTTTGGCTCATCTCTAACATGTTTTCCACTCCGGTGATGTCTCCTGGGGGCCTGTTCTCCTGAAGCTGTATCACTGTGGGTTTCCTCCTCATACTCTGATGAAACCTCAGATGCCATGACTGCTGTTTATAAACTGAATTTAGGCTGCCCCTTTGATGATGGTGAAAGCTAGGTTGTTTTGATAATCTGCCACCAAGGGGACAATGAAACAAGGGAATATTAGGAGGGGAATAATATAATGGGAACAGGGGTTATAGGGAGAATTTTGTTTAGGGACATGTAGGGGGTTTGGGTATTTTTGATAGGGTAGGGTTTGGGTTTTTGGCAAGGTAGGGTTTGGGATGTTATGTTGACCAAATAGTGGAGGGATAGGTGAGAGGGTTTGGTAGTAATTTGGGGCAGGGATATTAGGAAAAATGAGAAAGGGAGGATAGGAAAAATGGTAGGTGAGGGGAAAATGATGGGTGGAATGGAACCTTGGCACTAACAACCCACTTTAGCAACCCTAGCCATCATGATTTTTTGGTGATTTCTTATGGTTGATTTTATTGAATTTGGTTGCATTCAAACATCGCTATAAACCACCATATCATTTATAAAACTTGATGAACCAATGATGTCAAAGAGCCTACCTTTTAATTTGATGGGCTTCACAAAAATTTGGAGGTGATTTGGCCTTGTTTCGGCCCTTGGTCTGTGTGCGTTGTGCGCAAAACCCAGTGCGCCGCGCCTGTGGAAAATTTGAACTGTGGGCAGGCTCTGTGTGCGCCGCGCCCCTGAGTATATGCGCCGCGCTCCTTCAAACTGCCTCCAACTCCCTCAAACACTCACGATGCACACTCACACCCTTTGCAACATTTCTTCAAGGCTTGGATTAGCACAATGCCTTTGATTTTGATGAAACCTTGTATATATAGCCTTGGAAGTGATGGGTTAAATTTTTGCTTCCTTGAAAACCCATTTTTCTAATGTTATGTTTTGACACTTTTTCACTGACTTTAGAACACACTGATTTTCACTTTCCCTTTGAAATTTTAGCTCAAACGATGAAATTTTCGGCACTCTTTGCAGGGATTGCATGACAGAGCATCTGGTCACGGGAACCATGACTGCACTTGAAGAAATCAACTGTCGACTCTTTTTGAAAATTTTGTCACAAATGACACTATTTGACTTTTCTTCAAAACAAAGTTTTGAAGAATAGTCGAAGTCTATCAATATGATGGTGAAACTCCGCTGATCATTACTTTGCAAGAGCATCCCTTTGGCCTGCATGGGTTTACTGGACATATTAAAGACCAAATTGATCAATCCCTAGACCTAATGACCAAAAATGACTTTTGTCCATTAAAAGACCAGACCTTGACTGTTATGGACTTTTTGATTATTTGACACAAAGACATAATCCAGCAGGAGCCAGACATGAGGGGAAATGACTAGCATGACTTTCTCTGTCAGATCATGGCATGCCCCTAGCGGAATGCAACTGAATGAATGGAGCGGGACACCTAAACATGAAATGCATAAAGAGTTTTGATCTGTGACGTAGGACTGACCAGACTGACTCTAATAGGTTCGACTGGGGATAGTGGGACCAGTTTCCAAATTCATGTGTGTTAAAAAGAATTGATATTTCTATTTTCTAAGGATTTCTAAGTAAAATGCTTTTAATCTAAGTCTAATATAAAAATGCAATTGTATTCTAATGAACAGAATTATTTAAGTCTAAAACTAACCCGGGTTTCAACTTTTCACTTATGCGATCTAAAATGATTTCGAACAATAATTGGTAATAAAGATCATTCAATCGCTACAAGAAAAGAATTCGATAAAAAAGAATTGTTTTGCATAAAAAGTTAGCCAAAAAAATTGTGAGAATCATATCGCATAATAAGTAATTCATATATTGAGCATAAACAGAATAGTCATTACCATACAAAAGTGCCAAATAATAACTCAAACATTCAAGCTTTCATATATAAATAACTGAGCATAAAATATTACTTTGACACATAAGCAGAAATCATTAAGAGATAAAAGTACCATTGATAACAAGTTCTACTCATGAGCTTCAGCAATATAGATTTATCTCTTCCTAATTCAATATCTACTAAGAGTACAAAAGTGCATTTCAGTAGCAGACATTAAATATAGATATCAATAAATCTCGTTCCATTCATTCATCAAAACCTCCTCTGAGGGTGCAAAAGTGCATGTTCTAAGGAAACGTTTTTGACAAATATGAGGACCCTTCTCTAAATGCATGGGAGGGGTTAAAATACTATTTCCTAAATACTAAAAATAGTTTATTACAAAAATATAGGAGGAGGTTTAAATGACCGTCCTCATCTAAGGCAAAAATAAATCAAAATTAAAACTAAAACTGAATCTGGAAATTAACTATCTATGTATCTGTTCTCTGTGGTCGCAACCATTTAGCATCGGCTTGAGGAGGGGTCGGGTGGCCGACCTTCGATTTTAGTTGCCGTGAATCGACAAGTGCTGGTGCTATCTTCTTGGTAGAGTTCATGAGGCATTTGAGAGTCATGCATTGACTATGCGGTTTAACTAAGTACTGCCAGTAAGTATCCCAGTTTAACTTGGTTAACTTCATGATAGACTCTACCTTTTCCTCAGCTTTTTGTCTCCACCTCATTTGCAGTTGATGTGCCTTTGGGAGGAATCTGGGAGTGGTCTCTGATATGAGGTTTGCTCTGTGAAGTTTTTCATTGACATAATCAATGACGTTGTTTGCTGTTGTAGCGGCTTATTCTACTACCACCCGTTGAGATCTGAATGGAATCACTAAGTTTCAGCTAACTCCACTTACTGCTTAAGGGTTTACCTATTAAATACCATCAGTTTTATAGTGTGGGTCCTACCTTTAGCCTTTAGTGCTTTTCTCTGTGGTTTTCTGGCTTACAAGGGACTGAACGCTTGGGGGCTTTCCTTCTCGAGGGGTTTCGCTAATCGCACATCGGAAACTTCTTCCTTTTTCTGATCCAGGCTTCCCAGGTGCTATTTTTACTTCCTTCGTGGTTTCGACGAGGCTTGGTCAACGCGCTTTGCACTTTTTCAATGGTTCTTCCCTTACCAACCAGTTTTTTTGGTGCATTCTTGTTATCGGGAAATCTAGTGTCCACTCGGAGCTGCTAGTCCCACTAAGACTGGTAGCTATCTTAGAAACAAACAAACTAAAACTACTTTTGTTTTCCTTTATGAGAAGTAGATAAGAGGGGAACAAAGGACACCAACCTCAGTCTTGCGCTTAGTTCCTTGCTTGGTTCCTCTCCCTTTTGACAGATCCTTGCCACTTTTCCTTCATCTACATAGCTTCAAAGAACACCTGTGGAATCAAAGTAGCATAATACTATCGAAGAACAGAGATCTACAATCATAAACAGTATAGGACCAGATATATATTGACCACACAAATGCATATACCATCAAACATACAAGAATGTAGAGGAAAACTTGAATAGCTTTATTAATATCAAGAATAGCAAAGAGGATTACAACCAATTGTTCTGACCTAGCGTCATCCTCCTAGCATGAAAGCCCTTCTGCACCTCATGAAAAGCTTATATCACCCAACTCTATGATATTCCACCAAGAAACCAACAACACTTCTTGCAAGATACAAAATTCCAGCCTCTGGATCTCTGGGATGAGGGCTCCATATATAGATGTTTGCAAGGGGGTGAGTCAGCTGCTGGGTTTTTGATTAGTGTCCTCTCTCTGATAGTTCTTGGTTTTACTTAGAGATTTGATGATCTCTTACTCATCCTTGGGCAAATTCAGAGAGACAAGTGTCCTGGGGAAGTTTCTAGAAGATTCCAAGATCATCCACTTAGCAAACTGCCTCTGCCATTTGTCTACTCTCATCCATCGCACCATATAGAAGGAATTTTCAGTATGCATCGCACCCCCCGTGTGTAATAGGTGCGATGCATCTCACCCTCAGCACTGAGCAATCAGTATGGTCCATTTTTGACCATCTCTGAGTAGTTTTCTATGGAGAACTCCTAGGAGATGATGTAATCAACTAACCTTGTTCCTTTAGGGTGTGAAGCAACACTTTTAGGGACTTAGGAGCCCTTGGTTTATGGACATGTATGATTGGGGTTGCAGTGCCCAAAAATGTCTATAACAGTTGCCCCCTAAAGCATGAGGTCGTTAATCTTTTGATGTTGGGTGAAATGCTTTATCATGAGGATCCAAAGTTTTTTCGAGCTGGAAGGCGACCTGTAATAAGATACAATACAATACATTATCTTCATAATATTTTTCATGATCTAGCTGAGGCGGTCATTCCCATGCTCAGCTTTATAAATTCATTTTCATGTACATAAGACAGACAATCATCTGTGTGGCAGACTGATGATTCTGACAGAGCCATCATCCTTTGATTCGGATGATCATCTGTGCAGCAATGATGTACATTTGATGTCTTTATTTTCCTAAATATATCGCAGCTCGAATGGATAAAACTAGATTTGGGGTCTTCAAACTCGTCCAATCTTCACTCAGAGTACAAGTCGATCCATGTGAAAGATGTTCTGGAGTCGAACATGGAAAGAAATCGCCTGATTACTAGCCAATGATGTAAGCTGTTAACAGGCGCGAGAGGAATCACCAATAATGATGATGACCCTCAAGGTACTACAATACAATTCGCGTGGTGTGAAAAAGGGACTTGGCGTCAAACACCATGCAAAATCTTTCGGTTGAAGGCCATTGATGTAAACCTGTCGCCGGAAGTGAGAAACTTGCAATTGAGGCATGCAAGCTTCAAAGTACTGAAAGGGTTGTTCCTAAGTCGACTTCTTGGATAATGAGCTGATGTCGACAAGAAGCGACCCGTCGTAGGAGGGCCTTAAATAATCCCACATCTACGACACGGAACGGAGTAAATGATTTTGGAGGTGAAAACGATATGATGATACAGGGTTCAGGGTGGCGTTCATGAAAGAATGGAGCGTGAATGTATTGCAGCGGATGAGACACAGGTGAATTCTCTGAGTGAATTCTCTTGAACATACCGGTGACACTAACATGGATTGGTAGCGTTAACCCCAAGTATGGATGGTGCGATGGACCAATGGTGATATGACCGGTGAACAAAATAACCCAACCTGACTCGAATGTGGAGTGAAAGTGTCATGTTCAAGAGTGACTTGCTACCAATAAAGTTTCTTCAAGTTTTCTTCCCAATTTTTCCCCAGTCATTGCTGACCAGTACCTCTTTATTTTTGTCAAGCTTGAGGAGGATAACATATGCTTGTTCTATAATTTGCCCTTCGGGCAAACCCTTCACTATGTTTTAACGAGCCTAGCGACAGTGAACCTCATTCTTGTCTATATGGACAAGTTTGTAGTTATTTGGTTTTAACGAGTTTAATGACAAAGATAACTCGGTCCTTTTCAATTTTAGAGAGTTTGAAAGGGACGTAAAGGAAACTCCAATAATCCTTTTTCGTCATATAATCCCTTAAGTCCGAAAAGGTATAAAATAATACGAAAGGGATGAATTTTCGATAATTTTAATGAGCCAAACAAAACAAGCGCTCGATCATTTTGTGTAATAATCCCTCAGGTCCAAAAAGATTAAAATCTAGAGGAGGGATAGCACTTTCGGTAGCTTTAATGATCTAGAGAGGCCAACTGCTCAGCAATCTTTTCATATTTTACGAGTCAGATGAAAAAATCTTAAAGGAGACTCATTTTTTGAGGAACGAGTGATAATTTCAGGTAGTAGCTGATTCCAGGTAAGGTTTGGAATTTTCCAATCACGGCAGTGTCACAAGGATGGCTAATAGGATCACTCTTTGCTGCTGTTCCTCAAAAGGGGTAAACAATCAAATGGAGGTGATGGTAAGAACATGACCAGGGCTCAAAAGCCGATGATAATGCATTCACAATGGTTATTTACCAGGGATTGGTTCATTTTTTTAATGAGCTTAAACTCTGGGGAACATTTGCTCATTGCTAAGGTTTGATTTTTAACGAGCTTGAACTTCGCATAAAAACTACTCGTGGTGGGTTTATTTTTAATGAGCTTGAACCCTGTGGTAACACTACTCGTGGCGAGTTTATTTTTTAACGAGCTTGAACCTTGCGGTAACACTGCTCGTGATAAGTTTGCATGCCCCCAGCATAATTACACAAATCGAGGTGCATGCCCCCCAAGCTTCATTGCATTCAACATGGTGGTTGGAATGAAGGTTTACCTTCGAGATCTTTGAAAGACTCGACTTGGATTTTGCGAGATTGTAATCAAAGATTTGATTTGGAAAGGGATTTGTTTCATTTTTTAATGAGGTTGACACAGTAAAAGAACTATCCTCATGTCTCCTTGTTTCAATTTTTAACGAGGTCGACACGAGATAAGAACCCTCCTAAGAATCCACTGTATTTATAGTATTTGATAGAAAATAAAAAACTGAAGGATGATTAAGGTTGCTGGAATAATCTTGGTGGCAATTCGGAAGATGGGAACAATGGTGGTAATCTTCCCATGGTGCCTCTCCTATCATCTTTTATTGAATGATTCCTTCGTCTGTAGAATGTACATGTGACCAAGGATCTGAAGAGGTGCCATATTCCTTAGACCTATCTATCCAAACACTCGATGAGCATTGATTTGGGTTTGCCCCCAGGCCAAGAAAATTGATTGCTACAATATTTCTATTAGGGCGATGATCCATGCTGACAAAATGTTCAGGAATATTTTGAATTTAGAAGATATCATGTTGCAGGTTCCCACCGTGGCCACTTCCACCAGATTGTTTGGAGGCGGTAGGGAAAAAGGTCCCCATCAATGTAGGGTCTTTTAGTAGGCCTACTTCGATATTTTGAAGCGAATGAGGGCTTCCATGGATCGTTGAAATGCTTCCCGTAACTTGTGAACTGTTGGGGAGAAATGTTTGTTGGTCGACAATTGTAATTCCTCCTTGAAAAGGAAATGCAATCTTTCTAAAGTATGTCGACACAACAGCAACCATAGCATATATCCAGGGCCTTCCCAGTAGGATGTTGTAATCGAGGTTTCCATCAATTAATTCAACATCTATTTCTACTATTTTGCCCCCCAGTTCGACTTGCAAGTTACTTAAAATCCCATATGGGGTGTATGTTCGTCCATCAAATGCTTTTAATGTCGTCGAAGATCACGACAAGGGTGGAGAGCCTAAATTTTTCCAGCAACTCATCGACATAATACATGTAGATGTCCCCTCATCAATAATTGTTCGATGAACAGTTTTGTTGAGGGCTTTCACTTGAATCAGGAAAGCTAGTTGAGCTGGTAACTGAGGGTCATATCCTTTGTGATTAAAGGACACAAGATTGGAATCCGTTGGGTCAATCCCACCTATCGCTGATAATAAAGCCTGCTTTTGGGAGGGGCAATTTTGCAGTACCTCAAGTGTCGACATAGCAGATGGTGATTGGGCCAGATCCTCCACTATATTATAATGTTGTGCTGCTCTGGCACAAGGATTAAATGTCGATTTGTGTACTAATCCCTTTGGTGGCTTTATCGTTAGTTCAGGAATGATGGGTGGCACAAGTTCGGTCAACGTTGTTGTCGAACTACTAGGTTGATCATTGGCCTTGTTGTCCGACAGCTGTGGATTCCCGTAATCTTTATTCCTTGTCGATATCAAAGCATCATTTTGCTGCTTCGAAACTGACAACATTAGCACTTGGGACGGGGAAGCATTGTCACTAGCAGCCAGATTTGTTCCTGGATTTGGAAATGGATCATTCAATACTGCCGAGGTTTTTGAATTCTTGAAGAATTTTCTAAGCTCAGCTTTATATGGACACTCTCTTGTCCAATGATCCTCATCACATATAAGGCATGGACGATTTGGTTTCCTATCTCTAGAAGGGTTTACAGAAGACTTTTCAAGGGATGACTCCTCTCGTTTCTTCTTCTTCCCTTTCTTTTTCTTCTTGCCTCTTGGTTGCTTGGTTTCTTTGCCTTTGTTAGTCGATACAGCATTTACTTCTGAGGCTAGAAGTTCTTCATTTGCAATTTGACTTGAAACCATACGAACCTTCTTCGACTTAGCCTTTACGATTTTCATGCTGGTCGTTCCTATCACGCCATCCCCAGCATGAGAGTCTTTATTTGATTTAGGAGAGGGAGGAACGGAAAATTCCAGTCTAGGAGCATCAGGGATTTTATCATAGAGCATGCCAGATTGAGTATAGATCAAATCTAAATATTGCACACGAGCAATGACCTGCTCTTCAGTGACGACTCCTCCCTTTGCCACATCTTCTGTAATAGACGGTAACAATGACTCAATAAACCACTCAGCCAACAGCTAATTAGGAACATTTGTTTTTACCATTCTACGACAACGTCGCCACTCATGAATATGATCGGATATGTGAGTGGCCGTCGTTTGCTTGAAATTGGTAAGAAGCTCTGTTCCTGTTTTGTACCTTATGGGTAACTGAAAATGGGTTAAAAAGGTTGTGGATATGGTACTGAAGTTATGAAATGAAGCTCTAGGAAATTCGATATACCATTTTGCTGCCAGACCAGTTAATGTTCACTGAAAAAGGCAAAGCCTAATCGAATCATCATTTAGAGTGTTGGATGAACACCATAGATGAAAGGTCATCACATGATTCGACGGGTCTTCACCCGGATTTCCATTAAATTTAGGAATATCTGACAGACGTTTATGAGGAATCGCTGGCCACCAAGGGGCATAGGCGATTGGATCGTTTGTTAGCCAATTTAGATCTGGTAACTCTAAAGTTGCCACAAAGGGCAACTGTTGATTCAGGTTCGACGAAGCATACCCAGGATAATATGGGATTGCCTGAGCAGTAGGTCTTTGCATACCAGCATAGTGCATTTGATGCTAATAACTTTCGTAAGGTTGATGGACATAACCATTATGAAATGGTTGATGTTGACCGTTTTGAATATACAGCTGCCCATTACTTGCAAAGATTTGGTGCTTAGATCTTTGGTAAACTTGTTGGAATTGTGGTTGTTGATATTGCACCAGCCATGGTTGTGAGACCATGTGCTGTTGTCCAATACTGGCTGTTTGACCAAGATGAGGGGTAATGGTACCCGTTTGAGCCTGGGTCACTCTAGTTACAGAGCCACTAATCAATGATTGTGGTGGCGTCGTAGAGACAAGGGGCTGTTGGATTGCGACCTGAGATACTTGAGGTTGGCATACAATAGGTAACGCTTGTACTTGTGACACCATCACAATAGCTGGTGTAGTGGGGATATTTGACATAGGTAGACTTTGTTGCATTGAGTATACAACTCTTGGTTGTTGAGGCAGTATTGGCATCCAACCACTGGATGTAATTCCAGCATAACTTGAATTCTATTGCGAACTCTCATATGTTTGACCTCCCGGAGGAGACAATATTGCCCTCCATACGGAGGTAATCTAGTGCTTAAGGGAATGATTTTCCTTTGAGGACTGGACTGCCCAAATTGACACTACGAAGGATCAATTTGCTGAGACTCAACATAAGAGATTCCAGATATTATTCCGGAAGGACAAATGGGAACAGACCATACTGTCGAAAAAACCCTTGGATGGATTCCATCCAATGATTAAGAGCTATTTGCGATAGATGGTACGCCGGTGAACATTTTCGGAGTAGCAGTAGGAAGTTCTGCCGCTACTGTGTCAGATGACATAGTCCTAGATGTTGACGGTTGTTCAGACATATCTAGTCTATCCAAAATATTTCCCAGTGATTCTACAGGAACTTCCGATAACGGTAGACTAATTTCTGACGAAGAAGGATATAGGGTGATCCCAACTCCAAAATGCGATGGAGTACTAGATGTGGGATCCTCCACAATCTCTTCTATAGCAATCAAACCAGGTGGAAGAGGTAGACCGTCAGGTCCATAAAATATTTCCGGTGCCGAAGAAGGTATAGATTCTGCAGCGACAGATGTTTGGGGAATAACACCTTCCGAATCAGCTATAGATGGGGCTGGTTCAGGTATAGAAGTGTTTACCCTCACACTAGGATTAGTTCTATTGTCCTCTAGTGGCTGCGGAACTTCTTCTGTAAAGGCAGGGGTACCAGAAATGTTTGGAGTAACCGGAGTCTCCGAGGGTGTCAGAACACTTGTTCCAACTAGACCAGGGGACTTTGAGCTAGTTAAACGAGTTTGCTTTGTCCAGAATAGTTTTTATTCTGGAGACAAATATGGTTGACTCGTAAGTCTCTGCAAACGACAGGGTTTTACTTGACTTTCCTCCACGATTACAGATTACTCGATCAACTAAAAATAAAAGGGAAAACGTTTCCGAATTAAATGAATTTTAGACGCTTTGACACAACTTGTTTTTTCAATTTTTAAGAGTCGAGAAAAAACAAAATATGACTCTAGTCGCCTTCGATTTTTAATGAGCCTAAAGTGACAAGTGCTCAGATGGACCTTTTCTTTTAAGGAGTCTGAAAAGGAATGAAAGAGACTACTCTGGAAATCTAGACAGAGGGATTACCAAACCAATCGCAAAACTGCAGAATACTTTTTATGGTACGACAGTCAATCTTCCCGAATGCTGTGTTCAGTGCATTGTGATCGATAGGGTGGCAGACATGGCTTCCTATGGATAAAGGATATAGCCTATTGTGGTCTCCCAATATATACTCGACGGTACGTGGGAGCACAAGTCCGTACTGGCACTTGTCATCTCAAAGAGGAGGAATCACCCAACCAACAGTGAAAGCGACAATTACCAGGCTTTACGACACCAGAATACGTCTCTAGCCTAGACTTCTAGATGTTGTGCATTAGGTTCCAAAGCGTTTTTAGGTTCATTAAATTTATTTTACAATTGATCTTTCTTAATAAATTTTCCTTTCACAATTCCTAAAATGCAATCTAAGATAAACAATCGTTTAATATTCTTTTTGCAATGAAAATTCTAGCTACTAAAGAAAGAGAGATGATATTCTTTCAACATAGAGCAGAGAGCACACACTAGATGCACTGTCCTAAATAAAACCAACAAGCAGTCTAAATGCAAATGCACATGCATGTATTCGTTTTCCGCTTTCTTAATGTGTGAATGACAAGAAGAATGCTAAGTACAAATCTAAATTATCTTTTCAAAGCGACAGTACTAACAAATTTCTCTTCAAAAACGAAAGGAAGATAATGACGAAACTTTTCTATTTTGAATTGAAAACTACTTTCGACACTTGAGAAACTACTAATTCAAATCAAATACAAGAGTAACTATATAATTGACCATCAAGAACAATAGAATTATTTTCTTTGACTGAAAATGACACTTGCGACACTTCCAAATCAAAAGACGATAGTTTGATTATGCTACTTTTTTGTAAAAGAGAACTGTAAATGGCACACAATACATAAAAACATTCACAATTCTTTGTATTATGGAGGCGAAATCATGCAAAAGAAGGGAGTTTCTACAGTGGTATACTGATCACCGACAACAAAACTCTTGAATAAAGCTGAAGAGAGTGAACACAAAAACCAAAATATGAGGGCAGAAGAGGTCTTGTCTGATCAGCGCACCTGCAACACAGGGAAAGTGCGATGTAGCACACCTACTGCACACGGGAGGTGCGATGCATCTAGATTCCCAAGAGGAGAAAGTGCGATGGTCTAGGGATGAGACTTCAAGTTGGTTTCGGGTCATAGTTTGCAGCTTAGTTCAGGGATTTAGGTCAAGCTAATGACGTTCAGTAAATATAAATCATAGGGGTTGATCTAATGAGGTTACTAGAGCCACCATTAGGGCAATTAGAAAGTTTGCAAATCGATTGTTCAGTTTATAAACAAAACCCAGAGATAGAATGAAGCAGCATTGATCTACTTTGCACTTGCATAGCAAATGCAGTTCGAAGGCTAGCTGGCTTGACTTCAGGCTCCGTCTGTAAGTTTATAAAACAAACAAATATAGACAAGAAAACAATCTATTCGCTCCCCTGTGGAGTCTCCATTTCGTAATCGGGAATTCTAGTGTCCACTCGGAGCTGCTAGTCCCATTAAGACTGGCAGCTATCTTAGAAACAAACAAACTAAAACTACTTTCGTTTTCCTTTATGAGAAGTAGATAAGAGGGGAACAAAGGACACCAACCTCAGTCTTGTGCTTAGTTCCTTGCTTGGTTCCTCTCCCTTCTGACAGATCCTTGCCTCTTTTCCTTTGTCTACACAGCTTCAAAGAGCACCTGTGGAATAAAAGTAGCATAATACTATCGAAGAACAGAGATCTACAATCATAAACAATATAGGACCAGATATATATTGACCACACAAATGCATATATCATCAAACATAAAAGAATGTGGAGGAAAACTTGAATAGCTTTATTAATATCAAGAATAGAAAAGAGGATTACAACCAATTATTCTGACCCAAAGTCATCCTCCTAGCATGAAAGCCCTTCTTCACCTCATGAAAAGCTTAGATCACCCAACTCTATGATATTCCACCAAGAAACCAACAACACTTCCTTGCAAGATACAAAATTCCAGCCTCTAGATCTTTGGGATGAGGGATCCATATATAGATGTTTGTAGGGGGTGAGTCAGCTGCTAGGTTTTTGATTAGTGTCCTCTCTCTGATAGTTCTTGGTTCCACTTGGAGATTTCATGATCTCTTACTCATCCTTGGGCAAATTCAGAGAGACAAGTGTCCTGGGGAAGTTTTTGGAAGATTCCAAGATCATCCACTTAGCAAACTGCCTCCGCCATTTGTCTACTCTCGTCCATTGCACCCTATAGAAGGACTTTTTAGTATGTATGCACCCCCCGTGTGTAATAGGTGTGATGCATCTCACCCTCAGCACTGAGCAATCAGTATGGTCCAGTTTTGACCATTTCTGAGTAGTTTTCTGTGGAGAACTCTTGGGAGATGATGTAATGAGCTAACCTTGTTCCTTTAGGGTGTGAAGCAAAAATTTTAGGGACTTAGGAGCCCTTGGTTTATGGACATGTATGATTGGGGTTGCAGTGCCCAAAAATGTCTATAACAATTCTGCCAACTTTTCGTTTTCTTTGGCAAACTTCTCCACGAACTGTTTGTTGTAGGTTGCCTGTGGCTCTGGTAGATGATACATAAGCCTTAAATCTTGTGCAGTGAATGACCCAATGAGGTCTTGGCCTCGAGTCTTGAATTGTCTGTCTGTTATATCAGCACTATCTAGTACCCACTTGACCATGTCCGTGTATGAAAGAATCTTCGGTCTTGCCACTATCCGGTGCAAGAATGAACATGCAAGTTCAACAATTGATGCCTCAGATGACTCGCGTGAGTCTGATGTTGCTTTAACCTCCATAACCCTGGTATTTTCTTCTTCGAGTAGAATGTACATGCCTTCCCAAGTAGTTATGTCGACATCTTTGTTATAGGTGGTGTCTGTGTATAAGGGCGTCATTTCTTTGTCTTCTACAACCGGAGCTTTTCCCTTTTTTCCCATTATGTTCTGCACACTGCTGCGTATATTACTCTTCTTGCCACTCCTGCAAATTTACAAGCAAGGAAAGAATAATGGTAAAAGGTAAGGTGATGGGAAATCTCTTAATTCCAAAATCATATATCAACCTACGTGAAATAACCTTTTGATCAGATCTAAATCTTATTTCATAAATGACCACCAATTAACCATTAAATTGACATTAATTTCCATAACTTGGTATCGGATTACAAGAAATGCTTTATTGAACAATGAGTGCTGGAGATTTGCAATAAAGCGATCTTGCGATTTGCTTTTCAATATCGCAGATCGCAATATCGCTAATCCATTTGTTAACAATCATTCATTACCTTATGATTCTGCGAGATGTCTTATCGCATATTGCCAGATCGGGATGTTTTACCTTAGGTGATACTTGCGGCGTATAAAATCTGCGATGCGCGATGGATTTTCAAGGCACACGATCTCGCATTGGGTTTTTGCAATTTCGGATAGCTTGTTTATATGATGTTCACCCATTACCTTTTGCGATGCGAGGTTTTATTATTGAGAGAATGATTTTATTCGGAACCTATCATAAAACTTAAGTTTTTTGGGTGTTCTCCTAAGTTTATGATAGCATGTTTTATTCAAAGGGAAACCTAAGAGCTAGTTTTTTATTTTTTTAGAAGGGTCCCCGTTTTTTAGCTTTATTACTAAAACTAAATAAAAAAGGGGGGGTTGTTGCTGGCCACAACAGGTCGGAACATGCATCTAATTCGGGAGCCTTCAACTCGGCCACCAGCAACTGCTTGGTTTGACACTCGCTTGTGTTGTGAGTGGGGCTCTTGTGGAACTCACACCACTTTCCTGTGTCCTTTTTCAACTTCGCGGTGTTGTTCTTTTCTTGCAGCTTCGATGAGTTGTCTTGGGTCACCCCGCCTTGGCTTTGTCCTTTGGTCTTCGAATTCGCAGATCCAAAGTCTCGCTTCTTCTATTTGAACTTTTGCTCGATTTTGACAGCGTATTGGTACATCGTGCCGAGCGAGGAGATGTTCAGGAACTCCATGTCTTCCTGGATGTATCTGTGTTAGCAGCCGCGGTATTTGAATACCAAATGCAAATCAGAATCTTTGATACCCAACTATGTGTGAAGGGCATGAAAAATGTTTGTGAACTCTGGCACATCTTGGTCCCTTCCCTGCCACAGTGTGGTCCATTTGATGTATTTGTCCTCATAGCTTTTGACAGGGTAGTACTGCTCCTTGACGGCATCTCGGAATGAATCCCAAGTGGGTGCAGCTGAAAATAGTGAGCCCGTACTTTCATTCTTCTGATTGCAGTAGGTTTCACACCAGTCCTTGACATGGGGGGCTGCTTTGAGAAGAGCGAAAACAATCTTTTCCCGACTCAAAAATTCATGAACAGAAAAATAACCCTCTAGAAAATTTAACCATTTATCTACGATATCTGCATCTATCTGACCCTCAAATATGGGGATTTCAAAATTAACTTGTACCTTAAAGGGTGTGGCATTTGCATAGTAGTTGCCGAAAGCCGATGCGTCGCCTCTGGGTAGCCATTGAAGGATCCGTGCAAAGCTATCCATCATCGTGTTCCTTTGTCGCTCGAGGGCTTCTTCGAGCAAGATTTTGATAGGATCTCCCACAACCTTGTCTTTCTTCTCATCCGCCATGGGAGGCCATCGAGATTTACGAGGCTGGTCTTGCAAGGTTTGACCAGTTCAAGCCCTAACTCCTTATATCCTGACCTCGTTGGGGACATGCAAAGAAAAACAGAGAAAAAGCAAACTGCTCTGATACCACTGATCCGGATTTAAACAGGAAAGAAACAAAATACAGAGATATATACACAAAGATGCAACAGAAATTATACTTCATTTCATTAATGGAAAATATTGAAATATGCTTACAACTAGAAATGGAAATAAACCAGCTAGCATGATGGTAGCTTGTCTCTGAGAAGAGATGTGGTGACTACATGCCTCTGAATTGTGTTACAATGAGGCTTGAAGGCCTATTTATATTTGAGAAACAATGGAAAGCCCTTAACATTCCAAAACCTAACCCTAGAAGATGAAACACCAAATTGTGGGCCCCGTTTAGGTAAATTGGTACATCGATTTCCCAGGGTCGTAACTTTGGCACCCGATCTCCATTTGATGTGTACAATAGCTCATTAGAAAGATCTATTCGAGAACTATAACTTTGGGAAGAGCAACATGGCAAACCCTGGCAAACCCATGTTGCTCCTAGATTTCTCAAAAAACATCGTTTAGGGCCTCAAAACAGCTCCGGAAGTTTAGGACCCGAAAAAATGCTAAAAATAGTAAATTGTGCTACAATTAAGGAAAATGAAAAACTAAAAAAGACAGTTGTGGGGGTCCAAATGGGATAGGTGGGTGGCCACCAACATCCACCTGGATCACTATCTATCCTTGTATCCGGGTTGCTGCCTCTATTCCTTTGCTGTCCTTCCTGATCCTATTTTTGTGTTTCATGTAGTTTTAACATAGTTTCCTATAGGACTGTCTTTGTTTCATGTAGGCCTGTTTGTGTTTCCTATAGGAGACCTTTCCCTTTTTGAAAAGGGGTCAAAGGTTCTTTAACTTGTTTTGTTGAGGTTGGCCTGGTGACAAGCCTCCTAACATAGGTGCTAGGTGACCTTGGGTAAGCCTGTTGTGTTGTGCCTTCTTCGCCTCTATTTCCTATAGGGACTAACTTCTCTTGTTCTTTTAGTGAGTCCTATATGATTATAGGAATATTGGTAGGTGTTTGAGGTCTCCCTTGTTTTATCCTAGTGCTCGTCCTTGTTCTAAAGTATAGGGGAGTCTTCCTCTGCCTCTTTCCTTTTGATTTGATAGGTGTACTTAGAGAAGTTAAGGCAACAACTGCCTCCTTCTCTATGGGCTTTGGAGACACCATTGGATATTCTTGTCCTTCCTTTGTATGTATTTCATGACTTGGTTCATCCTTTTGTGCTTCTTCCCTACTATGTTTTTCATCCTTTGTCTCATTTATTTCTGCGTCCTCTTCTTCAAGCTCTTCTTTCTCTTCGCCAGACTCTTCTTCCTCTTCTTCAGGCTCTTCTCCCTCTTATTCACCACTAAAAGCAGGGTCTCTTTCATACTCAATGGATTAAATGCATCTTCTTTGTTCAAGTCTACAAATTTTGACCACATAATAGGGATTCTTAAGTTGTTTAGGGCATATTCTAGTATGAGTAAATCCATGATGTGCCCGCTGCTCATGTCTATTATTGAATGCAACAAAACGTAAGGCACACTAAGTCTTCTATGAGGAGGTAACTCTTCTCCAAATCTCATCTCATGGAGGAGTCTAAATTGGTAACCATAGACTATAGTGAGTCTACCCTCACAAGAAATATACATGAGAATGTGATAGCTTACTTCATCCCAAGGATATGGAATGATCCCCCTTCTAATCCCATTTTTGTCCTGAATTTGTTCCTCTCCTTCCAAGAATGTTCTTATTGGCAAGAGTGCTGCTAGTTTTATCCTTTTTTCTCCATTGCAAACCTAGAGGAGGTGTAGTGATCCTGCTAATGATTTCAGGGGCAATTGTCATTGACAATCCCATCACTATAGCAGTGGTACTGACTCTAGCTAGAGGTATGAGTGACATTGCAAATTCCCTAGCTATATCATCATCATATCCCCTAAGTAGCTCGAAGAATCCAAACCATTGATGCCTTGTAAATATTTCTACCACAGGAGGATGTTGATGTATTCTAGCTATTCTGGTGGGCTCCCTTCTATGAAAACCCCCTTTCATCATTTCTTTCTATCAATCTGTTTGTATGAATTTTTGGTGGCTATAGCTTAAGATCTTCCCCAAGTGATGAGGGTTTAGAGTTTAGGAGGGTGATGACTACAATTTTCCTTTTACTCTACACAATCCTCCACATAATTCTACCTATCTCTATGCACACTATAATCACTAAAAGAAATGACAATTTCTTTCTTTTTCTAAATGAAAGCACAGAGGATATGGCACCTACCTTTCACTGCAATGCCTTGGTTGAGGATAATTCTTGAATTGCTGGCCCTAGGCACCCCCTCACAACATTTTTGACAATCCTCCCTGTTTCCTGTAGTTTTCCTGTAGGTGCTCACTGTAGGATGTCGAGACTAGATTTCCTCACTGTTTCCTATAGTTTCTTTGTGTTTCCTATAGGTGCTCACTGTAGGATGGCCGAGACTAAATTTTCCTTTCGATGGCTCCTCGAGGTGGTCTCAGCTCTCAAAATCTTGAAATGAACAATACCTTGCATGAAAGTTAGGGAATATTTCTATTTATGGTCGATTTCATTGAGCGATGTGCTAGCTGGTTGAGTATGTATTTCTCCTTTTGGACCATTGGTCCCACTATTAGTTATCATGAAACCCTTCCTCATAATCATCACCAACTCTTGTTCAACATAACTTGACCACCTTTATGATTTATTCCCTTTTGATGTGACCTTTCCACGTGTCCAGTTGACTAACACTTTAACTTTTTGTTATCGGGCTGAGGGTGGCCAAGTTAACTGGCCACCTTCGCTTATAAAACCAACTTTCTACATATTCCTACAGTTTTAATCATATTCGTACTTATGAGAGAGTGTGGATGAGGTGACATACCTATGGCTCCTTTTGCCTTGCTGATGCATGCTGGAGGGTGGCTCTACTATGCTCATGTTTTAGGTACATCTTCTCTACTACTCTTTTTGTTGATTTTATTCTGCTGATAGGTTGTCTTCTTTTTGATGTGCACGTGTTGTCTTCCTCTATTGCTGCTGAGATTTGGAGAGGTGCCATGGTGCTTGCAATTGTGCTTCTCCTCTTCCAGTGCATGGGTGTCGAAGGTTAGGCTTGGAGCCTGCTGCTACTTCAAAATAGGCTGCTACAGGGTTTCCTGTAGTACTACTACAGGAAATCCTGTAGCTGCCTTTTTTTTTTAATTTCTATGGCCTTTCTTTGCTTGGAGGGTAAATAGGTATTGGAATGAGTGGAAGGTGTGGCCATGGAGTGGTAGGTGAGCTAGGCTATTGTTGGTATGCCCTTTTGATATTTTCTGTTTTTGTTTTTGTTTTTGATTTTCATTCTCTTTTTGTTTTTCTCTTCTAAGTAGATTTTTTTTTATGGACACAAAGGGTGACATGGTTATGAAGGGTGTTAGATAAGATGTGGTGAAGTTAGTGGCCTCCTTTTTTTAATCCAAAACAGGGTTGCATCACATTTTTTCCATCAGACTTCCTTTCTTGCAGATTTTCAAGACTTCCTGTAGTACTACAGGAAATCCCGTAGAAGTCATTGAATTGGCTGAAATTTGGATTTTTCTATTGTTGGACATGAGTACAGATGAATGAACATGGGGGTCATGTAGGAGATGAAATGGATGAAGAAAAGCATGGGATTTTGCATGGCTTGTTTCCCTCTGATCTCTATGTCCATTATCTTTTTGAAAACCTGCAAAAACCAAAATTGTTATGAGTGGGCAGGTTTGAGGTCCCTGCCATTATTTTTGTGCTTTTCCTCTCTCTCTCTCTCTCTTTTTGGGAAAGACAACCAGGTTGCCTCAAAGGAGGTTTTCCTCTTGGTTGCCTACCTTGGGAGCCTCAAAGGATGTTTTCACCCAGGGGTCTTTTCTTTACTCTTTTTTGTTTTTTTTTTTTTTAACTCTTTGGCTGCCTCAAAGAGGTTTTCAACCTAGGAGTGGGCCTCAAGTGACTCATCAAGCATAGTAAGTCCACTCCTTACCACCCTCAATTGAATGGACAAGTGGAAGTCACCAACAAAGCATTGGAAAGCATTATGACAAAAGTGGTTAGTAGTAGCAGGAAGGATTGGGTTACCAGACTAGTGGAGGGCTCTTAGGCCTACAATAAAACTTGGAAGACAACCCCTGTCTTCACCCCTTATGATTTGATCTATGGGAAGAAGGCTCTGCTCTCCATTGAGTTTGAGTACAATGCTTTAAGGATGGAAGCACAATTGGATCTAGATGTTACAAGGGCACAACAAGAGAGGTTGCTCCAGCTAAATGGGTTAGATGAATTCAGGATGTAGGCCCTCCTACACACAAAGGTGACTCAAGTAAAAAGAAAGGTTTGGCATGACAAAAATATCAAAGACAAATTGTTTCAAGAAGCTTATTGGGCTCTGCTATATGACTCACGGTTCAAAGAATTCAAAGTCAAGTTGATGACCAGATGGTTGGATCCATATGTGATAGAAAAGTTCCATGACAATGGGTTGTTCAAATAATAACCAATGATGAAGAAGTTATCCCTTTTCTTACCAATGGGTATAGGTTGAAAGTATACAAAAATATTTCATCAAAGAAGGAGTTCATCAGTAGCATTAGTAAGGAAGTAATGGTGATTGAAGGATTCCTGACTTCCACCTCACCAAGTTCTTGAGGATTGTTGAATCTTTGAAAGAAGAAAAGGAAAAAAAACAATAAGATACCCAGGTGAAAAACTCCATATTATGCTGGCTTAAAAGATTCTCAATCATGTGTGAGGTGAATTGAGTGCTTTGATCAATGACTAGATCTCTAGGGTAGCCAGACTTGTAAAACACATTCTCCCTCAAGAACTCAACTAATTTCTCTTCTGTGGCTACCTTGATAGCTTTGGTTTCAGCCCACTTTGTTAAGTAATAAATGCACAAAATGATGTACTTTTTTTGTCTTGATGGAGGATCAATGGGCCCAATGAAATCCATGCCCCACTTGTTAAATGGCTCAAAAGTCACTTGAGATTGCAAAGGCATCATCTAATAGAAAACTCTAGTGAAGACTTAACATTAGGCTATGGTGGCTAGCTTGCAAAAACACATATTTCCTTTAATCATTGTAGCATATATGAAAGAAGAACATGAGGAAGAAAAATTTAACACACAGGGCTTACCAAAAAATCCTATGCATCGAATTTCAATAGAAAAAGGAAGAGATGAAAACTGTAAATGATATTTCAGAGTACATGGAGTGCATATTAAGGACATTAGATCTCATTCATCACAGGCATCTTTGATCAAAATTAGACATAGATGAATCCATGATTTAAAGACTACATCCAACAACTATTATTACATGTCATCTGATAAGAAAGAAATAGACAATGGAATAAACACAAGGGGGAATACACACTACATTCTCATGCAATTAGAATCAACATGAATTCTTTATTAATCCACTGATAGAGCATACCTATTTTGTCTTTTCTATTCACATTTCAAGATCCCTTTGAAACAAAAATTATGAACCCTTTAAAAATATGTCAAATAGTGTTATAGGGTCTCGGGACAACTACCCCTTACAAAAATATCTTGATATTCTAATGATTTACTCACAATAGAATGGTGTGAATGTGCTACTTCCACAATTGTACTAACTAAAACCGAACTGACTTGATTTCATTCTTGGAAAAGAATATTTACAAAAACATAAGAACACTAAAGTTTCATGATTAACACAATCAAAATATCTTCATCACTGTTGGGTTTACTTTGAAGGAAAAGATCTCGACTCAATGAACTGAGGTCATGGTGGGTTGATGAACTGGTCACACTTTTCCCACACTGCTGGGCTTGGTAGAGGACAACTAAATAATTTTTTATATGAAATATTAAGGCTAGTGAGCCTTGCGTAATTTAGCTTGGTGTGAAATAAGGTCCTCACAACCGAGAGCAACTGGGAATCCCTGCTTAGATAGTTCACTACCATCTTTCCCTTCAAAAAAGAGGTCTTCTCATGAGAGGAGTCAACCTTGATTTTAGCTTCTACTAACAGTTGATTGTACTTTTCCCATTGGATCAATGCTCCTACAAGGTCCCAAAAGCTGGGAAATCCAACTCTAACCCTTTGCTTGAAATTTGAGTCAAAAGTGGTCACATTTTTTAGCAATTGTTTCAGGCATTCGTTGGCCTTGGCTCTACTAGCTTCCTTCTGAATCATCTTGGATACTTCCAAGTTTACAGTTACTCGGTCCACAATATCTATAGTCCTCAACTCACTGGTTGGATTTTCATTAATATACTAGATGAATTTTCCAGTTGTCTCAGCATTTTTTCCATCTTTCTCCTTGGTTGATAGAATGAATAAATAATAATCTTTAAAAACAATTTTTTGTTCTACCATCAAGGTTATATTCTGCCATCTTCCCTTCACTTCAGTTATTATTTCATCCCATATCAATTGTTTTTCCTAGGGAGGGACATGTTACCTTTCAACCTACTTTTGAGCTCAGTAATTTCTTGAATTGTAGTCTGTAAATTGTTGCTGATTTGCACTGTATTACTCCTTGCTGTCTCCACCTGTTTATCTTTTTGTGCGAGAGCACACTTGGAATTTTCGAAGTCAACCTGTACTTTCTTGATTTCACCTTCAGAGAGTTGTAATTCAGTGATAGCCTCAGTGAGTTGTTCAGTGGGATTTTGGGGATTCCCGAGTACAAACACTACACAAATATCAGTTTCAATCCTCTGTTGGAGCTTTGCTACTTGTTTTTTGATGACCACCACTTCATTATTCCTATCTGTCAATTATTTAGCTATAATATCCTTTTCTCCTTCCACCTAGGCTAATTCCTTGGACTGCACATGTTCACTAGCAGGCATCTTCAACTTGTGCCTCAGGTCTTGGATCTCAGCTTGCAAACTCCAAATAAGAGTTACTATCACATCCTTGTCTTATGGTTTCACTCCAGTGTTATCACAAAATCTGACCTTGATAGGCTGTTGATCAAGCAGACTCTGAGTAACTCTTTCAATGTTGAAAAATGGCAACAAGAAATTTCTAAAAATAGAAGTGCTAAAAATAGCACTACTAAAAATAACAGTTTGGGTATCAGTGCTGGATTGGGCAACATGGAATGAAAAATGGAAGTGCTAAAAATATAAGTTCTATTTTTAGTAGTTCAGTGTGGATTCCTATTTTAGTAAGTCCCCGGACTAGAAATAGGAAGTAAAATTCGAATTTGACATTAACAGTAGTTTGTAAATTAATTAATTAATTTAGTTTGAGTTAATTAGTTAAGGAAAATCAAAATTGAAGTCTATGTGAGGACATGCAACAGTTTTTCAATTAATTGATGAATTTAACCATCAATTAAAGGATGAGGATGAGTTGTAATTAGTTGGCTCAGTTATCTGAGTCAAGTCCAATTAGATTAATTTAACAAGTTGTTAAATTAATGAGATTTAGTTTGTTAATGCTTGCGTCCATGTAACAACTGACATTTTCAGATAACTCAATATTATAGCTTAAATAACTCATGCATGTCAGTTCTGACAAAGACCCAATTGAGATTAGAGAAGGGACAGTGTACTATCAGTTGGATGAATATTTTTCCTATAAAGGAAGCTCATCCACGATGAGGATTTATCTCCTTCAGGTTTGTGCAGTAATTTCAGAGGTCAGTGTTGTGAGTGAGGTGAGAATCACACAGGTTGCAGCTAGAGGACCCAGGAAAAACTGTGCATAGAAATAGGAGGCTTGGAGGGCAGAGGAGAAGGTTTTTGAGAAGCCTTTGATTGTATATGAGCAGTAGAGGGATTGTACTGAGAGCTATATGGCTTTCGAGTTAAGGCTTTGTGTAATCCAGACTATATTTCCACTTGTATGATAATACAGAGATGGGGTTTTAGGCAAGTGCCTTCCCCGGGTAAATTCTTCTATGTTATGTATGATTGATTCCTTCTTATCTGTTATATGTGTTCTTATTGATGTTTCTCATGATTGATTAAGCTTCTTCTAAATTGTTTGTAGAAGTAGATCAAGTGTTTTGCTTTAGTACATTGCATTACCAGGTGATCTACAGGTGGGAAATTTCTACATGGTATCGGAGCTAGCTGATTTGTAGAAAATTTTCTACATGGTATCAGAGCTAGCTAATTTGTAGAAAAATTCTACAAAATTCTACATTCAAACCAATCTTTTGGTTGAGGCTTAGCCTCCTCAACCTGAGAGGGCTCTCTCAATAGGTTTAAGATTTTTGATTAATGATTAGATGACTAACTCTAGGAACAAAATGGAAAAATGTATAACTGGTTGACTGGTTGAATCAAAGATTAACAAACATCTATTGGGCTATGGGCTCAAGATGATCTTCAACAAAACAACATGATCATCAAAACATGGAAGTCAAGGGACTTAGGGTTTAGGTTTATAAATAAAACAGTAACACAATGAAGCAACACAGTTTACAAGCATGTGAAGGAAGTTAGAGCATTTTCCAATGAATTATAAGTATCACAAGCTCATACCACTACAAATAAGTAATTGAACAAGGCCATAAGAACATCAAACACATAAACTCCTTGTGAATCTTGAGTAGTCAAACTGATCTCTGTATTAAGTATGAAAACCACAATTTCTTACAATAACACAACTTTCTTTTGCTAATGAAATTTCCAACCCTGAGGAATTCAATTCTCAAGCTTTATATAGAGTTTTACAACCTTGGATACTATGATCCATCTTTAGAGGAATTCGAATTCCTAACTTAGACACCTATCTTTTCATAAAACAAACTACTTAATTACAACTTGACAACTAGCTGTCTTTAAGAGTCCTAATACAAATAGGAGTGAAACTCCTAAAACATGCTTTTAACAACCTTATCTATGACTTCAATACATTCTTTGATCAACTTCCCACCCATGTCTTCGAGCTTGATGATGTCCTCAGTGTTGTTACAAAACCTGTTGAGTCATGACCTAACTGTCCTGATAACTAGGAGACAGAGTTCCTCCTTTTAAGGCCCTTAATCCCTTCTGCTTATCTTCGAGTAGTTTTGCTGGTATACATGTGGCATGCACTAATAACCCATTAACATTTCATTTTCCACTTGTGCAAAGAAAAGGAAACTCGAAAATATGGAGGAAAGGCCAAACATGACTATGCTACGAAAATATTATGTTTTCGTAGCACAACTTTTATATCATTTATGAAATACTTCATGGGACTTTGCTTTCTACACCACTGCCATATGACACTTCATACATGATTCCATGTCTACCAGCAATTTCTAAATTTGGAACTAATCAAACCTTACCTCCGGAAAGCATCCATAAGTGCTAAATGATCATCTTTAACAGTTTCATAGTGCGCTACGAAACTGCTGTGTATGCTCTTTTTTAACACGACCTTCAAAAATATGTAGTTTGGGAGTTTTTCAAAATTCCATGAAGACTGATATGATCAACCAAAAATCAAAACCACTTACCCTTATAGATGTTCTTCTTCACAGTTGTTCTTCCTTTTATATGCCAAAACTATTTTAATATATCTCCTTCACTACCCCTTTTCAACACCCTGTTTCATTATTGTTGTAGACCCTTTTCCAGATTTGGTTAGTTGTATTTCTAGATCTTCAATTTGCCTCTTCAATCTCCTGTTTTTAGCTCTCAGCTGAGCATTAATCTTCCTTACAAATCTGGCTTCTTTGATTGTAGGAACAATCCAGGTAAAGTATTGAGTTTCACTGTTTACTAATTTTTGTTTGGACACCTTTTCAGCTTCCCAGTGAGCCTTCATCCTATTAAAATTTGTCCTTTCAGTAGCATGAACTCTTGCTCTCACTCTTAGTCTAGCAATTTCATTGTTGGCATCTTTTAACCTTTCTTCCATAACCTCATAACTGAATTTTTCTATCTGAATGGCAGGAACTGTGCTTTTCTCACCTTCAGGTCTTGGAGACGGAACGTCAATCAACTCTTCTTGAACAACAGATGTTTCTTCTATTCTCCCCAACTCAATATTGGACTCTTGCATCTTATTGGGTTGCCTGGTTAAGGGTTTTCTGGGTTTGAAAACAAATGTTGTGGCATCATCCTCAAATGCCAATTTCTTGGAGGGTTTCATTTTCTTCGACTTTCCTTGATTAGATTTTATCACATCTTCCTACACCAAAGGGGATTCTGCAATATCAATGGCTTTTAAAATATCATTTAAATCACCCTTCAACCTGGAACCCTCTCTTGAGATCATTGTTTTACCTTTTTGCTTTGCAATTTGACTTCTAGTCAATCTCTTTTGAATTGGTTTGTTGGTTGACTATTCTTGTGTCATTCCCTTAACCTCAGGCATCTTTTCCTTTGTAGATTTAGGAGTTTCAAGGATGACTATTGGTGCTTTGCTTGCTCGTTCTTTCACGTTCTTCCTAGGTTTCAACTTAACATACCTTTTTGCCCTGGACATTACAGACTTGCTGGTTTCTGCTGATGGAGTGATCTGAATTGGATCCATCAAGATTATCACAGCACCATGATTGTATCAAATCAGGAAAAAACTTTGAATTCAAGAGCACATAGCGATCAAGAAGACCTTTGAATAGTGGTAGTTGGCAACTAGCAAGGAACGATGAGGACTTCGGTCAGAGCGCGCTGACCAAGGCCCATGGATACTGCGTTGGAGGCAAAACTGGCCATTGGGAAGCCTGGATCGGGAAACAGAGGGCATTTCTGATGTGCATGTTGGGAAAACCCCCTCGAGAAGGAAAGGCCTTGAGCGCTGAATCGCATGGAAGCCAGGGAAACCGTGGGGAAAGCGTTGAAGGCTAAAGGAGGGACGCGCGCTCCAAAACTGGCAGTATATTAGGGGCACCCTTGGGCGGTAAGTGGATTTGGAGAAAAATGAGCGATTCCATTCAATGCCTAACGCGTGGCAGGTGGATGAGAGAGTAAACCACCACTCATCACATGCTAATGGTCAAGCAAGTCAACTGCTTGAAATGAGCGAATGTCGTAGGATTTGGGGGATCCAAATCTGATAGTGGAGATCGTGCCCGATGGAGGAACTGGATTTGAAAGGGGATTAAGCTGCGGCACATAAAGAGTTTGAAATCTGATTTGGCTGCTGAGATGGTGGATGACTCATTCCACGATGTAACCAAAAACCTGAACCAACGAGGAAGAGTTGGCACAGTTCGCAAGATGACAAGTGGCCACTCCCTGTGAGCTATTGATGATGACGCAGAGATAGGTAACTCCAAGCGAGCAGCAACAAGTGACCTGGTGTGAGCGGAAGAGGAAGTGAGCAGTCAGGGAAACATTGGCTTTAAGACATGAACAGATAGAACAAAAGACAAGATAGGAATAGAGGAAGAGAGGAAGAGAAGAGAACAAAGACAAAGAGAGCGAAAGCGAAGAAAAGGCAGTGAAGGAAGAAGCAGAAAGACAGAGGGCCGAGCTGATCGGTAGCATAAGGCGGCATCGAGAAATCCCTGAGAGGATCTGCCGGGAATTGAGTACCACATTGGACTCCTCCCATTGAAGACCATAGAGGTCAGGACTTGGATATGAACAAATTCTGTGCACTCTAGTGGCTTGGGGAATCCAAGAACCACCCTACCAAGCAATTTTGTTTCAGGAGACTCAAATTGAGCTCCTTATTGTAAATCTCTACTTTAAAGACACAATAAAAGAAGGCCACCACTGAAAGCTGGACCAAAGATGTAGCCCTGGAGGATAGGGTGAATTCCTTATTAATTGTTGTGTTCTTGTATTTGCTCACTGTGTTTCTCTGCTGGGACAGTGTTTGTGTATTTCGCAATCTGATCAATCCGTTGCCTAAAATCACATAGACACACACCAGCACATGATTATGTAATACCTTCATTCAATAATTCTTTAACTCAGATCACTCAAGAGTGATTTTCAGATCAAGTGGTATTAGAGCTTTAGGCTGTTAAGGTTAGACAAGCTTGTGTTGGTTTAGCTGTTGAATGCTCACTAGATCAAAGCTCAAATTAGGAGAAGGAGAGTTGGTCGAAACTAATCCTGAAATTGGGAGAGTATATCCTTAGAAGACACTGTCAGAGGAAGGTTCAATGGGGCCAGACCCTTAATTCATAGAATTTTTCCTAGCCATAAAGTCCATGGTAGAAGAAATGTATAGGGACTTTAGAAAACATAAGGATGAAGATTCATCAGGCTCTAAACAAGACAAAGGAGAAGATGAGTCTCACTTCCATGACCACACCAAAGGAAAGGGGAAAGAGGAAAGCTTTCTCACACCTCCTAACAGCTCTGAAAACAAAAATAAAGCATCTTTGATCAAACTAGATGTTAAATTTTATCTACCTATATATGATGGAGAGTTAAATGCAGAAAAGTTGGACAATTGGATTAGAAAAATTGATGTGTATTGTAGAGTGCAGAACATCGATTTAGACAAGAGCAAGATTCAACCGGCAAGCCTATGCCTTGGAGGCACTGCCTTGGTTTGGTGGGAAGGCAGAACCCAAGTTGATATGAAAAGACATGGTAAGACTATCTCTATCTGGAGTGAATTTGTTTTTGAAATCAAAAAACAGTTCTATCCATTTGCCTATATGCAACAAGCCATGATGAGTTGGTAGACTCTTCGACAATTGAAAGGGAAAAGTGTGCAAGGGTACACTCAAGAATTTAGAAAGAGAGCATTGATTCTAGGAATCTCATTAGACTCACCAGAGACTCTGTTGAGGTACATTAGTGGTCTACATAGCTACATGAGGCACACCATCCTCATGTTTAATCCCACTAGTATAGATGAGGTATCTGCACAAGCTACTCATCTAGAAGCTAGAGGAAAGAATGGAAATCCAGAAGTTGGGGGACCATCCCAACCCACTGCAATCAAGAGCAAGGAGAAAAGAAAGCAGAAGTGGAAAGAAAGGAAGGCTAACACTGCACAGAAAAGAAAAGCCTCATGCACTCACTATAAAAAGGATGGGCATGATGATGAGCACTATTGGATTCTGCATCCAGAGCTGAGACCTAAGAAGTTCAAGGGCAAGAAGAAGAAGACTGCTGCAACTATTCAAAAAGATTTGGGGTCAAACTCGGGAGATGAAACAACCATTGCAGCCACAGGTATAAAAGGTAAGAATTCTAAAGCATCTACTAGTAATTCTGCACAATCTACCATTGATGAAGAAAATGAGAGAAAAAGACATGAGATTTCTCATATTAGAGTTATTTCCAAACATCAAAAGATTGATACTTTGTTTGATAGTGGCTCACAAGTAAATCTAATTTCTGTGGCAATCGCAAAGAAATTGGGATTAGCAACTACACCTCACAAGAAACTATACCCATTAGGATGGTTGAATGATAAAGAACAACTACAAGTGACTAGACAGGGCAAACTCAAGTTTTCTTTTAGGTCAGTATTTGTAGATGAGGTTGAGTTAGACATAATTCTTTTAGATATATGTGGAATTGTTTTAGGAAGTCCTTACTTGTATGATAGAAAAGCTATTTTCTATAGAGCTGAGAACAAGTATCTACTTGTTAAAGATGGAATCGAATACTTTGTAAGAGCTCACAAGCTCAAGAATAATTATACTCTCATAAACTCAAGGCAGATGAAAAGAATGATAAATTCATGTAAACAATTCTTACTGATGGTTGTAAAGGAAAAGAAACCTGAAAAAACCAATGTATTTGAGGATTGTAATGCTAAACAACAAGTTGATTTAGAAAAGGTTGTTCTAGAGTATGATATCTTGTTTCAAGAACCTAAAGGTTTGCCACCCAAAAAGGAAATAGTGCATGATATTATTTTGTAGCAAGATGCTCCTTTGCCTAACATTGGAATGTACAGGTTGTCTGCTTTAGAGAATGCTGAAATCAAGAAGCAGGTGCAAGAGTTGCTCGAGAAGGGGTTCATCAGGCCTAGCACATCACCATGTGGGTCACCAATCGTTTTGGTGAGAAAGAAAGATGGCTCGTGGAGAATGTGCATTGACTACCGAGCACTGAATAAGATAACTATAAAAAATCGTTATCCCCTTCCTTGCATAGATGATCTTTTAGATCAATTGAAAGAAGCTGTTTATTTCTCCAAGCTAGACTTGCACAGTGGATACCATCAGGTCAAAGTTGCAGAACAAGATGCATGGAAGACTACTTTCAAAACAAAGTAGGGATTGTATGAGTGGCTGGTTATGCCTTTTTTCTTAACTAATGCTCTTTCTACTTTCATGAGGTTAATGAATCCTGTACTCAGACCTTTTCTTGATGATTTTGTTATTGTGTATCTGGATGACATTCTGATTTTTAGCAAAATGTGGGAAGAACACTTAAAGCATGTTAAGCAGAGATTAGATGTTTTGAAAAGAGAAAAACTTCATGTTAAACTCTCAAAATGTGAATTTGGCAAAACATCTCTAAATTATTTGGGTCATATAGTAGGGGGTAGTGAATTGAAAATAGATCCCTCTAAGGTGGCAGTCATTGTAAACTGGCCTAAACCCAAATCTGCTACAAAATTTAGAAGCTTCTTAGGAGCAGCACAATATTGGAGGAAGTTCATTTCTAACGTTTCCTCAATTGTAGCTCCCTTACATGCTTTAACAGGATTGAGCAAGGTGTTTTAGTGGGGAGGCAAACATCAAAAAGCCTTCGACACCTTGAAAGAAGAGATTAGTACAACACCTGTACTAGCATTGCCTAATCTTCAAAGACCATTTGAGATCCAAATAGATGCCAGTGACTATGCCATGGGAGCAGTGTTGACATAGCACAATAAACCCATATGTTATCATTCTGAGACTTTTAATCTTGCAGTAGCTAACTATCCTACATATGATAAAGAATTGTATGCATTAGTTCAAAGTGTGAAAAAGTGGAAACATTACTTAATGGGCAAAGAGACAATGATACATACTAATCATCAACCACTTCAATATCTACACTCCCAAACTAAGTTGCAGCAATCAAGACACTATAGATGGATGGGTTTTCTATAACAGTTTCATTTAGTCATTAGATATAAAAAGGGCATACATAATAAAGTTGCAGACATGTTAATTATAAATGCATCTACTATACTTAAGCATAATTTTGTGCTACATGAAAGCTACATTGAACAATATGCTCAAGATATAGACTTTAAAGATGTATATGCAACTTTAAGTCAAGGCAAATGAGTAGAAGAATTGGATTATGATGTAAAGGACCGACTCTTATACCATTGTGGGAATTTATGCATTCCACAAACTAAGAGAGTGAAGATAATTAGAGAAGCACACACTTCTCTGATATCAGGTCACTTTGGGGTAAGTAAAACAGTTGCATAGCTGTAAAGATTTTGTTATTGGCCGAAAATGAATGAGACAATTTCTAGATATGTAAGAGGGTGTGCTATGTGTGCGAAAAGCAAGCCCAACAATAGAAAAATAGGCTTGTACACCCCATTACCAGTTCCTTCTCACCCTTGGGAAAGTGTTTCCATGGATTTTGTAGGAGGACTGCCTAATTCTAGGAAAGGTCATGATTATCTATATGTTGTTGTGGATAGGTTCAACAAAATGTGTGTTTTAATACCTTGTAATAAACAAATTATAGCTGAACAAACTGCAAAACTGTTCTTTGAACATGTATGGGTTCATTTTGGACTACCCACTTCCATTGTATCTGATCGAGACACCCGATTTGTGGGGAAGTTTTGGTCAAGTCTGTGGGAACTGATGGACACCAAATTGAAGAAAAGCACAACTTTTCATCCACAAACTGATGGCTAGACAAGAGTAGTTAACAGGACAGTGATCAAATTACTCAGAGGATATTGTAGCAAACATCCTAAACTTTGGGATGAACATTTGTGTTATGTGTAGCATGCTTACAACAGAGCAAAACATTCTTCTACACAAAGATCTCCTTTCGAGACCTGTTTTGGTTTCACCCCAAGGTATCCTTTTGATTTTGTCTTTGGTAAAAATACCACAGTTGAGGGACACAGTGATGTGGACAGGGAAACTAGGTTCATTGAACAAATCCAAGAGATCCACCAGGTAGTACAGGAACAACTGGAAAAGAGCCAAGCCAAATACAAGGCAAGGCATGACAAGCATCAGATGGAGCATAGTTTCCAAGTTGGTGACCAATTATGGCTGTATATTAGCAAGGACAGGATGCAAGGTGAAGGTAAAAAGCTAAAGCCTATCAGGTATGGACCTTTCAAAATACTTGAGAAGATTGGTGAGAATGCTTTTCGCCTTGATCTACCAGCTTACATGCACATCTACTCAGTCGTAAATGCAGATTGCTTGAGATTGTTTGAACCCTCACTAATTGAGTATCCCAAAGAGCAAAGTCAACAGCCTTCTATTGATGACCTGCTACCTGAATATCTTAATGAATTGCAGGAAGACACAGTTCTGGACAGGAAGGTGAGGTCGTTGCGCAGAGGAGATGTTGAGTACCTCAGAGTAGGGCTCAAGGGTTCAAAGCTGAGCAGTGAAAAGTTGATAGAGATTGGACAAGTGAGACAATTGTACCCTCACTTAGTCGATGCTTGAAAACCAACTTTTGGTGGTCCAAAAGCTTTTTCAGTGGGCAGGTCGTGATCCGAATTATTTCCATGAAGATTATCACAGCACCATGACTGTATCAAATCAGGACAAAACTTCGAATTCAAGAGCACAGAGCGATCAGGAAGACCTCTGAATGGTGGCAGTTGGCAGCCAGCGAGGAACAACGAGGACCTCGGTCAAAGTGCGCTGACCAAGGCCCACGGAGACTGCGCAGGAGGAAAAACTGGCCATTGGGAAGCTCAAATCGAGAAACAGAGGGCATTTCTGATGCGTCATTAGCACTTAGCACTAGTCGCGCATCACTAGGAAAAACCCCTCGAGAAGGAAAGGACCCGAGCGCTCGGTCACATGGAAGCCGGGGAAACCATGGGGAAAGCGTTGAAGGCTAAAGGCGGGACCCGCGCTCCAAAACTGGCAGTACATCATGGGCACCCTTGGGCGGTAAGTGGATTTGGAGAAAAACGAGCTATTCCATTCAGCGCCCAACGCATGGCAGGTAGATGAGAGAGAAAACCACCGCTCATTGCACGCTAATGGTCGAACAAGTCAACTATGCGAAATGAGCGAATGTCATAGGATCTGGCGGATCCAGATCTGACGGTGGAGATCATGATTGATGGAGGAACCGGATTTGATAGGGGATTAAGCTGTGACACATAAAGAGTTTGAAGTCTGATCTGACCACTGAGATGGCGAATGACTCATTCCACGATGTAACTAAAAAAATGAACCAACAAGGAAGAGTTGGCGCAGTTCACGAGAGCACAAGTGGCCACTCCCTGTGAGTTGTTGATGATGACGTAGAGACAGGGAACTCCAAGAAAGCAGCAACAGGTGATCCAGTGGGAGCAGAAGAGGAAGCGAGCAGTCAGGAACGAATTGGCTTTAAGCCATGAACAGACAGAACAGAAGACAAGAGAGGAAGAGAGGAAGAGAAGAGAATGAAGACAGAGAGAGCGAAAGTGAAGAAAATACAGTGAAGCAGGAAGCAGAAAGATAGAGGGCCGAGCTAATCGGTAGCATAAGGACTCCTCCCATTGAAGACCAGAGTGGTCAAGACTTGGATATGAATAGATTCTGTGCACTCTAGTGGCTTGGGGAATCCAAGAACCACCCTTCCAAGCAATTCTATTTCAGGAGACTCAAATTGAGCTCCTCATTGTAAATCTCTGCTTTAAAGACATAATAAAAGAAGGCCACCACAAAAAGTTGGACTGGAGATGTAGCCCTGGAGGATAGGGTGAACTCCTTATTAATTGTTGTGTTCTTGTATTTGCTCACTATGTTTCTCTGTTGTTTTCCATATTTCCAATGTCTATGTATTTCACAATCTGATCGATCCGTTGCCTAAAATCACATAGACACACACCAACACATGAGTCTGCAATACCTTCATTCAATAATTATTTAACTTAGGTTACTCAAGAGTGATTTTCAGATCATGGAGTTCCTTTAACCCTAGGGCTAATGTCTACACCTTGTTTTTCTGCTCCAAAGTCACATAAAAATAAAAACGAAGACCATTCTTTGTTGATACTCTTGAGTTCATGTAGAACTACCAATTTAATTAGACCATGATGAAACAAGGAAGTTTCACATCCTTGAGATTTCAACTGTACTTTATCTTCCATCTTAGCTACACTTTGAAATAAGAAGTAAGGAAAATATGGAGAGCTCATACCAGAAAAATGTAACAGGAGTTTAAAATGATATGAATAAACCTTTTGATATCTGCCTTCATAGGTGAAATAACGTTGAATGTTGAAGAGAAAGTTGGTATAGCTGTCCTTGATGTAGTCTTTGGGAACTGCCTTGGTTAAGTCAATTTCTGAAAATTCTGGCTTTAGGAACACCTTACATGGTTCCGTGTCGAATCTGAAGTTTTTGAACCATGTATCTTGCCCCCTAGGAATTTCTATCACGAACGCTATGACCTCTGGGGAAATTTACAAGTTCAACATTCCGACCTTTGTGCTGGAGCCAGTGAAATGTAGTGGAAACTCCTTTGTCACCTGAGTATGTACTCCCTGCAATTTCTTACAAAACTTCTAGCATCCTGCTTTCTTGAAGGCTTCTATAATTACTTTGTCTCTGATCAAGACCTCAGTGCTTTCAGGATCTGTTCTCAAGCAGTGACTAGACCTGTGGCATTTCTTCTCCTCTGTAATCTTTCCTTCTGAATTTCTATGACAGAACTGGCCTCTTTTGAAATTCTGTTGATCAGCCTCACTTGCCAATGGTGGTCAGCCTCACCTGAATTGTGGATGAGGAAAACCTTGGTGGAAAATTACCAAAGCTTACTGTTCGAAAAACTTTTGTTCGAGGGTTTGCATGCAAACTAAAATGATGAGACTAGCCAACCCTTTCGAATTTGAAAATATCTTTCATAAAGAGCCCTAAATTTGAAATGATGAGTTTGGATGGTGGCATGCTTAAGGATCGACTCCTAGCTGACACCTAATAATGAAAATTTTAACGGAATGCTAACGGATTGATGTTTGATAAGACTGTTCTACGAATTCCTGCTTTTGTAGCACGTAGGGAAAAGCGCTACGAAAAGGGCAGCGTTTTCATAGTGTAAAATAGACATTTTACACTGTCTGCGCTACGAAAACATGGTTTCGGGGCTAATTCCAAAAATTTTCAAAATGGCTTAAGCTATGATTTTCTAAAAAGAATGTAGGACTCATGAAACATGTAAAAAGGATGTTTGACTTTATTTGGACATGAAAAACTAAACTTTTGATACTCCTAACCTACCACCTACCCATTAAAACATAGGGCGACTTGACACTAATCTAAGACCATGACTAGGAACAATATAAACCCCTATTTGGTGATAACACCCAGCTTGAAAATCAACTCTTTGAAGTTCTCATTCTATAAATGGAGAGCTCTAGAGTTAGCTCTCTCTTGCTTCAACTTTATGGAAACCTTGTCTAGTAGCTTCTCAGCTTTGTTGATCATCATAGGATTTGTATCAATTCACTATAAAGAATCTCTCCCACTTGTCTATGAAATTTTATTTTTTCATGCAGAGGGATACTATTCATGTCTAGTGATACATCCATAGTCCTAAAATGTGATCCTGATGGAAGGCACTGTGTTGAGGGGTGATGTAATGAAAAATTCATTTGATTTCTCCTCAATTCTATGGAAGCCAAAAGTATGGTCTAGTAAGGGACCGAATGTGATGCTAACCATTATTGTATCTCCTCTTTGATCCTTTTGTTTGTTTCTTCTATCACCATTCCTACTACGCAACTAGGTCTTATTGTTGTTGAGTGTTAGGGTCCTATACTCTAGGAATCATAGTGTTTTTTTATCTTACTATTCCATTCTGGAGGTTTGTTTGTAAAATTTAGCCTATGAATCACAAGGTGTCATAGTCTAAAGGTTTCTATATGAAAGGGTTTGTGTGTGTCACAGGTTGTCATCCCCATTGTAAAGGTTCATGTCATAAAGAGGTATTTGAATCTAAGGTTGAATTTTGTGAAAGTCTCAAGTCTAAATCTCATGAGAAGGTCATAAGGTCAAAAATTCAAATGCATTATCATGGAGGGAAAATGAATTATTGAGGGTTCAGATGGGTCAGTATGAGAGACAGTTCATTGTCTGCAAATTGTAATTTTTTTAGATTGATGAAGCCTATGCAAATAATAAGTACTTGATCTTGGTTTTCAGAGATTCATGTGAATGCATTCTTTATGTATGTTTCTTCTTCAAGTGTATGTTTCATTTTTCATATCAGTTTGATCTCTATATTTCCTTCCTTTATATGAAACATAATCGATGTATAGGTATCATAACTCATCAAGAATTTGATGCTCTTTTATGTATTTGATTAATTATTTTATTGTTTTCTTAAGATTTACTTAGGATTCATCCTGGTTAGATGCCCTAAGTTTGAAGCATTTATGTCCTTTGTTCAATCCATTATGTACAATGAGATTTCTATCTACGTAAGGATTATTTTCTACCTTTCCTTTGAAAGTTAATTACATCAACCAAGTGTTTTCATGATTCATTAATCTCTACCCTGAGTGACTCCATGCCCAATGAACTTTGACTCACACCTACCATCAAACCCTCAAAACAAAATCATTTCTCTTTGTCCTTAAGAACTAGCCTAAAATTTGAAAAACGCAGTTATCTAATTGACTAAAAATATTATAGAGAGAGCCCTCTCTAGAGTTGGAAACACTAGGTTCCAAATTCTGCAAGTGGTTTGAGGTTACCCCTGTAAACCTTTTCTCAGACTAGAGGTTAAATTATAGGGTGATAACATTGAGCTCATAGCGGAACTCAAAATTACTACCCCTACAGATGTCAAGGAAAAATCTTAGAGTGGGTCTTCTAATGTCACTAGGAAGCCTGATTAGTCAAGGTTTATCTTAGTTAACCTAGTCTTGATCTCTTTATCAGTTGTTTCTTGGATTTTGGCCCTTTTGTTGGAGTGATTTTCCTCCATCTCAACATCTCTAGTCTCATCCACATTTCTCTTCTGAGCTTTATCCTTTGTAGTCAGAGTCTCAAACTCCATCTCTGTATTAATATCTTAGTAATAGAATTTAGCATTCCATTCAACTTCAGGCCTATATTCATGATCATAAGTTGAGGCATTTATTATTTTCCTTTTCTTTGAGATGATTCCATGGGGGTCATAGTGCCAAGTGTCTCCCATTTCAAAATTTAGTTCCTTCAACAAATCTTCAACAGGATGAAAGGCTTTTCTGGTATTTACAATGAAAGGACATATTGGCTTGCCCAATTTGAACATGTAGCCTTTCTTGGCAGGAACAAAGTGGATTTTATCAACATGTCGGCTATGTCTGATGCATTTTAGGGAAAAGATGCTCATGGGCATAAGGGTAGGTAAACAATAAGGACGAAGCTTGCACACATAAACCTTAATTTCATTATAATTCTCAAATAACTACCAATCACCCACCTTAGTGTCCTTTTTGAGCTAGAGGATTTATTTTTGTTATGGAAGAATCCTTGGGGGAGAGATATTATGGATAATTTTGTATGTCATAGCCATATATGTGGACATGAAATGAGAAAAACCCTCATTGTTGGGTTTCTTCCTAACAACAACATCCCAGTCAAAGAAAAACTTTCTCTATTTGTGAGAATCCATGAGACTAAGGCCCAAGTATTCAAACTCATCCACATGGGTGTACAAGAACATGTAAAATAGAAGGGAGTAGTATCTAAAATATGCAGTGATAGGAAAATGGTGTAGCTGGAACTTAATGGATTCAACTAGGAAAGAGGGTATATAAAAAACATAGCTTGACTGCATCATCGCTCTCATAAACCCTATGGCATATTTGGTAATATTTGTGGCATCATCTTCCCCAAACAGTAGGGAAATTACCGTGAGGATAGGTTGCATGACTTTTGTAAACATGGGTATGGGAAAATAATCAACAATGTGTAGGGTTTGGTGACTAGGGACCATAACCATCTGTAAGAAATCTTGTTGTTCACTAGCTAAGAGAGCGTTGTAGTTGTGAAGCATGCTAATTTTCGTGAATTTTTTAGAGTTAGGAGAAACTAAGTAAACCAAGGCCTTTTGAATTAGTTATGGATTTATCTCCAAGATCTTCACTCCAGTAGATGTTATGAAGTATTTTTTCTCTTCAACATAGGACACTACAAGCCATGAAACAACCTTTGTGAAATGGTAGATAGATGGAGAAATTTGGTAGTACAACCCTAACTCCACTACCCTAAAGGGGTCTTCCCCCTTGAAATTGTGATCATACATGTCGAAATTGGAGGTCTGACAAGTGGTAGGGGAAAGGTGAGTAATGAATTTATGATTCATTTTCCATCAGGTTCTCAATGTTCAAAGAGGGCTTAGCCTCTCATGGTTTAGGAGTTTTAGGTGTAGGCTTCTCCATTTTGAGCATAAGCACAAAAAATATAAGTAAAATTCCTGTGGTTTACTTAATTGACCGAGAAAATTTTGGACTGAACAATGTTGGGGAAGCTCTCAACTATCTGATAGGTGAATAATGTTGTGGAGTAGTGGAACAACAAGAGGACTTGACTGTAGGAAATAAAATTTAGAATTCAAATGGCAAATGGGTTGAATTTTTATAGGTGGGTGAAAAATGGTAACATTATGACACGTGAGTGCATGATGAGGTGATAAGTGGTAGTAGAGGATTGATAGGGTGGCTAGATGACAATGGAGGGGAATAACTTTACCTTTTTACTGCAACACTTTCTTATTGATGTTAATGGCATCTCGATGCATGATTCAGTGAATATGGTCCCTATCTCTCTGGTTAGTGGATAGTGGGGAGTCAGGAATGGGTTGAGAGCCCCCGAAGTTAATCCAAGTTGTCAATATGCTAGATCATTTCCATTGAATTTTCTTCTTCAGGAGGTGATGGTGACATATCGGTCATGCCAATTCCCCCCCATAAAGCTTTCAGGGGTTGGGTGGGTCGTGATGGATGACGATCTGCCTAGTAATTTCTCTGAATTTGATGAAGGACCCCACCCTCCATTAACCCCCATCCTTTTTATTGTTGTGATTACGAACAAGAAAGTTTTTAATGCTGCGTTTTTTTTGAGTTTGTTTAGTGTGAAACAAGCATTGATCTATATTACTACCTTTTCCCATCACTCGTATATCAGTTCCTCTCTACATAGAGATAAATCTGAGACCACATGATAAATATGTAAAAAGGTAAAGGACAAAACAACATTGGTTCCAATTGGGGACAATGCATTGGAAACGATGCTTTAAGAACTTGCATATTAGTACCTTATCCATTGGGCATGGAGTCAATTTATTCAGGTGTGTATAAATCAAAAACAAAAGCAGTAAGGATATAAAAAACATATCTAGTATGTACAATGACTCACCAGTATATATAGTGAATGAAAGTGGAATTATTTAATGCTAGAAATAGAGCTTGAGAAGCTACCCCCTTTCAGGCAGTTCAAGAACTTCACCATCCAAGTTCTCTAGTAAAAAGGTATTGTTTCATTTTGTTTCAACTATCTTGAAAGGTACTAACCACAAGTAATCAAATTTACCATGGTTTCCCTTGTCCTCTCTCCTAACATCACATCTGAGAACCAAGTCTCCTAGCTATAAGGATCTTCCCTTTTCCCTTTTTCCAAAAAGATCCTTCATCTTTTCCTGACATCTGATCAAATTCCGAGTTACCTTCCCTCTACTCTCTTGCATTTCCACTAGCTATATTATTCTCCTAGTTAGAGAATTTGGCTCCTCCTCAGCATCTTATAGGATTTTTGCCACTAGCATAGCTAATTAGACATGGAAATTTGTAACTCTTCCATATACTAGCTCAAAAGGAGACTTTTGAGTTGATCTCTTGGTAATAACTCTATTAGCCCATAATGTAAATTTTAGCTAAGTCCCAATTTTTCTGATTTTCTTGTATGTCCTTTTTAGAATGCTCACTAGAATTCTGTTTGAAGAAGCTATTCCATTTCCCTGTGGATAGTAAGTGGTGGAGCACCCCAAAATAATATTGTGATTTTGACCAAACCTAATAAACTTGGCATATTTAAATACCTAAGCGTTATCGGTGATAATCTTCCTTGGACAACCAAATCTATCAAGGATATTTTCTTCCATAAATTTTATGACCACTACATCAGTTTCATTCCTGGCTGGTATGGCCTTCACCCATTTAGTGAATTAATTTGTTTCTATGAGTATCCAATTGTGTTGACCACTGGATGGTGGATGTATTTCTCCAATAAAGTATAGCCCCCATTGTATCAAGGGTTCTTCTACAAAAATAGGGACCATGGGAATGGGTGCTAGCCTCTGCTTCTCAGCAAAAATCTGTCATTTTTTATGGGCCCTAACATATGCATGAACCTCACCAACTAACTTGGGCTAATATAACCCAACGAGGATCTTATGGGTTGTCACCCTCCAACTATAATATCCCTGATGGACACAACTATGAAATTCATTAATCACCTTAGGAATCACCTCTTCCACAAGAGATGTTGGCTTGAGGGGGCCTGACCCAGGTTCGGACTTAATTAGTCAAACAAATCCCTACACTACTGGCCCTTTAGGCAATAGCTCGCGGAGTGCGGACTGAGGTCTCACCGAAGCAGTATGGGGGGATGCTAGAACCAAGTTTCCGGACCCTTGAGATGTCTAAGGTGTCAATCTAGTCCAACTGTGAATACATTAGCGAAGGTTGCTTCGCGCACTATCCTGACCTGCGAGGCCTTCACAATTTGTTATAATCACCTTCACACAACCCTTACTAGGGGCTGAGGTGATTTTGCATTGCCCTAGCAGCGATCTGCGTTACTTCCCCAAGTTAGACCATGGATCTTACTTATATTCTTATAATAGTTAGTTATCTTCGCATAAACAAATACTTTATCTTATATTCAATTTATCAACCCATTCATATAAGTTTACACATCATATAAACAATAGAAATGCAATTTATATCTGATATATTCAATGCAAAAAACAAGAAAAAGACACACATAAATGATGTAAAACTTCTCTTTATTACTTCTCCAAAGGTTACAGACTTGACTTGCCCTCCACACTCAGTCGCAGGGGTCCACACACTCAGCTGCAGACTACTAGGCCTTTGTGCACTCAGCTGTGGAGCCTTCCCCTACTCTACAACCAAAAGACTCAGCTCTACACTTAGATAAGACTTAGTTCGCCATCTATTACTTCCACTTCTCTTCCTTTTTTACAACTTAGAGCCTCACTCTATTTATACAATCCCATGGTCCGCGGACCATGGGTATATTTATAAAGCTGACATTACATTACAAAAATGAGGGTGGACAATCATATGACTCATTTACAATATTCGCACTCCGCGCCCACAAAACGCAGAATCTTTACATCGGATTTGGTCAAAATCTAGGCTTTAAGCCCCAAAACTTCCCTTGGGGGATCTCGTGCCCAATATGCCCCGAACACAAACATCATGACTCATCCTCAAGTCACTCTGTCAATGCGGAGATCTTCATGCGGAGACCTCCCAACTCTGTCCAAACAACTGCAAGATCGGCAGTGCACTGAGCAGCTACCCGGTATATCTCCTGCACGCACTGTTTAGAGATTGTTGAATCTGAACTGCTTCCTTGTATTTGCTCCTACGTTCCCTGCATCTATGCGATCTTGGCTTCAATCGAGGTTGTAATGATGAATGCCTTATCAATCCAAGGTTGGACGCACACCTTCAAAATTGCTTCTCTATGTTGAGTGGCATCTACCTGCTCCTTAAGCGCTTTGGCATGTTGCATATGCGTGAGCCTATATGTAAGGGCCACCATCTACGTTGTCCCTTTTATATCATCATATCTTTGCTGCAGCTCACGCGCCTCTATTTCTAAGCACTGTATGTTTGGGTCCTCCTGTAGAGTGGTGAGGACCTTGAACGAGTCTTTCAACATTTTAGTGTAGTCCTTTACTGCACTGCTAATCTCCTCCATCCTTGATGTAATGGCGTTGGCGTGTTGTTCCCTTAACTCAGGAGGAGTTGATGGCTATGCCTTCAACTACAGCTATGCTATTTGAAGGTTTAGCTCCAGCTGAACCCTAGACATCTTTTCTTGTGCCTCGCACCCCTGCTGCTAACCTCTGGATGCGTACCTTTGTTGGTGCCTCTACTGGGATGGCTAACTCAGGGACCATCTGGCAGGCCTCCTCAACCACCTGCACCATATACCGATTCTACACCACTACATCATTGCACTATAGGCTTATTTGTTCCATATTTAGTTTCTGCTGGCTCAACACCTGTAGTGCGAGGCCATCCCTAGCCTACAGTTCTGCAGTCACTCCGTCCTGTAGGACATAGAGTGTCTCCAAAGGGAGCGCAACCATGTTGATCCCTACTTCCTTCAACGCACTAACCGTAGGCCTGTTGACCTCATTCTCTATAACCAGTGCCCCCTCTGGCAGCACTATGGTGTTGTTCATGCAGGCACGCAACATTTCCTCAGTCGCGGCCGTTCTTACTGCAAGGTTGGTTGAGAGAGTACCAGCCTTAGGATTGTGCACCTGCAACTCCTATATCTGTGCCCTGAGGACCCCCAACACAATTTGATTTTCCTCTTTGAGTTTCTGGAGGGCCTCCATAGTGACGTCGCACATGATCTCCCCTATATCATGGAGATCTCCTTCGGTGAGGGTGATCGGGTTGAAAGAAGTGTTAGAAGGTTTTGACTTCTTTCGTGGACCCACTTGCTCCCTTCGGCACTGGCACTTCAACTGTGTGGGTGCTGTTTCTGGGTTTACGCCACCTTCCTTTGTCTCAGGCTCTTCCTCGGGTGATGAAAACTTATGGCCCTCGTGCTCCTTTTGTACTGCTTGTTACTGTTCTATGGCTACCTTCTGCTGTTTTGTTGCTGCCTTCGTGGTGTCTCGCGCCTTTTGTGCCTTTGCTATTGCTTCCTATTTTCTTCTCTTCTCTAACAACTGTGCCATCCGCAGCTTTGCCTCCTCCTTCTTCCATTGTGCAACAGAATTTTCTGTTTCCATCGTGGAGATGGCTGAAGCGTGCCACTCTAGCAGCCACGACTCAAGCATGGTGAATATAACATCGTCCATGGTTAGGTATGGTAGTTCATTCCACTTCTTCGCGGGGTCTGTGCGTGCCCTGATGTACATGTGATGGAAATCCACCTTCAAATCCGCAAAGCTTTGTAGGCTTGGGCGATAAGCATGGCTTGCGGTTAATCCCCATTCTAATGTTCATATCCATGAACACCCAGAATATCTTACTGTGTCGGATCCTTTGCATGTAGCGAAGCATACTTCACTACCTCTGGAAGATCCCATGCAATTGTGTGGAACTAGCTATCCTTAGGCAACTCCCAAGCTACTAGCACTATGGAAAACAAAAGCCATGCATAGTGGAAGGTCTTCCCCTGTTCCTGTGCCTCACGAAAATTCTCTAGGAACTCCCTGCATAGGTACTCCAAACAGTTAAACTGGACACCCTTTGCACACTGCGTGGTAAGTGCTACCACTAGCGCGGGCACCTCAACTGCACGACACTTTTGCATAACCTTTCCAGCCAATATCTGGGTTGTAACTTTGACTACCTTATTATTGATAGTAGAGATCGCATACCCTCTCTTCTTCTTCTCTAGCTTGAATTTTTCCTTCATGGCCTCTACGATGGCCAAGTCGGTGCTCTTACCCTTCAAAATATCCGCTGGGTACTACATCTTGCAAGGGAGTTAGGTAATTCTATGAATCAGGTGGTCTGTGATGGGGATGGGCTCCTCCAGCCACAAACACCCATCATGCACCAAGCAGAGTAGCTGCCTAATGACAAATATAGTTACTGGGCCGTGATGATAATGCAGCACCCAAAGCAGGTTCAACAACCCTGCTTTCTCTACTCCGTGCAACCACTTGTGTGGCTCCAACTCTACAACTCCCACCGCACCATTTTTCTTTGGCTTCATGAGTTGTGTAGCTACCAAGTGTGGGAACTTTTCGTGGTCTGCGAGATCCCAGTCTTCAAAATTTAGACTCGGCACCCATCCAAAATGTGCTCCTTCAAAAATTATATCGTTAGGTAGCAGCAGAGTCTACAGAGAGCTCTTGATCTCATCTAGGTCTTTGGGCACATTTTCCTTTCCCTTCCACGGAGGAACATACATGGTCAACCTAGTTAGAGGGTCCACACCCTCAGTTTTCACCTCCATGTCTTCATCCTCCTCCTCTTCAATAATAATTTCCTCAAGGTCTTCATCCTCTTCATCAATTTCTAGATTAACCGCTTTCCCCTTTTCTTCCATGGTCAGTTTTGTTCATAGAGAGTTTCTAGGGGACACGTGCACCGGGACCATGGGTTACTTATCTTTCTTGAGTCTCGATGTGCGCAATGATTTATGGATTTCCGTGACTATCCTGACGCTCTTAGGGGCATCTCCTATTGTCATGGCCTGTGTGGCCTCTTCAATGGTCATTTCATCGATATCCATGGCTTCCTCTCGTGTGGTCATACTGCTATTTCACAAATCTCTCAATGGCTCACTTAAGTGCTAAAACAACACCTTCGAATTCAAAAAATCAAACAGATCTGGGTTCATAGAGCTTTGGGCGCACAATAACTCAATTCTAAAATGTCCAAGTGTTGTTTTTTGGGCATCCCTTTGCAATTTATAGCACCTTTTGAATTCGAATTTGATCATTCCCCCCAAATCTGGTTCATTAATGCTCCCTTGGCAGTAGATTTTCCCAAATCTAGCCCATAAATCCTACATTAAATGCCTACCTTCCACTCCATTTGTTCTCAAACCAAGCATCACATCATGAATAGTGACTATAATGGTCACTTTCCAGCCAACCGTGCAATAGTGCAACTACCCTTGCATTGTCACAGACATTGTGTCACTTCACTCGTGCACACAGTCCTGCCATCATGCAACTCTCGGGCATAGTAGTTTATAGTCTCGTGCCTCCTTCCAATTGCCCAGAGCGCTAAGACTGTGCTTCCCACGGCTAGTCAAGTGGCTGGGCCACCTCTATATGGCTTCAACCGATTAGCGCCTACTTATCCTAGGAAGGGTTCACCATTTGACTTCACTAACTACATCGCACATTTTACCAACTGCATCACGCCACCATCTATGATCCCCTTAGTAACATATGTTCCAATCCAAGGCATCAAACTGATCAACTCTCGACGGTAGTCCCCAAATTCGTCAATGTAATCATGAGCATTCTATTTTTTCACCACGGTTTTCTTATCAAGAAAGTTGTTCTGTATTCCTTCCTCAAGCTTCTTGACTTCTTCTTCCACCATGGCACTTTTCTCCCTCAACCGAACTCTTTCATTCACGAGTGCTTGGAGCCTAAGATCACCTAGCTAAATCTCCTCATCAGGTCCCAAGCATTCTTTGATTTCTTCCAACTGCACAATCCCTTCTTTCAAGGCTCCACAATCTATCATATCCATGGGTGCTACTACACGTGGACTAGGCATGATATACTCCATCGACATTACGACATTCACTCCATAGGCCACCCTAGAAGGCACCTGTCCCATCAGTTTCTTGCACATTGTCCTATAAGCCCATAAAACTGCTAGTATGCGTAGGTCCCAATCACTTCATTGTGCACTACATACCTTGTTCAGTGATTCACATACCTCGTTAAATGCTTATGCGTGGATAACCTTATGCGCAATCATTCTCTCCACATTCTGTCATTCCAACTTGAGGAGCGGTTTGTGCAATTCCCTCCCAACACATGCTTATTGACCATATCTCCCAATGCGAAGTTCATGTGCATTTGCATAGGTTGTTTTCCATATGTCGGCATCCATTTGGCTAGATGTGTGTGTGGTTTATCCTGCCCTTTGCATTTATCTATCACTCGCACTCTAGGCTTCCCAGAACATGTGCGCATCATTCTTCTACATTCACGCCAGTCCTTAAAGCTCCCTTTGTGCATACCCCACCACCTTGCGAGTGTAGTGCGTAGTACCCAATTTAAGGCCTGGAAATGTTGCTTTTCTGGCACCTCCCTTTCAAACTTATCTAGGAAAGTATCTACCTCACTTAACCCATCATAAGTAGGCAGATCCCTCACTTCTATCAATACGTAGAGCAACAATCTTGTCATCATATTATAGTTCAATGTGGTTACCTCGTGTAACTGGTTCTGCCATCGCTCTATCTCCTCATCCAAATCTAAAGTGCAGGAGCTTTCACGCTACCATGAAATTTGTCCATCCACGGTGGGATTTACCCAGTCTTGCTCTCATGCAATTATCTTGTAGATACAGTCCAAATTGTCATCGCTTTCATAGTTGTGCACCGGCTCGGTGTAGCGTGATCTCTTAGCAGGGTCTAAGGGTATAACTATGTGCAGAGACTTCTTCTCAAAAATCATCTTGTGCTTCTTCATATTAATCACCCCATTCATGTCAGTGGCCCAATCAATTCCTAAGAGTGTAGGGTAGGGATTGTTGTCATCAACAATCTCTATCACTTCAAATTCTGCTAGCATGCTTTCTCCCTCAACATCCATGGTGATTCCTTATAATCACCCCATGGGTATTATCTTCTATTGGTTCTCCATTCATAGTTGAATAGGAGACCATTGCAGTGTAGGCCTCCCCATGCGCTCCCATGTCTACTTCGGCAGAATGTTCGCGTCCGATCCTAAATCCAGAATTACTTGGTCCATCTCATATTCTCCAATCTGCGCGGTTAGCCTCATTTCTCTCCCTGTCCTAGTCTTGTGTTTTCCAATCTTCCGGACTATGTGCAGTTCTCCTGGCGTGGTCCCAGCACATCTATTAATGAGTTCCTATAATCCTTTTACAGCCTTACTGTCATGTAGTAGCTTCATGCATACTTCTAGGAACATCGTAAGCATAGATGGGTCCATTTCTGACTCCCATCTATCTTTTCTTTCTGAAGTGGAGGCATCAGTGATGATCTTCTTAGCTTCCATGAAGGTTTCCTTAGCATGCTCTAAATCAAGCTCTGCTTCTTTCGCTGGAGCTTTGCAAACCCAAGTACTATCTTCGGGTTGTTTTCCTTTGTCATCTCCCATTGTGATTCCACTTCAAAGCATAATGTTCCCATTTGGATCTTCCTCGCATGACTCAAACCTCATCATTTGCAGGTTCTAAGTCAGGGGAGGTGGTAGTGCTCCCTTGTCGCATATCCTAGCTATCACCATAGGACAATCCTCTGTCTCATGGTCAAATAAGGTACAATACAAACATGACGGATGTGTTGGATTCGTACAATCATGGGCATAATGTCCTGGCCCTCCACAATTGTAGCATATCAGATGTCCGCAACATCTTCTAGGTCCTCCTCCACCTTGGCCTCGTCGCGCCCCTGAAATCCGATTCACGCCACTCCTACATTCTAGTCTAGGTGCCGCATTTCAGCCTGAACTTCATAGGTGGGAGTTTTATCCATCATCATCTCATAGCTTCTACAAGTGTGCTCATCATGTCCAACCGATCTACAAAAATTACAGAACAACTGTTGCGAATTTTGCGTATACTTTTATAACAAATGGAAGTTGTTGGTAGCATGCTTGCCTCCTATAAGACAAATCGCGCACCACAAAGCAGGTGCAGCGCTAGGTCCTTCCTACGCTTCTGGCCTTAATGACATCAATCCTCCTCCCATGAGGTAATTCATGAACATAGGGCATTGGTCCTTATCATGACCATGAACCTTGCATTTTACGCACCACACCTCTTCGCGCACTTCTGGTCGGGTTGTCCTGTCCTGTTTCAGACTTTGCATCTCAAGGCATAAGTTTTTCAACTGTGCATGGATCTATTGAACTCCCAAGTTAGGATCCTGCATCGGGGTTTCATGCAGCCTCATTGAGATCTCCAATGCCTCCGTTTGAGTCATTAACCTTTGTTGCGACAAAACGTTCCTCAAATGTGGCATTAGCGATGCTACAAACCATTTGCAGTGTTGTCCATCCGTCAAAGTCATATTAGCTTTGCGAATCATACACTTCAGTCTCTGATCTAGCTCCCAAGGAGTCTCACTTGGTAGCATTGTGATCTCTTTGAATCCAATGATAGACTGCGCTTCTGATTTCGGCCTGCTAAATTCTCTGTTTAGCGTAATTTGGATATCTGTGATTGCCACATTCAAATTGTTATTAGAATGCTTAATAGACTAGGTTAGCACGTGATCCTATAGAGCACTGACCAACGTCACTTTCTTTATATTATCTTCTATAACTCCGTGTGCTTCTCATACAGCTCTTTTCACGAACCAAAACCAGTTTGGATCTTCATTTCCTACTCCCTTGAACACAGGAAACTTTATCGTGCTTGCCATACTGACTCGCGGTGGTGGTGGAGGTGGTATGGGCGAAGATGGAGGTAAAGGCGGTGAAACTGGTGGTGGTGTGGGTGGGGATGGCATGCGTGGAATTGTTTGCCTGTTATATAGCAAAATGACCTCCTCATCACCTCAAAGGAGAAAGACATGATGGTTGAAGGAATAGCGAAAATCACAGGCCTTGTTTCCACACTAACACTGTCTATACACTGACAACATGCTTTATAAAGCTTCTCTATAAGCCTAAGGGAGCGTTAGTGACCCTACTAACTCTACTTGTTGGTTTGGGGACAACGTTAGTGGATCCTAATGAGAATATAGAGGTCAAAGGAGTGAATTGACTCATAAATATCTCTATATTCCCTCCTAAATCTACTCAGAAAAGCAAGGAAACATCTAAAGTTCAACCTATTTGTGGGATTTCTAATCCTAATGAAGGAGACAAATGGGAAAGAGCTCAAAAGCATGGCAACATCATTGCTTTTACCTAAAGAAACTCATGGAGGAACTTGGCAACCCTAACTTGAATGCTACATAAGCAGAGCTAGGGCTATTGTGATGGAGGTCAGATCATTTGAAAGGATAGTTTACTTGATTTTCGAGCATAGTCTCAAATCTAAGCATAAGAAGTTGGTAAGAAGGGAGAGAGAGAGAGAGGAGTTGGAGGGGTAAGGGAAGGCTGATGGAACATATGGTTTTAATCACTCTTTCGACATTAATATAGAACTGCAGTTGTATTGTCTACTCCGTGGTGTTGGTACTATCATTCATTTAGTTGGTTGTTCAATACCTTTTAGCATGAGTAGCTTAGTTATGTGTAATTGGATGTATTTTATATAATCACGTGTTAATTATAAAGGTTTTATGTTGTGATTATGCTTGTCTCTTCTATGTGCAGGACTTGATCTGGAGCCGGCTCAGGGGACTTTTGCCTAGTTGCATTGTGCTCTCCAACAAATCTACACAAAGGCTTAAGGTAATGAATCTATCTTGATTTGATAGTTAGTTATTGTTTATGGACATGCATGTAACTTTGTGATGACTACAGATAATCTTACAGTCTGCCAAAGGTCCCGGGAAGACCTTTGAGGGTATCTCCATTCTCCATACACTGTGCATTTTATCCTATAGCAGAATTGGCAACTCTGCTGGGGACTATACATTAGTTCCCGGTTCACCTGAAAGTTCCTAGTTTCCTCCTCCTTCTAGACCTTCCTATACTTCTGCATTCCTTTTCTAACCCATCAAGACCTTGCAACATTCTTCCTTCATATATTCATCCCTAGATATGATCCCCAAAGCCCTGTTTTGAAGTGTTTTCCCACACTAATACAGGTTAGAAGTGTAAACATAGCTTTATAAAGCTCTGTGTCTACACAAATAGTGTGTTAGTACCTCCAGTAACTCTCTGTGCTCTCTAGCATAGAGTGTTAGTCACCCAAATTTTGATATGTAGTTGTGTCTGTGACCTCAAAGGGTTGGGAAACATGCTTCTTGACTAATAAGGGATCTGTAGCTATATTATGTTAGCAAGATCTGTGTCTTGAAAGTTTTTTTTTCTTTTTTTTTTATAAAGGAAATAGCTTTTCTTCTTAAAAGTTTTTATTTTCATAAAGGAAAAATCAGAATTTTTTATTCATTATTCTGCTTAGCTAGTTCTGTTCTGCATTATTTGGTTTCAATAATTGTTAGAAAGCATTGAAAAATTTCTACCGGTTATGCTAGTGTTGTAATGAATAGGATGCATGGAGTGAATATTGATGTATGAAATAATCTCCCTTGTAGAATACATCTTATTTCATCGAATTGAACATTTATAAGCATTGCCTTTTGCAAGATTTTGAGTCAGAGTCCCACCAAATATCATACGTCAACACCCCTACTGAAGAAACTAAAAATGTACACATAAAATCTACCTAAAATCGATCAGTAACTCTTTCTAGAGCAAACAAAAATTAGTTCAAGCTAGGATCTTGGGATAGGCAGTGTGAGTAAACTGCCCAAAAATCAGAAATCAAAACTAGTGTCATTAAAATAGAGAAAATTCCTTCTGCACTCATACTACCGGGACAACTCCAGTAAAAGTGGAGCTAAATACAAGACAACATTGGACTGTAAGTGAAGGTAGCCTACCTTCGCTTGCAACTCCTTTGGGTATTTTGTGTATTGGGGATCCCTTCGGGGATTTCGGAGCTGAGTCGGGGACTCAGGTATCCTGCCCACACAGTGTACTATTTGCGACTATGTCCCCCCGGTAGTGTCTGTGATTTGAGGTATCCTTAGTGGCCATACTTTTAGGGACTTACACAAGGTGACTGGGGCGGGTTGCCCTGGTACCTAACACAGATGAACCTACTCTGTCTTAAGTTTTTGGGAGGGTGATCATCTTCAAGAGAGTACTTGGCCCCTTAATCTGATGTTCGGGTGAAGCTCTAGAGTAACCATAACTATACATTTGACCAGCCATCTTTGTTATTCATTATGATACTGGGTTTCATCTCTAGTGATTGGTGCTTATGAGACAGGGTCATTTCCCTCTATTTGATATTTTACTCACTTAGTGTATTTTTTTATTTTTTTAGGTGCCCGAGTGTTATCATTGAGACTTTAATAAACATCATGATAAAATTTATTGATAAAAATTATCAGCCACTATGGCTACATCTGGCCCTCGTTGTCAATCTAGACGGTTTTTAGGACTTCCTCCACTCATTGTGGAAGATCCACCGAGCTCCAGTGAACTAGATTCCCCATCTTCGGGAAATCAGTCTCCAAGATCTCACACAGAATCAGTTTGGACAACCAACGATTCAAACTTAAAGAAGGATTTCTTTACTGCAGGATTTATTCCTCCAGACAATCCTCCGATCACGAATCTGTTGGACCCACCCTTGTTTCTTGTTGCATCTGTGCCTCCTTTTTCTTCAGTTGGAACACTTCCACCCATCCCGTCGATGACTCATGGGTTGTGGGACTTTTTTGACACTTTTGGTCCCCCATCACTTCCCTAGTCAACAATCACTACCACACCTTTGATGGCGAACCCTGTTATCCCATTTGTCCCAGGTACAAACCCTAACATCACACCCTCCATGAGTGGAACCCAGTTTATTCCTGGTTCCGCCCCTTTAGTGTCAAACTCTATACCTTCAACAAGTGCTACATACAATGCTGCTTATAATGCTCAATATAACACAGTTAGCGTGGGTCCTTTCAACCAACAATATGGTTGGCATCCATTGTATAGTTCTAACCCCCATATTCAAGTATCTGGAGGCACTCCCATTATGCGTATACCGGCTGAGAACGTAACAGTTCCCCCTGTGTTTTCAGGCATGCATGGTCAATCACTGATTGACATGAATACCCCTTATGCTACTGAAGGACATGTGGTTAGTTCTATGGCGGGCGGGAATCCTCAAGGAGGTCCCAACCAATCCATGGGGGCACCTTACTCACAACCTCAAATGAGTCAAGGGGGTACTGCTTATCCTGGGGGAAATTCTATACCCCAGCATCACAATCCCCATGGAAATCCACATTACAATGCCATTCCCCAAGGCAACTAATATACCACACAACCTATGTATAATATTGGGAATCAAACGATGGGAGGACCACAAGGATCCTCAATTCATATGTCATCACCTTGGTTCAATTCAGGGGCATCACACACTTTGCCATTCTTGGGAATGTTGGATATCCCTGACCTATACAAACTTACAAATGACCCCATCTATCATAACTTACTTTGGCTGCCAATCCCAAATAAAATACCGACAGGCATCCTTCAGTTCAAAGGGAAACAAGGGGAGGATTCGGGTACCCATATCACTACCTATCATATTTTGTGTGTTTCTAACTACATGGTGGATGATAGTATCCAATCACGTCTTTTTCCCCGCACCCTTACTGGCAACACAACCAAGTGGTGCATTGAGTTACCACCCGTGTCAGTCAATACCTTTGACGTTCTAGTGATGGAATTCTTAAAGCATTTCTAGCTACCCATCTGCTATGAGATTGGGATGGAACTCCTCACTTTATTACGTCAGGATACTGCCACCACATCTTTGATCATATACATGAATGGAGACATAGGCGGAGGTTAGTCGAAGCTCCCCTCCCAGATTATCTCTTAGCGAACTGGTTCTGCAAGTCTCTACTCCCCCAAATCACTAAGGATGTCGCCTTAGGTGGTGCGGTCACAGAGGACCAATCCATACGTCGTGCCCAACAATTAGATATGATATATTCGCAGTCTAGCGCTCTTTACAACGTAATCCCCAATGCCCCTCGCAACTTCAATGCTCCCGCTACTAAGCAACTTGGATCACATGCCGATGGGATTATCGGTGCAACCTCTGGGGCAGCTATAAAACAACTCAGCGGCCACATTTCCCAGATGTCAGTGGACCCCTCAACCAAATCGATTTCTCTTCCTACCACCACGATAAACTCTGTGCAGTCTACACAAAAACCCAATGGTAAGAACAAGAATGATGAGAAAAATACCACTCTTTCTGTGGAGTAGTCAACAAAGCAGCAAAACCCAAAGCAGAAGGCTGTTGCACCTCCTGACGATGGAAGGGATAAACCCACCAAATTCCCTTGCAAAATCTGTGCTAAAGACCACATGACCTATCGATGCCCACATGTTCAGGAATGTATAGATTTCATTGCTAAAAAGGACACTAGTAGGACCCCCACTACCTTGAATAATCCTTTCCCTATTCAGGAGCAGCAACAGCTTATTAAAAACCAACCCCAACCCCTGCAAGGGGGCAATAGTGGTTTGCAATGTCCTTGAGTTGGTGAAGGACCCTCTACTGTTTACACCTTTGAAACGATAGATCTACAAACAAGAGTCGAGTTCTATGGAGCTCCTGTTGCTCATGCAGAGGAACCTTCCTCAAGTCAAAACCCACGGTCACCTAACGATTTGCATATCGAAAGGCTGGTTGCTGACCTTGTGATTCACCCCCATAAAGGGGAACTTCGACACATAATGGACAATACATCTGCAAGTGCTGCCCAAAACTACAACATTGTAGAAGACTTGGCACAAGCGTCATTGGATATGCCAGCGCTCGAAGTATTAAAAACATGTCCAGCACAAAGGAAAGATTTGCTTTCGGCTATTGGTGGTATCAACCCACAAGATTCCATGCTTGCAATTTTTGACAAGGAAAAGTGTAAACCTCCCCTTTCCCACCAGCTTGCATTTCAGGTTCAAATCTTTTTGAAAGGTAAAGGTATACATAAAACAGTCATCGACGAAGGTGCTTCTACCTACGTCATGTTGGCTTCATGTTGGCTTGCTTTGCGTTCTCCAACCCTATCCCCACCGTCAAATTCCCTTAAAGCTTTCGATGGCCACACTTTCATCCCAAAAGGTTACCTAGCTAGCTACCCCATCACCTTGTATGGGAAAACGGTAATGGTGGACATAGAAGTTGTAGATAAAAAGCTCGACTATAATCTCTTGTTGGGTTGCATTTGGACGTATGCCATGATGGCCATTGTGTCTATTATCTTTCACATCATCCTATTTCCATTGGATGGAAAGGTAGTCACAGTGGACCAGCTGTCCTTTTGCACCCCTGATTATTCCCTGTTACCAAGCGGCTCTGTACCCCTAGTAGGTGGTGTACCTGACTCTTACATCAGTATCGGTCCCAGTCTACTAAGGCTTCTTCCCCGATGGGTTGTTTCCCTCTTCAACTACCCAAGGTTTCATAGACGGTCAATATGCTTTCATCCATTCCTCATGAACGGATCAATCCATGGATCCTACCAACTCCTTTAGACATTGACACTTACAGAGAACAAATGTTGCCGTCACCGGCTGAATTGGCCTACCAAGCCATTCAATCTACATCCAAATCTCTGGTCACTTTGGTTATGGCCAATGGTACCCCTGCCCCTCCCATAACTGCTCCTTCTTTCAATCCACTCAATTTAGTCCTACCTATGGATGAAGCTATTAGAGAAATCATGAGTTTAGAAGAGTGACCTTGGGATGACTCGCACCATCGTGTTTCAATATCTGATTCAGACATGATGCCTCTTCAAATCCCGTCACCTGACATACCAAGAATCGTTTCCTCACCCTATACGACTATCCAAACTTTGGACACGGAAGAAAACATGGGCAATATTTCAAAGACATTGCTCATTGATATTTCTGTCATGACAGGCATCGTGGAAAACATCGAGATTGGAGTAGATTGAAATCCTGAGGAAATTGCAAGCTTCACCTACCTTTTTAAGGAATTTCATGATGTATTTGCTTGGTCTTACGAGGAAATTCCCGACATAGATCCATCTACTGTTGAGCATGAGAACAAGCTTTACGATAATGCTAAACTTGTCCGTCAAAGGCTTTGACTGGTCCATCCCCACAAAATGGAAGCCATAAAAAACGAGGTGGAAAAGTTGTTACATGCTGGTTTCATCTATTTTGTTCCTTTAATAGAATGGGCTTCCAATCTGGTTCCCGTCAATAAGAAACAAGGAACCATCTATGTATGTGTCGACTATCGAGACTTGAACGCCACGTGTCCCAAGGATAATTATCCAACACCATTCATCGATCAAATCATCGATGAATGCGCTGGTTGTGAATCATTTTCATTCGTGGATGGATTCTCAGGGTACAACTAGATTGCTATAAAACCCAAAGACCAGTACAAACCCGCTTTTGTTTCCCCATGGGGCATCTTTGCCTATCGAAAACTCCCATTCGGTTTAAAGAATGCTGGAGCAACTTTTCAAAGAGCCATGGACTATGCATTTCACGCTATCGGGCATATCGTTCAAGCTTACTTGGATGACATTTGAGCCCATTCCAAGCAATGAACGCAACGCCTAAACCATTTAAGAGCCATCTTTCTTAGGTGTTAGTTTTATAACATATGTCTGAATTCGCATAAATGTGTTTTCTTTGTCGAGACTAGATGCTTACTTGGATTCATTGTCTCCAAGTACGGGATTAGAGTTGATCCCAATAAGGTAAAGGCAGTTACTGAATTTCCCGAACCACAATCCATTCTGCAGCTCTAATGTTTGCAAGGGAAAGAAAACTTTTTACGACGATTCATCATAAATTATGCTGAGTTGATGAAAGGCTTTATGCACCTACCTAAGAAGGGAATGTTGTATATGTGGGATGATCAAGATCAATGATCATTTGATGCCTTGATAAAGGTTCTTATATCAGCCCCACTCCTTAGCGCTCCCAACTATGGCCGCGAATTTCTTCTATACCTGGCAACCTCGCCATCCTCTCTCGGAATGGTCTTGGTTCAAACTCATGATGACCAGAGTGAACATGTGATCTATTATCTGTCAAAAGGCCTGGCTGGGCCCGAACTTAGATATTCACATGTGGAAAAGTTGTCATTGGTAGTGGTCTTTGCTTTCAATTGATTCTGACACGACAGACTACTATCATCACCTTGGAGAATCCAATGAGACACATTTTGTCTTGTCAAGTAATTAGAGGAAAATATTCAAAATGGATCGTGATCCTCCAACAATTTGATTTGGTTTTCACTGCTGCCAAGGTGAAGAGATACGTAGTCTTTGCCGAAGTTTTGTTGGATCTTCCCATTGTCGATCCTAACGAGGTAGTCCACGATCCTCTTTGGGATGAAGCTATCTATCTTATCGACAACACTGGCCCTTGGTATGGTGACATTCTTGTCTACCTCTAAGCACAACGGTTCCACCCCGAGCTATTGTCAGGTGATCGTCGTCGCATCCACCACCAAGCGTGACACTATCTAGTGATTAACGATACATTATATCATCGTGGTGTGGATACAATTCTTCGACATTGCCTCAATCATGAAGAGGCGGAACACGTTTTAAATGACTACCATGGTGGGGCTTGTGGTGGTCATCTTTCTGGCATATCTACTGCACAGAAAATCTTGCACGTAGGCTATTACTGGCTGACCTTGTTCAAAGATTGTGTCAAAGCCATCCGGAAATGCCATCCTTGTCAAGTGTTCACAAAGAAAATGCACACTCATCTAGCCTTACTGCACCCAATTATCTCCATCAGCCCCTTTTCCAAATTGGGGATAGACTTCGTAACTTGCAACCTTGTTTCCTCTACTGGACACAACTTTATCATTGTAGTTGTGGACTATTTCACGAAATGGGCTGAAGCCCTTCCCACCTATCGGACTTCTGGGGAAACCACGACACTATTCCTATTTAATCAGCTCATTTGTCACTCCATTTTACCCCACATGATTGTTATAGACCATGGGTCTCATTTTTAGAATCACATGATGTCTGGCTTAACATCATTGCTAGGTTTTTGTTAGGCTCAATCATCCTCCTACTACCCCAAAGCTAATGGTCAAGTAGAGGCTGTCAATGGCGTCTTAAAAACCATGATCCGTAGGTTGGTAGGAAATCATAAAACCAACTAGCATCAAATGTTATATTCGGCACTATGGGCATACTGAACTTCAGTAAAGACTGCCACGGGCTTTACACCTTTTCAACTAGCTTACGGCCTGGAAGCAGTTTTACCAATTGAGTGTCAAATCCCCTCCCTACAAATAGTCGTTGAACTCCTACCTAGAACTATTGCTAAAGAAGAGCGCCTGCTATAAATCAAGCAATTGGATGAAACCCGTCAAGATGCCAAATTGTCTCTCAAGGCCCACAAGCACTGGATAAAAGCCCAGTATGACAAAAAGATCAAGCTTCATTCTTACCAAGAGGGAGATGTTGTTTTTCTCTATGATAAAAACATGACCTCTTGGGGGCAGGAATGCTTCAACCCTTATGGCTAGGTCCCTATGTCGTCAAGAAAGCCCTCTCAAAAGGGGCATATGAACTTCAGGACTAGGAAGGAGTCCTGCTTGCTGAGCCCAGAAATGGGCTCTATCTGAAAAAGTATTATGCCTAGTATTGCACTGGGCATGTGCTTTGTAATTTTATGTATTTATAAGTTTTTATTACTTTTTTGGTGCGATTGGATTGTTTTGGTATTTATTGGAGTATTTGTCTCATACATCCTTCTCACAATGCAAATGTCTTCATTACCATTAACATACATAGGATACGTGGATGGTGCCAGTCGTCACACACAGCACATTACATCAGCTGCTTGGGTCATCTACACACTTGAGTTGGAATTGTTTTGTTTCAGAGGAGTCTTTCTTGGTACCTCCACCAACAATATCGCTGAGTACATGTCTGTAATTTCACTTCTCACTGAAGTGCCATCAAGGGACATCTTCAATATGGTGGTTAGGTTAGACTCTCAGCTAGTTGTTATGCAATAGACAAACCGTTACCACATTCGTAATCCAACCTTGTTACATCATTATTTAAGGGTACAACTATTGGAACGTCAATTTGAAGTTATCACATGTGAACACATTCCTAGAGAATTTAATACAATTGCTGATTCCTTGGAAAACTATGTGTTAGATTGGCATCTGTCTCATTCACTATAGAAGCATGCATGAAAAGTAAAAATTTACAGAGTTAAATTTTTTTACAAAAACATTTAAAAAACATTTACGCCATCAAAATACCAAAATGTCTATATATATATATATATATATATATAGAATCCAGTATTTTACATCAAAATATTCCAAAACTTGGATGTTTTAAGTACAAAATGGCTACTAAGACTAGCTACAAACACCCATTGGCTATGCCAAAACACCTACTAAAAAGAGCCTACTACTCCTGAAATGATAAAACCACTCTAGCTATCCTCTAAAAAGGAACCAGAAACCACTCAGGTACACCGACTATGTACCGTTGCATATGAATAGGAATCTCCCTCATAGGAAGGGGGGCCACACCCATGCTCAAGCCCTCCAGGTTCCTCAGAACCTTGCTAAGACTGTCGGCATCACCCCCCCAGCAAGTAGTTGGCCTCCTTGTTTCATATGGCAGGGTTCGCCTATAGGTCGTAATGGCACCACATCTATGTTAAGCATAAAGCTTCATGTCAGTACTTGTTCACCCATAAAAATATCACATAAAGATTCAAAAGCTAAAAAATGATTCTCACCTTGAGGACCCCAGTTGGTCTCAGGCGATAGCATCAAGTCAGGGTCGTCGGTGAAGTCCATGCCCTCATAATCATAGCCATTAATCATCATGATCTGGCCATGAAGCCACTAGAAGAAATCTTCCTCGAAGATATGTTGGATTGGTTCTCCTCCTGTGCAAGGATCGAGTGATGATGATCGCTCCTGTCTCAGCTCCCTTCGATCAAAGGGACCTAATCTCATCCTTAGGTGCATAACAGGTACCCTCTCAAGAATGAATGAGACTATGAGAGTACCATACCCAAAACTTTTTTCAGTTCGAGTCTTACATGCAGTTAACTCTGCCTTCAATTGGCGAAGCACTGCTTCACACCAATTGAACATCTACGGCTGGACACAGTCAACTGCAAGCCATAGTTGGGCTTTTGCAACAACGTGGGGACTCTTTGACCCCTCCAACTAACAATCAACCATAAAATGGCCCTCATAGACCTGGACCTAATGCTCTCTAGGGGGACTCTATTGCTGACAAGTCCACTCTCAGGGATGCAATAGGATTGCACCAGCTCTAGGCTGGATCGTGGATCAAGCCTACCCTCGATGAGATTTTCTTGTGCCCCACAACATGACAAACCATTTAAAAAGTATATGCCATCATGATCAATGGCCAGCTCATGATCTAGATTCTTGAACACTTGCTCATGTTCATCCCAACACTGGATAATCCATCTAAATAAATCCTCTTGCCCTTTCATTAGCTCCAAATTTGCATGCTTCAGTAAACCACAACAGAATAATGTGAGTATGCATGTTGGATCATTTCGCATCAGCAATTCTTGGCTATCATGGGCCCGTTATCTCCATAGGCTAGTCATTATGGCCTGAAACATGTGCAAAATAACCCAAAAACAGTCAAAATGGGGCAACACAACTTTAGGAATCACTACATGGGGTTTTAAACCACGCCCTGAAGCTCTAACCCTCCCCCCCCCCCCATTACTACACGAGGAGGATTAATGCCCTCCAGCAGGTTGTACAACGCATTTAATGCTCCCTATAGGCCAGCCAGAGGGCATTAATGCATAAACATTGTTTTAGGGCTCCTCATATCTACAAGAATCCACCCCAGAAACTGATAATAAAGGTTAAGAAATGCATAGAGAAAGGTTTTTGCCTCTACCTAGGACTGATGGTAGATCAAATGGTTGCCCGAATCTCCTACAATGGTTCGTGGAAAATCCACTCCTCTTTAGCTCCAAAATGCTCTCACAGTTCTCAAATAGTGAAAATAGTGAATGTGAAAGCTCAAAGAACTTCCTTATATTTATTTTTGGAGACATGATTTTTTGAAATCATTAAAGAGGAAGTAGTCCATTCCCCATGATTTTTTATCATGCATGAACCCATATGGATAGGAATTGTTTCTTTTTTATATTTTTTTTCCACTTTTTTGATGAAAGTACTTTTAGGAATGAAAAGCAGTAATCACTGCATGCAATTCTCAATGAGCACTTTCTTTTATGGGATATTTTCTTGCTCAAAAACCAAAAAATCCCCAAGTTTGTCATCGTTGGACTAGTTAAACACATACGACGACAGTCCAAGCAACTCTTTTTCACTCTTTTTCTAGTTCATTAAACTAAAAAAGATCATTAAAGCATTCTTTTTAGGCACTTTTTTCTTGCTTATAAAACTGAAAAAATCCCAAGTTTTTTCTTTAGGCTCATTTAAAATTTATAAAGATGACCTGAGAATTATTTTCGGTACTTTTGTCGCTCGTTAAACTGAAAAATCTCGAGTTTTTGTCACCGAGCTAGTTAAAAATCTACGGCAGCAACCAGAGCACTTGCTTTTTTGGGACCATAAAATCAAAAAAATCCCTAAGTTTTTCCCCTTCTTCAGGCTCGTTAAATATACAAAGAAGGAATGAGCAGTTCTTTTACCTCTTTTTCCTTTCTCAATAAACTGAAAAAGATACCTAGAGTTTTCTTCATTTGACTCGTTAAAATTTGATGAAGGTATTGAGTTTGTCATCGCGTGACTCATTAAAAATTCACAACGAAAAATGAGTTTAGTCCGTCTCCTTGTACTCGTAACAAAATGAGGTCAACATCTATTGAACATAGGTTTCTCTTTATCCGAACTCAATAGATTAACTCATGGAAAAGTAACCGATCCGGGTATACTATTAAATTTTTGTCGCACCCGGTTAAAAACTATGAGAAAGGGTCCACCCTAGAGTCCTTCTTTATGATCTTTTCAGACTCTCTAAATATGAAAAGACCACCGAGTTTTCTTTTCTGGACTCATTAAATTACACAAAAAAGGTATAGAGTCACTCTTTTTACGATCCTTTTCAGACTCTTTAAACATGAAAAGATTGATGACTTTTCTTGTCTAGACTCATTAAACTAATCAGATAAGGCATAGAGTCACTCTTTTTATAGTCCTTTTTAGACTCTTAAAATATGAAAAGATCGATGAGTTTACCTGTCTGGACTCACTAAACTAATCAAACGGGGAAAAGTAGACAATACAATTGTATTCAGTATTAGAAAGCATGGTTCGGAAGCAGTTGTTCCCTTGAACATGGCACTGTTGTGGGGAAAAATGCCTATGCAGGACGATCCTATCCACCTAAGGTGTGACAGTGCCTTAGCAACAAACAGAGACAGCTATTCTGGTTTCTTCCTTTATGAAATGGGAAAGAAGAGAGATCAATGGACTTACCGGTGTCTTCCGTTTGTCCCTCGATCTAGATCCTCTTCTCCTTTGGATGTTCACAGCTACTTGCCTCCTCGCAAAACCACAAGAGAACAGCTACTTGAGACAAGAGAACAACTACTTGAGACAAGAGAAGAACACAACACAAAGGCAGATATTCATATTCATAAATGATTCAGGATTGGAAATAAACCAAATACACTAATGCAATTATACATCAAAGATACATCAATATATAGGAGAAAACCAAGATAGCTTTATTGATAAATAACAAGGTTCAGGAAGAGATACAACCCAGAGGGCTCCAATCCAGCATCTCCTTCCCAGCAGAATGGAATTCCTATCTTCACCTCCCTTCAAAGCATTAAGCACCCAATGATTCCAGTCTCAAACCAATAGCAATTCTTTGCAATAACAAAATTCCAGCCCCTAGATCTCATGGAGGAGAGATCTATATATAGTTATTTTGGAGAGAGGATGAGTCAGCTTGAGATCTGACTAGTGTCCTCTCCCTCTCTCAGTTCTTGAGTCCACTTGGAGGTTCTTGCTTCCACTTGGAGATTTGGAACCTCTTACTCATCACTAGTCGAATTCCCTGATACAAGTGTCATTTTGGAAGCTTCCTGGGCATTGACACATTGAGGAATGAGCCTGCCACTTGTCCAAACTCGCTCAGCGCAGGTAGCCTTTGTTGGAGTTGACATTCAATGCAGGTAGACAGTGGAGCAGTTGACATTCAGCGCAGATGCTCAGTGGAGCAGTTGACATGATCCAGAATTGGCTTGTTTTTGAGCAGTTTCAGGTGGAGAACTTCTGTGAATTGCTGTGGTTTGCTAGCCTTGTTCCTCTAGGGGTAGGAACAACATGTTTAGGGACTTTGGATCCCTTGATTATGGACATTTCATGCTCAATGCTGTAAGGCACAAAAATGTCTATAACAGTTGCCCCCTAAAGTATGAGGCCGTTTATCGGGTGAAATGCTTTATCCAGGAGGGTCCGAAGTTCATCCATTTGCTGGGAGGAGACCTGTAATAAGATACAATACAATACATTATGATTCATACTACTTTCATGATCTAGCTGAGGCGGGCATTCCCATGCTCAGCTTTATAAATTCACTTTTTGTACATAGCATAGACAATCGTCTGATGGTAGACTGATAATTTTGGTGAAATTATCATCCTTTGAGTAGGATGATTATCTGTTGCAATCATGTACATGAAAAATGTCTTTATTTTTCCTGAATATATATCGCAGCCCAGATGGATGAAACTAGATCCGGGGTCTTCAAACTCGTTCGATCTTCACTCTAAGTACAAGTCGATCCATGTGAGAATTGCGCTGAAGTCGAACATGGAAAGACATCGCTTGATTACCGGTCAATGATGTAAACCGTTAACAAGCGTGAGAGGAATCACCGATAATGATAATGACCCTCAAGGTACTACAGTACAATTCACGTGGTGTGAATAAAGGACTTGGCGTCGAACACCACGCAAAATCTTCTGGTCGAAGGTCATTGATGTATACCTGTCGCCGGAAGTGAGAAACTTGCCATTGAGGCATGCAAGCTTCAAAGTACTGAAGGGGTTGTTCCTAGATCAACTTCTTGGATAATGAGCTGATGTCGACAAGAAGTGATCCGTCAAAGGAGGGCCTTAATGAATCCCACATCAATGACACGGAACGGAGCTAATGACTTTAATGGAGGTGAAAACGATCTGTGACATATGATTCAGGGTGGCGGTCATGAATGGATGAAGGATAATGTATGGCAGTGGATGGGACCTGGTTGACTCCTTCTGGACGACTTCTCTTGAACATATGGCGACACTGATGCGATGGATCGGTAGCATTACCCCAAATATGGATGGTATGGCGAGACCATGGTGATGTGACCGGTGAATGAAACAACCCAACCCGATTGTGGTACGGAGGAAAAGTGTCATGTTCAAGAGCGACCTACTACCATCAAAGTTCTCTTTAGTTTTCTCCCAATTTTCCCCAGTCATTGCTGACCAGTACCTCTTTATTTTTGTCAAGCTTGAGGAGGATAACATATGCTTGTTCTATAACCTGCCCTTCGGGCAAGCCCATCGCTATGTTTTAACGAGCCTAGCGATAGTGAAACTCGTTCTCGTCTAAAGACAAGTTTGTCGCTATTTAGTGATTTTAACGAGTCTAACGACAAAGACAACTCGGTCCCTTTTCATTTTTAGAGAGTCTGAAAAGGTACGTAAAGTTAACTCCAAAATTCCTTTTTCGTCATCTAATCCCTTAAGTCCGAAAAAGTATAAAACAATACAGAAGGGATGAGTTTTCGATAGTTTTAACGAGCCGAACAAAACAAGCGCTCGATCTTTTTGTGCAATAATCCCTCAGGTCCAAAAAGATTAAAATCTAGAGGAGGGATAGCTCTTCCGATCGCTTTAACGAGCTGGAAGGCCAAAACTCGGCAATCTTTTCATATTTTACGAGTCAGTTGAAAAGAGCTTAAAGAAGACTCATCTTTTGAGGAACGGGTGATAAACAGGGTTAGCAGCTGATTCCAGGTACAGGGTGGAATTCTCCAATCACGGCAGTGTCACAAGGATGGCTAGGTGAAATCACTCTTCGCAGCTGTTCCTCAAAATGGGTAAACAATCAGATGGAGGTGAACGATCGGCCAAATGAAAAGTGGAGGTGATGGTGCAAACACGACCAAGGCTTTTATGGCAGATAAGGTTACATACACAATGGTTATTTATCGGGATGGGTTCATTTTTTAACGAGCTTGAATGTGCCAAAACACTGCTCAAACTTATGTTTATTTTTTAATGAGCATGAACTATGCGCTAAAACTACTTAGATCTTGCGTTTATTTTTTAACGAGCATGAACTTTGTGCTAAAACTACTCGATTATACCAGTCATATGATAAGAGTGTCTCATTGGAGATGCTATTTTTTATGGAGCTTCACCTCACGTAAGCTTTGCCCCGGATCCTTTCGTTATGCAAGCCCGGAAACGACTAATCCTACGAGTTTAAAGGGTTAGACCTACAGGTTTAAAGGGAGGACCTAAAAATTTAAAAAATAAATAGTCGCCCCTTGCTTGCACTCCAAAAGGTTTGCATGCCCCCAAGTATAAAACAGAATTTCAAGGTTACCTCTACTTCTCTTCCGCCAAAACATTTGTTTTAACGAGAGAGGCTTACCTCTTTCAGGTTACCTGAAGATTGTCTCGTTAATCTTTCAAACAACACTTCCTCAGCAATGTCTACCGAAATAGACAAAAGTGAGCGACGGGTTCCGTCCTCTCACATAACTTTGACAAAAGAATCTTATTCTAGAACAACCCTCTTTCCTAGACGGACAGGGTACGGACTAGTTATATTCTCCCGCGGAAACCTACCCTATACCCAAAGTTCTCTGCCGAAGCAGACCAGGACGCATGCCCCCTGGGTTCCAGTCATATCTTCCCGGATTACTCGCGCTCATCAGGAGGACGGACCGTGGGTTGAGACAATTCTTGCGTGAATAGACCATTTAGGGATGGCACATGACTATTTGCGATGCGTGATCCAGGGAATGAAAGTTGGTCCACGAGCTTGACCATTCTTCCTTCATGCGGAAAACACATTACTCTAAAGAGTGATGAAACGATGGCTCCCATGCAATATATATAGTCTCTTCCAAGGAGTAGGTTATAATCCAAGGGTCCTTGAACGACCATCACGTTCATTTGAACGATCTTCCCTTTCAATGTTATGGGCACATTGGGGAGGATCCCTAAAGGTCGACTGGTTCCCTTATCAAAGCCTGATAGATTTCTCATTTCAGGCAAAAGCGCAGGCGAACCAAGCGCTTTCCAAGCAATAGAGGAAAGGATACTCACAGATGCCCCTTCATCAATAACTGTACCAGCCATTACCATTCTGTATATTTGGACGATAATTCTGAATGGTATGCTAGCTGGCAAGCGGGGTCTGCCTAGTTGGTTCCAGTCAAAGGACACAACCAGGTTGCTTAGTGGTGGGACCGAGTATACGGCCGGATATCGCCCTGACGAACTTCCTTCCTGCGATAAAGGAACGGTGGCATTGCCCCCTTGTTCATCAGAGTCAGTGCAGATGAAGAGAATCTGGACGGTGTCGTCTTTATTCTCCTCTGTGATGATGTCATTCGAAGATAGAGCCTCTGAAGGCAAAACCGGGTCAACTACCGTTTCAACCTTTAGACTTTCGTCAGGTATGGATTCAGACGGTTCATCTTCAATGACAAGTGCTTCGGCTGACCACCTGGGTGGGTCAGCCGGGTTCTCAACTAGCGAGGGACTTGGCAAGAGTTTTTGATATCCAGGAGGAAGTTGCGCTCGTAAAATCGGGCGATCTTCCAGAACTCTTTTTGCCTCATCTAAGAAGGGACAACGGTGGATGGCGTGATTGCCTTCACACAGTCTGCAGGGAAATTTAGCTTTCCCACTCTGTCCTGGGGCTTCACTCCCACTAGTTGACGGTGAGCAGTCAACATGGCTATCAGAGGTCGATGCTACCGAATTGTGCAAACGGGGGGACCAGTCTCTTAGTATCCGGGGGATACAGGGACAATCTCGGTGGAAGTGGTCTCCCTTGCATATGACGCATGGCGATTTAGGCCTTGTGAGTGTTGTGTGTGGATTTTTGTCAGATGACACTTGTTTGCCCCCAGTCGCCTTTGGCTCCTTCTTCTTCTTCTCTTTCTTCTTCTTCTCCTTCTTCTCCTTAGGAACCCGGTTTTTTGTTCGACCAGTTCCGTCAAGTGAAGAGGAAGGAGGAGAGGAAGATGAAGTGGAAGGCTGGTGGGCAACTCTTGTCTGATCTAACTGTTGACTTGACTGTTCAGGAATTATGGTATTTTGAACGACATTGGTTGAAAAGAGCCAGACTGGTAGGCCAATTGTCAGTCCTGGAAGCGAAAATGTGGCCATGTGGGGTGCACCAACATCTCCCCAAGAGGAGAAGGGACTAGGATTTCCACCAAGGGGAATTCCTTGGTTGGTGTGCTCCATCTTTTCAACCTAAAGATCAACGCGGGAATAATGGGTGATTGTTCCGTTTAAAATAAATTGTTAACGACGCTTTAGACACAACTTGCTTTTTCACTTTTAAAGAGTCGAGAAAAAGCTAAAGATGACTCTAGTCTCCTTCGATGTTTTAACGAGCCCGAAGTGACAAATGCTCGGATGGACTTTTTCTATTATAGAGTCTGAAAAAGGCCAAAAGAAACTGCTCTGGAGTTCTAGGCAGAGGGTGTGCCAAACTTTTCGCAAAACCGCAGAATACTTTTTAGGGTACGGGCGGTCGATCTTCGTGAATGCTGTGTTCACTACATTGCGATCAGTAGGGCGGCCGACACGGCTTCCTAAGGATAAAGGATATATGCCTATAGGGGTCTCCCAATATATACGCGACGGTACGTGGGAGCACAATCCGTACTAGCACTATCGTCCCTCAGGAGGAATCACCCACCTTCCACGAGATCGACAGTCACTAGGCTTAACGACGCCGGAACACGTCTCTAGCCTAGACCTCTATGTTGTGCGTTATGTTGCAAAGCGTTGTTAGGTTCATTCAGTTTATTTTAAGTTGATCTTTTTAGAAGTTTGCCTTTCAAGGTTCACCACGAGATGTATGATACAAATTCCTAAATACAGTCTAAAGATGATAAGCAAGCTTTATATCTTTTCAACTTTGAAAATCCTAGCTACTAAGGGAAAAGAAAGACACCATCTTTTCTCAAAGAGCAATCAACACACTCTAATGCACTCTTTCCTAAATCAATCATGTAAACTAATCAAAATGCAAATGCACAATGCAGGTGTTTGTTTTCCGCTTTCTTAGTATTGATGCCTACAAAGAAAGCTTTTTGTACAACTTTGAATTTGCTTTTGAATGACAGATACAAACAAGTTTACTTTTTCGAAATCAACAAGGGTAGAAGAGATTACAACACTTAACGATTTTCGAAATAAACTTTTGTTTCGACACTTTAAAAGAGACAAATTCAAACCAATAAGCAAGAGTAAATGTATAATCAATCTGCAAACAGCCAATGAACTCTCTCCTAAGATCACAATCAACAGATTTGAATCAAGGGCTACAGGATGATTATTTTACTCATGCAAAGGAAAACTGTAAATGATGCCACAAACACATAAAAACACTCACAGTCTTTTTGTACAAAAGGAGGCGGAATTTAAGCAGAGAAAAGAAGTTATCAGACTGGTACCTATGCTGGTTACAGGCTGCAAAAAACAGAGATCAAAACAGGGCAACAGAGAGCAGAGAACCCCAGCTACACAAGGCAAGACTGGTTCAACGCAACCTCAACACTGTGGTTTTGACATTCAACGCAAGTAGCCTTCACGGGAACTGCGTTGAAATGTAGAATGCCTTCACAGTAGTTGCGCTGAAGGAGAAACTCTCGTTTCTCCTGGGTTCTGGGTCACAAATTGCTCAAAAATCAACAGTTTCAGGCCAAATCAGAAACACAAGCAAGGTATAATCAAAGGGATGCTTTGAGAGGGTACTAAGATCTATCACAAAGGATCATCAAATCATTTGTGAGTCCATTGTTCAGATCATAGACAAAATCCAGTGAAGGATCAAGGCAGCAACAGTCTACTTTGCAGAAGCAGTTCGATTGTTGTTGTTGAGTCTATGAGGTAAACAATGATAGAAACACAAATAAAATGACTAAAACAAATCTTCCCCAGTGGAGTCGCCAATTTGTTGTGGGGAAAAATGCCTATGCAGGACGATCCTATCCACCTAAGGTGTGACAGTGCCTTAGCAACAAACAGAGACAGCTATTCTGGTTTCTTCCTTTATGAAATGGGAAAGAAGAGAGATCAATGGACTTACTGGTGTCTTCCGTTTGTCCCTCGATCTAGATCCTCTTCTCCTTTGGATGTTCACAGCTACTTGCCTCCTCGCAAAACCACAAGAGAACAGCTACTTGCGACAAGAGAACAGCTACTTGAGACAAGAGAAGAACACAACACAAAGGCAGATATTCATATTCATAAATGATTCAGGATTAGAAATAAATCAAATACACTAATGCAATTATACATCAAAGATACATCAGTATATAGGAGAAAACCAAGATAGCTTTATTGATAAATAACAAGGTTTAGGAAGAGATACAACCCAGAGGGCTCCAATCCAGCATCTCCTTCCCAGTAGAATGGAATTCCTATCTTCACCTCCCTTCAAAGCATTAAGCACCCAATGATTCCAGTCTCAAACCAACAGCAATTCTTTGCAATAACAAAATTCCAGCCCCTAGATCTCATGGAGGAGAGATCTATATATAGTTATTTTGGAGAGAGGATGAGTCAGCTTGAGATCTGACTAGTGTCCTCTCCCTCTCTCAGTTCTTGAGTCCACTTGGAGGTTCTTGCTTCCACTTGGAGATTTGGAACCTCTTACTCATCACCAGTCGAATTCCCTGATACAAGTGTCATTTTGGAAGCTTCCTGGGCATTGACACATTGAGGAATGAGCCTGCCACTTGTCCAAACTCGCTCAGCGCAGGTAGCCTTTGTTGGAGTTGACATTCAACGTAGGTAGACAGTGGAGCAGTTGACATTCAGCGCAGATGCTCAGTGGAGCAGTTGACATGATCCAGAATTGGCTTGTTTTTGAGCAGTTTCAGGTGGAGAACTTCTGTGAATTGCTGTGGTTTGCTAGCCTTGTTCCTCTAGGGGTAGGAACAACATGTTTAGGGACTTTGGATCCCTTGATTATGGACATTTCATGCTCAATGCTGTAAGGCACAAAAATGTCTATAATAGGCACTCCCTCAGATAAACCTTTATTATGACGGCCTCTCAAAATGAATCCTACCATCCTATTAGTTTAGCCTAAATACCCTGATGTTCTTGCACCTTTGTATCCTAACACTCTTTGGTGTTCATGAGTCTAGTGCTACATGGTTAAAACCATTGTCGTGCCTTCTGTTGTTCAAGTGTTAACCTTTTGTTTCCTCCATCAAGCATATCCTTTCATCATGCCCTTTTTCGTTTAGACCCAATGCTCAATGATTCCTCAAAAAACAAATCATTCTTGTCCCGTTTCGTGTCAATTGATGTAGGACGCATTATTGCCTACCTTTCGACAGGTATCTTCCTATTGACTTCAACACTCTATCTAGGAAGACAACTCAAAAACACATTCAGTGCCTTGGTACTTGCAGACATTAGTGGCAGGTCACCTTTTTTTTGATCATGAGTTCTCATTATTGGCTCTTGGTTAAGGGATTCTACGAGTGTTCGATGATGAAAACATTTTTCACACTTGCTAGATTTTACTGTGCATCTTAGAGACCATCACCATTATTGGTGGCCTTCCTCGCGTCTGTTGGCTGTCTCCATTATTGATTGGTAATTAGACGACTTCGTGCATGTTCGACATCAACGCATATATTCACATGCATTGATCTATGTTGTTCGGTGAAGCGGAAATCAAGACCTTGGGTAGAGGCTTGCATCACTCAGCCTTGTTTCCTTTCCCAAGTTGTGCATATTGTTTTTTGGAGACAGATCATCAGAATGATCCTATTATGACACTAGATCCACATTGTGCTTATCGGCGACCAGCATCGTCATATCTCTTTTGCAAGAAAATCACTCTAACATAGATACTGAGCGTGGGAATGCCCAATTCAGGACATGATTTTAGTTGTTTTATATATATGCGTTGTATCAGGTTTCCCGTACCGCCCGAAGCTTTGATCCTCTCTCTCTTTTTGTCAAAGAAGGAAAATTGCAATTAAGTAAAGTATTTCAGCCATCGTCGTAGCCTTGGATCTCACACTTTGGGGGGCATATGTTATACATCAAAATGACCTCCTCATTAGCTAAGAGGAGAAATACATGACGGTTGAAGCAATAGCCAAAATCACAAGCCATGTTTCCACACTAACATTGTCTATACACTGAAAACATGCTTTATAAAGCTTCTTTGTAAGCCTAAGGGAGCATTAGTGACCCTACTAACTCTACTTGTTGGATCAGGGATAGCGTTAGTAGCTCCTAATGAGAATCTAGAGGTCAAAGGAGCGAATTGACTCATAAGTATCTCTATATTCCTTCCTAAATCTACTCAGAAAAGTAAGGAAACATCTAAAGTTCAACCTATTTGTGGGATTTCTAATCCTAATGAAGGAGACAAATGGGAAAGAGCTCAAAAGCATGGCAACATCATTGCTTTTACCTAAAGAAACTCATGGAGGAACTTGGCAACCCTAACTCGAATGCTACATAGGTAGAGCTAGGGCTATTGTGATGGAGGTCAGATCATTTGAAAGGATAACTTACTTGACTGTTGAGAATAGTCTCAAATCTAAGCATAAGAAGTTGGTAAGAAGGGAGAGAGAGGGAGGATATGGAGGGGTAAGGGAAGGCTGATGCAACAGATGGTTGTAATCAATCTTCCGACATTAATATAGAACTGTAGTTGTACTCTCTACTATGTGGCATTGGTACTATCATTCATTTAGTTGTTTGTACAATACCTTTTAGCATGAGTAGCTTAGTTATGTGTAATTAGATGTATTTTATATATTCATGTATTAATTATCAAGGTTGTATGTTGTGATTATGCTTGTCTCTTCTATGTGCAGGACTTGATCTGGAGCCGGCTCAGGGGACTTCCGCCTAGCTGCATTGTGCTCTCCAGCAAATCTACATGGAGGCTTGAGGCAATGAATTTGTCTTGCTTTAATCACTAGTTATTGTTTATGGACATGCATCTAACTTTGTGACGACTGTAGATAATCTTAAAGTCTACCAAAGGTCTCGAGAAGACCTTTGAGGGTATCTCCATTCTCCATACACCGTGCATTTTATCCTATAGCATTTCCTTATCAAATGGATTTCACTTCGTGGCGAGACCTTCGCGAGCTCTTCCTCGTCCCCTTGTGGAGGTGAAATCAAAGGGCTATTCTCTAGTCCCTTACTTCCTTTGTTTCGATAGGTTTTTCCACTTCGCATAGCTCCGGACATCAAGGTAATTCCATAACCCTCTTTTCACACAATAACATTTTAATCCAAGTATTCAAAGAATTTATGTACTTACCTTGCGGTTCTTTGAGAAAGAGTTGCTCCGCTTCGCTATAGTTGGCTGAAGTATCTACCGCGAACTCAGTAATGAATCCTCCTATAATCCAATCAAGCTAGTGATCAATAGTGTGCGCAATCTTATACTCTGATGCTTCCAATCTGTGCACCAACTCTGGGGTCCACACAATAGGATTGTCAAGTTTCCACCTTCCTTGGCTATCTGCTAGCTTCACGATCCACTCGTACAGCTCAGTAGGGAAAGATGCGAAAAATATTTCATGGACCTCTATGTATAGGTAGGAGTCTAACCACTCTTCTTTTGTCAGTTGCGGATTCATGTTCTCCTGTGCCACGAACTCGTGAATTCTCCTGTCTAACCACCCTTCAATCTCCTTCTTATTTGGATTCCAATGATATGAAATCATACATATCTATGCAAATTCTGGCCTCGAAAATGGAACCATTTGTTGGCTTGAGGGGGCCTGACTTAAGTTTAGAGTTAATTAGCCAAAAAAATCCCTACACTACTAGCCCTTTCAGCAACAGCCCATGGAGCACAGACTGAGGTCTCACCCGAAGCAATATGGGGGGATGATGGAACCAAGTTTCCACACCCTTGAGATGTCTGAGGGGTCGATCTAGTCCAACTATGAATACCTTCGTGCAGGTTGCTTAAAGCACTATCCTGACCTGCAAGGCCTTCTTGATCTATTATAATCACCTTCGTGCAGTCCTCACCAGGGTTTGAGGTGATTTCATGCTGCCCTAGCAGCGATCTGTGCTACTTCCCCAAGTTATACCATGGATCTTACTTATATTCTTATAATAGTTAGTTATCTTCGCATAAACAAATACTTTATCTTATATTCACTTTATCAACCCATTCATATAAGTTTACACATCATATAAACAATAGAAATGCAATTTATATCTGATACATTCAATGCAAAAAACAGGAAAAAGACACACAGAAATGATGTAAAACTTCTCTTTATTACTTCTCCAAAGGTTACAGACTTGACTTGCCCTCCGCACTCAGTCGCAGGGGTCCACACACTCAGCTGCAGACTACTAGGCCTTTGCGCACTCAGCTGTGGAGCCTTCCCCTACTCTACAACCAAAAGACTCGGCTCTACACTTAGATAAGACTCAGTTCGCCATCTATTACTTCCACTTCTCTTCCTTTTTTACAACTTAGAGCCTCACTCTATTTATACAATCCCATGGTCCGCGGACCATGGGTATATTTATAAAGCTGACATTACATTAAAAAAATGAGGGTGGACAATCATATGACTCATTTACAATATTCGCACTCCACGCCCACAAAACGCGGAGTCTTTACATCGGATTTGGTCAAAATCTGGGCTTTAAGCCCCAAAACTTCCCTTGGGGGATCTCACACCCAAAAAGACACACAAGCAAGATTCTATCAGGTCCTTCTAGTACAAATGACCATTTGAGATAAAAAAAAATTTGAGTTTGTAGCCTCAAGGCCATGTATTTTACTTTGTTGAAATTCCGTGGGAAACTTAGAAAAAGTAAGTAGTGAACAAGAGATTTGTACCAATTTGAGACTAGGTACTTCATTTGGATTTTCTGTGTTGAGGTTTCAATGTCTCTCTGTTCTTCTTCCTCTTTTCTTTCTCCCTCTTGGTTAGCTAACAGGTTTATGCCCAAGGCTTGGAAATTAGCTTCATACAATATTTTAGAGAATCCCTACCTCTTAATCAGTTTGGTAATTTTGATATCCATATCATATTCTTGAATATTAGTAATCCATTTTCCTCTCTTGCCTTCATTGTCACCCTGTATGAGAATATATTTGACAGCAGTTGTAGGGACATAAGTGATTACCTTTGATTGCAGGACATAAATGTGAAAGGCCTTCAAATCTTTGACCAGGGCATATAACTTTTTCTTCTAGGATATTGTATTTTAATTATGCATCTTGCAACACCTGACTAAAAAATGAAATTAGTTGCTCCTGTCCTTCACTATTTTTCTATAATAAAAAAAATTCCGCCTTGTTAGGAGAGAAAAAAGAGAAAATGAGGAATGACCCTTGATAGTTTGGGATAGCTAAGATTGGTGCTTCTACAAAATCCTTTTTTATTCTAATGAATGATTTCTAGGCTTCAATATTCCAATTGACCTCTCTGTCCTTCTTTAACATTTCTGTGATTTCTTTGAAAATTTCAGCATAGCTTGGTATAAACCTTCTTAGGAAATTTACTCCACCAAGGAAGACCTGAATTTCCTTCTTATTCCTTGGTAACGAAATATTTCTAATAGCCTCCACCCTTTTGGGATCAATCTTTACTCCTTCCTTTGCCACTGTATGGCCCAATAGTTTGCCCTTGCTTAAAGAAAATTGTGATTTCTTTGGGTTTAAGGACAAACCATATCTCCTACATTTTTGAAAAGTGAGTTGCAAGTGTTTGAGATGCTCCTCACCTGATGGAGAAAACAATTATTTCATATAGATAAATCAATATGAATTTATCTCGTTCTCCAAGGAATGTTATATCCATTTCCCTTTAGAAAGTGGTTCAAGCATTTATAAGGCCAAAATGTATTCTGGCATACATAAATGTTCCCCAAGGTGTAGTAAACACTATTTTCTTTTGATCCCTTGTGTGTACAATGACCTGGTTGTATCTAGAGAAACCATCCATCGTGGAAATCCTAGATGACCCTAGTACTTTATACACTATATAATCCATTTTATGAAAAGGGTAATTATCTTTTAGTGAGGCCTTAAAGTTATTATTGAAATCTACACATAGACTAATTTCCCCATTTTTCTTCCTGACAGGGACTAGATTTTCCACCCAATATGAATACCTCAAAGGTACAATAATATTAGCCTGTAGTAGCTTCTTCACTTCCTTTTCAATTGATGGGAGTAGCAAGGGATTGATTTGCCTAAGATTTTTCTTGTAGGGCTTCATTCCAACTTTTAAGGGAATTTTGTGTTGTATAACACTAGGGTTAAAGGTCTTCAAATCATCATACAACCAAGAAAACACATCCATATACTTATTATAAAGATAAATATATCTCTGTTTGTAATGTTTCGGGACTCCTTTAGCTAACTTAATGACAATAGGATTTGCTTCTGCAACAATATTAGAATTCTTCACATCTTCTTGAAGCTCTTGTTTATTTGGCTTAGTAGCCATGTCATTTGAGTTAAACGACCTCTAAAATGGAACCAACCCTTTGGGTATGGTATTTCCCTTTAATTGTTATATTCTGTGATGAGTAATTGATACCTCCCAAATGACCTATTGTTCATCTTTCATATTTTCATGCTCCTGTTCAATCATTGAGTTTGAGAATTCCCCAATAACCTTGACAAAATGTTGGATCTATTCCTCATCCTAAAAAGCCTTTCAATACTTCACATTATATGGTACTGAAGGCCTATATATGACCTCAACTTTGTATCTGAGAAAGGGGTTTTGGGGTGGGGTTTATAATTTCTAGCAGCAATTGCTAATGAATCAACCATCCTATTTTGCTAGCTAGGTAGAAACTAAATATTGAATGCTAGGAAAAAGTTTTCAACCAAATCCCATACCTTGTTCCTGTAAGACTTCAATCTTGGATGCTTGGTTTGACATTGATTCTTTACTTGTTTCACCACCAGCTCAGAATCCCCAAACATAGTCAAACACCCAATATTGAGGTTTTTAGTAGCTTGCAACCCCAACAACAATGCTTCATATTCAACAATGTTATTTGTGGCCTCAAATTCTAGCTTGAAAGAAAAAGGAATAAATCTACCTTCTGGGGATACCAACAACGCACCTGCTACATTACCTTCCCTAGAAATAGCACCATCAAAATATAATTTCCATGCCTGATCATGCTCAAGTAACTATCTACCCAACTAGGGCAGAAAGTTTCACATGGGTGTCTCCCATTATTTGATCATGTTCCTATAGTAGAAAGTATGAAAAATACTTTTCCCTACCATACACATGAGCATCATTTGAACAATTTTCTTTTGTATATATCTTTCCAAATATGGATTATCTGTATAATCAACATTCATCTCCCGCAAATATTAGAATGGTATCATATGTTAGATAAATTTTAATAGACCCCCCAATTTTCATTCCCCATGACCTGGGAAAAAGCATACCAAATCTTACAGGGATGTCAATAACTACAATATCCATTACTACACTCTTCACTTGGATTTGAGCCAAATTGGGCACTAGATCTTTGATGATACCCAGGCACTTTAATCTTTTAGAATCAAAAGAATTAAGAATTTTATATGGTTTTCTTATCTATATACCTAATTGTTCCATTACAGACAATGGCATTAAATTATGAGAGGCTCCTAAGTCGAGCATGCAGTTGTGCAACAATAGATCGTGAATCACCAAGCTAACATAGAATGGAGGAGTGGAAGGGTCCTGCTCCTCCACATGCATCCAAACACAACCATGGGCATTTCTTATTGCATATTAAGGTAATATTAGAGGGGGGTGGTGGTCGGTGAACTCATGAACTAAGAAACTCGTGATTTATAACTATGTTGTTTCAATAATTTGGTCAAAACAACAACTATCTTAACTTTCTTTAGTTGTTTTTGAAGATTAAAAAGAAGACGGATTGCTATCAATTTTAACTAACCTAGAAGGTTATTTGTTTTCATTGCAGATTGGATTCATTTGCATTGACATTTTCTCTATTTTGGAGGCTCCATACTCAGGGGGAATGAGATTGGAGGAATCTCTTTTAGTCAGTAAGACAGGGTTGACCAGTTTCTTCCCTTTATCTGCTGGGTTAGTGGACTTGGGTTAAGAATTTATTCATTCTGATATTGCACCATGGACTTTTTTCTAGATGATCTCAAATCATATTTCCTGTGTAAATGGGCTTGCATGAAGTCAAAAAACTATTTGCAGTAAATATCTATCTCATCATCATCGAGTGGGACATCCAAATACTCCCCTTCTCTTTCATGTACTTCAATGTCATTTTATCCCTCTGAGAGACAAGAGAATTGGTTTTCTTGCCCTTTTATAGTATCTTCAACATTCTCCATAGGGTCATATTCTAAATATAAAGGAGGCTAAATCTAGCCCTGATGATCCTTTCTCTCCCTTTGCAAGAGTTGTAAAGTTGGCCTCCTATAGTGGGGGTTAAAGTTCCTATTGGGAGCTTGTTGATTTTGTCGAGGAGGATTTTTTCTGTCCAATTCCAAATTTACAAGTTTTTTAGAAAAATTCCTTATCAGCTTGTTCATCTCATCCAACTTCTATTCTTGGGTTTCTTTAACCTAGCCTGAAGAACTAGCTTCATCCTTTCCCCTCCTCCTATCCCCATATTCTGTCTTCCTTTCCAATTTACAGTGGACATGAATTTTGCTTCAACTTCCAGAGAATCTGTCTAAATTTTATCGAAAATATGAGATTTTCTTTCCCTAAGAGTAAACCCAAAATCTGGTCCAAAGGCTCTAGCAAAAAGCACTTTAGCAACTGCTAGCGGAAGTTTAATTTTAGTAGGAAGGATGTTATATAGTTTATTAAACCTCTTTATAAATTCTGAGACATCCTCATTATGTTTTTTCTTCATTGCATTAAATTCTGTAAGAATATACCCATGGTCCCTTTTCTCCCCCCACTTCTGCATGAAAGAGTTCTCCATTTCCTCCCAAGTGTTGATTGAGGCATTTGGTAAGGTCTTAAACCATTTCTTGGCCTCCTGTTATACCACCATTTACCACTCTTGGTAGATCTGATTCTCTAGTTATGGCTTAGGGTAACCCTTCCTTCCAGACTTGGTCCAAAATCTAAAAAACGGTGTTTTATTTCCTATACGCTACTTTGCCTTGTGATAAAGGCATGTACACGTGAGTCAGCATATACCCAACCCACGTACATGTGTTAAACACTTTAAAAAAATAAGTTTCTTTAAGTTCAAGTAGAATTCATGGGTTTTACCTATTACTCACTTCCTATAGCCTATGGCCCAACTCTTTCCCAATTGAAAAGACTATTTTGGAGAAGTATAAATAAACCTCCATGGGAAGGCCTTAAGGGAGAAGAGATGAGATATCGATACTATAGTGAGATTATCCCTAATCAAGTTTGACAAAATCCCTATGCCTGTTGCACTCCCCAAAGTTTCAGGAAACCCTTGTTTCCTTGTTGGATATATCCTTCATCTTTCTTGAGATATCCTTGTGTTGGTGATGGAGGAAGATTGTTGAGGCAGGGAAAGGAGGGATCCAGAGGATGGTTCCGCTTGGAGGTGGAGAAAGACTTAGGTCATATTTCTCCACCTTACTTGCAGCTTACTTCAATAAAGAAATGTTTTTTAGTTCCCGATATTAAACATGTTTATGCATTGATTTATATTGTAGTTCGCTTATGAATCTTATATTGATGCGTAATTGTTCATTCATTTATATGATCTAAAGTTAATATCATGAATATGCTTCATGTTTCTACCGTTGTCTATGTTTCATTTGAATAATTTTTTCAAAGACATCAGGGGAAGCTAAGGGTTTGCACCTTGTGGGATCTACTCAAACATACGACCTTTAGGTAAGGACACTCCTGCACAGTTCAGTAGAATAAGAATTTAGGTTGTTTTCCTGAGCATTTCTTGTTGTTGTTTTCTATCCGCTCTATTGGGGTTTTCAACCCAAGACCCTAGGGTGATCTCACCCGCAACAGAATTGGTGACTCCGCTAGGGATAACATTCTTATTATTCCTAGTTTGGGTTATTTGTTCTCAATCAGGATTCATTTTCTTGATTTCTTGCTTTTACAGTGTTGTTTGATTCATTAGTGTCCCAGGAATCAAGTCTGATCTTCTTGATCAGACTAAACCTGGATTTTTGTTTTTTCCTAATTGAGCTTTTTATATGTTGTTTTCTTGGATTAAAATCAAGTATACACATAGGTTTTCTCAAGAAGACTCGCGTATATGTGAGTTTCTTGTATTAGAAATGTGTGTGCACACTTCTGTGTCTTTACACAGTCGCGTATAGAATTTTTTGAGTTGTTTTTTCAAATCTCTTTGCCCAGGTAGGTCTCTTTCCTGGTGATTTATGCTATTGTATGGTCATCTACTATATGGAGAACTCAATTTTCCTACAATCTTTCTTTTTCAAAAGATCCTTCTCACTGAAAAGCCTAGTTGGCCTAGGATTGCTTCTTATGCAAGTTTGTGGTTTGTGTCTTGGGTTTAAGACTTTTGTTTGATGTTCTTGGATGTTCTAGTTTTCCAGAACAAGAAAATGATTTTGATTTCATTTGTAGCCCAGATTTCAAGTTTCCTTGCTTTGCTTTTCCTTGTTTGATTGGCCTAGTTGCTTTTTGTGCTTTTATGAGAGTCATTTTTGGCAATTTTGAAAGTTTTTATTTCTGGACATTTTGTTGGTTTGCCGAAATCTTTTGCTACTGTTCAAGATCAGTTTGTGCAAGTTTGTAATCTCTCTTATTTCAAGTTTCATTTATCAATGAGTTTTATAACTTGCAATATTTAAAGACTCCTTGTGCTTATTTCTTGATCTTTCGAATTTTAGTAGTGCTTTTGAGACCTCAAAAAGTTGCTTTTGTTTCCTTAAAAGAAAAAACACAAAAACATTGCTTTTGTTTTTCTTTTTCCAAGATTTTGGATTACGGTTTCCTTTGTTTTGTTGTTGTGACCCAATTGGTTTCTGTTGCAATTTGTTCTCCTTTCTTTGGAGAGATATTGGTTTTTAATTTTTTCCCTCTTCATTACCAAGTTGACTTAATTGACTCTATAAAGAAGTGTATTTGCTTACAAGTGTTGTTTAGGATCTTGCATCATCATTTTAACTTGCATTAGGTTAGTTTGCATCTGAAGCATTTTTAGTCTTCTTAGATTTTGTGTGTGTGTGGATTGTTTCAGAAAAGAAAAGAAAAATATTTTGCTTATATATAAGTTTTCGTAGAACCCAAGTAGAAATCACTCTTCATCAAAGAAAATAACTGCATGCATATAGATATTTTTATATTGTTTTCTTTTGCGTCATAAAACATCATCAATTTCACTCTCGTAATTTCCCCTGAATTAAAGAACAACTATATAAAATCCAGTGATTTAGTAAAATGTACTAGAACTTTTATTTTTGTCATTAACAAACACCAACAAGTTTAGGTTCATTAGGGCCTTGGAATAGGTGAGTGGAGAGTTAACTCTCCAAGGCCGCTCAAATTATAAAACTTAGAAGTTGAATAATGAGCGAAATCCAATATCACTAGAAAGACCAGGAAAGCTCTATGACTGGAAGTTAAGCACAAGGGAGAGTGAAGACAAGGAAGAGAGATACCCCCTCTCCTACTTGTTGGATCCTACCTCATGATTGTTCTGCCCGACTTTTGATACGAGTTGGTATCCATAGTTTCCTTTCCTACTGTTACACAACATTTTGTCACTATCCCTAGAGGACCTCTATAGTGAACCCGACATGCTTTCCAATCATGAAGAAACTCTCAATATATCCCTCTTCATGAGCAAAATAATTCCCCTTTGCCTCATTTCCCAAGAATCTTCCTTGTATCCTAGTTTACAAGACTGGTACTACTGACTAGTTTCCTCCTTGCGCTGATTTGCAAAGATTAAAACTAGCCCTATCACCATATGGAGCGACTGAGCCCTTTTCTAGTTGCGTTGATCCTCTTTTGGCAAGTTTTTTCAATATGGAGTCGAAGCTTCCAGCTCTAGAATCTTCATAACAGAAGTCTGGTAGATGGTTGGGTTGGATGGAGCCGAAGAAGTCAGTTCGGGATCCTTCCTCCTATTAGGATGGAACAAACTCAAGGGATAAGACCTTGTCCCATGATGGGAGGAACCATCTCCCATCCATCCAAGCTATATAAACCTCTATTTTCCCAAGCTAAACTAGTTTTGGAGTGAGTTTGAATGATCCACAAGTCATCTATATGCTTGTAGCTTTCTAGTGCATGTTTGAGGGAGATTAATGTGTTTTGGTTTTGTTTGAGAGTAGAGGGAAGAGGCCTTAAAACTTCCATTGTTGGGGTTATCCATGAGATGCTAGTAGAAGTGTGGAAACCTGGATACGTTGGAGGAGACCAGCAACGTCAAGGCATTGGTTTTAATCTCTTTCTCATTTATATGAATACAACTATTGATTGATTTCCGACATGAAGTGCTATTTTACACCTTTATGGCTTAATTTTCCTTGACCTATTGAGTAGGCTGAATACAATATTGTATGTTATCATGTTTGTTATTGTTTTTTGTTTGCTTGTTTCAGGTATTCAAAGGAAGGAAATGAAAGATAGCTAGAGTGAGGAAGAAGGATCATCACCAAGAGGAATAGAATTCTAAGAGGTAGGCCCTCTTAATTGATTATAGCTTAAGGAGATTTTCCATAGATTGTTTGTTTGTGGCTAGACCCACTCTCTCACGCTAGAGGAATTGTTTGTGTCGGCACTGAGAATTTACCTGCACCACACCTAGGGATCGCATAGGTGGCTGCGGAGGGGAATCTCATCGCACCTAAGGCTGATGTTGCATCACATTTAATAGTACTTTCAGAGGGTACCCTTGCAAAGCTTGGGTTCTTGCATTGGAAAATACTATTGTCTGGAGGTCAGCATAATTGCTTCTGATACCTTCACTAGTAGGCTTGGGGCGTAATTACCTAGAATATTTTCGGAAGGCCCTTGATTTTGGCTTTCTTGTATTTTGGTGTTCATTTCTAATAATGTGGAGTGGAAATACTTGAAAGTAGTTTGATTGTCTGTATCTTTAGGGACTTTTAGAGAGTTCTCTTTTCTCCTAGTTGGCCTAGTCTTACAACTTTTTTGAGTCTTCAAGTAGATTTCTTAGAAATAATTGAAAGTGGCTGATCGATTGACTCATCGTTCTAGGAGACTCCATGGGCTTTCACCTACGAGTCCTGAGCCTTCTCCTTGAATGCGAAGGAGTAATTCTACCAGAGGTTTTCAAACAATGGCAGCATGCGCTTCGGAGATCGATCCTTCGTTTGGAGTTATTGATTCACAAGATAAACCTGGTACAAGTAGAGAGTTAGAGAAAAAAACTCCAGTTCTTTCTCATGTCCTCTTCCAGTCGCAAGACGTTATTGAGGTTGAAGAGATTCTTGAGTCTATTTTGGCTCCTAATTCTCCTCTTCCTCCTGATCATCTAGACGTTTTATTATATGTCAGAACTCCGACCAATAGGCCTTCGAGCCCAAGTTTATATCGATGTTTTCCTTCGATGATCACTTCTAGAAGCATGGAATCCATGATGAGTTCTATGTGTATGAAAACTCCTGTATTCGTACAAGAAGGAGGAACAATTTCTATACCTTCTGTTACTCCTAGCACTGCTATATTTGATTCTATTTACATTCGATATTCGAGTGGAAGTTCTCAAGCTGTTGCCTCTAGCATTGGCTTTTTTCCCTTTTGGAATGCCGACCAGCACGATTCCTTTAGTTCCGTTAAGTACTCCATCAGTTTCCTCCACATCCATGGAAAGTGGATCAGCTTCTTTTCAGGGTTTCCTATTTAGGGGTGGTTATATACCACACTCCAACCCATCTCTGGGATCAATACCTTTTTCCTTTATGGGTCAAAGTTATAATCTATTCAAGGTTGGACAAACCCATGGTTAGTGGGTTAGGAGCCGAGAATCGATCTTATTTTGGCCAATAAGAGAATATGTCATATTATTTTGTCAGTTCATTCCAAAACATTTCTCCCTATGCTAATGCATGGAACCCTTACCAAGGGCTCTTTACTCCTTTTAACACTTCTCTAGGGGGAAACTTTAATAGTTACGAAAGTTTCTCAGTAGGAGTTGGTCAAACTCTAGTTTTTTCTAGACCACAAGGAGTTCCTTATGGTTCAGTTGGGTCTACGAGTTATGCAACCTGGTGCCTTTACAAATCTAGGCCATTCTTTTGAGAACATTGGGAGTTCCACCCACACCGGGTGGAATCCTTAGGGTCCTCCGTGACTACCTTTTCTAGTAACGTTGAACATGCCAAATATTTCTAAATTGACTAATGATATGATTAGGTATAGCCTAGTTTGGCCTCCGGTACCAACCAAACTTCACTTAGATATACCTAAATTTGAAGGGAAAACTGGTGAAGATCCAGGTGACCATGTAACCACTTTCCACTTATGGTGTTCGTCAAACTCCCTGATAGACGATTCAATTAGGTTGAGATTATTTCAATGTACCCTAATTGGGAATGTGGCTAAGTGGTACATAGAACTTCTAGGGGGAACCTTCACTTCTTACAATGATTTGGATACTATATTTTTGAACCATTTTCAATTGGCTATCCGATATGATGCTAGAACTAAGGTTCTAGCTAATTTCCATCAGGATCAGGCAACTCACATTTCGGATCATATCCAGGAATGGAGGAGAAGGAAGAGGCTCATTAAAGCCGATATTCCACAAGAATTCCTTTTTGAATGGTTTCTTAAATCATTACAACCTAAGATCTCTAAGGATGTGTCCCTCTCCAGTGTTTTCACCAAAGAGCAGGCTATTTTCAGAGCCCAACAATTGGAACTTATATATTCTCAGTCTAGGGTTCTTCAAAAAATTCTACCTAATTCTCCTAGATCGAAGGTTGATATAGCCAAACCGAAGCCAAGTCCCCATGTCGACAGGCTAGTCAGATCGATTGATGCTAACATGGCTAACCTGCTAAATCAATTACAATAATTGTCTTTATAAATTGCTTCTTCTATGCAGACATTGTCGTCTGTATCTACACCTTCCCAACCTACATCTATAAATGTCATCCAAACTTATAACCCCAAAGGAAACCAACAATTTGATGGGAAGAAGAAAGGGTAGGAAAAATAGCCAGGATGGAAAGCACAATGCAAACAATCCCGACAATGATGTCGGAGGGGGTAAGAAAGAGTCCAAGAAAAAAGTAAAATTTCCATGCAAGTTATGCAATGGAGATCATTTAACTCATCTCTACTCTAAGATCCAAGACGCTCATCACTTATTAGTGTAGCAGGGATCTTGTAGCTCCCAGGATGTCCTCACTAACCCTTGTCCCCAAGGGTAGCAATTACTTGTTGACACGAACTCTAGTATTGGTACCCCCACAAGGGGTAATCAGGAAGGGGATCATTCATCAAATGTCTACATGATGAGTTCACATATCGACATCGCTACGTGATCATGTGATTAAGGTGAATCAAAATCATCTAAGGCTAAGTCTGCTTCCGATGCTTTAGAACCACTCCATATTGAGAGGCCCTCTATTGAGTCTATACCTCAAATGCCAAAAGGCTCTGCAAAGCACTCGACAATTAACCCTAATGCTAGGGCAGCCCATAGCTACTTGATTGTAGAAGATCTAGCTCAGAGTCCTTGTGCGATGTTAGCATTAGAGGTACTATAGTCATGCCCTACTTAGAGGAGTGCATTACTCTCGACAATCAAAGCAGTAGATCCAAAAATTTCTCTTGTGCTTACTTTTGATATTTCAAATGTCAAAAAGAGACTCCCGCATCATATGGATTTCTAGATAAAGTCCACATATCAAAAGACCAACATCTTTTGAACTGTTATAAATGAAGGAGCTTCCACATGTGTGATGTCCATGTCATGTTGGAAGGCCATTGGATCGCCTCAAGCTGTTCCTTCACCTAGTCTATTGACGACAATTGATGGACATTCTCATAAGCCACACGGGATTATTCCAACCTTTCCCATCTGTGTTGGGGGAAAGGGGGTAAATATTGAGGTAGAAATAGTCGATGCAAATCTGGATTACTACCTCCTTTTAGGAAGGAATTGGATTTATGAGATGGATGCCACAGTATCATCATTATTTTGCATCCTTTGTTTTCCCCATGAAGGGAGAATCGTAAAAGTTGATTAGATGGATTATTCTACGGGTGACTCCCACACATATTCTGCATCTACTGGTCCATTATTGGACAATCGCAAGAAACCTATAAAGAATTAAGGAGTTGGAATGTACTCTTCCTTAATGGGTACTTTTGATCTTCCCGCTCCTATAGCTAGAATCAATGTTATTTCCTCCTCCAAGGGACCTTCTCGAATAGAGTTCTTTCGAACTCATTATTTTTCAGACCCTTGGACTTTACCCTCATCTACCACCACATTAGATGGAGGGCAGGTAGGTGGAATGGCATGTCCTATGTCTGCAACATAAATTTTGTATCAGTCTATTGTTAACTCTGCAGACTCCCATCCTACGCCTTTCTCACCAGAGGAGTTAGATGGAGATGTGGCTCCGACCTGAACCCTCGATTCAACTTCGGATCAAGATTGTTGAGATACTATATTACCATCTGAGGAAGAAATTCTAGAAGCAATGATTGGCGTTGATAGACCATGGGATGACCTACATCATCGTTCATATTTCCTCCCTCATTTGCAAGAAATTGAGTCTAGTTTGTCGAGTCCTTATACTAGTGATGTTCATACAATTTTAAATACTTTGGCCCCAACATAGGTTTCTACCGAAGGTAATATGTTTTTTATCTCACAAACTGTACCAGTGAACATCTATAGGAATCCTAATATAATTGAAAATGTCTTCATTGGAGCTGACTGTTCCCCTGAATAAATTCAAACTTATACCAATCTCTTCAAAGAGTTTTGTGATGTGTTCGCTTGGTCTTATGGGGTAATTCTTGGAATAGATCCATCTATATTCCAGCATGAGATCAAGACATATGAAAATTCTAAACCTATTCATCAAAAACTTTGACTAGTTAATCCTAGAAAAGCAACATCTATCAAAGTTGAAGTCGAGAAGCTACTAAAGGCAGGTTTCATATACCCCATTCCTTTAACTGAGTGGGTCTCTAATGCAGTTCCCACAGACAAAAAACAAGGAACGATTAGAGTATGCATTGACTTTAGGGATCGAAATAAGGTTTGTCCGGAAGACAATTACCCCATGCCCTTTATTGATCCAATTATTGATGAATGTGCGGGTAATGAAATTTTTTTGTTCATGGATGAATTCTTTTGTTATAATCAAATTACTATCCGTCTAGAAGATCAGTACAAGTCAGCATTTATTTGTCCTTGGGGTACTTTTGTATACAAAAAGATGCCTTTTGGCCTCAAAAATGTTAGAGCCACTTTTCAACAGGCCATGTCTTATGATTTGCATGACATCAAGCATGTTATCAAAGCATATCTGGATGATTTAGTTTCTCATTCTCAAAATAGAATAGATCATGCTAAGCATCTTCGGTTGATCTTTGAGTGGTGTCTTTTTTATAAAATCCAGTTCAATCTGAATAAGTGTGCTTTTGTAGTCACATTTAGTCGATTGTTAGGATTCATCATGTCAATGGAGGGGATTTGTGTAGATCCCTTCAAGGTTGAGGTAATACTTTAGTTTCCTCCCCTGTCTTCCATACGTCAACTTCAAAGTCTCCAGGGAAAAGAAAAATTTCTTCAGGAGATTTATATCTAGTTATATGGGGTCTCATTTGTATGGGATGATTTCATGAAACGATCTTTTGATGCTTTGAAAAAATCAGTAACCTCTACCCCATTGTTGAGTCCACTTGATTATAGAAGAGATATCCTCTTGTATCTCCCTATAGCAAAATCAACCATAGGTATGGTTCTAGTTCAGGAAGATGATGCCTTATGTGAGCATGTAATCTACTATCTAAGTCGAGGCTTGGTAGGTCATGAACTGTGTTATTCTTCCATCGAGAAATTAGCTTTGGAAACTATCCATGCTATCCAATGACTTCGGCATTACATTCTACTTCGAAAAACGTTCGTATTAGCAGCCATCAATCCATTTCAGTTTGTTCTCAGTAGGTGAGTGATTAGGGGCAAATATAATAGATGGATTGTCATTTTTCAAGAATTAGATCTCAAATTCATGTCGGCTAATTCTAAGAAATATTTAGTATTTGTGGAGTTGATATCAGAGCTACCTTGTGAGGAAGAAATTATACACGAGGAAAGTTTTCCTGATGAAAATTTATTTCTTATTTCCTCACAAGATCCTTGGTATGGGGATATCATTATATATCTCCAGACTTCAAAGTTTCCACCTACTTTTTCCAAGGACGAGCGTAGAAAGTTGCGTCACCTCGCTAAGAATTATGTTATTATAGGTGACACATTATATCGTCGTGGGATTGATTCAATCCTTAGGCATTGTTTAACCTTGGAAGAAGCTGAGTCATTTATTAATGATTTCCACAGTGGAGCTTGTGGCAATCATTTATCTGGGCTTGCAACAACCCAAAAAATTTTGCGAGCAGGCTACTTTTGGCCTTCGATCTTCAAATATTGTATTGAGGTGGTCAAAAGATGCCATCCTTGTCAGGTCTATACTTGAAAAATGCACGCACATCTAGCTTTGCTTTTCCCTGTTATCACCATCGGTCCTTTCACGAAATGGGGCATTGATTTTACTACTTGTAATCCACCTTCGACAGGAAATCACAAGTATATCATTGTGGCTATAGACTACTTTACGAAGTGGGTTGAGACCATGCCTGCTTTTAATAATGATAGTGAAACAACAGCCTTGTTTCTCTTCAATCAAGTTATTTCCCGGTTTGGTATTCCTAAAGAGATTGTCACTGACCATGGCAATCATTTCCAAAATCAACTGATGTCCGAATTGGATCTCAAGTTGGGTTTCTGGTAGGAGCATTCAGCTCTGTACTATCCTTAGGCCAATGGGCAGGTTGAAGCTATGAACAAATCGCTTAAATTCATCCTACAAAGGACGATTAGCAAAGCTAGATATAATTGGCACATCATGTTGTACCCGACACCTTGGTCATACTGGATGTTAGTTAAGACTGCCACTGCTTTACTCCTTTTCAACTGGTTTACGGGATGGAATCTATCTTTCCTGTTGAATGTGAAATTCCTTCTCTTAAACTAGTTTTTGAACTTCTTCAAGAGACTTCTAGTCTTCAAAAGTGCCTCGTTCATTTGGAGCATCTTGATGAGCAGCATTGAGATGCTGCCACAATAAATGAAGCCCATAAAAAGAGGGTAAAAACTCAATACGATATAGTTGTTCGTCCTAGAATTTTTTTTTGAAGGTGACCTTGTCCTGGTCTATGATCAAGACAAAGACGCCTTGGGGGCAAGCAAGTTTAAGTCTATGTGGTACAGTCCCATTATTGTCAAGCGAGTTTTGAAAAAGGGAGCTTATGAATTAATTGACCTTGAAGGAAACAAGTTGGCAGAGCCCAAAAATGGGCTCTACCTTAAGAAGTACTTTGCTTAGGCTTCAACCAAGCACTTACGTGTTTGTATATGCTGTATGTTTGTACATATACATCTATCAGTTTTAGTGATGTCAATTTTTTTGATCTTATTTGGTAGGTATTGATGGGCGATTCAATATATTTAGGGTTTGCCGATGGTGCGAGTAGGCATACCCGAAACCTTGCTTCTGTAATGTGGGTGATTTATTATCCATCTGGCCAGTTGATGGTTTTGAGAGGAGTATGTATCAATCAGTCCTACTTTGAATAATATTGTAGAATATACCATTGTTATTAATTTACTATCTGAAGCTATATCTCTTGATATTGATTCGTTAGTGGTTTATCTAGACTCACAATTAGTGGTATCTCAGCTGAATAACATTTATTGGGTACGAGATCCCTATTTGTATCGCCAATTTATGAGAGTGCGATTTTTGCAACGAACATTTGATTATATCACATTTGTTCACATTCCACGATTGGAAAATTCCTTAGCAGATTCTATTTCTAATAAAGCATTGGATTGGCATATAAATCATTCATCAAATTAGAAAACATAAAAAATAATCGAAATATCATCTGTATATATGATCATCATAAAATCGTTTGTATATAGATAGAGTGTTTGTGTCCAAAATAATATACAAAGAATCAAGACAAAATGCCCTACAAAATTTGGGCTTATGCCCATCATCATGTATAATCATAAAAAGATCTTATCATCTATCTATCTAGCTCAAGATGAGCAGATAGAAAATAACCGAAATAGTCACACCCAGTCCCATGGTAGTACTACCACGTGACGTTGCATCTCCTCTAGTAAGTCATCTATGGCTATCGTGGGTACTTGGTGAGTCAGTCTCACCAAGTTCCTCTGAACTGCATGGAGAACTCTCTCAGTCTCAGCTGCAGCCCCTTCGGCATCTCTTCCACGACACCTATGTCAAGGAAATCCATTAGGTCTCATTGGTCCCACATCTAAAACATGATAAATATATTTTGTAAGTGTCTTGTCTCATCAAAAATATTTTTAGTTCATTTATATTAAAAATCCAAAAAAATATTAAAAAAATAAAAATTTCAAAAAATATTTATACCTATGGCACCCCATGCTACATTTGGTGGCAATAATAGATCCAGAACTCCCCGGAAATCCATTCTGGCATAGGGGTAGTCGTCGACTGCAATGACCGCACCATCAAAAGTCATCATCAAAAGTCATCCTAGGGACCGCACCACCCCCTAAGCGTTTCATCAAGTTAGACCATCTACCCATCCATGGATCCCTTGGGATACTAATGGTAGATAATACCTTGAGTCGAAGCCTAGGTACTTTCTGAAAGAAGAACAAGCATAAGATAGTGCCATATCTGAAATTCTTTGTCTAACCCTTCTGAATGGAGGTGAGTTGGTTCTTCATGTTGGTCAACAAAAGTGTGCACCTTTCAAAGACAGTAGTGAGAAATTCCACTACTAGGCTCATGGATACACATTAAGCCTGATGTAAAGCAGCAAAACTGTTTACCCTGGAAATGGTAAATAGTAGGATTTTCAAGGATAAACTCTCTACATGCTTGATTGGAATCTGACTTCCAATATTTTCAGGATGGCCAGGACAGTATATGCAGACGTATTCTTCCACACTGAGACTCTCTCTCATCCTTCTAGTAGAATGCATTGTCTCTCCTCATAGAGAAATACTTGGGATGAAATATATGTCTTCTATCTCAATCCTCAAGGGCATCTTATCAATCATGAATTCATCATCTTCTGCACTCCAATAATGAATTAGAAACTCAGAAAATCAAGTATTCACCTTCATGTTTGGAATTTTAAAGAATTTTAGCAAGCCACAATGTCTCAAAGCATCTAAGGCATTTGGATCCTCCATCACTTGGTTATCAATGGAACTATGCTCCCTTTCACGCTAAGTAATTGTCATCCTGCCCAAAAAAGTTGTTTCAAATCATTAAATTCATGTTTAAAATTTTTTACTTGTGCACACGCAAGTTCCCTTTTTACACAGTCGCATGTAGGGCCCTCATATACGTGGGTTACATGTATTCAACCCATGTGTACGCAAAGCTGAAATTTTTAACATATTTTCCTACAGTCAAAATTATGAAAAAACATATGAAAAATATAAAAAATGATTAAAAGCATGATTAAAGGGTTACCTGGAAGTTTTGGAGCAATTTGAACGGTTGAATTTGACGAAGGTGGTTTGTTTGATTTTTTCTCCACAACTCCTTTCTCAAAACACAAATGACAAAAATGTGAGTCCATAAGTCCTTATATATGTTGAAAAATGAAAATTATTTTTTCAAAAGTTGATTTTTATCTCATGGATTTTCTGACCTTTTTGGCTTGGAGTGTTGGGAATGGGTTATCTTTACAGAAAATTTTGGAGACTTCTTGGAGAAATTGCTTCGATCCCATGACCACAAACCTATTATGGTAGGTATTGTTTTCTTACTGGCATATAGGTTAGGGAATACCACTCTCCGCTGCATTTTGCATCCTAGCCTCCATATGGTGATATTTTTGCCATAGGGTCCAGCCGATTGTGTCTTGATTCATAAACCATTTCACTCACCGAATTTAAAATCATGACGCGATGGTAGAGTGAACCTTTACATGGGCATGTTAGTTAGATCCTCCCTGACATTTGTTGCCCATGCTACTACATTGAGTAGGCTCGAGAGTCCTCTTTAGTCCTGCCATGACTTGTGTGTTGAAGACCCATTCTCGTTCTTCTACTGTATTTTCTTCCCTTATACCCTAGAGGCTCCTTTGTGTTGAGTTGTATTGCTGCATTGCATATTGACTATTTGCACCTTTTGGCCTTGATCCAGCTTCACTTGGACTCGTGTTTAAGACACGTTTTGACCATGTCTTCTGCAAAATCAACGTTGAAAACACTTAGCCTCTGCATCTTGACGCACCATTTTACCTGTGGAAAGAACATTCTTTTGACTGTCATTGACTAGTTTTCACCACATTGCATTACACATAGGAATGTTCCCCTACCATGAACTAGAGCATATGCTTCTTTCCATTGTACTATACCATTGTTTTATTCTTTTTCAGGCTTCATATAAAAGAAAAAGACAAAAAAAAATTATATATCCCAAAAAAGAGCGGGAACGAGACATTATTTCCATATTTGATGGCAGCTAGAGTCAATTGTGTTGCCCTTGAACAAAGCACTCAAAAGTAAGTCTCTCCTCCATTAGGATGGGATTTAGTTTGACTAAGGAGAGCCTTAACCTTGTCATTGAGTCAGTACTCCTCCGATTGGTTACCTCTTCCAATCATATGGAGAGTTTGCTTATGCTTCCTACATGACAAACTTATACAAAGTTATCATATGCTCCCATGTAGTCACAATTGAGTCATGCTTTGGTTCAAGGGAAGTAAACCTAGGTCGGCCTCTCTGTAGTATCTCTTGACCTATTTTTCAATTGGCCATCCCTAATTGTCAGCGTCATGTTCGTTATCACATCAGCTATATTGGTCCTTTGCTTGTGCCGGTTTGAGAAGGTCTCCATTGACTTCTTTCTAGTGGGCCTTTCTCTTATCAACTACAAAAAATTTCTCTGAGGGCAGATCTAGAGCCGTACCCTAGCCCTATTTTCATTATTGATAGGTTACCTTATGCTCAGCATCGATTAGTATCATGGGTATTTGACTGATTGGTTTCCCTTGTGTTCGACATCAACTTTCATTATCACACATTGGGATTCATGTAGTGCCTTGGTTTCCATTTGACTTTATTGTTGGATTCCTTGCCTCTGTGTCAGCTTCCATTATTGGTTGGTTTAGAGGGTTTCTATCGTGCACAAGTTACATCTTGTGTACACTGGAAACGTTCTTCGGTTGGGTTACTACATCTTTGTTCATCTGATTCCTTCCACATTATTGGCCTATGGTTTACACTCGTGCTAGATTGATGAAGGATGCCTTAATGCCTTCCTTCTAGTGGATATTTTCCCATCGACTTCAGCTTATTTCTCTAGGAAAGAGATCTAGAGTCCATTTGGTAGTACCTTAGGGTTTGTAGTCATCAGTGACAGATTCCTTCACTATCGACAGTGGCAAAACATCATTGTCTCTTGATTGATAGATTCTTCCAACTGTTTGACTAGAACTCATTTATTTGCACTTGTTAGATTACATTGGGTACCTTGACTCTCATCATCATTATCGGTGAGTAGCCTCGTGTTTGTTAACGGTATACATCAAAGGCCGGTAATCAAACAATTTCTCACATGTTCAACTTCATATCATTTATTCCCATTGTGTAGAAATGTACCACAGTGGTCGGTGAAGACCTTGGGTTTGCATCAACATGTCTTGGTTCACTTGTCAATTTCTCATGTTTCTGCTAGTTAACACCGTCCACCTTATATGTTGCAGTTCCTTACAACGACATCCTATATTTTAGCACCCAAGTTGCCGTGTAGTGCTATTTATTCCACCATGTTGACTTGGTACTATTTGGACCATTTTCTTGACTTCATTGATCAACTTCATATTTCAGTATCATTGATCAGCTCTTTATATGTGATATTCAGACATGTACTTTCTTGATTATGATCAGATGATCCATTATGTATTTTTAGTTCCTTTATACTTGTATGCATATTGGATATTCTTTGGTACTTGACATGCAGACATGCTTTACTATTTTTGAGCATGGGAATGCTCGCCTCAGACAACATTTTATTTCTGATCTCTTTCGCTGGCTTGGTAGGTTGAATTCTAGCGAACTCCTCCTCAGTCTTGACCTGATTCCTTCTATACACTTAATACATTTCATCCATCATGTACCCCTTCTGACCTCATATATTAGGGGGCATCTATTATAGCACCATTTACCACTCTTGGTAGATCTGATGCTCTGATTATGGCCTAGGGCAACCCTTCCTTCCACACTTGGTCCAAAATCTAAAAAACAGTGTTTTATTCCCTATACACTACATTTACCTATGATAAAAGCATGTACATGTAGGTCAGCATATACCTAAACCACATACATGTGTTAAAACACTTAAAAAAAATAAATTTCGTTAATTTCAGGTGGAGTTCATGGGTGTTACTTGTTACTCACCTTCTATATCCCGTGGCCCAACTATTTCCCAACTCAAAAAACTTATTTGTAGAAGTATAAATAAACCTCCATGGGAAGGCCTTAAGGGAGAAGAGATGAGATAGTGATATTATAGTGAGATTATCCTTGATTGATTCTGACAAAATCCGTGTGCCTCTTGCACTCCCCAAAGTTTCAAGAGACCCTTATTTCCTTGTTAGAGACATCCTTCATCTTTCTTGAGATATCCTTGTGTTGGCGATGGAGGAAGATTGCTTAGGCCAGGAAAGGATGGATCCAGAGGACGATTCCACTTGGAGCTGGAGAAAGACTCGGGTTGTATTTCTCCACCTTACTTGTATCTTACTTCAATAAATAAATGCTATTTAATTCCCCATATTAAACATGTTTATACATTGATCTATATTGTAATTCGTTTATGAATCTTATATTGATGAGTAATTGTTCATTCATTTATATGATCTAAAGTTAATATCATAAACATTCTTTATGTTTCTACAGTTGTATATGTTTCATTTGAATAATTTTCAGGTTTCAAAGACATCAAGAGAAGTGGAGGATTTTCATCCTGTGGGATCTACTCAAATGTAGGACATCCGAGTAAGGACACTCCTGCATAGTTCAGTGGAATAAGCATTTAAGTTGTTTTCCTGAGCATTTCTTGTTGTTGTTTTCCATCCGCTCTATTGGGGTTTTCAACCCAAGACCCTAGGGTGATCTCACCCACAACACCTCCCCATCTAAATACTGAACGCAGAGTCTAAGGACTACATCCAAATATTCCACATTTAAATTCTCAACAAATGCATAGAAAACTTCTATATGTTTTTGGGCTGAAATATCATCCTCTCTGGTGAATATGGGGAGGTGTTTAAGGTAATCTTGTGGAATCCCATTCAAAATCTATTGCAATTTGAGTGGAGCATATTTATTAAGTAGGAAATAAGGGACAACCATTTTTTTGGAGTGGATGTGGTAGAAGATTTACCATAGGGTTTAGTTGAGGAGTTGTGTGGACAATACTTAACTGAAGTTGGGAAGGAGTGTTAATAATTCTCTGAGTCAGACTAGTAATAAGGATATCTTTGACTTCTTCAACTTTTGGGAAGGTATGGAATGTGAAAGGAGGTGAACTGACAAAATCTTATTTAGATTTGATTCTTGAGGAATATGAGTGAAGTAGTGGGCAATGCTCTTCTGAATACTCCAAAACTTTAGAAGAGGACTCAAGGTAGCTTATCTTAGCCTTTTGTGAGCTGTAAGCTGACACTCTAGGGATTGAGGTCATAGAAAGTGGAGTATTGGGAATTCTCCCCTTCCAAATTCTCCTGGAAATAATTCTTTCTAGGTAAAATACAAGGGGAGTATTCTATTGCGAAGTGTCAGAGAGAGTATGAGGTCTTTTGAAATCTAGGGTGATCAACTGAAGATTTATACAGTGGAGCCGCCAAGGTGAGAGATCTTCAACCCACAACCCCTTTTTCTCACCTAACCAAGGGGTGTACAAATGTCATACCCAGGGAAAATATTCTGATTCGTCCCCAACAATGATGCCAGAAGATGTTGTAGCTCTTAGAGACAACCTCCAGGTTGAGAAGAGGTTAGTGCCTAGGACATATTAGAGTGTTTGTAGGAATAGTCCATTAGCATTCAACATTCAAAACACATTATGAATTAGAAATGGTCCAAAATATTTTTCAAGGGGGGAGATTCAATTATTAACAAAAAAATCTAGTGAAGACTTAACATTAGGCTCTGGTGGCTAGCTTGCAGAAACACATAGTTCATTTAATCATTGTAGAATATATGAAATAAGAACGCGAGGAAGAGAAATTTAACACATAGGGCTTGTCACAAAATTCTATGCATCAAATTTCAGTAGAAAAACGAAGAGATGAAAATTGTAAATGATATTTAAGAGTACATGGAGCACATATTAAGGACATTATATCTCATTCATCACAGGCATCTTTGATCAAAATTAGACATAGATGAATCCTTAATTTAAAGACTACATTGAGTAACTACTATTACACGTCATATGATAATAAAGAAACACATAACTGAATAAACATAGTGGAGAGTACATACCACAGTCTCATACAACTAGAATCACCTTAACATTTTTATTAATTCACTGATAGAGCACATATTTTGTCTTCTTTCATTCACTGTTCAAGATCCCTTCGAAACAAAATTTATGAACCCTTCAAAAATATGTCATAAACAATTTTATAGGGTCTTAGGACAAGTACCCCTTACAAAACTATGTCATCTTGATCTTACAATGATTTCCTCACAACAAAATTGTGTGAGTGTGCTACTTGCACAATTGTACTAACTAAAACCTGACTAACTTGATTTCATTCTTGAAAAGGAAAATTCACAAAAACATAATAACACTCAAGTGTCATGATTCACACGATCAAAATAGCTTCATCACTGTTGCAATTCCTCAAGAGGAAAAGATCCTGGCTCAATGACACGAAGTCGTGGTGGATTGATGAACTAGTCACTCTTTTGCCACAATGTTGGGCTTGGTAGAGGACAACTAAAGAAATTATGATATGCAATCATAAGGCTAGTGAACCCTGCATAATTTGGCTTGGTGTGAAATAAGGTCATCACCATCTAGAGAAATTGGGAATCCCTCCTCAGATAGTTCACTACTGTCTTTCGCTTCAAAGGAGTCACCCTTTCTTGTAGCCTCTACTAATAGTTGATTGTATTGCTCCCATTGGATTAGTTCTCCTACAAGATCCCAACAGCTGGGAAATCTAGCTCTAACCCTCTGCTTGAAATCTGAGACAAAAGTAGGCACATCTTTTAGAACTTTTTCTAGACATTCCTAGACCTTGGTTGTAGAAACTTCCTACTGAATCATATTGGAGACTTCCAGGATTGAAATTACTCGGTCCACAATATATATAGTCCTCAACTCACTGGTTTGATTTTCATTAATATACTAGATGCATTTTCTAGTTGTCTCAATAATTTTTCCATCCTCCTCCTTGGCTCATAGAATGAGGAACTCATGATATTTAACAACATTTTTCTGTTTTTCCATCAAAGTTATATTCCCTCATTTTCCTTTCACTTCAGTTATTATTTCATCCCATATCAGCTATTTGTCTCGGAGGAGGAGCATGTTACCTTTCAGCGTACTTTTTCACTCAATAATTTTTTGATTTGGATTTTATAGATTATTATTGATTTGCTTTGTGTTACTCCTTGTTGTCTCCACCTTTTTCTCCTTTTGTGCAAGAGAACACTTGGTATTTTCCAAGTCCACCTGTACTTTCTTGAGTTCACCTTCAGAGTGATTTAATTCAGTGAGAGACTTAGTGAGAAGTTTGGTTGGATTTTGGGGATTCTCAGGTTCAAGCACTACATAAATATGATAGTCAATCCTTTGTTGGAGCTCTGCTACTTATTGCTTGAGGGCCACCACTTCATTATTTTTGTTTATCAATTCTTTAGCTAGAATCTCCTTTTCTCCTTGCACTTGTGCTAATTCCTTGGACTGCACATGTTCACTAGTAGGCATCTTCAACTTATGCCTCAGGTCTTGGATCTTAGCATGTGAACTCTAAATAAGAGTTTCCATTAGAACCTTATCTTTTGGGTTCACTCCCAGCTTGATAATCAACTCTATCAAGTTCTCATTTTGTAAATGGAGAACTCTAGAGTTAGCTCTCTCTTGCTTTAGATTTGTGGAAGCCTTCTCTAGTAGCTTCTCAAATTTGTTGATCGTCATAGCATTTCAGCTCAGTTCATTATAAAGCATCTCTCCCACCTATCTATGATTTATTTATTTATTTTATTTTTTATTTTTTATTTCATTTTTTTATTTTTATTTTTATTTTTTATTTTTTATTTTTTATTTTATTTTTATTTTTATTTTTATTTCTTTATTATTTTTATTTATTTATTTATTTTTTCTGGTAGAGGGACACTAGTCATGTCCAGTGATACATCCATAGTCCTAAAATATGATCCTGATGGAAGGGACTGTGCCGAGGGGTGATGTAATGAAAAATTCATTTGATTTCTCTTCAGGTCCATGGAAACCAGAAGTCTATTCTGGAAAGGGACCGAATTTGATGCTAACTACTAATGTATATCCTCTATGATCCTCTTGTTTCTTTCTTCTATCACCTTCATTGTTGCCCAACTAGGTCATGTTGTTGCTGAGCTCCCAACAGAACTTAGAATTGCTACCTCTGTAGATGTGGAGGTAGAAGCTTGCAGTGGGTCTTATAATGTCACTTTGAAGCCTCATTGGTCCAGGTTTTTCTTAGCTAACCTCCTCTTGATCTCCTAGCCAGTTAGTTCTTGGATTTTGGCCCTTTTTCTGGAGTGATTTTCCTCCACCTCAACATCTCTAGTATCTTCCACATTTCTCTTCTAAGCTTTATCCTTTTAAGTCAGAGTCTCAATCTCCATCCCTGTATTAATAGGCCAAGAATCAAAGTTAGCCTTCCATTCAACTTTAGGCCTATATTCATGATCATAAGGTGAGGCATTTATGCTTTTCCTTTTCTTTCAGATGATGCCATGGGTGTCATAGTGCCAAGTGTCTCCCATTTCAAAATTTATTTCCTTCAACAAATATTCAATAGGCTAAAAGGTTTGTTAGGTATTTATAATGAAAGGACCTATTAGCTTGCCCAATTTGAACATGTAGCCTTTCTTGGTAGGAACAAAGTGAATTTGATCAACATGTAGTATCTGTATGATGAATTCTAGGGGAAATTTTCTCATGGGCGTAAAGGTAGGTAAACGGTAAGGAGGAAGATCACACCAATAAACCCTAATTTCAATATAATACTCGAATAAGTACCTATCACTCACCCTGGCATCTTTGTTGAGTAGGAGGATTTCTTTGAAAGCTGAATATTTTTTAGGGTAAATGTTGTTGGAATTTAGACTTCCTAATTAAGCTTGAGAGGAGAGATTACATACCTTTTTTGATCTCATTGGGAAGAGTGTGAGGCTTGTCAAAGTATAGGAGATTCTTGCTTGGACCCTGGGAGGAGCTTGTACAACATCAAGGCACCAAGGTTCTAAAGTTCTTCTATTCTTAAAGTTAATACAATCAAGTTTACTTTTCTCAATAAGCTGTGTTTTATGGGTTATTTCATGGATTCCTTGATCACCATGATGAATATGATTTATTATATTGGCTATGCAGGTGTTATTTGATGTGTGTTTGTTTGTGTTTGCAGGTTCTTAAAAGGAAACTCATTTGGACAGTCGAAGCATGGCTGTCACAAACTAGCATTGGACTTAAGGTAGGGTCTAAAACACCTCTTAGTTTTTATTTATAAATCGCAATATATTTAGAGAAAGGTAGATTTGCTTGTTCTACTTGTCGCTAGATATCTGTTGATACTAGGGAGATCGGTCTTGTCTGCAAGAATGATTTATCCGGCTGACAAAATGGCGACTCCACTAGGGACTTGAATTTTGGTTTTTTGCCTTTACTTTTACTTTGACTTGAGAAGCTTTTTCTTGTTTCTGATTTTTGCCTGATGTGTGTGGGATTGGGTAGGTTTTAGATTCTGAATTGTTTTTTGTTTTTTCACGTTTTTGAAAGAGGACCGCATGTTCTGTTTGTAACATAGTGCGGACATCCCCGCACTGTTACTTTACTACACAGAGCGGTACCGCATCTGGTTATACCAGAAGCTTGCGGACCCTGTCAAATTTTTGAAAAACCTAAAATCTTTTCATCCAGTTAAGCTTAGGATTTGTTTACGTTTTTTAGCCTCTGCCCAAATCTGCATGTGTCTTGTCAAAAGTTCCTTGTGAGTGAATTCCATTGGCATTTTGGTTTTAAGTGATTTTCTAGAAGTTTTGCGTGCCTGGTTTGATTTTTGCTTGGTCTTTGTAGTAACTCAGAGATTAGAAGTCTAAGAAACCTCAGATTACCCTGGTATTTTTGGTCTTCTTGATGAGTCTGACTGATTTGTGAAATCTTCCCTTGATTGAGAAATAGATCTCATTTTCTCTTTGCAAAACTTTGAAAGAACTTGCTTGAAAGTTTTGAATTTCATTTTTAAAAAAGAAAACATAGCTAGGTGTTTTTTGGATTAATTTGTTATTCTGAACGAATTAGTCCTTAGATTACTGAATAACTAAGTAAAATGTCCTCAAAAAGAAATTTTGTAAGCTTTTGCTTCAATTAGGTTTTTAGAAAGCTTTAGATCTCAAGCAAAGTTTTTTATAGTTTTGAGTGTTTTCTAGAAATTTTAGAATCTCTTTTGAAAGAAATTGTTTTCTGTAGTTTTTGAGTGTTGAAAAAGAAAGGGATTTTTCGTGAGCATAATTAGTAGTCTCGTTTTGAGTTTGTTGGAAAAGACAAAAAAGTTTTTCTTTTCATTTATATGTTAAGGAAAGATTTGTTTTTCAAGCAATTGCATTCTCAACTCTTTCTTTAGCTAGAAATTCATTGAAGAAAAAGAATTGTTTATCATCTTAGGTGCATTTTTAGTGTTTTGGAGTCGAGTCTTCACACCATAAAGTTTCATCTCCATACCTTTTGACTTAAGAAACAACCTATAAAAATAACGCTTAAAGTAAAATTGATCTAGCAATCTTTTTATTTCTAGGGCTCTTATCACCAACATAGCTTAGGCTAGTATCTTGGAGTAGGGAGTAATTAACTCTCCAAGATAGTTAAAAAAAACAAGTAGCTATATCTTGCGGTAGGAGATAAATTCCAATTGTTACATATATGCTCTAGGAAGCTCCTCTTAAAGGAGTCAAGCACGAGATCATATCTGAACCAGTGGGGTAATCAATCCTTCCTCATTGGGAACGATAGTAGATATACATGTATTAAAAATGGTAAAACTCGGATTGACCATTGTCGAGGAGCCTGGGGTCACTTGTTAGTAAACCTTGGATTATGTCAAGGAGCCTTCAAGGGGATTGAGCTTTGTTACTATGCCCTTGCGTGTGTATTGGACCGTAGACTGTTCCCCTAGGTATATTTGTTTCTGTTGGTAACCATAGTGACCATAATCTATAGGATTCTTTCCTAAGGTGACAGTGGAGGGAAGATCCCACTGTACTTGGAGCAGATGTCAACTAGACTCACTTGGACTCTCTGGGGGGTTCTCTTCACTCGAGACGGTTTTGTGAAGAAACTTGTGCCAGTCTGTTTCATTAAGCAGGTTGTCAGGGTAACTGTTCCAACCGCCCTTTCTGTATTGAATTCTGCGATGTTGGATTTCATCACCAACTAGTGTTTTTGGTATGGAAAGTTATTGTTTGTGTGTGGTTTGAACTCTAAGAGTTTTTAGGTGTGTGATTCAATTGTTTGTTTATTTAGAGACTTTAGGTGGTTTTATTGAGATTTTCTTTGTTTGCATGTGGAGTAATTAAATTTTTTAATCATGGCTGAATTACCGAGACAATCCCGTAGACTTTGGGGGCAACCTCCCAAGTATTCACCAAGCCAGCTTGAAGGACTACGAGCTCTTGTAACTCCTAGTGACAGTAGATTTGGGTCAATGGAAGATAGAGAATCTTGTTATTCATCCTGATTATCAAGTTCAAGCAACAGAGTCTATTTCCGAACCAATTTCATTTTCCGAAGTTACTGGTAGTATTTCTTCTACTAGTGAATTAGCTGAAGAACCTGAAATTTCTGAGCCTGAAACTGAACCTGCTGCTACTCCATCCTCAGGATTTGCTTCTCCAACTTCCAGTGGTCCTGGTTCACCCAGGGTAGGAAGGATTATTACCCAAAATCTTCCTTCGGGACTTATTGCTGTTGAAGAACTTGTTAGTCCAAAGGAAGATATAAGTCTCCCTGAAAATCAACCAACTTTAGAACTTAGGGAGCGTGAATCAATTTTCTACAATCCACCTAGGAGAGATGCTTGGTATCTCTCATTGACCAACCTTTTAGAAAATCCGGGTCTTAGTTTTTCACCACCTCGAATTTCTTTTCACCCAACACCTAGAGATAATTGAGATAGTCATCCATGTTTTCCCAATCACTGGAATCATTTTTATATGGCGGTCCTTCTATTCCTTCTGGGTATCAGTCACTCACTTGTACTTTTTTAGGAGCATCTTCTCAACCCATTGAACATGGGCTATCAACTGGTAATAACATAACTAAACCATTGAGTGTAGAAGAAATTCTTATGATGTCTGGTACTATTCCAAATCCCCAACCTCAAGGTAGTCAGTTACCGCTTGGGGGGAAACCTCAAGGACAGTACATACCTTCGGGACAGTACATTCCTCAAGGTCAACCCCAGACTCAATATATACCTCAAGGTCAACCCCAGTATCAATATATTCCTCAAGGTCAACCCTGGTTTCAGTATGTGCCTCAAGGTTATCAACCTCAAGGTCAGTACCCAACCCAAGGTTTCCAACCACCTTCAGGTCAATCATTTGTTCAAGGAGCTGGAAATGTACCTTTGAATTATCAGCCCTATGCTCAACCCGGTTATGGTCCTCAATATGCTCAACCTTCTATGGGTCCATACCCCAAAATGAACATGGTGTGAGATCCATCTCAATCTCAACAGATTTTGCAACCTAATGTGCAGTTGTCATCTCAATCTGGACATCCTTTGGTTTCTGGTTCAACCCAACAACCTGTCCAACCTACCATTCAAACTTCTGCACCTAGTGTAGCTCATCAGTCTAGGCCTAGTTCGCCTCGAACTCCACCTCAAATGACTGCTGCAACTACTACAACTTCTGTGCAATCTACCCCACCTACTTCTGGAGTATCGATAGCTCCGGTTTCTACTATTCCTACATCAACTTCTCAAGCATCTTTACCTCAGTCCGGACCCATGATTCAGACTTCGGTTTAGATGCCTGCGGGACAACCTGGTCCAAGTACAGTTGTCACAAGTCAACCACAGTTCACTTATCAACCGTACCAGGGACAATTCCAATTCAGTCCTGCTGTGCAAAGCCCAGTTTACGAGTATCAACCGTACCCTAGATATACTTATCAACAACCTCAACAACCCCAGTACGGTCCGGTTAATCCTGGTTTTCCGGGAGGATATAATATCCCAAATGCAATTCCAATTCCAAGTTATCTTGGATATCCTCCTCCTGGGGCTGGTCTTATGACCCAGGGTTTTTGAGACCCTAACCATCAGTTACCATTTATTGCAACTTTGGACTTGCCTAATTTATCACGCCTTACAAATGATCCAATTAATTATCTTCTGTTTTGGCCACCAATGCCAAATAAGTTTCCTAGTGATATCCCAAAGTTTGAAGGTAAATCAGGAGAGGACCCGTCAAACCATGTGATGACTTATCACCTCTAGCATGCATCTAATTCCATTATAGATGATTCAATTCGCTTACGTCTTTTTCAACGCACTCTGATTGGTCTTGCAGCCAAGTGGTACATTGAGTTATTGTGAGCCTCTTTTTATAATTTTAGTCAGTTAGCCACTTCGTTCTTAACTCATTTTCAGTTTCCTGTCAGATATGAAAATGGCACAGAATTATTAACTTCATTAAAACAGTCAACATCCACATATATTTCATATCATATTCATGAATGGCAACGTCGACGGTGTTTAGTGAAAGTTTTTATTCCGGATCAAATTTTAGCAGAATGGTTTGTTAAATCATTGTTACCTAAAATCACTGAGGATGTAGCTAAGGTAGGAGTTGTTACTGAAGAGCAAGTAATTGCTCAAGCTCAGTACCTTGACCTCATTTATACGCAGTCGGGTACTTTACATGAGAAAATCCCCGATCTTCCGAAACAAAATCAAATAACTACAGCTTCTTCAGGGTCTCATGCTGCTGATGGTATGATTGGTTCAGCTAACATCAAAAGTAAGAAGAAATCTTCAAAGAATTCTTCTCCTATTATAACTTTACCAGATTCCCCGACAGGAGACTCTTCCGCTGAAATTCCTGCCGATATTCATGTCGTAGAATCATCTACAGCCAAATCAAAATCCGGCGGTAAAAAGAAAGGGAAGAAGAAAAATAAACAAAATTCGAAAGAGAAATTAGATAAAACTAAATCTACTGACGAGAAACGTAAACCTCACTATCCTTGTCTCATTTGTGACGAAGAGCATTTTACAAGAGACTGCCCTCATCGCGCTGAGGTTGCGAAAATCGTCAAAGGTTATCAAACGCCTGTTGTCTTGAAGGATCCTTTTCCTAGTCAAGATAGTAAGGTGATCAGTTCTTCCTCAAATGCCTCAAAAGAGCCCATAATGATGATGTCTCATGTTAGGATTGCGACACGATTGCAAGATTATGGCAGTAAAAGTCCTGTTGGTGGTAGGGAAGCATAATCTTCTAATTCAAACCCATAAACTTCAACTCCTTCTGGTTCCGATCCGCTATAGATCGAGAAACCTAATCCAGACTTAGTAATCAAACCGCCTGCTAAAGGTATACTTCGAAAGTCAGCTTTCAATCCACATGCGAGAGCTGCTCAGAATTATAACATTGTTGAAGATTTAGCTATTTCCCCTTCAGCAATGTTGGCTTTGGAGGTGCTGCAATCATGCCTAGCACAGCGTAAATTGCTATTGTCGGCTATAGGAGCTGTTGATATTCAGGAATCAAACCTTATAATCTTCGACTTAGAAAATAGTACACCTCGCTTACCTCATCAAATGGCTTTCCAGATTCCGGTGTTAGTAAAAAATAGACCTTGCTTTAGGACTGTAATTGATGAAGGAGCTTCTATGTGTATTATGTTGATCCAGTGTTGGAGATCGCTTGGTTCTCCTACACTCAATCAATCCCTGATGATTCTAAAGGCCTTTGATGGTCGTGGTTTCCATCCTTTTGGCATTCTACAAGATTTACCTATAGGGGTTGAAGGAAAAACTGTTACTCTAGATGTGGAGGTGGTTGATGCCCTTTAGAATACAACCTTCTTTTGGGTCGTAGCTGGTCTTACACTATGACTGTTGTTGTTTCATCGGTCTTTCGGCTTATAAAGTTTCCTCGTAATGGAAAGATCGTCACCATAGACTAGCTAACTTACTTTTCATCCGACCCAGCCTCTTCTGAAAGTATTCAACATGTCGGCAAAACAACTATCCCTTATAAAGATGTTGGGGTAGGATTAGTTAAAGATTCTGGTTTACTAGGAACTTTTTCCTTTCCTCCTCCTAACGTATCACCTTCTATTGCAACCATTCATATGATTTCATCAAACACTATTGTTTTGGATGATCCTTGGATCGTACCTTCCAAATCTGAGGTGGATTCATTTGGTGATGCGATGCCTTTGAGTCCCTATGAAATTGCATATCAGGCTGTATAGTCATTTTCCGACCCTTCTTCAACCAAAATTGATCTAATGAATGTGGTCCATGGAGAATCACTTTCAATATCAACCTCAGATTCAACAACTTTTTCCGAGCTTGTTCATACTGATGAGCAGATTCGTGAAATTTTGTCTGTTGATGATTTACCATGGGAAGATCTTCATCATCGATCTTCATTTTTACCTGAGCTTGATCATTTTGAAAATGATTTTTCATCTATTTTTACTACTGATTATGTCAAAGAACCACAGAATCCATTGCAAAATCCTGATTCTGAATTAAATTTGGGAAATATTTCTCGAACGGTTCCTATTGACATTTTAGTTAAACCTGGAATTGTTGAAAACATTCATATAGGTGCTTCCTGTACGGACAATGAACTCCAAACTTATAAAGCCCTATTTCAAGAATTCTGTGATGTGTTTGCCTAGTCATACGAAGAGATGCCAAGAATTGATCCAACAATTGTTGTTCATGAAATCAAAACTTACCTAGATGCTAAACCTGTCTGGCAACGTTTGCGTTAGATACATGCGTGAAAAGCTACTGCTATTAAAGCAGAAGTTGAGAAATTACTTAAAGCAGGTTTCATTTATCCAATTCCCTTAACGGATTAGGTATCGAATATTGTTCTTGTTAACAAAAAAGCAAGGAACGATAAGAATATGTATCGATTATAGGGATATTAATCGAGCTTGTCCCAAAGACAATTATCCAACCCCCTATATTGATCAAATCATTGATGATTGTGCCGACAGTGAAATTTTATCCTTTATGGATGGTTTTTCTGGTTACAATCAAATTAACATACTCCCTGTTGATCAACCAAAAACAACTTTCATTTGTCCATGGGGAACGTTTGCTTATTGCAAATTACCTTTTGGATTAAAGAACGCTGGAGCAACTGTTCAAAGAGCTATGTCTTATGCGTTTCATGACATCAAGCACATTGTGCAGCCCTATCTCGATGATTTACCTGCCCATTCATTACATAGAGCCGATCATCTCATTGATTTATGAGCAATCTTTATGAGATGTAGGCATTATCGAATTAGGTTGAATCCACACAAATGTGTCTTCTGTATAGAAACAGGTTGTTTAATGGGATTCATTGTTTCAAAAGCCGCATTCGTGTCGATCCCTCAAAGGTTGAAGCCATTGTCAAATTGCCTCCTCCTTCGACTCGTCGCCAACTCCAAAGTTTGCAAGGGAAAGCAAACTTTTTACGTCGTTTCATTCCTAACTACACCAAGATAACAAAGGGTTTTACCAAGTTGTTGAAACAGAATACTCCATTCTTTCGGGATGAGATAGCTGACAAATCTTTTGATGCACTTAAACACGTGTTGACCCATGCACCGTTATTGCATCCTCCCAACTACAACCACGATTACTTCTTGTACCTCGCCACTTCTCATTCCACCATTGGGATGGTTTTAGTTTAGGAAGATGAATTCGGTAGTGAACATGTGATTTACTATCTTAGTCGAACTTTGAATCCGACTGAGCTTAAATATTCGCATGTGGAGAAATTGGCCTTGGCATCTATTCAAGTTGTCCAAAGATTTCGTCATTACATCTTACTACACAAAACTACCGTAATTTCTGACTGTAACGCTATGATCTATATTATGACCAAACAATTGCTAGGGGGAAAGTATTCCAAATGGATTGTTATCCTGCACGAATTTGACTTGGAATTTGAAAAATCCAAGTCAAAGAAATCTTTGGTATTTTTGGAATTGATGTGTGATTTCCCACGTGCTGATACTGAAACTGTGGCGGAAGAGCCCATCACGGACGAATCCTTGTTTCTTATTAGCACTCTTGATCCATGGTATGGAGATATCATAGTTTATCTCCAAACCCAATCTTTTCGGCCTGAAATTTCACGATCTCAGTGGTGGAAAATACGTTTCCAATCCCAACAATACAAAATTATTGGAGATACACTCTATCATCGTGGGGCGGATTCTGTTTTCCAACGTTGTTTAACTCATGAAGAAGCTGAAAAGGTTCTAAATGACTGTCACTCTGGAGCATGTGGCGGTCATATGTCTGGGTATGCCACAACCCAAAAGATATTGCGCGCTGGTTATTTCTGGCTGTCTTTATTTAAAGATTGTATTTATGCAGTCCAAAAATGCCACAATTGTCAAATTTTTGATCGAAAGATGCGTGCTCCACCTGCTCCTCTCCACCCTATAATTGTCGTCAACCCTTTTGCAAAGTGGGGTATCGACTTTATTACATGTAACCCTCACTCGGCTGGGGGGCATGCGTATATCATCCTTGTGGTAGATTATTTTACCAACTGGGCCGAGGCGATGCCTACATTTTCGGCAAACGGCAAAACTGCTGCAATTCTCGTTTTCAATCATATAATTACTAGATTCAGTGTTCCACAAGAAATTATTACTGATCATGGGAGTCATTTTCGAAACATCATGATGATTGAACTAACAGATCAACTTGGCCTGTGTCATGATAGTTCTACTCCATATTACCCACAGGCTAATGGTTTGGTTGAAGCTATCAACAAAGTTCTAGTCATTATGATCTGACAAATCATTGGTATTCATAGGTCAAATTGGCATAACATGTTATTTTCAATGCTTTGGGCGTATTGAACCTCAATAAAAACATCAACTGGTTTCACTCCTTTTCAACTGGTTTATGGTTTGGAAGCTGTGTTACCCATTGAATGCAAAATCCCATCATTGCAAATAGCCATAGAGTTACTCCCAGCCACTTCCGAAGAGGAGAAACGTGTGTTGTACTTAGCTCAGCTAGATGAGAATCGACGTGATGTTGTATTAGCAATCAAAACTCATGCCAAACGAATTAAAGGTCAGTACGATCAAAATGTTACACCTTGTAATTTTTCGGAAGGAGACCTAGTCTTACTATACGATCAAGCAAACGATAAACTAGGGGCTGGAAAATTTGTACCTATGTGGCATGGTCCTTATGTTGTTAAGTGAAAGCTGGTGAAAGGGGCCTATGAATTGGTAGATTTTGACGGTGTCTCTTTGGGTAAGCCCAGAAATGGTCTTTATCTGAAGAGATATTATGCTTAAATCTAGGTGTGGAGACTTTAGTTAGATTAGTTTCTTTCCAGCTAGTGTGTTTTAGATTAGAAAAGTGTGCTTAGTTTAGAGAGTGTTTTCTATCATTATTCCTACTCATCTTGATTTTACTCTTGATATTGCAGATGCCGACGTCTCTTCAAACATACATTGGTTTTTCTGATGGTGCTTGTCATAATACATGGAACATTTCTTCTGCAGCTTGGGTTATCTATTCACCCTCTAACGAGTTGGTATCTATGCATGGTGTAAGCCTTGGTCAAACAACAAACAACATTGCAAAGTATAGTGCAGTGATTGAGTTATCATCTGAATCCATCTCATTCAGGATTTAGAGTTTGATTGTTAGGTTAGATTCTGAACTCGTTGTATTGTAGCTTAATAGAGTTTATGCCATTAGAAATCCGGTGTTATCAATATTATTTTTGAGAGTTTGTCTCTTGGAACGTGAATTTGACTACATTGAATATCAGCATATTCCAAGATATTTAAATACACTAGCAGATGCAATTGCTTCTTGAATGTTAAGTAGACATTTGCAATAATCAAACAATAAATTTAAAAACATTCCATAACATGTTTTACAAGATAGCCAGTAATAGTGATATAGCATAGCATAGAAGTGTGTCAAATATACATCGTCTTCGATCATAGGTCGAAAAACACCTTATGATCGGCAAAAATGATAGCACAAAAAGCAAAAATGTCGTATGAGTCTACAAAGGTGATCATCCTATCACTGGTGATGATCATGATAAGAAACCATTGCTTGGGCCACCCTACAAAGGAACCTCCTGAAAGGTCCTAGGACCCCAATCACATAGTGTTGTAACCTAAGTGGAATGTCATCTATGCTAGTCTCTGGAATATCTGATGTCAAACGCTCTAGATGATTTTCCAATTCGGTCAGGGTCTCTGTAGATTCATCCCTTGGGGCCATTACTGTTGCAGCTGGGTGTCTCCTCTCATAGGGCCGGAGAGTGGCTTGTCGCCATGGACCCACATTTGCATTTGAAACTTTTTACTATTAGTTTTGGACAATTTAAAAATAAATAAATAAATTAAAACTTAGAAAATGTTGAGAATGATTTTACCTGAATCATCCCACTGCTCCCCTGGTGGAAGAGTCATGTCTGGATCACCATGATAATCCATCCCAGCATAAGGAAAATCTTGAATCACAAAAAGTTGGTTCTCCAACCAACGAAAATACTCAGGCGGAAATCGAACAACCTTTGAACCCTTCTCAGGATGATGGACCATAACTGTAACCCAGCGCATTAGCTGAGGTTGTCGGGGAAGTCCACCTCCAACAGAAAGATGTTGTGGGACCAACATCGGGACCCTCTCTAGACCAAATCTCACAACTAAGAAACCATATCCAAAGTTTTTTAGTTGTCCATTCTTTGCTCTAGTTAGTTGGCCTTTTACATTCGCCAACACAGCTTCGCACCAGTTGAAGATGGAACCTCGATAATAGTCTATTTCCATTCACATTTGGGATCCGGTAGCTACATGCAATGCTGTGCTTCCACAAAGTCTGGTGACAGTAAATGCAATCACTTTAAGTTCAGGACGGGAGATAGTTTTGATATCGATCCCTTTGTCCTTTGTTTAGTCATTACAAAACTCTAGCCGGAGACTATCCACATACTGGCCACCTGGCCTAGTCCCGAATAGAGATAATCGTTCACCTCTCTTGGGAAAACCAGTCAAGAAGTAAATGTCCTCTATCTCGAGTTCAAGCCGGTGGCCACCAATAATGAAATACTGGTCCTGTATATTCCACTTGTCCACCAGCCACTGCAAAAAGTCTACTTGGGCCCTCATGCCAGGTATGCCCCAAAATTTAAATAGCCTGCATGCCCTCAATGCATCCAATGAGGGCTGATGATTAATTGTGGCAAGGTCCACATCTTCGTGCTCCCGTTCCTGCCAAATGAGCATTGTGTATATCCTACATTGCAAAAACAGTGAATTAGAACATTTTAGTTCAAAAAAAATTTGGGCGGAAATGAAAAAATTGAAGTTTTAAAACCTATTTCGTGGGGTCCGCATCCTCTAGTTAGGAACAATGCGTAGGTCTGCATTTTTCCCAAGCAGTAGGTGCGGGCCCTTGACTCTTTCCTTTGTAGGAAAAAGTCGAGGTCCGCAGGTTTCGCATGTTGTGCCTGCGGACCCCCGCGAGCGGTCTTTTCAACTATTTTTTCTCTAAAAAATCAAAATGAAAGCCTAAAAACAAAATTCAAATGGTTGAAATGCAAGATTAAAGTGATGTGGATTACCTGGAGGTGACAGTTTTCGATTCCAACAAATAGATTTTCCGCAATCTTCACAAGAAGTTTCTTACCCAAAAGCTCTCTTTTCTCACTCTGAAGTCAAACGATAAAAATGAATTTACAAAAGCCCTTTTTATAAGATTTTTTGAATAAATGAATTTTTAATTTGTTTATTTTTCACTTTAAAGAGGTAACGTTTTGATGCATTTTTATTTATTTTAAACAGGTATGAGTAATGTTTGAGTTTTTATGCAGAATATCGGATTTTTCAGGCAAAATTGATCATTTTCAACAAAAAACATTAGAGTCCTCTTTAAGCTCTTTTCTGACTCGTAAAATATGAAAAGATTGCCAAGTTTTTTTTTTTAAGCTCGTTAAAACAGAATTAAAATGACGGTCCACTTACAGCTCTTTTCTGATTGTATAAACATGAAAAGATTTCCAGGCTTTTGTTGTTTCAAGTTCGATATTGGTTATAAAACGACGTGTCGTTGGTTACTTTTTTACTTTTTCGGATCAAAGACACTAATTATGAAAAGTACTCCTTGATTGTAATGGTCAAGCGGTTCTCTCAAGTATTATTTTATACTTTTTCAGGCTTGGGAGACACAAATTTACAAAAAAGGACAACCATGGAGTTTTCTTAAGTTTTTCTTCTGACTCCCTAAAATTGAAAAACGCCGAGTTTCTCCTATACTGGACTCGTTAAAATGCAACAGTAAAGGACCTGTTCAACTTCAAAATAGGAACGAAGCAGTCCTTCTTAGGGTTTGAATTTAAAACTAAGTTGGACTCATCCGAAGGGTGAGCTTATAACCAAGCAAATGTTATCCTCCTCAAGCTTGTCAAAAATAAAGAGGTACTTGCCAGAAATGGTGGGGAAAAGAGAGAAAAATGAACCTGTTTGTTATACTTTGTGTCTTAGAAAAGCATTCAACCACTCTTGAACATGACACTTTTTGTTCACTTGGGTTGGGAAATCCTTTACCTAACAGTTCATCAAACCATCTTGAAAGTCTTCAGCCGGTTTCTAGGTATTAGCTTTGGGTCAATTATCACCAAACCATCTGCAGTGTCATTATGTGTTCAAGAGGTTAGTTCAAATAAACCATTCATCTACAAAATATATGTCATCCATCTTGACCATCCCTAAGTTAGTCCTTGCAAATATATTTCTTCAAACTTGATCTATGATTTCGTGTTGTGGGCTTGCCTACGACGGATCACTTTCTATCGACTTCAGCTCATTATCTAGAAAGATGATCTAGAAATTGTCAGTACCTTGGAATCTGCATGCCTCAATGGCAGGTTTCTCACCTTCGACGACAGGTTGCATCATTCACCTTCGATCAAAGGATTATGTGACATGTTTGACATCAGCTCATCTATTCACATTTCATGGATTGGACTGGGTACTTTGAGAGCCATTGACATTACTGGTGGTTTATCTCACACTTGTTAACTTTACATCATTGACTGGTAATCAAGTGGTTTCTACCATGTTCGACTTCAACACATTCATTCACATGGATAGAATCGTACTATTTCAGGAAGTAGAAATCAAGACCCTGGATCCTGTTTCCACCATCCAGGCTGTGAGGAATTTTGTTATTCATTATACAGTGGACTACTCATAAACATATGGCTGTGCCCATACTGTGTCTACATATGTCTATACTTGTGATGTATTACAAGATCATTCCTATATCAGAGCAGTTTAGTTAGTTCTCTAGTCAGTTTTGATCTAAGTATGGGAATGCCTATTTCAGCAATGATATGATCACATATATATATTTTTTATTGAACATTTTTACAGGTTCCAACCAAGCTATCCACAGGATGATCTTCAAAATGATAAATTACTTCACTCTTCTTAGATGAAAAATACTATCCTCATCTATTACAGACTTCGCACTTTAGGGGGGTGTTGTGGCCACCAACAACCCCCCTCCTTATATAGTATTAGCAATAACACTAGGTAAGTGGGGACCCTTAGTAAAAAATTCAAAAAATTCAATTAAGGCTCATGCATTTTACTCCTTAAGAAAACATTGCATCGCGCAAAGAATGATAGGACATTTCCTTATGAGTAAAAATGATAAACTGTGAAAGTGCGACGCGAATTCCATCGCATTGCATGCATTAAGAAATGCTCACATTGGAAAACCTTAAAAAATCACCGATATCCGATATGCGATATCGCATATCGCAATGTCGCATGAAAAACACATAACCATTTAACGATTGTAGTGATCCGCGATCTTGCGATAGCGCGATACTGCGATCTGCGATCTTGCGATAGCGTGATCGAGCAACCCTGCGATAACACATCTTAATGAAATTTGCGGTAATGCGATATGTGATGCTGCGATGCGAATCACAGAAACGTTCCATCGCAGATTTTCCCCGGCTCAACATTCAAGAAAATCTTTCCATAAACCAAGAACTGGATACGCGCTTTAATGATAATTAATGAATGATACGCCAGTTGTTAATGAAAGACGGTTTTGTGTTTTTCGAAGAGTCAGTTCACGTCAGGTGGCATGTTTTTGTACATCCATAGAGCTTAAAGCTTTCCTGTCGATTTTTATTATCATTACTTTCTCCTCATGTGTGAACTGCAGGAACGAAAAAACAGAAGTAACACAAAAGCAATGTGCAGGAAGCCATGAGGGAAAAGGGTAAAGCTCCAATGCTCAGAGACAGAGAAAAGATGCCATCATAAACGGATACCGCATGCAACAGAGCCGCAGATTCACAAAGCGCTGCTGAGCTATCCATTACAGATCTTTCATGCACAGCCATGGTTGAATGAGTAGTTGAACAATGTTGATATCAACAGGTGGTTTAACGCTCAAGGTTAGAGGCTCACGAAAGCAGTATGTTTACAATTTTTGAAGCTTATACCCGGTGAAGGAAAAGGTGCTAAAGGCGAAAAACACATCAGAGAGGCCCGGATCAAAGAACGGAGGCAGTTTCCGATGCGAGATTAGCGCCTAGCGCTAATCGCGCATTGCTGAGAAAATTTCTCAAAAAGCAAAGCCTCCAACTACTCAGTCACTTGTAAGCCCGAAAAACGCAAAAAAGCAATGGTAAAGAACAAACTGGAAACATAAAGCTGAAAGAAGAGGCAGAAGCAATTCGAGGATTAACCAAGTGGAACTTGGATTATTACTGGGCATACACAGTAAATCCACATAGCCAGAGGATGACTCTCGAGTATATCATTGATTTTGCTGAAAAGATGGTGCCAGCTCTTACCATTTCTGTTTGCTTAGCTCAACCAAAAGCGGAAGACAGTCAGCCGACTTTACCCAGGCAAATATTGAATGCTCGCAACATTAAGGAGCAAATGCAGAAATAGTTAGATATTAGATTTAATTTTTAGAAATAGTTTTGCTTAGAAAAAGGGCGGTCATTTAAACCGTATCCTGAATCTGTGTAATTAAGTTATTTAGTTAGTAGTATTTAAACCCTTCTCATGCATTTAGAGAAGGGTCTAGAAATTTATCAAAAACTTGTCCTTAGAACATGCACTTTTGCACCCTGAGAGGAGGTTTTGGTGAATGAATGGATCAAGATTTATTGATGTTTGCATTTGATATCTGCTAATGATGTTGCACTTCTGTACTATTAGTGGATGTTAGAGCAAGGAGAGATAAATCATTGTTGCTTGAAGCTTATGAGTAGGACTAGTCATAAATGGTACTTTTATCTCTTGACCATTTCTACTTATATGTTAAAGTGATATACAGTTTTTAGTTGTTTATGTATTATTGCATGAATGCTTGAGTTATCATTTGGCACTTTTGTACGGTGATAGCTATTTATTTATGCCTAATGTATGAATAGCTCATTATGCGATATGTTGTTCACAACTGTTTCGTCTAACTTTTTATGCGAAGTGGTTCATCTTGATTGATTTCCTTTCTTATAATGGCTGAATGATCTTTATTACCAGTTGTTATTTGAAATCTCTTTAGATCGCATAATAGAAGAATTACATATCGGGTTAGTATAGATTTAGATGTGTTGTTTATTAGATTATAATAACATAGAATTAGATTAAAAGTTTGAATTAGAATATCTTAGGTAAGAACTGTTAGATCAGTAACATCAAATTCTACACACACACACATAGATTGGGAAACTGGTCCCATTATCCCCAGTCGGACCCGCTATACCAAACGGATAAGGAGCTGCAAACCAAGGTCCGGACCGGGTGGGTATCCCCCTCGTTGTCGACCCGATTTTCGGGGCTTCAACATATTTGGCGCTAGAAGGAGGGCCTGAACTATGAATGGCAAGTAAATCCAAATCTGAATACCATTCTCAGAGTAATTCGCCCTCATCATCTCCCCCGACTTCTCCATTACATTTAAATCCAGAGTCAGAAGTCGCTCGAGTATCAACTGCTGCTACACACACTAATATTTTAGAACAATCTACCATTGAACTTCTTGAAGTCGAATCCCTGATTCACAAACTTCAGCGATTTTCCATTTCTCCTCAGAGGTCTGATAAATCTCAAGGCAGCGTGACTTCGTAGTACAACCTTGCTCATCCCCTGACGAGGCTATAGAGTGGAAAGTTTGGCATCCAGCCAACTGAATTACCTCTTCCCACCAGGAAAAGAGCGAGGAAATCACCTAAAGAGTCTGACAATGAGACTCTTTCGTCAACATCGTCCATCTCAACTACTTCACCGCGAAGTCAACCATCCACTCCTCCACTCCAGATCATCGTCCATCCATCCACTGGAACCCCCATAACCCCTCTTCAATCATCTACAATCGTAGAATCCTCATCCTCCCAGCCGCAGGGATCATCTTCTGCACTTTCCTCTGTTAGCAGTTCAACGATAGCCCAGTCTCCATGGAATAACCTTGGGGCAGTCTTAATGCCTGCACCCTTGAGTCAAATACTAGCCCATCCTGAGAAATGGCTGCCTATTCAATCCCGAGGTAGGCATGCTAGCAGAAGAGCACATAAACAACTTCATGCTTTCCATTAATCTCAATGGGGTTACTAATGAAGATGCTGTTGTTCAGCTTTTTCCTTATACATTGCAAGGAACAATCGGGTCATGGTACTTTTCATTACCCTCCGGATCCATCACAAGCTGGGACATCTTTTAGGACCAATTCCTTACCAAGTTTGGTGATGACAAGTCTACGGCAACATTAATCAATGACCTATCCAATCTTAAAGCCAAAACTAGAGAGCCTATCAAGGACTTCAATTTACGTTTCAACAAAATTTTCAAAAAAATTCCTACTGCTTCCCAGCCCAGCGAGGAAGTACGATGTGAATGGTATATTACCGCTCTACCATCGAACATAGCAATCTTCATAGACAGGGCCAATAAAATAACCTTAGTTGATAACATGAAAGAAGCGATAGCAGTAGAGAAACGAATAATAGCCCTCGAAAAGAGATCCGCGATAAAGGAACGTAAATCCAAAAAGGACACCTTCAAGGAAGACTCCAAGAAGAAACAAGCAAAAGATCCATTTGATTTGGAAGGATTGCAGAAAGTTCTAAAGACCATGTCCAATGAAATGGTCGACATAAAAAAGCAAGTAGCAGAAACTTCTTCAAAAAATCCCTACAGAGCTTTTAAAAGAGGTCCTTCAACGGATTCAAAGCCACCCAATGCCATTTCAAATGTTGAATCCGAGGAAGAAGAAGAGGAAATTGCCACTGAAGGGCAGACTGATGACGAAGAAGTTGTGGAATTACAAGGAATGTGGGATTTCATCCTCCCACAAGAAGAAGATCAAGAAGTATTTCCAGTTAGCACACGAAGCAAAAACCAGCTTGATCCTCCCCAAACTATCCCTAAGCCGAAGAGCGCAAGCTCTGCAATAAAGGATAAATTCGCGACAAAGAAAACAATATCTAAAGCGACTCAAACCAGCCCAGTCCAAACAGATGAAATGACTCCATCTAAAACACTGATAGTGTCGGATGAAATGGAGTACAATATTATTGAAGACATGAAGAAGACTAGGGCTAACATCACCCTTTACGAACTGAGCAAGTTGAAACATCAACAGAAGATAATGATGAAAGAATTACATGCTGTGCCAGTTGCACCTTTGCCTGCCGCTGTACTTTCTCAAGCTTCCCATAACATGGGAAGACCTCCAACTAATGCGATCAATAAGATTGATCCAAATGACATCGCCCTAATTGGAGGAAGATCAAGATCTCACACTCCCCCGTTTCTCCTTACTTATGAAATCTTCAATAAAAATGTGCACAATTGTTTGGTAGATTCTGGTGCTTCATCGAATATTTTACCCAAATCTATATGTGCCAAGTTAAATGTTCAACCACAGAAATCTGCAGTGCGCATAGTTCAGCTAGATCGATCTCAAGTCGAAGTGATTGGCGAACTAAATCAAGTAACCATAAGATTGTCATCCAACTCGAAGGTATGTCAGGTTATTGACATTCTAGTTGCCGATATCCTAGAATTCTATGGCTTAATTCTTAGCAGGGATTGGTCAGAAAAACTCCATGGATACTTCGCAACCGACTGGTCGCACATGTGGCTGCCCTACAATGGTAAACCAAATCAAATAAAAGTTGAACGAGAGCTACACCAGAAGTACATAGTAACAGAGTTAGAGGGAGAAAATGAACCAGTAGCGTATAACAGCAGCATTATTGGCAATTACTCGGTAGATTCTTTCCTCGGCAATTTCAATGCTCATGCGTCACCCTATTTAGAACACTTTGTTTTGTCCCAAGTCGAAAATTTTTCTCGAACTGATAGTTCGAAATGTATCAATTTTTTAGATAAACCTGTAAATAAATCTTTGTTTTGGAAATTATTTTTTGATGGTTCTAGATCTAACGAAGGAGCAGGAGCAGGATGCGTTCTGATTAGTCCAGAAGGAGATAAAATCATGCTTACATGTAGACTCGAATTCGATTGCAGAAACAATACAGCAGAATATGAGGCTTTGGTTCAAGGCCTGTACAAAGCAATCGGGTTAGACGTCAAGTATCTTCAAGTTTTTGGAGACTCTGAGATTGTGGTTTAACAGGTACGTAACACTATACATTGCTTGTTAGGTCATTTAAAACATTATCAATCCTTAGTACAATATCTGACTGAGCATTTCATAGCATTTAATATTTCTTCAATCCCCAGGCTCCAAAATGCAAGTGCGGACCTTTTGGCTAACGTAGCTTCTAAGCTTATTCCCTCCGAAGATTTTAGTCCAGATAGATTCTCAATAGAATTAATCTTTAGACCATCCATTCCTGACAACATCACAAATTGGAGAGTATTCAATGACAATCCTGATATCGTAAATTTCCTCATGTCTGAAGGATCCTACTCCAATCAAATAATTGACGAAGACCAACACGATCAATAATTGCAACAAAATAGTACGAATAATGCTATACCTAAGTCGATGGTCAAGTTAGAAGACTTGTACGATTTGAAAGATCGGTTTAAGAGGTCTACCAATTCAAAACTCCAAAGTTCAACCTTGAACTACGAATTAGTAAACCTAGGGACCGATGCTAAACCAAAAACCATTAATCTAGGCCTTGGCCTAGCCCCTGAAGAGAAACTAGCGTATATTTGTCTTTTGATACAATATAAAAATGTTTTTTCTTGGAATTATGATGAGCTGAAAACATACGACACTTCCATCATCCAGCATACTATTCCCATGATCGACAATGAAAAACCTGTCCAACAAAAGCTGAGAAAGATCCACCCCAATTTAGATAATCAGATAAAAACTGAGCTCAATAAGTTATTGAAAGCCAGGATAATCTTTCCCGTTAGACATTCCAAATGGGTCTCCAATATGGTACTTGTTAGAAAGAAAAACGGAGATATTAGGATTTGCATTGACTTTTGGAACCTTAACAAAGCCTGTCAAAAAGATAATTTTCCTCTACCACCTATGGAACAGATACTGTAGGCAGTGGCAGGCTCAGAATTAATGTCTTCCTTGGATGGATTTTTAGGATACAATCAACTGTTGGTACATCCTGATGATCAGTTGAAAACCACATTCAGAACTAAATGAGGCACATACGCATATTGGAAGATGCCATTTGGTTTGATTAATGCTAGTATCACATTTCAGAGAGCCATGGACATCGCATTCAAAGGTTTAGTTAATAAATCTGTAGTAATTTATTTGGATGATATAACAGTGTACTCGAAGAAGCAAAGCGACCATCTCAAAGACCTGAAACAAATATTTCAACGGTGTTTAAGGTATGGAATTTCACTTAACCCAAAGAAATCTTTTTTTGCACTAAGTGAAGGGAAACTTCTAGGATTCATAGTGTCAAAATCCGGTATTCACATTGATCCCGACAGAATCAAAGAAATTTCTGAAATAACCCTACCTCATAACAAAAAAGCCATGCAATCTTTCCTTGGTCAGATCAATTTTGTAAAGATATTCGTTCCAGATTTTTCACGAATCGTGTCTCCTTTGCAAACCATGATTAAAAAGAATTCAAATTTTAAATGGGGTAAAGATGAACATGAAGCATTCAACCTGATCAAGCAAGCTATTATTAATGCTCCATCTTTAGCAACTCTGAATTTTTCAGAGCCTTTTATTTTATACACATTTGCCTCAAATAAGTCATATGCTGCAATTCTAACTCAAGCAAATCAAGAAAAAGCGGAAGCTCAAATTGCATTTTTTAGCTCAAATTTACAGGGTGCTGAACTAAATTATTCAGACGTGGAGAAACAGGCTTACACTATTTTCAAAGCGGTCAAATACTTCAGACCTTTCTTACTTAAAACCCATACTAAGATCATAGTACCATTTCCAACGGTGAGGAATCTTCTAGTACAGAAGGATGTGGGTGAGAAAAGGGCCAATTGGGTCACTGCCTTATAGGAATATGACATTGAGACAAACTAGCAAACATTGTAAGAGGTCAAGGCTTCTGCAAAATGTTGGTTGGAGCATCGCAAATTTCTAAAATTCCATCTGAAGAGGTACAAATGTGTGAGGTAAGCCTAAACGATGCATAATCATTATATGCTGATATCATTTATTATCTTAAGAACGGGTATGCTCCTTCACACCTTGATCATACTAAGAAAAGAGCCCTAAGGTTGAAAGCCAAACAATATCAGCTCATAAATGATATTCTTTTTAGAAAAAATTATGATTATGTTCTTCTTAGGTGTCTTGAGAAAGCTAAAGCTGAAAAAGTTTTGCAGGAACTCCATGATGGGCCGGCAGGCAGACACTACGCTGGAGATGCTACTGCACATAAAATCTTACGTGCAGGATATTACTGGCCCATGCTGTTTAAAGACTCGCACAGTTACTTGAGAAGATGTCAAGTCTGCCAAACTACTGCTGGAAGACAAAAGAAGCCGTCTCTGCCACTACAGCCGGTAAACATCGAGCAACCTTTCAGTCAGTGGGGTTTGGACATAATAGGTGAGATCGTTCCTCACTCTTCTAAGCAGCATAGATACATCATCACAGCAACAAATTATTTTACTAAATGGGTAGAAGCAGTTCCGCTCAAGACGGCTAATTCTGAAAATATCATTGAGTTCATAGATCAATTTATAATCACCAGGTTTGGATTGTGTTATAGACATTTTTGTGCCTTACAGCATTGAGCATGAAATGTCCATAATCTAAGGGATCCAAAGTCCCTAAACATGTTGTTCCTATCCCTAGAGGAACAAGGCTAACTAACCACAGCAATTCACAGATGTTCTCCACCTAAAACTGCTCAAAAACAAGTCAATTCAGGATCATGTCAACTGCTCCACTGACCATCTGCGCTGAATGTCAGTGGCTCCACTGTCTACCTACGTTGAATGTCAACTCCAACACTAGCTACCTGCGCTGAGCGAGTTTGGACATGTGGCAGACTCATTCCTCAAGGTGTCAGAGTCCAGGAAGCTTCCAAAATGACACTTGCCTCAGGGAATTCGACTGGTGATGAGTAAGAGGTTCCAAATCTCCAAGTGGAAGCAAGAACCTCCAAGTGGAATCAAGAATTGATAGAGGGAGAGGACACTAGTCAGATCTGAAGCTGACTCATCCTCTCTCCAAACATCTATATATGGATCTCTCCTCCATGAGATCCAGGGGGCTGGAATTTTGTTATTGCAAAGAATTGTTGTTGGTTTGAGACTGGAATCATTGGGTGCTTAATGCTTTGAAGGGAGGTGAAGATAGGAATTCCATTCTGCTGGGAAGGAGATGCTGGATTGGATCCCTCTGGGTTGTATCTCTTCCTGAACCTTGTTATTTATCAATAAAGCTATCTTGGTTTTCTCCTATATACTGATGTATCTTTGATGTATGATTGCATTAGTGTATTTGATTTACTTCTAATCCTGAATCATTTATGAATATGAATATCTGCCTTTGTGTTGTGTTCTTCTCTTGTCACAAGTAGCTGTTCTCTTGTTGCAAGTAGCTGTTCTCTTGTGATCTCGCAGGAATCAAGTAGCTGTTCTCTTGGGCGAGCGAGGAGGCAAGTAGCTGTGAACACTCAAAGAGAAGAGGATCTGGATCGAGGGACAAACGAAAGACATCGGTAATTCCATTGATCTCTCCTCTTTCACATTTCATTAAGGAAGAAACCAGAATAGCTGTCTCTGTTTGTTGCTAAGGCACTGTCACACCTTAGGTGGATAGGATCATCCTGCATAGGCATTTTTCCCCACAACAAATTGGTGACTCCACTGGGGAGATCTGTTTTAGTCATTTTATTTGTGTTTACATCATTGTTTGTTTCATAGACTCAACATCAATGATCGAACTGCTTCTGCAAAGTAGACAGTTGCTGCCTTGATCCTTCACTGGATTTTGTCTATGATCTGAACAATGGACTCACAAATGATTTGATGATCCTTTGTGATAGATCTTAGTACCCTCTCAAAGCATCCCTTTGATTATACCTTGCTTGTGTTTCTGATTTGGCCTGAAACTGTTGATTATTGAGCAATCTGTGACCTAGAACTTGTGGGAAACGAGAGTTTCTCCTTCAGCGCAACTGCTGTGAAGGCATTCTGCATTTCAACGCAGTTCCCGTGAAGGCTACTTGCATTGAATGTCAAAACTACAGTGTTGAGGTTGCGCTGAACCAGTCTTGCCTTCTGTAGCTGGGGTTCTCTGCTCTCTGTTGCCCTGTTTTGATCTCTGTTTTTTGCAGCTTGTAACCAGCATAGGTACCAGTCTGATAACTCCTTTTCTCTACTTAAATTCCACCTCCTTTTGTACAAAAAGACTGTGAGTGTTTTTATGTGTTTGTGGCATCATTTACAGTTTTCCTTTGCATGAGTGAAATAATCATCCTGTAGCCCTTGATTCAGATCTATTGATTGTGATCTTAGGAGAGAGTTCATTGGCTGTTTACAGTTGATTATACATTTACTTTTTCTTATTGGTTTGAGTTTGTCTCTTTTAAGTGTCGAAACAAGCTATTCATTTTGAAAGTCGCAAAGTGTTGTAATCTCTTCTACCCTTGTTGATTTCGAAAAAAGTAAACTTGTTTGTATCTGTCATTTAAAAGCAAATTCAAAGTTGTACAAAAAGCTTTCTTTGTAGGCATCAATACTAAGAAAGCGGAAAACAAACACCTGCATTGTGCATTTGCATTTTGATAAGTTTGCATGCTTGATTTAGGAACAGTGCATTAGAGTGTGCTGATTGCTCTTTGAGAAAAGATGGTATCTTTCTTTTCCCTTAGTAGCTAGGATTTTCAAAATTGAAAAGATATAAAGCTTGCTTATCATCTTTAGATTGCATTTAGGAATTTGTATCATACATCTCGTGGTGAACCTTGAAAGGCAAACTTCTAAAAAGATCAACTTAAAATAAACTGAATGAACCTAACAACGCTTTGCAACATAACACACAACATAGAGGTCTAGGCTAGAGACGTGTTCCGGTGTCGTTAAGCCTAGTGACTGTCGATCTCGTGGAAGGTGGGTGATTCCTCCTGAGGGACGATAGCGCTAGTACGGATTGTGCTCCCACGTACCGTCGCATATATATTGGGAGACCCCTATAGGCATATATCCTTTATCCTTAGGAAGCTGTGTCGGCCGCCCTACTGATCGCAATGCAGTGAACACAGCATTCACGAAGATCGACCGCCCGTACCTTAAAAAGTATTCTGCGGTTTTGCGAAAAGTTTGGCACACCCTCTGCCTAGAACTCCAGAGTAGTTCCTTTTGGCCTTTTTCAGACTCTATAACAGAAAAAGCCCATCCGAGCATTTGTCACTTCGGGCTCGTTAAAACATCGAAGGAGACTAGAGTCATCTTTAGCTTTTTCTCGACTCTTTAAAAGTGAAAAAGCAAGTTGTGTCTAAAGCGTCGTTAACAATTTATTTTAAACGGAACAATCACCCTTTATTCCCGCGTTGATCTTTAGGTTGAAAAGATGGAGCCCACCAACCAAGGAATTCCCTTAAGTGGAAATCCTAGTCCTTTCTCCTCTTGGGGAGAAGTTGGTGCGCCCCACATGGCCACATTGTCGCTTCCAGGGCTGACAATTGGCCTACCAGTCTGGCTCTTTTCAACCAATGTCGTTCAGAACACCACCATTCCTGAACAGTCGAGTCAACAGTTAGACCAGACCAGAGTTTCCCACCAGCCTTCTACTTCATCTTCCTCTCCTCCTTCCTCTTCGCTTGACAGAACTAGTAAAGCAAAAAACCGAGTTCCTAAGGACAAGAAGGAGAAGAAGAAGAAAGAAAAGAAGAAGAAGGAGCCAAAGGCAACTGGGGGCAAACAAGTGTCGTCTGACAAAAATCCACACACAGCACTGGAAAGGCCTAAATCGCCATGCGTCATATGCAAGGGAGACCACTTCCACAGAGATTGTAGCTGTATCCCTCGAATACTAAGGGACTGGTCTCCCCGTTTGCACAATTCGGTAGCGTCGACCTCTGATAGCCATGTTGACTGCTCACCGTCAACTAATGGAAGTGAAGCCACAGGACAAAGAGGGAACGCTAGATTTCCCTGCAAACTGTGTGAAGGCGATCACGCCATCCACCATTATCCCTTCTTAGACGAGGCAAAAAGAGTTTTGGAAGATCGCCCGATTTTACGAGCGCAACTTCCTCCTGGATATCAAAGACTCCTGCCAAGTCCTTCGCTAGTTGAGAACCTGGCTGACCCGCCCAAGTGGTCAGCTGAAGCACCTGTCATTGAAGATGAACCGTCTAAATCCACACCTGACGAAAGTCTAAAGGTTGAAACGACAGTTGACCCGGTTTTGCCTTCAGAGGCTCTATCTTCGAATGACACCATCACAGAGGAGAATAAAGACGACACCATCCAAATTCTCTTCATCAGCACTGACTCTGATGATCAAGGGGGCAATGCCACCATTCCTTTATCGCAGGAAGGAAGTTCATCAGAGCGATATCTGGCCGTCTATTCGGTCCCACCACCAAGCAACCTGGTTGTGTCCTTTAACTGGAACCAACTAGGCAGACCCCGCTTGCCAGCTAGCATACCATTCAGAATTAATGTCCAAATATACAGAATGGTAATGGCTAGCATAGTTATTGATGAAGGGGCATCTGTGAGTATCCTTTCCTCTATTGCTTGGAAAGCGCTTGGTTTGCCAGCACTTTTGCCTGAAATGAGAAATCTATCAGGCTTTGATAAAGGAACCAGTCGACCTTTAGGGATCCTCCCCAATGTGCCCATAACATTGAAAGGGAAGACCATTCAAATGAACGTGATGGTCGTTCAAGGACCCTTGGATTATAACCTACTCCTTGGACGAGACTATATATATTGAATGGGAGCCGTCGTCTCCTCACTCTTTAGAGTAATGTGTTTTCCGCATGAAGGAAGAGTGGTCAAGCTCGTGGACCAACTTTCATTTCCTGGATCACGCATCGCAAATAGTCATGTACCATCCCTAAATGGTCTATTCACGCAAGAAGTGTCTCAACCCACGATCCGTCCTCCTGATGAGCGCGAGTAATCTGGGAGGATATGACTAGAACCCAGGGAGCATGCGTCCTGGTCTGCTTCAGCAGAGAACTTTGGGTATAGGGTAGGTTTCCACGGGAGAATATGACTAGTCCGTACCCCGTCCGTAGAGGAAGAGGGGTTGTTCTAGAATAAGATTCTTTTGTCAAAGTTATGTGAGTCGAGGGTCGTCGTCGTTCACCGTTGGTAGACATCGCCGAAGAAGTGTTTTGTTTGTAGTCGCGAACGAGACAATCTTTGGGTAACTTGAAAGAGGTAAGCCTCTCTTGTTAAAACAAATGTTTTGACGGAAAAGAAGTAGAGGTAACCTTGAAACTCTGTCTTATGCCTGGGGGCATGCAAACCTTTTAGAGTGCAAGCAAGGGGCGACTATTTATTTTTTAAATTTTTAGGACCTCTAACCCTCTAAACTCGTAGGATTAGTCGTTTCCGCACTTGCATAACGAAAGGATCCGGGGCAAAGCTTCGTGAGATGAAGCTCCATAAAAAATAGAATCTCAATGAGACACTCTTATCATATGACTGGTATTAACGAGCAGTTTTAGCACAAAGTTCATGCTCGTTAAAAAATAAACGCAAGATCCGAGCAGTTTTAGCGCATAGTTCACACTCGTTAAAAAATAAACATAAGTTTGAGCAGTTTTAACGCGGACTTCATGCTCATTAAAAAATAAACATAAGCACCACCCGGTAAATAACTACTGTGAATGTAATATCATCATCCATTAAAGCCTTGGTCGTGTTTGCACCATCACCTCCACTTTTCATTTGGCCGATCGTTCACCTCCATATGATTGTTTACCCATTTTGAGGAACAGCTGCGAAGAGTGATTTCACCTAGCCATCCTTGTGACACTGCCGTGATTGGAAAATTCCAACCTGTACCTGGAATCAGCTGTTAACCCTGTTTATCACTCGTTCCTCAAAAGACGAGTCTTCTTTAAGCTCTTTTCAACTGACTTGTAAAATATGAAAAGATTGCTGAGTTTTGGCCTTCTAGCTCGTTAAAGCGACCAGAAGTGCTATCCCTCCTCTAGATTTTAATCTTTTTGGACCTGAGGGATTATTGCACAAAAAGATCGAGCGCTTGTTTTTTTCGGCTCGTTAAAACGATAAAAAACTCATCCCTTCTGTATTGTTTTATACTTTTTCGGACTTAAGGGATTAGATGACGAAAAAGGAATTTTGGAGTTAACTTTACGTACCTTTTCAGACTCTCTAAAAATGAAAAGGGACCGAGTCGTCTTTGTCGTTAGACTCGTTAAAATCATTAAATAGCGACAAACTTGTCTTTAGACGAGAACGATTTTCACTATCGCTAGGCTCATTAAAACATAGCGATGGGCTTGCCCGAAGGGCAGGTTATAGAACAAGCATATGTTATCCTCCTCAAGCTTGACAAAAATAAAGAGGTACTGGTCAGCAATGACTGGGGAAAAATTGGGAGAAACTAAAGAAAACTTTGATGGTAGCAAGTCGCTCTTGAACATGACACTTTTCCTCCATACCACAATCAGGTTGGGTTGTTTCATTCACCAATCACATCCATGGTCTCACCATACCATCCATAATTGGGGTAATGCTACCGATCCATCGCATCAGTGTCGCCATATGTTCAAGAGAAGTCGTTCAGAAAGAGTCAACCGGGTCCCATCCACTGCCATACATTATCCTTCATCCATTCATGACCGCCACCCTGAATCATATGTCACAGATCGTTTTCACCTCCATCAAAATCATTATCTCCGTTCCGTGTCACTGATGTGGGATTCATTAAGGCCCTCCTTTGACGGATCGCTTCTTGTCGACATCAGCTCATTATCCAAGAAGTTGATCTAGGAACAACCCCTTCAGTACTTTGAAGCTTGCATGCCTCAATGGCAAGTTTCTCACTTCTGGCAACAGGTATACATCAATGACCTTCGACCAGAAGATTTTGCTTGGTGTTCGACGCCAAGTCCGTTATTCACACCACGTGAATTGTACTTCAGTACCTTGAGGGTCATTATCATTATCGGTGATTCCTCTCGCGCTTGTTAACGGTTTACATCATTGACCGGTAATCAAGCGATGTCTTTCCATGTTGGACTTCAGAACAATTCTCACATGGATCGACTTGTACTTAGAGTGAAGATCGAATGAGATTGAAGACCCCGGATCTAGTTTCATCCATCCGGGCTGCGATATATATTCAGGAAATATAAAGACATTTGACATGTACATCATTGTAGCAGATGATCATCCTACTCAAAGGATGATAATTTCACCAAAATTATCAGTCTACCATTAGATGATTATCTGTTCTACGTACAGAAATGAATTTATAAAGTTGAGCATGGGAATGCCTGCCTCAGCTAGATCATGAAAGCATTATGAAAAATAATGTATTGTATTGTATCTTATTACAGGTCTCCTCCCAGCGATTGGATGAACTTCGGACCCTCCTGGATAAAGCATTTCACCCGATAAACGACCTCATACTTTAGGGGGCAACTGTTATAGACATTTTTGTGCCTTACAGCATTGAGCATGAAATGTCCATAATCTAAGGGATCCAAAGTCCCTAAACATGTTGTTCCTACCCCTAGAGGAACAAGGCTAACTAACCACAGCAATTCACAGAAGTTCTCCACCTGAAACTGCTAAAAAACAAGTCAATTCAGGATCAAGTCAACTGCTCCACTGACCATCTGCGCTGAATGTCAGTGGCTCCACTGTCTACCTGCGTTGAATGTCAACTCCAACACTAGCTACCTACACTGAGCGAGTTTGGACATGTGGCAGACTCATTCCTCAAGGTGTCAGAGCCCAGGAAGCTTCCAAAATGACACTTGCCTCAGGGAATTCGACTGGTGATGAGTAAGAGGTTCCAAATCTCCAAGTGGAAGCAAGAACCTCCAAGTGGAATCAAGAACTGATAGAGGGAGAGGACACTAGTCAGATCTCAAGCTGACTCATCCTCTCTCCAAACATCTATATATGGATCTCTCCTCCATAAGATCCAGGGGGCTGGAATTTTGTTATTGCAAAGAATTGCTGTTGGTTTGAGACTGGAATCATTGGGTGCTTAATGCTTTGAAGGGAGGTGAAGATAGGAATTCCATTCTTCTGGGAAGGAGATGCTGGATTGGAGCCCTCTGGGTTGTATCTCTTCCTGAACCTTGTTATTTATCAATAAAGCTATCTTGGTTTTCTCCTATATACTGATGTATCTTTGATGTATGATTGCATTAGTGTATTTGATTTACTTCTAATCCTGAATCATTTATGAATATGAATATCTGCCTTTGTGTTGTGTTCTTCTCTTGTCACAAGTAGCTGTTCTCTTGTCACAAGTAGCTGTTCTCTTGTGATCTCGCAAGAATCAAGTAGCTGTTCTCTTGGGCGAGCGAGGAGGCAAGTAGCTGTGAACACTCAAAGAGAAGAGGATCTAGATCGAGGGACAAACGGAAGACACCGGTAAGTCCATTGATCTCTCCTCTTTCACATTTCATAAAGGAAGAAACCAGAATAGCTGTCTCTATTTGTTGCTAAGGCACTGTCACACCTTAGGTGGATAGGATCGTCCTGCATAGGCATTTTTCCCGACAACAGATTGCCATCCGCTTTCATGTTTGATAATGCATCATACTTTTCTGGAAATGCAATGACTGAATTTGCACTTAAAAGAGGATTCAAACTTAAATATTCAGCCAATGACTACCCACAAGGTAATGGGTTAGCTGAGTCAACAAATAAAAACCTAATCAGGATTATTAAAAGAATAATTGATCAAAATCAAAAAAATTGGCACAAGGCTTTGATATATGCTTTATGGGCAGATCGGATAACACAAAAAGCTTCTATCAGCACTTCTCCCTTTAATTTAGTTTATGGGAAAGAAGTGGTTCTTCCGACTCACTTAGAAATTCCCTCTTTGTCTTTAGTACAATACATTGATGAAGTACCCACTTCCTCCTTACAACTAAGACAAATGGAAATAATTAAATTAGAAGAACAACGAGAACAAGCTAGGAAAACGCATGCTCATCATCAAGCTCTAGTAAAATCCTCTTTTGATTCAAACATAATGACCAGAAAATATTTTCAGATGGGAGATTTAGTTTTAAAGTGGGACAAGGCTCATGAAGAAAAGGGCAAACATACAAAATTTCAAAGGATGTGGCTTGGTCCTTTTCAGATTGTAGAAGTCGTAGGTCCATCAACGTTTGTGTTACAGGATTTAGCAGGTAAGAGGGATCCTTTGCCTGTTAATGGAAAAATTCTCAAGAAATATTTTCCATAGAAGATTATTCTTCTATTTTTGTAGAATAGTTTTTTTTCCTTTTCATAATAAAACCATTTGTGAGTGGTTACATTAGGCATTTACGAAAAAGACACCAATTCTCTTTCAGATTTTGAACTTTTCGCTTGTATAAATAGAAAATCTTTTGGAAAACTGATCTTTATTATTGATAGATACAGTTAAAAACTTTAGCTTAGATATGATACTAGTTTCAACTTCAAAATTTTGATGAAAACAACCTTTAGTGAAGAAATTGTTTTATCTCAGTACAATGAAAGGGATCAATAACAAAATCAAGATTCTCTGTAGAACAGCTGTTTCCAAAAACTCTATTATTGTCGTCCAGAGCTATCTTAAGGAAACAATGACTTCCTCCCTGCTAAGGAAAATTGCAACTTTCAGAGGAATAACCCAAGGATACACTTTATCTTTAAGAATAAGAGGTCTCATCACGAGCCGGCTTATCATTATCACAGATATTATAACTTGCTGACTTTGCCAATACTATACACCACAACAGGGCAATGACTCAATATTGTTGCAATCAAAAGACAAGGGGTCTCATCACGAGCCAGCTTGTTCGGCAAAGTTATGAATCAAGTGAATGAATGTGTCATAATTTGGCTACCAAACCAAGACATTGTTCTTTAATAATAAAAAGAAAATCAAAGCAATAAGTGTGGATATGAATTTTTCTTTGAAAGTTGTAGGTCACCTTAAGTAGGATACAGGATCATTGCTGGGTAACAGGTAACCTTGTCGAGGCTATAAACGCCTACTGGAAGTAGAGGCTCTACCTACGACAAATGAGCATATTTAAAACTGGTTTACAAAGGAGACTTCGTTTTATCTTTACAAGACCAAGTAATGGCTGATGTAAATACAAGGACTAGCTTGAGGAAGCAAATAGTAAAAGTAGAAAATGGTTGAAACAAAATATCATTGACAGTTTAGAGCGTAATGTACTCTATCTTTCCATAACAAAGTTTAATTTTTTGGAAAATTTTCTGTTTTGGAAGTTTGAAAAATTCAATAGAAAAACAGAGATAACTGGTTCTACCAAGTGAATCGCCAATTGTTATGGCCACCAACAACCCCCCTCCTTATATAGTATTAGCAATAACACTAGGTAAGTGGGGACCCTTAGTAAAAAATTCAAAAAATTCAATTAAGGCTCATGCATTTTACTCCTTAAGAAAACATCGCATCGCGCAAAGAATGATAGGACATTTCCTTATGAGTAAAAATGATAAACTGTGAAAGTGCGACGTGAATTCCATCGCATCGCATGCATTAAGAAACGCTCACATTGGAAAACCTTAAAAAATCACTGATATCCGATATGCGATATCGCATATCGCAATGTCGCATGAAAAACACATAACCATTTAACGATTGTAGCGATCTGCGATCTTGCGATAGTGCGATCGAGCAACCCTGCGATGACAGATTTTAATGAAATTTGCGGTAATGCAATATGTGATGCTGCGATGTGAATCACAGAAACATTCCATCGCAGATTTTCCCCGGCTCAACATTCAAGAAAATCTTTCCATAAACCAAGAACTGGATACGCACTTTAATGATAATTAATGAATGATATGCCAGTTGTTAAGGAAAAACGGTTTTGTGTTTTTCGAAGAGTTAGTTCACGTCAGGTGGCATGTTTTTGTGCATCCATAGAGCTTAAAGCTTTCTTGTCGATTTTTATTATCATTACTTTCTCCTCATGTGTGAACTGCAGGAACGAAAAAACAGAAGTAACACAAAAGCAATGTGCAGGAAGCCATGAGGGAAAAGGGTAAAGCTCCAATGCTCAGAGACAGAGAAAATATGCCATCATAAATGGATACCACATGCAACAGAGCTACAGATTCACAAAGCGCTGCTGAGCTATCCATTATAGATCTTTCATGCACAGCCATGGTTGAATGAGTAGTTGAACAATGCTAATATGAACAGGCAGTTTAACGCTCAAGGTCAGAGGCTCACGAAAGCAGTATGTTTACAATTTTTGAAGCTTATACCCGGTGAAGGAAAAGGCGCTAAAGGCGAAAAACGCATCAGAGAGGCCTGGATCAAAGAACAGAGGCAGTTTCTGATGCGCGATTAGCGCCTAGCGCTAATTGCGTATCGCTGAGAAAATTTCTCAAAAAGAAAAGCCTCCAACTGCTCAGTCACTTGTAAGCCCGGAAAACACAAAAAATCAATGGTAAAGAACAAACTGGAAACATAAAGCTGAAACAAGAGGCAGAAGCAATTCGAGGATTATTCAAGTGGAACTTGGATTATTACTGGGCATACACAGTAAATCCACATAACTAGAGGATGACTCTCGAGTATATCATTGATTTTGCTGAAAATATGGTGCCAGCTCTTACCATTTCTGTTTGCTTAGCTCAACCAAAAGCGGAAAACAGTCAGCCGACTTTACCCAGGCAAATATTGAATGCTCGCAACGTTAAGGAGCAAATGCAGAAATAGTTAGATATTAGATTTAATTTTTAGAAATAGTTTTGCTTAGAAAAGGGCGGTCATTTAAACCGTATCCTGAATCTGTGTAATTAAGTTATTTAGTTAGTAGTATTTAAACCCTTCTCATGCATTTAGAGAAGGGTCCAGAAATTTATCAAAACCTTGTCCTTAGAACATGCACTTTTGCACCCTCAGAGGAGGTTTTGGTGAATGAATGGATCAAGATTTATTGATGTTTGCATTTGATATCTACTACTGATGTTGCACTTTTGTACTCTTAGTGGATGTTAGAGCAAGGAGAGATAAATCATTGTTGCTTGAAGCTTATGAGTAGGACTAGTCATAAATGGTACTTTTATCTCTTGACCATTTATGCTTATATGTTAAAGTGATATACAGTTTTTAGTTGTTTATGTATTATTGCATGAATGCTTGAGTTATCATTTGGCACTTTTGTACGGTGATAGCTATTTATTTATGCCTAATGTATGAATAGCTCATTATGCGATATGCTGTTCACAACTGTTTCGTCTAACTTTTTATGCGAAGTGGTTCATCTTGATTGATTTCCTTTCTTATAATCACTGAATGATCTTTATTACCAGTTGTTATTTGAAATCTCTTTAGATCACATAATAGAAGAATTACATCCCGGGTTAGTATAGATTTAGATGTGCTGTTTATTAGATTATAATAGCATAGAATTAGATTAAAAGTTTGAATTAGAATATCTTAGGTAGGAACTATTAGATCAGCGACATCAAATTCTACACACACACACATAGATTGGGAAACTGGTCCCATTATCCCTAGTTGGACCCGCTATACAAAACGGATAAGGAGCTGCCAACCAAGGTCCGGACCGGGTGGGTATCCCCCTTGTTTTCGACCCGATTTTCGGGGCTTCAACAGGGGGCAATCTATTACACAAAATATTGTCACCATGAAATTCTGCAGTTAGTATGAGTCTATCACCACTCATATTTTCCTCCTTTGCAAGTCTTAAACCTCAGCTATTCATGTCAAGCCTTGAAAAATGAGAGAAAGCCCTTAAAAATTTCTAAAACTCTGGTTCCGCACTTTCTCTTAGCATTACCTGCAGTCTCGCACCCACTGGTCATGTCCCCTGTGGACTTGCCCGCTCTGTTTCTGTGTAATGGGTATGGACCCCTGTAAAAGTCAATAAGGCGCAAGTACATTCTCAAAAACTCACTTTGGGTTATTTCTAGAAGCTTCTAGAGGGAATCTTGAGGTGGCAAGTTCGCTCCTTTAAGGTGCATGCATCCCATACCTAAAGGATCTAACCCCTTGATGTGAGGAGCTTATCCCTTTGAAGGAAGACTCTATCCCTTCATAGGTGGACCCGTAACTTCCTTCCTCTGCACTATAAAATGAGGCATTGGGATGGTTACTAAGGAGGTTGAAAGCTGAATATTTTTTAGGGTAAATGCTATTGGAATTTAGACTTCCTAATTGATCTTGAGAGGAGAGATTACATACCTTTTTTGATCTCATTGGGAAGAGTGTGGGGCTTGTCAAAGTATAAGAGATTCTTGCTTGGACCTTGGGAGGATCTTGTACAACATCAAGGCACCAAGGTTGTAAAGTTCTTCTATTCTTAAAGTTAATACAATCAAGTTTATTTTTCTCAATAAGCTGTGTTTTATGGTTTATTTCATGGATTCCTTGATCACCATGATGAATATGATTTATTATATTGGCTATGAAAGTGTTATTTGATGTGTGCTTGTTTGTGTTTGTAGGTTCTTAAAAGGAAACTCATTCGGACGGTCGAAGCGTGGTTGTCACAAACTAGCATTGGACTTAAAGTAGGGTCTAAAACACCTCTTATTTTTTATTTATAAATCACAATATATTTAGAGAAAGGTATATTTGCTTGTTCTGCTTGTCGCTAGATATTTGTTGATACTAGGGAGATCGGTCTTGTCCGCAAGAACGATTTATCCAGCTGACAGGGGGAGAGACATTATGGACAATTTTGTATGTCGTAGCCATATATGTGGACATGAAATAAGAAAAACCCTCATTTTTGGGTTTCTTCCTGACAACAACATCCCATTCAAAGACAAATTTTTTCTGTTTGTGAGAATCCATGAGTCTAAGGCCCATGTATTCAAACTCATCCACATGGGTGTATAAGAACAGGTAAAACAGAAGGGAGTAGTATCTAAAATACGTAGTGATAGGAAAATGGTGCAGCTGGAACTTAATGGATTCATCTAGGAAAGAGGGTATATCAAAAATATAGCCTCACTACATCATCTCTCTAAGAAACTCTATGGTAGCTTTGGTAATATCAGTGGCATCATCTTCCCAAAAAAATAGGGAAATCACTGTGAGGATAGGTTGCATGACTTCTATAAACATAGGTATGGGAAAAGAATCAATAATGAGTAGGGTTTGCTGGCTAGGTTCCAGAACCATCTGAAAGAAAGCTTGTTGTTCCCCAACTGAGAGAGCGTTGTGGCTGTAAAAGAGGGAAGTTTCTATGATTTTTTCAGGCTAAGGAGAAATTGGGTAAATCAGGGCTTTTTAAATAAGTTATGGAGTTATCTCCATGATATTCAATCTAGTAGATGAAATGAAGTCATTTTTATCTTCAACATAGGACGTTGGAGCAATTTGGTAGTACAATCCTAACTCCACTACCCTAAAGGGGTCTTCTCCCTTGAAATGGAGGTCATACATGTCGAGCCAAAGTTTCAACAGGTAGTAGGGGCAACGTGAGTCATGAATTTCTAATTCCTTGTCCATAAGGAGCTCAATGTTCAAAGAGGGTTTAGCCTCATGTAGTTTAGGAGTTTTAGGTGCAGGCTTCTTCATTTTGAGAATAAGGAAAAAAATTACAAGTAAAAGGTCTTCAGATTACCTGATTGACCAAACAAATTTTGGATTGAATGACATTCAGGAAGCCCTAAACTATCTGATAGGAAAATAATGTCGTGGACCAGTGGAATGGAAGGATCACTTGACTGTAAGAAATAAGCTTTAAAATTCAAACAACGAGCGAGTCATATTTTTATAGGCGGGAGAAAAATGGTAACATGATGATATGTGAGTGCATGAGGAGGTGACAAGTGACATTAGGGGATTGGTAGGGTGACTAGATGACCAATGGAGGGGGACACCTTTACCTTTTTACCGCAACACTTGCTTGCTGACATTAATGGTGTCTCAGTGCATGATGTGGCATATAATGTCCCCATGTCTCTAGTAGCTAGAAAATTGGAAGTCGGGATCAGGTTGAGTCCCCCTGGAGTTGATCCAGGCTGTTGATCCAGCTGATTGTTTCCATTGAATTTTCTCCTCTAGGGGGTGGTGGTGACATAACAGTCATGCTAGTTCCCTCCCCACTGTAATGCTTCCAAGGGCTGGGCAGGTCATGATGGATGATGATCTGCCCCGTACTTGCTCACAATTTAATGAAGGGCCCCACTTTCAATTAAACCCCATCCATTTGATTGTTGTTATTGCAAACAAGAAAGTTTTTAATGTTACCTTTTTCCTGAGTGTGTTTAGTGTGCAACAAGCACCAATCTATCCTATTACCTTTTCCTATCACTAGTATAGCAATACCTCTCTTCACAGAGATAAATATGTGACAACATGATAAAGGTTGAAAAAGGTAAAGCAGAGAAAAATATGGGGTATAGACATATGGATGAAAAGTATGTGAAAACCATCATTCTCTCTCTTTCTCTATATCTCTCTCTTACACACATACACATAGGCAAGAAATTTGCTCGAGTAACTAATACATAATTAAAATGATAACATTCCTAAGTAGAAATATATCTAGGGTGTTTTGAGTGATTATATTGAGTTTTGGGTGGCCAAATACACCCAAAAAAGTGTCAATCAAGGATTAAAATTGTACTAATGTGTTTTATGATCTCCTATATTAAATTTTGCATGTTAAATACTAGAAGGGAAGCTTTGGAACCCTGGTAAATGGCGTGGATAACAGAATAATCCATGTTAGGAAACCATGATAAGAAATGGGCAAAGAAATTAACAAGGGACTATAGAGGAATGAAGGGAGTTATGTATTTTTATACTAGATAATTGAGAGAGGCATTTAGATATGATCCTTCCTAGATTGCTTTCATATAGCAAGTAATTTCATAAAGTTCCTTTGTGATTTAAATTTGCAATGTGATCTTTTACTAGATGGTATGGAAAATATTCTCATGGTTGTGTAGATAACTTGGTGTCTATTGAAATCTGAAATTTCTTGTTCATGTACATGGTGGTATGAAAATTTTTGATGGAAAACATGAATAGAGAATTCCTTGATGTTATATCCACTTGTTACTTTTTTTTTGATAGGGTTGTTGTAAGCAAATATATATTTATATAAATACCTATATGTGCAGGAAGGGAAATGTCTTTTTTCACCTTATTACCCTTGCACAACTATTAATGATGATTTATTGGGAAGAGGACAATAATGGGTCCCTAAAAAAAAGAGCATAGTGAAGTTATTTCTTGTGAAGAATTGATTATGGATGGACAATGTTAATTTTAATGTTGAACCCAACTTCAATAAGGAAATACATTCTATTTATAATGAAGACTAAGTCTTGAAAGTATTCACAAAACATATAAAAGAAAGAGAATACAATTGTCACTAATTAATGGTAATTATTTAAAAACTTAATATGAAAAAATAACCATTAGGTTCTTAGTTATTCTGTATGACACAGAATTTTTAGACATCCCTCCTAGTAATATAGAGTTGTTGCATTTGTGAGGGATCAAATTCAAATGGTCTTGAAATATAACTATAGCTTAAAGCCTTTCAAGATTAACTCCAAAAAAGGCATCGGGTCAAGACTTTGGCCTTGATGTCTAATTTTTAAGGGGCCTTTGGGAATCCTTAAATTATTTCAGGTGAGTTATAATAATAATTCTCACTTAGAATTTCTTAATTTGGGATCAAACTAAACCTATGCCCTCAACAAAAGTCAATTCCTAAAACCTAATTATAGTCATCTTCATGTGTATAATCCAATCACACATTTTTCCTTATGTATTTCTATCTATATGGGTAGTCGCTTGATCTTGTGTGGCCTAAGACATTATATTTTCAAGGGGAGGAAACCCACTTCTTATGTATACAAATATACACATATCAATGCATATACATATAATTAGAGTGATACTACATCTATACATTATCTAAATATGAGTTTACATGAAAATGATTTATATGATTATGGGAGGTGTTGTGTTTCTGGGTAAGAAATTAATTATTACCAATAGTGAGTGATGAGGGGCCTTGATGTTTTCATCTTTTTTGCATAATTTTTACGTCACCCTCATACCTTTTGTTTACCTTTTATAAGAAATTTCCCACCTTTCTGTGATTAAAATGATAATTTGGAAAAAGTATTTATTAGACTTCTTTTTGTCACATAATGTTAACCATTTGATCATAATTATGGTCATTACATACCTAAAATTATTGGTAGAATGTTACATCTTGTTGTAATGAAGCTATTGGAAACTCACAACCAAACTATATCCAAGCTACAAGAAACCCAAAACCAAACTATCACTAAGCTATGAGAAGCTACAATGAAATTGTAGGTAAGTTATTGATATGTTATGGATAATCTATAGGAAATATGTTTTCACCAAGCTATAGAAAACTAGGACCACATCCATAACTGATTCCAATTTTTTATTTGTAAGACTAAAAGCAAGGTGACAAGGGATGTGGAATGAAAATAAGATTTACAAGAGAGGAATATTTCCAAATTACAGTATATGTGTGTTTGAAATATTGTTGTAATTGATTTCAATGACAAGGGGAGACTATAAATGTCAAATATAAAGATTACTGTTGACACTTAATCCTTGGGATTGGGTGAATATGTGTAAAATAATGTAAATAGAAAATAAGGAGACTCAGAATATGAGGAGACACTAGGAGATGAAGCCCAAGAGTCTCTCCCTCCATGTATATATCTATGATCAGCCATGTATATATCTATGATCAACATTAATGCACAATCATAATTCATTTGAGGATTTACCTCATAACTTGACATGGTATCAGAGCCAGCTCCATTATTGGCTTCCCTCTCTTCCCTTATAACTCCCTCCTGTCCATGCTCTGCCTATTTTGTAGAACTCACCCCTATGCCATTACTCCATTCTCTATGTTAAGAAATAAGTGACATCGAAATCTGTGTTGCTGGAGGTTGTTGGAGGATTGACTCTATGCTGCCTAGAAGTGATGTGGTGTGGTGAGCCTCCTCCATGCTGCACGAAGGGTGTACTATTATATGGTATGTTGATTTTTTATGAATGTTTCATTTAATCTGAGAGGTCCACTGAGTTATTCATGGTGGTATTACATTGAGTTTTTGTGTTATTAATGTGTTGAGCATTGTGTTATTAACGTCACCCATAGGCCATCTTCAAGTATCATAGTTAACATTGCACAATACTACCACTCCACTGCCCGGTTTCTTCTCATATTACTTGCAGTGGTTAACATTGCTCCAATGCTTAGCCCATACCATGCCTCTCCACACTGCCTCCCAATCCCAATTATAATAACCTCTGTCACAGTCACAATCATATGCATTGACCTAACCCGGTTCATAAACCCGCACATCGGTTTCTCCATACACGTTGATACATAGCTTATGATTAATACATGTGGTTTTTTAATATATAACTATGTTGTTATAACATATACCATGTTTCTCTCCTGCCATACCATGCTTCTCTCCCCACTTCGTAGCAAAACATACCACCTCTTCCCTAAACTGTTATACCATACTTCTATCACCCTGCATACTGATATATAACACTGACCTATCTATCTCACCTCCATGTTGTCCAACATATAACACCTCCAACAATACCACACTTCCATACCACTATGCTCCCACTCTTGGTTGTTAATACATGCAGTTTCAATATATAACTGCATTTCAATATATTATTGTGTTGCTTAGTTAAATTCTCTCCCCATACCACTGCACATTAATAGCATTCCAACTCTAGGTTTTTTAATTGTTGTGTTGTTATTGTGTCATATTACGTTGACTACTGCCCATATATTACATACCATCATTTCCCATATTACATATACATTGTTCCATATATTACATACCGCCCCAACACATACAACTCTGCTCCCTCTGTTGAATGGTATAACATTGTTGACTCCTGATTAATTGTTGACCCCTCCCCCATATATCCACTCCCCCATATACTCCCTCCCCCAAATATACCCTCCCCCAAACACTCCCTCCCGCAAATATATCTCTGCTATATATATTATAATTATATTCTTTTACCACCACAAGTGCAAATATTTTTTATATATTGGCAATAGAGTACATTTTACACAATATACATTTTTAAAATTCATTCATTGATATCTATTGTTGGAGTAGTTATCTTGGGAAAAGACAAATATCCTGAGTGTTCAAGGACGATTAAACACACTCTCATTTTCAATGAGTTGTGGAAAGGAGTTTGCGTAGGAGAAGGAGATAATGAACCTGCAAATCCCACCTCAGATAAGGAGATTTCCATTTGGTAAAATAAGAACAATAAGGCCTATGCCTTGATTGCGGCATCTGTAAATGAAGAGGTGAGTCGCCATATTTCACCATTTTCAAATGCTTTTGAAGCCTTACAAAAGTTGAAGGAAATATATGGCTCACACTCTCAACTTGAAGTTGTCCAATTAAAGATTAAATTGTTCTATCTTGAAATGAAAAATGATGACCCTCCTGCTTTAGAATAAGAAGTAAGATCTATTATGCATGATACAAAAAACACTAGTGTTCAAATAGACATTCCTCTCATAGCTTATGTAAAAGCACTATATCCTACTTATTCAAATTATCTTGAGTTAATGCAAGCAAGTGGAAACCTCAAGGAGATTACCTTTGATGCCCTTGAGAAGAAGTTTTCTAAGAGAGAGAATGCTTTTGGGAAGAAGACAACTCTTCAACATTCCGAAGAAGTTGTGTGTCTTGCACATAAAGAGAAGAATCATGCACAATATTCTTCTAGAGGAAGAGGTGGCCAAAGAGGAAGAGGAAGAGGAAGAGGAAGAGGAAGAAGGAATTTTAGAGTGAGGGGGGGTAGACAATTCCAAGGAGAAAAGTCTGATCTTCATTGCATATGTTGCAATAGAGATGGACAGATGCATCCACATGTAAGTTTCCTTCCGACATAATTGAGCAGGATAGAAATGAAGCCAAAGGTAAAACCAATGACAAAGGGAAAGGTAAATCCCCTGAATCTGCTCATTATGTTGTGGCACATTTTAATATTGGATTAACTAAAGACTTGTTTAATGTTTCACTTACTTCTTGGGAAAATGATTGGTTGCTTGATTCAAGGGGAAACTTGCTACATGACTTTTACAAGAGTTTTTTTTGAAGAATTTACTGACAATGTTGATGGAGCAATATACTTTGTAGGCAAGTCAAAACTCAAGCCATCAGGGCTTGGCATAATCAAGCTCAAACTACCTCGTTTTCTAGATTTTCTTCTGCATGATGTTTTGTATCTCCCGGAGCTAAGGAAAAAATTGTTATCTTTGGTCCACATATGCCAACAAGGATAATCCATTCATATGTTTGATGGAAAATTTGAGGTCATAAAAGAATTAGATCGCTTACTTGTCATGACAGGAGTAGAAGAAGAAAGACTCCAGAAGCTACAAGGTGCTTTTCTCGTGCACATAAATTCTCATACAATTCTCATTATGATGAAGGTACATTTCCATGAAGTCTTTTATGGCATGATAGATTTGGGAACTTGAATTATGACAACCTTCGTATGTTGAAGAAAAGTGGTGTTACTAGTTTTCCTACAATTCCTAGGAAACTTAAGCAATTTGATGCTTGTTTCTTAGGAAACCACAACAAACAACCTTTTCATGATTCACATTCCATAGCACATAGAAAACTTGAACTTATTAATTCATACTTATGTGGCCCAATGAAAGTTCCTTCTACAAATGGAAGTAAATATATGATGACATTTATTGATGACCACACCAGAATGTGTTGGTTTTATTTATTGAAGAACAAATATTATGCTTTTCAAACATTCAAGAACTTTCATGCATGGATTGGAAATGATGTGAAATCTCATATTGGCTATATTCACACCGATAATGTAAAATAATACACTTTAGATGAATTTGAAAACTATCTTCACCGACATCAGATCAAACATCAAACAAATGTGCCTTATAATCCCCAACATAACAGGGTAGCTGAAAGAATGAACATGACAATCTTAAATATGGTATGTTCCATGATGTTTTTCAAGAATGTTAAACTGATGTTTTGGGCTGATGCAGTTCTATATGCTGTGTATATAAAGAATATGTTTCCATCTAATGCTATTGGGAACAAGACTCCTTATGAATTGTGGTATGTCCACATTCCTTCAATAAAGCATCTTAGGGTCTTTGATTCCACCTCTTATGCCTTGATACCTAAGGAAAAAAGAAACAAACTTGGTGCAAGGATTCGTAAGTGTATCTTCTCGGGGTATTCAAATGCCTCCAAAGAATATTGTCTCTATGATGAATTTAATAAGAAGTTTGTATTATCTAGAGATGTGATATTTCTTGAATCTTCCAAGGCTGACAATGTTGTTGAGCAGTAGCTTGATTACTTGGATAGATTCAAACATGGAAAGTATTTTCAAGAGTTTGATAATGAGATTCCACATCTTGAAGGGGGGATTGCTATACTAGATCAATCCGTCGAATATTCTTTTGAAGCACTCTCTCCCCCATATGAAGCTCCAACCATTGATGACACTTTGAGTGACGTAATTGACAAAATTGGGAGGCTCAATCTTGCTTTAGTCCCAGCTCAATCAACTGAGTAACCTGGGCAATATCAGAAAGGTCCTCCAAAATGGTTGACAAAGACACTTAAAATTTTTCATCTCGATGAGGTTGGAAAGATAGGAACAAGAAATTCAACTAGGAAAAATGGAGGTGATGTAGATGATTTTGATTCACCAGTTGATATGGATGTTTCCTATGATTGTGAACTGAATTTGTCTTCAGATTTAGAACCAACTTCCTTCAAAGAAGTTGCTTCTCATGATGAATGGAAAGAAGCTAATAGAACTTTATAATTTTCTAAGGTTGCAGAAGAAAATCACAAAGGTAACCACAAACCTACTTTGGAAGTTGGGATCTAGCCCTGCCAGCTTGAGAGAGGTCTCTCTCTGTAAGATTTAACTTTGTTGTATTGAATGTTAGGCTAGTTATGAAGTTTAAAGTGTGATTTGTATTTGAATTGTTGGCTGATAACTAGATTTCCATTGGGCTATGGAGTCTATTACATAAAATACGGATCGATTTTAGTGTTTACAGATAGATCTCACAGGGCAGGGTAGCCAAACTGATTGGATTCTTTTAGTTTATGAGATGGGGAAGGAAGAACAGATTGAGATTCACTTTAGATATAGAGCATTTTTACCTAAATTCTATATTCAAAGATCAATAGAAAACACAGAATTATTCAAAGCCAAGAGCAAAGTGTAGATTTAAACAATTTTTGTCGAACAACTTGACATAAGAATCCTGTCTAGTCAATTTAATGTATTAAATTTCTCTACATAAATTATCAATCCGAGTATCGTAAACTGATGAAGTGTGGTGCACCATATGTGCTTAGTTAACCTTTTTCTTACTTCATTGTTTTATAGATTTTATTTTGTTTTGGGGTTTTGTTTTTGTTGGTTTCCTAAAGTGTCTAATGCAAATGGAAATCCTATTCTAAGGTCTTAAGAATACTTTTAAAGGACAAGTATGGATAGAGATTTCAAGACAAGGCCTATGTCCCTAATGGTAACTTCCAAAACTTAGCACTTCAAAAGATCTCAAAACATGTTATTGATGGAATTAGTACTTAAACAAAAGTGTAAATATGCAGCTACTTCAATCAAAATGGAATGCAACAACCAATCAATGAGCTAGTGACTATGAAACCCAGTATCCTTGCTGTTGTATAAAAAGAAAACTGAACTTAAAGCAATTCAAAAACTGTAAGCAAAGTAAACTAAATCATATTACATCAACTCATATTCTGACCCCTCACCATTCAACTCGCTCTGGCTATAGGAGGTAATCATAAACAAATTGAGCAATCTGATATCTAATTTGCATAAAATGAAACTAATATTAAATTACACATTCATACTTCAATCCCTCACCATTCGACTCGCTCTGGCTATAGGAGGTAACTGAAAATGACATGAGCAATTCAATAACTAACTTGCAGAAAAATAAACTAATATCAAACTACGCATTCATACTTCAATCCCTCACCATTTGAGTCGCTCTGGCTATAGGAGGTAACTGAAAATGACATGAGAAATTCAATAACTAACTTGCAGAAAAATAAACTAATATCAAACTACGCATTCATACTTCAATCCCTCACCATTTGAGTCGCTCTGGCTATAGCAGGTAACTGAAAACGACATGAGCAGTCTAATATCTATCTTGCAGAAAAGTAAATGAATAAAACAAAACTGAAAGAAATAACAATGTTGGAATTAGAACTCAAAAAATAAATCAGCATAAGGACAAGATGATTCCATCATGTCATTAGTCATTAAAAAGCTATGTGCATTACTAATCTACAATCAACTGGTTGAACACACTTGCATGAATTAAAATTGCATGAATGAAAAATCTAATCTATCAAACTTGAAAGAAATCAAATGACATAATGAAATCAAAGCAAAATTTACAAAATGAAATCTACTCTACCTTACATTCTAATATGCTCCATGACATCTACTTCACATCTCCTTCCATGTTGAGAACATCAAAGCTTTATTCAAATTCTTCAAAATTACAAAGTACAACAAAGCTCTCCAAAGCTTTCAAAAGCCATCAAGGAAGAACTACAAACTCCAAGCTAAAGAACTCACAAGCTAAAAGACTAACAAGCTAACAAATGAAGGAGAGAGATCTCCTATTTATACAAAAAGATGAGAAGCCATCTCATTAATGAGAGTCCATGAATCTCTCCCTCTACCTCTAGAGTCCTAATCAAAATAGGAACTGATAAGACACATGTCTTCTTAGAGTTACAATACAATTAGGAGATGTGACACATATCCTCATGATCCCATGATTCTTTCCACTCAAATTCGAATTTGGCCTTAGAGTGCCACATAAGGTCTTCTAGAAGCCTCCTTTCAACCTACACATGTCAACAATCTCAACCCATTTGTTAGGTATAAGCATATGCACATTATTTTCTAATTTTTAACCACAAATTCACTTAAAAGGCTTAGAATTAATAAAGATTGGAAAAACATAAATGTGGCCCAATGATAATGAGAGTGGGATGAATGTGGTGACATAGTAGTGAAATGGAGGTGATATAATGGACATAATAGTGAAAGTGTAATGGAAATGAATGACATTTTCAAGACTCAACAAATCCTATGAAATAACTTTCTGTATTACTGGTAAATCCCCTTATGCTTCAGCAATATACAACAGTGTTCTTCTGTATAAATACCAACCCTTGATACTTCTGAATATGAAGTATTTATAATTAATTTACAAAAATATTATGTCAAACTGACTAGGATATATCTAAAAATAATTAAACTGAATCAATCTAACTTATTACAAAGATTTCAGGGAAATTTGAACTGTCTGAATTGGTGGCATTCAATTGGAGGAAAACCTCGTTGCTTGGCCCTCGAATTCCACATGTGTTGTTGACGTTGAGCTGTGTAACCAAGTCTACTCTTTATTCCAGTAATTCACATAGTTTATCCCAATGTTGTTCACTTAGGATAGTCATCTTCAGTAACTTTTTATGCACTTCGTTGACTTCAATATATTTGGAAAATGTTGGTTTGGTAATGAATATTTGTTTAATTGCATAATGAATGTCCAGGACATATGCCAACGCTTCCATGAATGCCTTTCCTGTCATACTAAATCTTCCAACAGTAACCTTTGAACTGTCACTTGCCTTGGTCATTATTTTCTCACTATAATCAGATCACATTCTGATCTTATCTTTAATAACTAATAAACTTGGAAGTCCTTTCTCATAGAGGGGTTCCATCTTGGTGAAGAATTTATGTACACTAGTGTCCATAAGCTGACATTTTTCTTCAAGTTGTCTCATTAGATTTCTCTTAGTGAGCACCTTCTTGACTTCCAATATTATTTATGTTATGTCTTCAATCTCTAACTCTTCTAATTCCTGTCTGTTTTTGGAGTTAAGGAATTTGATGAGCTCAGTGGCCTCACTGGGCTTATCTCCCAACTGATTTTTGACTTGTTTGATGGCTTCATTGGACCTTCCAATCAGTTCTTGTTGCTCAATTTTTATTTTTATTTTTATTGAAGGCCAAATTTCTATCATGTCTTCATTGATTCGTTTCCATATATTCTCTTTTACCTGTGCCAATGTATTACCCATGGCACTATCCTTTTCCATCTTCTGAAAGCTCTAGGACAATGTTTTTGATTTCTATGTTTTTGTTAGGAGAGGATTCTCAAATCTTGTTTTTTGTTCCTGTAGGAATTTCACTTCCTGTCTTAGTTTCTTTATCTCTTCTCCCTGTATAGACATGTTTTCAATGGATTCAACCATCTTAACTGAATCATTTGTAGCTAGTGTGGTAAGTACTATAGAAGAGGATGTTCTTGTTGTAGGGATACCTATTTGAGATAGAGATGCAATTAGAACTGTATCAAGAGGAACCATTGCTAGTTGTGAACTATGTTCCTTTTCTTTTATCAGCTTGTCGATCTCTGCTTCCATCTCTTTGATATGTGCACTCTGCTCCATCAGGAGCTTCAAAATCTCTTATTTTTGTAGCTTTGTTTCTCCTAGCTCCTTGTCCCGGGGATCTTCAGTTGCAAGCATCTTCAATTACTTCTTTAGGGTTGTTATGTCAGGATTCTTCTTTTGGATTATCTCCTCCATGGACTTTTAACTATCGGTATCAAAACCTGCTTTGATCACCATTTCCTCCAAGTATTTGATTATGTTGTCTTTAGCAAGAGAGGACACTTTCTCCAATTTAGGCTGAGACTGCACATTGTTTAAAGAAAGATGTAGTTTAGAAGCAGTGATAGCAGTTTGTGTGAAGGTTGAATAGACCATTTATTCACCCTGCTTGTGCAATATCCATTTGATCCAAAGGATGAACATCCTTCACCTCAAACTCAAAGGTATTTTGTTTGAAGTCTACTATTGACTTTGGTTGTGGAATCTGGGCCTGCAAGAATTCCATATGCATTCTTACGTTCTCTATGTCATATGCTGAAATAAGCCTGTGTTGGATGGAGGGAGACTTCTTCCTCAATTGAGTAGAGATATTATCATGAATGGCTTCATTCCTCTCTTTAATCTCTTTATATCTCTGGAAAATATCCAGTTGCCTCTATTCTATAGATAACTCTAGTGTGTGAGGTATCGTAGTTGGAATCTCTTTAGTAGTCGAGGATGATGGAGACTCTGTGGTACTGCTATCAAACTTAAAAGTTTGAAAGCCTAAGAGTACAGTGGTACCTTGTGTTTCCTCCTATGGTGGGAAGTATATTTTAGAGCCTGTCTTAACCTTCTTTATATATATCTTGAATTCTTTGGTTGAGACTTCTATAATTGACGAAGAGTCCTCCTCTCTTAGTCTCGTCTATGTCTTTTATTTGGGTATGGGAGTCTCTAAAGATGTTCTAGAAAGTACCTACTCTTCGGCCTCCTGCAATATGTTTTCTACCCAAATGTGCTAGTTCATGTACTTCTCTATTTCTGGCCTTTGGGTATGCACATAGGGAGTTGCTTTTTGTTCCACTCTTAACTTAGAAATTACCTAAAAGGGGTCATAGGATCAAGTAAAATTAAGGGGGAAATTCATTTGTTTCAGTAGGAGGTCTGTTTCCTCTCCTACTGCTCTATTGTTGCAGATGAAAGGTCTTATCTATGTCTTAATTCAGAACTAAGACTTCTTCTTGGCTACCATGAAAAGGATGATGTCTGAGTGACTTATTTTCCTTATGCACTCCAAGGAAAATATTATAATTGAAAGGTACTTGGAAATATTATATGGTAGCACCTTTGAGCCATAAAATTTGATTTTTGTAAATGACTGGTATAGGTACCACTCTCCTATCTGCACTTGTTCATTGAGCTGTAAAACTTTTTGAATATCCTCATTGATACTTAGAATCTGCTTGCCACTCAACAAACAAGTTGCTGGATACAAAAATTGATCAATGAACTCTATAAAGCTAAATTCCTATGATTGTCTTTTGGTTAAGGAGGTCCAAAAGATAATGGACTGTGGCTCTCCTTGTTGATCAAATTTTTGCACTGCAAAGGGAAACCTATCTATCTAAAATAAAATGAACATATACATAAGAATAGAATAATATCGGAACATTCCTTCAATTAGGAACTGAATGAATTGTTCATGAATTACATTTGCGAAGAAGTGACCATACTCAAAGGTGAATAATAGTCCTCCTTCTGTAGAAAGGGTGGATAGAAAGCCTAAAATAGGCTCATCTACCCATTAATCTGAATAGTAACCAAGTATGGATAACAATACATAGATAATTTGTCTGGTCCTTTGAGGGAAAATAGAAGAGGGATAAGGGGTATTTTTCTTGGTGAGTTGAGAGCCTTCTGGGAGGAAAACTTCAAAAATCCTAGCTCTCTAGGGGAAGGTGAGCTTCTGATAGATTTATCTGAGAGATTCAAGGGAAAAAGGGGTGAGGGAATCATTGTAGGGGACCTACAACATTTCGTTTATGCTCTCAAATGTAATGGTGAAAGAGATTTCACCATTGGGGGAAATAATAGCCCTCTTACTTGAAAGGTATGAGGAATGAAATTTTAGGAAGAATTCAAGAAAGTAATAAGATTGGGGGGAAATGAACAGGGGAAGTCTGGACTGCCAGAGGATGATTTCATCAAATTAGTCAAGGTATTTATCACAAAACCAACAACGTAATTTGAAGAGTTCGAATTCACACTGTGTCTCAGCTATCTCATAGTATTTGTTAGCAAGTGGGATGTGGTATAAAACCACAAGGGGAGTAAGCATGGGATTCACTGTAGTGGAAATTTTGTAGAAGGTTTTAGGAATTCTCAGGAAACTTTAGGTGAGAGTACCTCTGTAAATCAATCAGAGACAGGAAATGGATGTGAATGGCTGCTAACAGATAAGCATGAAACAGAGGGCGTGAGTGATGTACATTAGGACAAGAGGAAAGGATGTAAGAACAGGTGAATATTTAGCTTTATAGACCACAAATAGAGTGAAACCATTGAATTAACAATCACAAGATGCATTAACTCAGTAATGGAATAGTTCAATGGGAAGAACAGTAATGGGCGGGTGCAATGGTCGCCAACGTGGTCGATTAGTATAGGTGGGCGAAAGGTGTGGGACCGTTGGTGGGAGTGATGGAAGGAGGGACATGTGGCATTGTTGGAATGGCGATTAAGGAGGGACGTGGAGGGTGAAGGTTAGTGGGAAGGCGAGTTGCGGCGAGAGTCGAAAACCACTTTCAAAGAGGGGGTAGGCAATATATGATATGAGTTGGGTGGGTCTGAAATCATAAGGAGGGGATACGTAAGGGGTGGAAAACAACTTTTCAGACCCCTACCCCCCCGCGTGCAGTTAAAGAGAATCACTGCGGGGGGTCCAAAATCACTTATGGGCCTTCAAATCAGAGTGGGAGGATGATAGGGGAAATAGATGTGTGCGGAGTTTAATGCCAATCGATCCCACAGAGTAACTTGGGCATATGAATTTTACACCAAATTCCAAACTTTGGACAAATGAACCAATCAGCCAATTACATAGTAAATCCACTTTTTCCTATGCTAATGTAATTTTAAAGCAATAAGGGTGCATTTAAACGTGCAAACCCTATCTATTTTTTCATTCTTAAAGGACTAAGAATATTTATTTCAAACAACTAAACTAATCTAATCAACTACATTAATCCAGATTAAACTATTGGATTAACTTATTCACCTATTCTACCTATCTAATCTTAGCCAAGATTACATTGTTTGTCTAAGTTATTTACTCTAATCTAATTAACATAAATTGAAACTTTCTTGAACATGATTAAACTGTATGTTTCAAGAAAAAAGGTATTGTGGCATTTAGACAAGCTGCACACAATTTCATGAATTTATTCTTTACAAAACCAGTAGACTAGTAGTGGCACTTAAACTAGCATCACTTTCACATTTATTCATTTTTTGTGGGGTTCTTTTATCATTTATTTTCTTTTTCCTTTTTCTATTTTTATATTGATGCCCTCTTTTCATTTTGTATTTTCATTTTTCTATCTTTTTGGAAATCATTTGCATTAAGCAATATTATTTACAATCTAAAATACTGGAAGCAATTATTCAATGATAATTTGATCCTATAAATTATAGAACCCTAATAGTGGCTCCAACTGAGGATGGCACTTGGTGGTGAAGTGTCAAGAACACCGTATAATAGTAGCCTTGAACCCTTATCTTCAGTGTTGATTGCATCTGTTTTTTTTTTTTTTTTTTTTTTTTTTTGTAGTTATGGTGGCAAAATGACTAAAAGCTTAGGGCCTTCTCCACGGGCTTCAACTTTCAGACATAAGATACCCACTTATGACATTACAAGGTAAATGGTATTTATAATGGGTGTGATAAAAAAAATAATGTTTAGTCCTTAAAAACATAATTCTTTAGCATCATGCCATTGACAAGTCCACCAAGTAATTTTGTTCCAACTGTATTATTCAGAAAAATGCATTGTTACCACGATAAGCATCAATAATGTAAGGTCCCATCCACAAGTTGTTGAACTTACCATGATTTCCTTTCTCTTCCCTTCTGGAATCCCATTTTAGAACATGATTGCTGATTTGAAATCCATCTGATTTAGTCCTTTTGTCAAATGTCTTCTTGATGCTATATTGGATCAACTGAGTTCTCTTATGAACTACCTCTCTTGTCTGATGCACATGAATTGTCTGGTATATTCTCCTCTGTAAATCATTTGGTTCCACCTCCAATTCTTACAACATCTTTAAAACAGGAATTCCCAACGAAGTTGGAAAAACAACATCTATCCCATAAACTAGCTGGCATGGAGACATGCCTATTGATTCTTTGGCAATAAGTCTGTCTACCCACAATGCATTAACCAACTTATTGTGCCATGATTTTTTATTGTCTCGCAATTTTTTTTTAATAATATTAACTAAGATTTTATTGGAAGATTCTGCCAGTCCATTTCCCTGAGGGTAATAGGCTGTAGAATGTCCCAATGTTATATGATATTTGTTGCAAAAGTCTACCGTCCTTTTTTACCTGAAAGATGCAACATTTTCAGTAATAATTTTCGTAGGGCATCCAAATCTTGCAAGGATATTTTTCTCCAGGAATTTTATGATGACTGCATTGTCTGGTAGGTATGGCTTCTATCCATTTTGTAAAGTAATCAATTTCTACCAGAATCCACATGTGCTGGTGTTGTAGGGAAAAGTATCCAATACGGAATGACCCTATCCCACTCTAAGGGTGATAGTACCTCAGCAACAACTGAATGCAAAGCTATTCAAGATTACTTCTTTATGAGATGTAAGAGAGAGGAGAAAGGGATCCACTAACCGTTATCTTCCACTAATGGTTGATCCAATCTTCCCTCTTTGCTGCTTGCTCCCAGCTCCTTGCTCTTTCACTGGCCCAGCTACACAAAGATCCTACAAAAGCACAAGAAAGGGAAACTACAAGAAGCATACATCCATAATTGATTCAAGGATTAGAATAAATCAAATATACAAGCATCAATACACCATTAAGATACATGCATATAGAAGAACCTCAAATGCTTTATTAATGGAAGAAGTAAAGTTCTGAGAGTGTTACAACCATAAGAGGCCCAATCCAGCAACACTTCCCAGCAGAAAGAAATCTCCTCTTCACCTCATTCAAAGCAATCACCCAATAGTTCTATACACAAACCAACAGCACTTCCTTACATTCACAAAATTCCAGCCCCTTTAGACCTCATGAGAGAGCTCTATATATAGGATATTTGGAGAAAGGATGAGTCAGCTTGAGACTGACATGAAGTTGACTTGTGTCCTCTCCCTCTTCAGTTATACTCCAGTTCTTGAGTCCACTTGGAGATCCTAGCTTCCACTTGGAGTTTAAGGACCTCTTACTCATCATAGGGCGAATTTGCTGATCCAAGTGTCATTTTAGAAGCTTCCTGGGCACCTGACACCTTGCAAAATGACTGTGCCACTTGGCCAATCTCGCCCAACGCAGGTAGCCTTCATTAGATTTGACATTCAACGCAGGTACAGAGTGGAGCAGTTGACATTCAGCGCAGATGCTCAGTGGAGCAGTTGACATGATCCTGAAATTGCTTGTTTTTGAGTGTTTTCAGGTGGAGAACTGATCTGAAGTGCTGTGGTTTGATGACCTTGTTCCTCTAGGGGTAAGAACAACATGTTTAGGGACTTTGGATCCCTTAGATTATTGACATTTCATGCTTCATGCTCTGAGGCACAAAAATGTCTATAACAGTTGCCCCCTAAAGTATGAGGTCGTTTATCGGGTGAAATGCTTTATCTAGAGGATCCGAAGTTCATTCAATCGCTGAGAGGTGTCCTGTAATAAAATACAATACAATACATTATTTTTCATCTTGTTTTCATGATCTAGCTGAGGCGGGCATTCCCATGCTCAGCTTTATAAATACATTTTGGTACATAGAACAGACGATCGTCTCATGGTAGACTGATAATTCTCTGCTAAAATTATCATCCTTTGAGTAGGATGATCATCTGCTGCAATGATGTACATAACAAATGTCTTTATATCCTGAATGTATATCGCAGCCCGGATGGATGAAACTAGATCCGGGGTCTTCAAACTCGTTCGATCTTCACTCTAAGTACAAGTCGATCCATGTGAGAATTGCGCTGAAGTCGAACATGGAAAGACATCGCTTGATTACCGGTCAATAATGTAAACCGTTAACAAGCGTGAGAGGAATCACCAATAATGATAATGACCCTCAAGGTACTGCAGTACAATTCACGTGGTGTGAATAAAGGACTTGGCGTCGAACACCACGCAAAATCTTCTGGTCGAAGGTCATTGATGTATACCTGTCGCCGGAAGTGAGAAACTTGCCATTGAGGCATGCAAGCTTCAAAGTACTAAAGGGGGTTGTTCCTAGATCAACTTCTTGGATAATGAGCTGAAGTCGACAAGAAGCGATCCGTCAAAGGAGGGCCTTAATGAATCCCACATCAATGACACGGAATGGAGCTAATGATTTTAGTGGAGGTGAAAACAAACTGTGACATATGACTCAGGGTGGCGACCATGAATGGATGAAGGATAATGTATGGCAGTGGATGGGACACGGTTGACTCTTTCTGAACGACATCTCTTGAACATATAACGACACTGATGCGATGGATCGGTAGCATTACCCCAAAAGTGGATGGTTTGGCGAGGACCATGGTGATGAGACCGGTGAATGAAACAACCCAACCCGATGTGATACGGAGGACAAAGTGTCATGTTCAAGAGCGACTTGCTGCCATTAAAGCTTTGAGGTTCTCCCAATTTTTCCCCAGTCATTTCTGACCAGTACCTCTTTATTTTTGTCAAGCTTGAGGAGGATAACATATGCTTGTTCTATAACCTGCCCTTTGGGCAAGCCCATCACTATGTTTTAACGAGCCTAGCGATAGGGAAACTCGTTCTCGTCTAAAGACAAGTTTGTCACTATTTAATCATTTTAACAAGTCTAACGACAAAGAAAACTCGGTCCTTTTCATTTTTAGAGAGTCTGAAAAGGTACAGAAAGCTAACTCCAAAATTCCTTTTTCGTCATCTAATCCCTTAAGTCCGAAAAAGTATAAAACAATACAGAAGGGATGAATTTTCGATACTTTTAACGAGCCGATCAAAACAAGCGCTCGACCTTTTTGCGCAATAATCCCTCAGGTCCAAAAAGATTAAAATCTAGAGGAGGGATAGCTCTTCCGGTCCTTTTAACGAGCTAGAAGGCCAAAACTCGGCAAAATTTTCATATTTTACGAGTCAGATGAAAAGAGCTCAAAGAATACTCATCTTTTGAGGAACGAGTGATAAACAGGGATAGCAACTGATTCTAGGTACAGGTTGGAATTTTCCAATCACGGCAGTGTCACAAGGATGGCTAGGTGAAATCACTCTTCGTAGCTGTTCCTAAAAATGGGTAAACAATCATATGGGGGTGAACGATCGGCCAAATGGAATGGAGGTGGCGAATGAAAACATGACCAAGGCTTTTCATGGCTAATAAAGTTACGATCGCAATGGTTATTTACCGAGATAGGTTCATTTTTTAATGAGCTTGAACTCTGGAGGAAACTCTTGCTCGTGCTTTTATTTATTTTTTAACGAGCATGAAGACCGCGTTAAAACTGCTCGGATCTTGCTTTTATTTTTTTTAACGAGCATGAACTTTATGCTAAAACTGCTCGATATACCAGTCATAGGATAAGAAATGTCTCCTGCAAGATTCCAATTTTTATAGAGCTTGCACCTCACATACGCTATGCTCTTTGGCAAATTTTGACCTTTGCCCCACATCCTTTCTTTATGTAAGTTAGGAAACGATCAATGACCACTCTTTGCTTACACTCCAAAAGGTTTGCATGCCCCCAGGTATAAGGTACAATTTCAAGGCTGCCCCTACTTATCCTTCAAAACATTTGTTTTGATGGGTGAGGCTTGCCTCTTTCAGGTTATCCAAAAAATGGTTTTATTTGCTGCCGCAAATGAAACTCTTTTTCTGGCGATGTCTACCATTAGGTTACTCAACGATGGTTACTATTTGTTGCAGCAAAGGAATCTCTTTCTTTGGAGGCCGCCCCTACTTATCCTCTAAAACATTAGTTTTAATGGGTGAGGCTTGCCTTTTACCCAAAGATGGTTACAATTTGCTGCCGCAAAAGAATCTCTTTCTTTGGTAGCCTACCTGTTTAGACAAAGGTGAATGACTAAAATCATCAAACACATAACTTTGACAAAAGAATCCTATTCCAGAACAACCCCTCTTCCTTCTTTCGGACGAGGTATGGACTAGTCATATTCTTCCGCGGAAATTCTACTTTATACCCAAGGTTTCCTCTGCCCGAAGCAGACCAGGATGCATGTCCCCTGGGTTCCAGTCCTATCTTTCCGAATCACTCGCATTCATCGGGAAGGAGGACTGGGGGTGGAGACATTTCTCGGGTGAAAAGACCATTGAGGGTTGGTATTTGACTATTTGCGATGCATGATCCCGGAAATGAAAGTTGGTCTACGAGCTTGACCATTCTTCCTTCGTGTGGAAAACACATTACTCTAAAGAGTGAGGAGACTATAGCTCCCATGCAATATATATAGTCTCGTCCAAGGAGTAGGTTATAATCCAAGGGTCCTTGAACGACCATCATGTTCATTTGAACGGTCTTCCCTTTCAATGTAACAGGCACATTGGGGAGGATCCCTAATGGTCGACTGGTTCCTTTATCAAAACCCGAGAGATTTCTTATCTCAGGCAAAAGCTCCGGGGAACCCAGTGCTTTCCAAGAAATAGAGGAAAGGATACTCACAGATGCCCCTTCATCAATGATAGTTCCAGCCATTACCATTCTGTAGATTTGGACTATGATTCTGAATGGTATACTGGCTGGTAACCGGGGTCTTCCTAGTTGGTTCCAATCAAAGGACACAACCAGGTTGCTTGGTGGTGGGACCTAATACACGGCCGGATACGATCCTGACGATGTTCCTTCCTGCGATAAAGGAATGGGCGCATTGCCCTGATGCTCATCAGAATCTGTGTTGACGAAAAGAATCTGGATGGTGTCATCCTTATTCTCTTCAGTGAGGGTGTCATTTGAAGATGAATCTTCAATGATGGTGTCATTTGAGGATGAAACCTCTGAAGGAAGAACCGGGTCAACTGCCATATCGACCTTTAGACTTTCGTCTGGTCTGGATTCAGTAGGTTCATTTTCAATGACTGACGCTTCAGCTGACCACTTGAGCAGGCCAGCTGTATTTTCAACCAACGAAGGACTCGGCACGAGTTTTTTGTATCCAGGAGGAAGTATTGCTGGTGAAACCGGACGATCTTCCAAAAATCTCTTCGCTTCGTCTAAGAAGGGACAACGGTGGATGGCGTGACCGCCTTCACACAGTCTGCAGGGGGATCTTACTCCCCCTCTTTGTCTTGAACCTTCACTTTCGCTGGTTGACGGTACGCAATCAACATGGTTATCAGAGGTTGATGCTCCCGAATTGTGCAAACGAGGTGACCAATCCCTTAGTATCCGGGGAATATAGGGACAATCTCTATGGAAGTGGTCTCCTTTACATATGACACATGGCGATTTAGGCCCGGTCTGTGCTGTGTGTGGGTTTTTGTCAGATGTCTTTTGCTTGCCCCCAGTCGCCTTAGGCTCCTTCTTCTTCTTCTCTTTCTTCTTCTTTTCCTTCTTCTCCATGGGAGCTTGGCTTTTGCCAGCCCCACCTTGCGAAGATGGAGGATTAGAGGAAGAGTTATAAGAAGTAGAAGGCTAGTGGGCAGCTCTAGACTGATCTAACTGTTGACTCGACTGCTCAGGAACCATGGTGGTCTGAACTACATTAGTTGAGAATAGCCAAATAGGCAGGCCAATTGTTAGTCCTGGAAGCGACAATGTGGCCATGTGGGGCGCACTAACTTCTCCCCAAGAGGAGAATGGACTAGGATTTCCATCATGTGGAGTTCCTTGGTTGGGGCGTTCCATGTTCTCAACTTAAGATCAACGCGGGAATAGGAGGTGATTATGTTCCGTTTAAAATAAATTTTATAACGACGCTTAGACACAAATTGCTTTTTCACTTTTTAAGAGTCGAGAAAAAGCTAAAGATGACTCTAGTCTCCTTCGATGTTTTAACGAGCCCGAAGTGACAAATGCTCGGTTGGACTTTTTCAGTTATAGAGTTTGAAAAAGGCCAAAAGAAACTGCTCTGGAGTTCTAGGCAGAGGGTGTGCCAAACTTTTCGCAAAACCACAGAATACGTTTTACGGTACGAGTGGTCGATCTTCGTGAATGTTGTGTTCACTGCATTGCGATCAGTAGGGCGGCCGACACGGTTTCCTATTGGATAAAGGCTTTATTCCTATAGGGGTCTCCCAATATATACGCGACGGTACGTGGGAGCACAAGTCCGTATTGATACTTATCGCTTCACCATGGAGGAATCACCCAACCACTCAACGCTAAGATATCACGTTTAACGACGCCGGAACACATCTCTAGCTTAGACCTCTAGATGTTTGCATTATGTTTCAATGCGTTGTTATGTAAATTCAATTTATTTTAAGGTTGATCTTGTTTAGCAGTTTGCCTTTATGGATCACCACGAGATGTATAGTAACACTCCTAAATGCAGTCTAAGATGATAAGCAAGCTTTTCAATCTTTCAACTTTGAAAACCTTAACTACTGAGGGAAAAGAAAGATAACACCTTTTCACACAGATCATAGAGCACACACTAATGCATTTTTTCCTAAATCGACATGCAAGCTGTCATAATGCACATGCACAATGCAAGTATTTCTTTTCTCTTTCTTAATGTTGGTGAAATGCAAAAAGAAAGCTGTTGTATAATTTTGAATTCAATTTCAAGTGAAAGCAAACAAGCTTGTCCAAAATCAAAAGACACCTTAAGATTTATTTGTTTCGACACCAGAAATATATAAACTCAAACCAAATGACGAAAGCAAAAGCTCAATCAGCTATGAACAGCAAATAAACTAACTCTTAAGATCAAAACGACACTTTATCACAGGTCTAGATCTAAGAGGTCACAGCAAGACTAGTTCACTTTCGTTATGGGAAACTGTAAATGCATAAGAAATACACAAAGAACAAACACAGTTTCTTTATACAACTGAGGCGGAATAGTGACAAGGAAATTTGGTTTCAGATAGGCCCACTGACTGGTAACAAACAGCAAAAACAAGAGTGAAAACAAGGCAAGAAACAGCAGGAAACCCCAGTAGCACAGTGTACCATTGGTTCAGCGCAGGTAAAGGACTGTCAGATTGACATTCAGCGCAGTTCCCGAAGGGGCTACCTGCGCTGAAATGCAGACTGCCTTTGTACAGCCTGCACTGAAGAACGAGACTTGCGTTTTTCACAGTTTCTGGGTCACAGATTGCTAAAAAATTCACAGTTTTTGCTCAAATCAGAAGCTATCAGTCAAGGACACACTAAGGGATGACAAGGAGGATGAAAAGCTATCACTAAGAGCTTATTAGATTCCTTGTGGATCAGCTCTTCAAATCATAAACTTGCCCAGAAACTGAGCTAGAGTAGCTGCCCTTTACTTTGTATTTGAATGATTCAAACACAATTCGATTCGGTACTCCCTTTGTTTATGAAATGAATAGCAAAAACACAAACAACCAACAAGATATGCTCCCCAGCGGAGTCGCCAATTTGTTGTAGGGAAAAGTATCCAATACGGAATGACCCTATCCCACTCTAAGGGTGATAGTACCTCAGCAACAACTGAATGCAAAGCTATTCAAGATAACTTCTTTATGAGATGTAAGAGAGAGGAGAAAGGGATCCACTAACCGTTATCTTCCGCTAATGGTTGATCCAATCTTCCCTCTTTGCTGCTTGCTCCCAGCTCCTTGCTCTTTCACTGGCCCAGCTACACAAAGATCCTGCAAAAGCACAAGAAAGGGAAACTACAAGAAGCATACATCCATAATTGATTCAAGGATTAGAATAAATCAAATATACAAGCATCAATACACCATTAAGATACATGCATATAGAAGAACCTCAAATGCTTTATTAATGGAAGAAGTAAAGTTCTGAGAGTGTTACAACCATAAGAGGCCCAATCCAGCAACACTTCCCAGCAGAAAGAAATCTCCTCTTCACCTCCTTCAAAGCAATCACCCAATAGTTCTATACACAAACCAACAACACTTCCTTACATTCACAAAATTCTAGCCCCTTTAGACCTCATGAGAGAGCTCTATATATAGGATATTTGGAGAAAGGATGAGTCAGCTTGAGACTGACATGAAGTTGACTTGTGTCCTCTCCCTCTTCAGTTATACTCCAGTTCTTGAGTCCACTTGGAGATCCTAGCTTCCACTTGGAGTTTAAGGACCTCTTACTCATCATAGGGCGAATTTGCTGATCCAAGTGTCATTTTAGAAGCTTCCTGGGCACCTGACACCTTGCAGAATGACTGTGCCACTTGGCCAATCTCGCCCAGCGTAGGTAGCCTTCATTAGATTTGACATTCAGCGCAGGTACAGAGTGGAGCAGTTGACATTCAGCGCAGATGCTCAGTGGAGCAGTTGACATGATCCTGAAATTGCTTGTTTTTGAGTGTTTTCAGGTGGAGAACTGATCTGAAGTGCTGTGGTTTGCTGACCTTGTTCCTCTAGGGGTAAGAACAACATGTTTAGGGACTTTGGATCCCTTAGATTATTGACATTTCATGCTTCATGCTGTGAGGCACAAAAATGTCTATAACAGCTGGGAAGAAGAGGTAGGGTGGGTTTCTCCTATAAAGTCAAGGCCCCATTGTTGGAAAGGTGTTTCAGCAGATATAGGCCTTAAGGGTAAAGGAAAATTTTCCTTTTTGCCTTTGAATATTTGGCATTTGTGGCATGAAGTAACTTTCTTTTGGATATCAGAAAATAAGGTGGGCCAATAAAAACTTGCCCTTAGAATCTTATTGATAGTAGTCTTCCAATACAGGTGTCCACCATAGTCTCCTTCATGGAACTCTTGCATGAATTTATCTACTTCATTTTTCAATAAATAGTTTAGTAAAACACCACCAACATCTTTCCAATACATATTTTTATCCAAAATACAAAACTTAACAACTTTAAGATTAATAAATCTATCTTTTGTTTTAGTTAAACCAGGAGGATCTTGTAAAATATGTAGAACATAAATAATGTCTGCATACTAAGGAGAGGTAGAAAAACATTATGCTAATTGTGGAGTCACTAGCTCATCTAGTTCGTTAAATATTGCTAGAAATTTATATTTAAAGCATGTAAGTTAGATTCTGCCATTAATTTTTCTAACCCTTGACCTTTGATGAGTTTAGTGGGTCATATTTCAATATCATATTCTAACATAACATCAATCCACTTACCCCTTTTCCCATCGAGATCGTTTTGGGTTAGTATATCTTTTACTATTGCATTTGGAACAATAGAAACAATATGTGAATGAAGAATATACACTCTAAAATATTTTATGGCTTTTACTAGGGAAAAAGCTTGTTTTTCCATAATGTCATATTTCAATGATGCATCTCTGAAAGCTTTGTTGAAGAAAGTAATAGGCTATTCGTGGCCTTCATTATTCTTTTGTAGGAGAATTGTAGCAATGGTGTGCTCAAAAGCAAATGAAAAAATTAGGAAATCTTTAAAGAGGCTTTATTTAGATTCTGGAAATCAATGCAGAGCTTGATCTGACCAATCTTTTTCCGAGTGGGAACCAAATTGGATACCCATTTGGAATATCTCAAGGGTACTATGATTTTTGTGTCATACATTCTTTTTACCTCTTTTTCAATAAGAGGCACAAACATTGGATTAATTCTCCTTAATTTCTGTTTAAAATGTTTATGATCTTCATTCAAGGGAATTTTGTGTTGTATGATACCGGTGTCATAGGATTTTAGGTCCTCATAATCCCAAGCGAAAACATCAATGAATTCTTTGAACAGTTTAATGTACTTTAGATTTTTAGCTAGGGGTAAGGATTGTAAAGTTTGATCATTTTGGGTTCTTGTTTCGTCCCAATATTATGTTCCTCAACACCAGCTCCAGTGGGTTCAATTTTTGGTTTCTTAGCTACATTATTGAAATCTAATAAATCTTATAATGGAACAAGCCCTCTAGGTAAGATATTTTCTTTCAGTTGTAAAATATCTGTTTCTTGTTTTTCTTCATCTATTTCATTCAATTCTAATTTATTCACACTACTATGTACAATATATTCTACATCAAATTCGATATCTATATTTGAATCTTCAAATTCATCTTTAGACTACAAAAAATTCTCAATCTCGGCATCATCTCCAAAAACTTTCCAGTATCTAATGTTATCAGGTACCATAGGTCTATTTTTCACTTCGATAGTATATGGGTGAGTAGGACAAAATGGCAATTTACAAGTACTTGCTGAAGTATCAAGACCATTAGGTAGAATATATTGATCTCTTGAAATCACATACAAAATATATTCAGTAAAAGAATCTAGAAAATCCAACACAGCATTCCTATATGCTCTCATCCTAGGATGTTTTGCAGAGTATTCTCCTTTGATTTGTTTTATTACCAACTCAGAATCTCCATGAATGGAAATCCATTTAGCACCCAGTTTCTTTAAAATATGTAAACCTAAGATTAAGGCTTCATACTCTGCAACATTATTAGAACACTGGAAATTCAATTTGTAGGAATGACCCTCTGAGTGATGAGTATATGAATTAGAAACCCATACACCAGCACCCGCTCCTTCTTTACTCACCGATCCATCAAAACTCAAATTCCATAAAACCTCATCTAAGTTATCTTATTCACTGATTAATGTTTGACATTCCTTAGTGAGACAAACAACAATATTTTGATTAGGAACTTGTTCTTGTGCATTTACATCATTACACATAATAAATGAGTCAACATCTGAATGGACATAATATAACAGATAATTATTAGGTCTTTCCTGAGTTGTAACCATGAATTTCATAAGTTTCTCTCTATAGAGTCTTCTATTCTGACCAAAGACTGGGATTTCTGAACATTTCATATCCATCTGTAAGGTTCCTTAGAGTTTGGCTACCCAAGAACGAGAAATCAACATGCCATATCTGGGAGGTATATCAGCGACAACTATGTCCATAAGCACACTTTTGGTTGGTATTTGGACTAAGTTGACACATAAATCCTTTATAAGTCCAAGGAAATTTACTTGAATGGAATCAAATGAATACGGATCTTTATACCTTCTGGTTATATCTAATCCTAATTTCTCCATGATTACCTTAGGCATAATATTGTGGGAGGCTCCTCAGTCAAGCATAGAATTATGTAATATTTTATCATGAATGGTTAGACTAACATAAAAGGGAAGTACATATCCCTATTGAAGTTTACCATCAACTTTTGGGCCAAACAATATTTCAGGTTGATCGTCTAGTACATTGACCGTATCAGTGTTTTCTCCTATGCCCAACACTTTCATTACCTGGGATCTATAGGAATTTTTATTCATTAATTACATCAAAGGAATGGGTATTTTTAGTTTTGAAAATTCATTATCTATATTAAATGATGTTTGAGATTTATTTAAATTGGAAAAATCTTGTTTATCAGCTAAATCCTTTTGGGATATGTCTCTTGGCTGGCTGGAAGAGGGATCATTCGTAGGAATTGATTTGGATGCAGTATTAGGTTTTTTTCTAGACTGGAACATAAGGATTCTTTCTAGTAAGAATCTCAATGTTCTTCTTGGAAGGTGTTCAGCTGGTTTTTTAGTTGGAGTATCAGGTGTTTTCCTACTCCTAAGGTTGTATTGGTTATGCACTTCCATAATGGAATTCTCAAAACTTTCTTGTAATCCTTTGATTCTTTAGGTTTTATTTCATCTTAGGATAATAGGAAAAGGTCTTGTTCTTCCCTAGTAAGAAAAATAGAGTCATTATAATTTACTCCCATTAGATTTATCTGAGTTTCCTTTGTATCATCAGCTACCTCAGCCTCCTCATATGTATAATTTTCTTGGAAAGGAGGTCGTACCTACTGGTTTGGACCTTTTGGGTCCCCTTGTTTGAGATGGGGTTGATTTCTTCTATAGTTTGGATTCCTTATTTGTCCAATTTGATTTTCTCTTGGAGGATCCCTATTAGCCATACTGATTCTATCCATCATTTTCTCCACTATTCTCAGTAGACTATCTATTTTATAATCAATGGAAGAAAAAGATGAAGGTTCCTATTTTATTGTTACTCTTTCTTCATATTTTAATTTATCTTTTTTGGCTAATAAATTTGCCTCTACTTTAAGCACATTTTATTGCATTTCCTCTAAGGTTGTGGGATCTCTTCCTCTAAGTTGATAGGCCATATCAACATTGAATCCTTCTGGGAAATGCATTAAGGGTAAGCCTTGGGTTGGTTTAATGGCATCAAGGATTGCATTGTAAACCTTATTAAACCTGTCACAGTACTCTTCTACAGTTTCATTAGGTCCTCTCTTAAGGTTTTTGTATTCATTAAGGATCTACAGAGGACTCTTTTTAGTTTCCCACCTATTTAGGAAATATTGGTGAAAAATAGAAAGGTCAGTTATACTACCTGTTGCTAAGTTTTTGAACCATTTTCTGACCTCTCCACCTAAGCTCTGGGTGAATAGCCTCAGTTTTACATCATTCTCATCTACTTCATGAAGATCAAAAAAGTCATTCATCTTATCTATGTGTTGTTGTGCATTGATAGCACCAATGCTATCAAATTGGGGAATCCTAGTTTGATAGTCTTGGGGCATATCATGCAATTGGGCAAGTAAAACCAAGGGAGCATAACAAGCAACCATGATGTTTGGTCTTAAGGGAGGTGTAGATATAGGATTTGTGGGAATTGATTGAGTTACTACTTGTGATACTACTGGATGAGTAGTAGAAATTACAGAAGAGGTAGGGCCAACTGATGTTGGATGAACTGATTGGGAAGATGAAGCTGATGTTGCAATGGTAAGAGCAGAAAGTTCAATAGATTGCTGAATGTAAGCTTGATGTACAACCTGATCAAGTGTTGACACAAGATCCTGCAATTTGTCAAAGTTCTGAAGGGCTTGCTGATCCAAATCAGGTTCAACAAATGGTCTTATTGGTTTGTAGGGTTGAAGAATGGATTCATCAACCACTGTTTGATCAACAAAAGTTTCAAACTTAGTCCTAAAAAGACTATGTTCGAAAGGTAAGTCAAACTGAATATCTTGAATGGTGTCGAGGTTTTCAGGAAGGGAATTGGCCCTAGAAAGGGGGCTATTTCTTCCTTGGATTTCAACTAAACTTCTTCTTCTTAGTATCCTTTCAGGATTGTCTAAAATTTTAGGTGGGTCTGGATGAGGATTGGCTCGGGTATGAATTATTTTTGAGCCAGATCTTTAAAAATGAAAAACAACCTCTAATCCTTTATTTCCAATATTTTGATCATTAGACTTCTTGAAATAAATATGTATAAACTAGGGAAATAATCTTATGAAAATGAAATGAAGGATTATTTTTAAGTTCCCTAGAGGAGTCACCAGAATGTTAGCACTCTGTAATTTTCTGAGTTTGCATAAGAAAATTGCAAAGGTAAGCACAAACCTACTTTAGAAGTTAGGATCTATCCCTTCCAGCTTCAGAGAGGGCTCTCTCTGTAAGATTTAACTTTGTTGTATTGAAAATTAGGCTAATTACGAAGTTTAAGGTTTGATTTGTATTTTAGTGATTGGTTGATACTAGATTTCCATTGGGCTATGGAGTTTGTTACATAAAATATAGATCGATTTCACTGTTTACAGATAGATCTCATAGGGTAGGGTAGCCAACTGATTGGATTCTTTTAGTTTATGAGATGGGGAAGGAAGAATAGATTGAGATTCACTTTAGATATAGAGCAATTGTTACCTGAATTCTATATTGAAATATTAGTAGAAAACATGGAAATTATTCAAAGCGAGGAGGAGAGTGTAGATTTAAAAAATTGTGTCCTTTAATTATCTATTGGATAATTCAGATTAAGAAACATATATGTCTGATATATAGACAAATATAAAACACATAGAATGATAGAGGCACTTCACCAACAACTTGAAACAAGAATCCTGTGAAAGAGATTTATGTATTACTAGTACATCCACTTATGCATCAATAATGTAAAATAGTGTTCTTATGTATAAAAACCAACCCTTGATACTTTTGAAGATAAAGTATTTATAATTAATTTACAGGAATATCCTGTCAAACTTACTAGGATGTATCTAAATATAATTAAACTAAATCAATCTAACTTATTACAAAGATTTCAGGGAAATTCAAACTGTATGAATTGGTGGCACTGAATTAGTGGAACAGCTAGTTGTCTGACCCTCAAATTCTGTATGTGTTGTTGACGTTGATATGTGTAGAAAAACCTACAGTCTACTCTAGTAATTCACATAGTTTATCCCAACGTTGTTCATGTGTTGTTGACACTGAGGTGTGTAGCCAAATCTAATGTGTACTCTAGTAATTCACATATTTTATCCCAACATTTTTCACACGAGATAGTCGTCTTTAGTAACCTTCTATACACTTCATCAACTTTAGTATATTTAGAAAATGTCGGCTTGGTAACGAATGTGTGTTTAATTGCATATTGAATATCTAGGTCATATGCCAATGCTTCCAAGAATGCCTTTCCTGTCATACTGAATGCTCCAGCGGTAACCTTCGAATTGTATCTTGCCTTGGTCATTATTTTCTCACTGTAATCAGACCACATGTTGATCTTATCATTAATAACTAATAAACAAGGAAGTCCTTTCTTGTAGAGGGGTTCCAGCTTGGTGAAGAATTTTTGTACACTAGTGTCGATAATTTGACATTTTTCTTCAAGTTGTCTCATTAGATTTCTCTTAGTCAAAACCTTCTTGACTTCCAATATTGTTTCTATTCTTTCTTCAATCTCTAACTCTTATAATTCTTGTCTATTTTTAGAGTTAAGGAATTTGATGAGCGCAATGGCATCATTGGGCTTATCTCCCAACCGCTTTATGACTTGTTCGATGACTTCATTGGACCTTTCAATCATTTCCTGTTGCTCAAAAATAATTTGTATTGAAGGCCAAATGTTTATCATGTCTTCATTGATTTGTTTCTAGATATTCTCTTTTACCTGTGCCAATGTATTACCCATGGCACTGCATTTTTCCATCTTTTTCAATCTCTAGGACAGTGTTTGGGATTTATGTGTTTCTGTTAGGAGAGCATTATCAAATCTTGTTTTCTATTCCTTTAGGACTTTCACCTCCTGTCTTAGTTTCTTTATCTCTTCTCCCTTTATAGATATGTTTTCCATGGATTAAATCAAATTAACTGAAACATCTGCAGCTGATGTGGGAATTACTCTAGAAGAGGATAGTCTTGGAGTAGGGATACATGTTTGAAATAGAGATGCAATTGGAACTACATCAAGAGGAACCACTTCTAGCTGTGAACTTTGTTCCTTTTCTCTTATCAGCTTGTCCATCTCTACTTCCATCTCTTTGATCTGTGCACTTTGCTCCACTAGGATCTTCAGCATCTCTTCTTTTTGTAGCTCAGTTTCTCCTAGCTCCTTGGCTTGGGTATCTTCAGTTGTAGGAAGCTTCAATTTCTTCTTTAGGGCTACTATGTAAACATTCTTCTTCCTCATTATCTCCTCCATGGAATTTTAACTATCGGGATCGAAACCTGCTTTGATCACCATTTCCTCCAAGTATTTGATTTTCTTGTATTTAGCAAGAGTGAACACTTTATCCAGTTTAAGGTGAGATTGCACATTGTTTAAAGAAAGTTGTTGTTTGGAAGCAGTGATAGCAGTCTGTGTGAAGGTTGAGTAAATCATTTCTCCAGTCTGCCTGTGCATATCCATTTGATCCAAAGGATGAACATCCTTTTCCTCAAACTCAAAGGTAGTTTGTTTGAAGTCTGTTGCTGACTTTAGTTGTGGAACCTGGGCCTGCAAGAATTCCATATGCATTCTTCCCTTCTTTGTGTCATATGCTGAAATAAGCCTATGCTGGATGGAGGAAGACTACTTCCTAAATTGAGCAGAGATATTGTCATGAATGGCTTCATTCCTCTATTTAATCTCTTTATATCTCTAGAAAATATCCAGCTGCCTCTGTTCTGTAGATGACTCTCGTGTGTGAGGTATCATAGCTAGAATCTATTTAGTAGCTGAGGATGATGGAGACTTTGTGGTACTACTATCAAACTTAAAATTTTGAAAGCCTGAGAGTACAATGGTACCCTGTGTTTCCTCCAATGGTGGGAAGTCTATTTTAGAGCCTATCTTAACCTTATTTGTATATATCTTGAACTCTTTGGCCGAGACTTTGGTAACTGATGGAGATTACTCCTCTCTTAGTCTATTCTCTGGGTATGGGAGTCTCTGACGCTATTCTAGAAAGTACCTTCTCTTTGGCATCATGCAATGTGTTTTCTACCCAAATTTTCTAGTTCATGTACTTCTCTATTTTTGGCCTTTGGGTATGCAAATAGGGAGTTTCTTTTTGTTCCACTCTTAACTTAGAAATTACACCAAATGGGTCATAATACCAAGTAAAATTAAGAGGGAAATTCATTTATTTAGTAGGAGGCCTTATTCCTCTCCTACTTCTCTACTATTGCAGATGAAAGGTCCTATCTGTGTCTTAATTCGGAATTGAGACTTCTTCTTGGCTACCACAAAATGGATGTTGTCTGAGTGAATTATTTTCTTGATGTACTCCAAGGAAAATATTCTCATTGGAAGGTGTTAGGTTCCTATACCAATAGGAGTCATAAGTTTTGAATGGCTGAGATTAAATCTGTAATATGTACATACATTTTCTTTCTGCAAATGTTTTCCATATTATAAAAATTAAAAAATGTAAAGAGGGTATGTCCTAAAAGAAAAATCAAAGGACAAAAAGAATAAAAAGGTCAAAAAAGATGAAAATATGAACCCCAAAAACAAAAAGACCACAAAAGTGTGCAAGTCAAAATGCCACTACTATTTACTTTTTATGCATAATAATGATTGTGTGCAGCTTGTTATTCATGCCACAATCCATGGTAATCAAATAGTTTAATCTTGGTTATTCCATATTTTGAATTTCATGTTTATAGATAGAGAATGAAAATATGACCAAACTATTTAACCTTGGCAGATAATTAGATTAGGTAGAGTGAATAAAAGGAGCTCAACTGTTTAATCTAATCCCTTGGATGTAATAAGGTTAGACTTAGATAGATTACTTTGTAAAAGAAAATAAAAAGGTTTTGATAAGGGTTTTCCAGCTTAGGTGCACCCTAATAAAGAGAAGTAAAAATGGTAGGATGAGTAGGTGGGTAAGTAGAAGAATGGTTGTAGAATTGTGATGATTGTTAGATAAAAGCATGTTGATCACCTTCATCATCAAAGTTCCAAGTATTGATAATAATTGGGCATGTATCAAATCCACAAAGTCAAATTGATTAACCTCTCTCACTCATTACACTTTTCACTTAACTAATTTCCAAGAAAAGTCTTAAGTACCTAAAATCTTAAGTCAAAGGGGCTCAGAGCATTTCTCTAACTTCTGGAGGGACCGGACCCTCGGCCTAATGACTTATAGACCTTAAGTACAAAAAATCCCCTCATAAACATTTACCCCTCTTCACTCCCCCTCATTCCCCTCATAAAACCCCTTTTCCTAAGGTTTAAACTCTATTTTCCTAAGGGAAAGCAATTACTCCCATGTAAACCCTTTTTCCTAAAAAACCCTAAAAAATTACCTTTTTAGCCTAAGTTACAATGTGTTTATGAAAAGAAAATGAATTAGATACATTACACTTAGCGCTAAAACCCATTCTCTGCCATCTTCATATTAATTTCTAACACTTATATATGTATTAAATCCCAAAAAGAAATATAAACCCTTCCCGTATATATATCAATAAAACCCTTATATTAATATCTCGTCCCCGAAGTTTGTAATATAAACTTTATAAATAAAACCCCGACAAACGACGTAAATTAATCGATTTGTGATTAATTAAAAAGTCAAACCTTTCACCATTAGAATTACTCCTGATCCCTTAACCCCCACCTTAACCCTGAATTTAATTAAAACCACCACACTTAAACATTAGTCGGGCCCCTCCATTACCCTCTGCACAACTCCCAAACCTGATCACCGTGCGATCACCTCCCCTTTGATCTGATGGTTATTAACCATATCGGGTGGGCCCAAAGTCCGAACATTACTCGCCCGATATGAGTGGTTTTAGGTCGAGCCCCCATGCTATGTGTCGTTCAGTCTATGGAATCGGGCAACCTCCCCCCAAAACCACCCAGTGCCCAAAAGCTGTGTGAAATAAACCGCTTACCACCAGCCCGCTACCCACCAAAACTATCACTATTCACCCTGCTACACGAAAAACCATCTACTATTCACTTTGCGCCAAAATTCAAACAAATCAAACGTTTACCTGTTTAAACACAAAAACCCCAGTGTTGCTTGTTTTCACCTGTTTGTGCAGTAAAACCCTATGTAACCTTTCTGTGCCACCTGAAGCCTCTGCTAACCAATTCAAACATGGGTTACCTCCCGAAATCATTTTGGACTCACTCCATAGACCTATAAAACTTGATAAAGCTATTATGACCCTCCCTGTCAACCAAACGTTTTCCTAACAATTTGTTTTGTTTTACAGGCGATCAAAATATGACAGCCTTGGATAAACAGTCTTAATACTAGTCATAAGACCTGTTTACTCCGAGACTATTATCAAATCTATTCAAACAGAGATGGAAAGTAAAACATACAGTTAAAAGACAAGCAGATGAAACATGGAATTAAATGATTTACTGTTGAAATAGACAGTAAAAACCCAAAATATACAGTGAAGGTTAAAGGACACAATAAAGAATAGTCAAAGTGTATAAGGGTTAAAAGAGTATCAGATTGAAGACCAAGTCACGTAAAATAGCTAGCAAGAAGACAATCAGTAGGGAAGACAGCTACAAAGCATACAAATTCATGTCAAAGTGAAGACAGATGAAAAAACAAAGCGGTAAAAGTAAACATGGATACAGTAAGGGTTACATAGAGATGAAAACACTTTCACCAGAAACAATGATGTTTATCCAAAGTAAAAGTGAAAAACAGTTAAAAGAAATTTAAGGTTAAAAGATGAAATCAGATCAGAAATGGTACATTCTTAAGAAATTTCCTATTTAAATCATAGTTTCGCAGAAACTATTGTGTCCACGCCAAGAAGTATTTTGATAAAATGAAGGAGTTTTGTGTTCCTAAAAGGCTAATATACAAAAACCTATCTCACTTTTTATACAAGTATTAGCAAAAGGTAGATAAGTGCATGTCTTCACAGCCTATTTTTCGGATTGTGCAAAGTCCTGATTTTGACATCTTTTTGCAGAGAATATTGTGAGCATTGGGAGCTGAATTGTGGGAAACTAAGAGAAGTTTATCTCAAAAACATACTTATCTACAATAACCTCTTTCATGTTTTACATATCTATCACGGCTTGACATATACAAAGGTATCAATGTGCCCTAATCTTGCATAGTTGCTGGAGAAAAATGCACAAAGAAAGGATATAGTTAGCGACTGAGATGCCTCATCATCAATTAAGAGTTGATATCAAATTCAACTTTCTCTTCTTTGTCACCATAAATCCATAAAAATAGTGCCAAATAGATTCATTAGTTTTGAATGTAATTTATTTAAGTTCTATTAGTGTAAAACAATTTGAGATATTTGTAAACCAATCTTGATATTTTTTCAAGATATTTCAGTTTAAAAATTGTATACATACTTCTTCATTTGAAGTATTTTGGGTGGATTCAAAGACATTTCTATAGAAATTTTTCTGCTCAAATTAAGGAGCTATTGTATTGAAGATTGGATTGGCTTGCTGGATCATGGAATAAAGTTAAAGACATTTCATAGGATTCTTGTGCATAGTGGAAATCAAATAAGTATTATCTCTTCATGTTTATTACTGTTTTCTCTTGATTTTTATAAATATTCACATGTTTCTCTATTAAATCTGAATGCTAAACAAGGAATGATATTTCAGAATTAGCTTTAATGCTCTCTGTCTTGACTATTTACATTCTCATTGTTTTCTACTAAACTATCTTAGTTTGGGAATTCTTAATTTCTCCCTTACTTTCATAGTTTCCCCCCCTTTGGTCCATAGTAAAGGATTCTTAGTTGCCCTTTTCTACTGATCATCCTTATTTCCTTCATCTCGATCCCAGTTTAAGGATTCTTCATTACCCTTTTACCTTGGTTAGGACTACCTCATCCATTTGAACTTGCAAATTTTCTTTTTGCTATGTTAATCTGCCCTATGAACTCCTCCTTTAGCAATTGATCTGATTTAGTTAAGCCACTCTTTGATTGACTCCATAGCCCAATGGCTTGAAGGTTTTCTCTGCCCATCTGTTCCCATAATTCCACCACCCAATCAAAATCAAAACCTCATGACACTAAGAAATAGCTTGAAATCCCACCCAAAACAAAGTTAAATTATAAAGAGAGAGCCCTCTCTGGACTTAGGTTGGCTAGAACCCGAGTCTAAAAGATTAGGTTTGTGGTTACCTCGGAAATTTCTTTCTTTAACCTTGAGAAAATTCTGAGTGATAACATAAGGTATTTTAGGCAACTTATATGGTGGTAGCTCTAAGCCATAAACTCTCATTTCTGTAAATGACTAGTATAGGTACCAGTCTCCTGTCTTCACCTGTTCACTGAGATATAAAATTTCTAAATATCCTCATTGATCCTTGGAATCTGCTGGCCACTCAGAAAACAAGTTGTTGGATACATAAATTGATCAATGAGATCTGTAAAGATGAATTCATGTAATTGTATTTTGATTAAGGAGGTCCGGAAGAAAATGGACTACGACTCTCCTTGTTGATCAAGCTTCTGCACTGCAAAGGGAAACCTATCTGTCTGAAATAAAATGAACATATACATAAGAATAGAATAATATTGAAACATTCCTTCAGTTAGAAACTGAAGGAATTGTTCATGAATTACATTTTCTAAGAAGTGATCATAGTCAAAGGTGACTAATAGTCCTTCTTCTATAGAAAGGGTGGATAGAAAGCCTAAAATAGGCTCATCTACCCATTAATATGAATAGTAACCAAGTATGGATGACAAGACAAAGATAATCTGTTTGGTCCTTTGAGGGAACATAGAAGAGGGATAAGGGGGATTTTTCTTGGGGAGTTGAGAGTCTTTTGGGAGGAAAACTTCAAAAATCCTAGCTCTCTGGGGGAAGGTGAACTTTTGATAGATTTCTTTGAGAGCTTCAAGGGAAAAATGGGTGAGGGAATCACTATAGGTGACCTACAACATTTGGTTTATGCTCTCATATGTAATGGTGAAAAGGATTTCACCATTTGGGGAAATAATAGCCATCTTACTTGAAAGGTAAGAGGCATGACATTTTAGGAAGAATTTGAGACAGTAAAAAGATTGGGAGAAAATGAACAGGGGAAGGCTGGATTGCTAGAGGCCGATTTCATCGAATTGGTCAAGGTAGTTATCACAAAACCAATAGCATAATTTGAAGAGGTCGAATTCACATTGTGTCTCAGCTATCTTATAGTCTTTATCAACAAGTGGGATGTGGTCTAAATCCACAGGGGGAGTAAGCATGGGATTCATCACAGTGGCAATTTTGGGAGCCATTGTGGTAGCAAAATGAACAGGGGGGAACTTGACAGAGGGAATTTTGAAGAAGGTTTCAGTAATTCTCAGGAAACGTTAGGTGAGGGTACCTCTATAAATCAATTGGAGACAAGAAATGGATGCAAATGGTTATTGGAAGATAAGCGCGAAACAGAGGGTGGGAGTGATGTACATTAGGCGAAGAGGAAAGGATGTAATCGCAGATGAATATTTAACTTTATAGACCATAGATAGAGCGGAACTATTGGATTAATGGTTGCAAGCTGCATTAACTCAATAATGGAATGGATGAATGAGAAGAACAATAATGGGAGGGTGCAACAGTCGCCAACGTGGCGGATTAGGATAGGCAAGTGAAAGGCACGGGACCGTTGGCAGGAGCAATGGAAGGAGGGACATGTGGCATTTTTGGAATGGTGGTTAAGGATGGATGTGGAGGGTAAACTTTGACAGGAATGCGGGTTTCAGTGGGAGTCGAAAACCACTTTCGGAGGGGAGGTAGTCGGTATATGGTATGAGTCATGGGGGCGGGTACGAAATCACAAGGAGGGGACATGTAGGGGGGCCGAATATAGCTTTTTGGACCCCCCTTTCCATTAATGAAAATCACTACAGGGGGGGTACGAAATCACTTATGGGTCGTCGGATCGGAGTGGGAGGATGATTGGGGAAAGTGATGTGTGCAGATTTTAATGTCGGTCGGTCCCACGGAGTATTTCAGGCATATAAATTTTACAGCAAAGTCCAAACTTTGAACAGATGAACCAGTCAGCTAATTACATAGTAAATCCACTTTTTCCTATGCTAATGTAATTTTAAAGCAATAAGGGTGCATTTAAACGTGAAAAATATATCTATTTTTTCATTCTTAAAGGAATAAGAATACTTATTTCAAACAACTAAACTAATCTAATCAACTGCATTAATCCAGATTAAATTGTTGGATTAACTTATTCACCTACTCTACCTATCTAATCTTAGCCAATATTACACTGTTTGGGTAAGTTATTTACTCTAATATAATTAACATAAATTAAAAATTGCTTGAACATGATTAAACTATATGTTTCAAGCAGAAAGGTATTGTGGCATTTAGAGAATCTGCACACAATTTCATGAATTTATTCTTTACAAAACCAATAGAATAGAGTGACACTTAAACTAGCATCACTTTCAAATTTATTCATTTTTGGTGGGGTTCTTTTATAATTTATTTTATCTTTCATTTTTTGATTTTTTTATTTATACCCTCTTTTCATTTTTTATTTCATTTTTCTATCTTTTTGGAAATCAATTGTAGTAAGCAATATTATTTACAATCTGAAATACTGAAAGCAATTATTCAATGATCATTTGATCCTATAAATTTTAGGACCCTAACAGAAGAGATGAAAAATGGGTATGATGGCTTCATAAAGAATGACACTTGGAAGCTGGTTGATCCTTAATTGGGAACCAAACCAATAGGCTACAAGTGGTCTATAGGAACAAGTATAAAGATGATGGCTCAGTTGACAAGCACAAAGCCAAGCTTGTGGCAAAATGTTTTGCATAGAATGAAGGGGTCAACTATGAGGAAACTCCCCCCCCCCACACCCAACAGCAAAATGGGCTACCATTCAGACACTCTTTGCCTTGGTATCTTAGAATGGTTGGAAAGTCCATCAAATGGATGTAAAAACAGATTTCTTGAATGGAGATCTAAAAGAAAATTTTCTTATGCCTCAACCAGAAGGATTTGTTGTGAAGGGTTAAGAACATAAAATATGCAAGCTTGTAAAATCCTTGTATGGCCTTAATCAAGCACCGCGATCGTGGTACAAGAATTTAATTGAGCATCTTCTGAAACTCAACTTCAAACATTATGATCTTCATGATGCAACTTTGTTTGTCAAGAGTTTTGGCAAAACAATTGTGTATCTTGTGGTGTATGTAGATGATATTTTGATGACATGGAACAATGAGAGCTATATTTCATCCATAAAGAAGGAAAAAGAGGAAAGGTTTTGAAATGATAGACTTGGGGTATGTTCACTACTATCGTGGTATTGAAGTAGCTCAACATCTGAAGTTTATATTCCTCTCTTAGAAGAAGTACATTCAAGATCTGTTGAACAAGTTTGGCATGGCTAAATGAAATCCTTTGACTACTCCAATGGAACAAAACTTAAAGCTCACATCCACTTAAGGAAAATAATTTGAGGATGCAAAAAAGTATAGACAACTTGTAGGAAGTCTCTACTACTTGACTACTACCAGACCAGACATTTCATTTTCTATTGGAATCCTCTCCAGGTTTATGCAAAAGCCTTGTTAGTGACATTGGACTATTGTGAAAAGAGTTCTAAAGTACTTGAAGGGAACTCAAGACTTTGGACCTAAGTATACACAAGTGGGTGACTTCAACTTGATTGGATACTCTGATTCAGACTTTGATGGAGATAAAGAAATGGAGGTATCTAGTTCAGGTTATGCTATGAGTCTTGGATCAAGAGCTATCTCTTCGGGGTCACACAAACAATCAATTCCAATAGATTCCACATTAGAGGTAGAATATGTGGTAGTGGAAGAAGCAACAAAGTAAATTGTGTGGCTTAGGAAAATTTTGGAATATTTGTAGGAGAAACATGTGCATTCAACTCCACTCATGATTGAAAACACTTCTACAATAAATTTGGCCAAGAACCCAAATTTCCATGATAGAACGGAGCACATCAATACAAAACAACATCTGATTCAAAATCATGTTGAGTCCAACGCAATCCATCCACGATATTGTTCCACAACTGAGAAGATTGTAGACATCTTCACCAAAGTATCTGGAAGATAAAATTTCGAAAGATTCATAACAATGCTTGGACTCATGAACATCCCTATAGATTAAGGGGTGAATGTTGATCCTTGGGATTGGGTGAATATGTGTAAAATAATGTAAGCAAAAAATAAGGAGAGTCAGAATATGAAGAGACACTAGGAGATTAAGCCCAGGAGCATCTCCCTTGTTGGCTAAGGGGGTCCTGACCCAGGTTCAGAGTTAGTTGTGCCAACCAAAAAATGCCTACACTACTCGCCCTTTCAGCAACAACCTGCGTAGCACAAGGTACAGTCTCACCTGAAGCGGTATGGGGGGGTGCAAGAACCAAGTTTCTGCATCCAGAGACTAGTGTCATGTCCTTTACTACCTCAAATATGCCTTCATGCAGATCAATACACTCTTAGGGAACACTGCTACAACTCTATCAAGACAGTCTTTAGACCTTTGCGAAGGTATACGATCAGTCTTTGCAAACCTCTAACAATCAATTTATCTACTTACATGTATCTGAGAGTAGTCCTAGCTTAAGGTTCACATAGACTTACTTAATTTATTAGTAAACGTCAGGGAATTCATCAGAGTCTTCGTGAAAATACATAATGTGATTTGTGTACCTCATTACCAATTACTCAACATAATCGTGCAACAATTAACCAATATTCCATAAAATGCATTATTCATAGACAACATATATCATAAACAGAATTAAATAGGAATATGCAAGTATTCTTTAAAAGCTATCTTTATTTATCGTTAATTCAGGATCACAAACTCAAAACTACCCTGTGCACTCAGCTGTAGGGGTATGCACACTAAGTCATGGACTCTACCTAGGGCTCTGTGCACTTAGCTGCAGAGCCTTTCTCCTCATATCTGACCCACTACTCCTTGGTATCACTTTTGTTCTATATACCCATCAATTATCAATTATTGCCTTAGAATCTCTAAGACACACCTATTTATAGCCTTTTTCATACAATTCCATGGTCCGTAGACCATGGGTGGATCTCAAAACCAACTCAAACTTCACATAAAACAAGGGGCTAAACCCCTTTGACTCTTAATCCTCTACATTCTCCACATCTAAAAATCACAGATACTTTACATTAATTACAAAAGTATATCAAACCTTGGGTTATCTGAACCTGAAAACTGACCCAAGGGACCCCATCCCAATGGGCCCACAACACAAAGATCATTATTTGTCGAGTCACTCGGCTGGCACTATGATCTTATTACAAAGATCCCTCAGCTCCACCTGAATCACTGCGACTTCGATAGCGCTCTAAGTTGCTGGCTGCTTGACTTCCTCAACTAATATTTTCATGGCTGGTCCTTCGATGACCAGCCTCATCATCTGTTGTGTATACTACAAGCCTTTAACCTTATCCTAAATGGTAGTCATGACTTGATAATATTCCTCCAAACATGGTTGCAACCTAGCCTTTAGCAAGGCTTCCTTCTTCTACACTTCCTCCACCTGTGCTAGGAGCTACTTTCCCTCCTATAATTTGGCAAGGCGTTGCACTGATGTTATGGAGCGCGCAGTCACCCTGACTTCATCGTATTGTCGCTACAACTCCCTTTATTCGATATTCAACATATGTAGGTTCAAATCCTCTTACAGGTTGGTCACTATCTCCATTGCTTGCTTGAACAATTCCGTACAGTCAATGACTATGGCATCTAGGGTAGCCATTCCTTCCTTCATCACGACTTCACATTTCTCCTGGACCTCAGGAAAAGTCATAGGCTGCAACTTTTACTACAGCTCTATGATATTAATGTTGAGCTCAAACTCAACTTGACCAAACTCTGCTTTAGCTTCATGCACACTAGCGGTGAGTTTTCTAATCTTTTCTTCTTGCTGTGCATCCTCTAGGATGTGAAGCTCAGGCACTATCTTGCATGCCTCTGTGACTTTTGACTCTAGTCGTGAATTTTGCACCTACAAAGTCTCCTTTTCCTTCAGAGCCTTTGTCCTTTCAGCGAACATCTTCTCATTGTTCACTCTATATTCACTGATGAGGTTGAGGGCACACTGTTCTCGGGCCCTCAATTCATCTATGACTTGGAGAGCACCGCTATATTCAGTTCAATGTTTTTTCTAGTACTTAGGATAATGTCATCATCGACAGATTCTACATGAAGGGACCCATCTGGTAGTTATATGGTTATGAGGTCAAGGGTCCTTACTAACTCGATTGTTTGGCTTGTCCTAGGTGCCCGGATCGCTTTCCCTACGCTCGCTTGTTTGGTACCCGCTTGTATCCTACTTGCTTGGATTTGCAGCTCATGCAGATATTTTTGGACACTCCTCAATGTCTGCATGTATTGTTGCTCAAGCTGTTGCAACACCTTGGTTGTGGTATCCCTAAGTTTATCCCCAATCTCATCGAGATTGCCTTCTATTAAGACCATGGGATCAGCTTGCGACTTATCCGATTTCTGATTCTTCCTTGTGCCTTCTTGCTACTCCTTGCCACATTTCTTCAAAATGAATGGGGTACTCTACCCGTCATCTCCTCTGCTGCCTTGCTCTGAAATTTCCTCCTCCTCTGTCTCTAGCGAAGGTGACTTGTCACTTTTTTGTGATTCTCGCTACTCCTGTTCTACCTGCTTCTTGGTAGCACTTTTTTGTTCCACCCAAGACTTTTCTGTGGCTTCCTTCTTTTTCTGCTATGTGAGTGTACACATAGCTTAGTTAGTTGCCTCGTTTCTCTTATGTGTAGCAGAACTTCCCGCACCCGTTCTTGTTCCAACATCTAAGTCTGATGGGGTGTGCTAGTCTACAGGCCATCTCACTACCACCTCCTTCACATGTGTTTCTGTCACCAAATATGGAAATTCATTCCATTTCTGTTGTGTATCCTTCCATGCTTAAATGTCTACTCTGTGGAAGTCAGCCTTGAATGTTGCGTAGGCTGACAGCTGTGTGTACAAGGTTGGGGACAATCTTGGACGTTGATTAATGGCCATACAGAGACTCATTTCCATAAGGACCCAATAGATGTTCATCTCTGTAATCCACTTGGGGTCCTTTGTAGCCCCTTCGGCAATGATTCCTCAAGCAAATAAAATTGGATGTCCTCCAGTAATTCCCATGCAACACGCACAATCGATAGCAATAACCAAGTGTAGTGAAATGGCTTGGTTTCATCCTAGGCCTCATGTTAGTTTATGAGGAACTCCTGACAGAGGTATCTGGACCAATTAAACTATACGCCCTTCATGCATTGGGCACCTAAGGAAACTACAGGCACCAGAACTTCATTCGTGTGACATTTCCTCATCACTTTCCCTACCAAGATCTATGTGGCTAATTGAACTGTTGAGTTTGTTACAAACATAATAGAATACCCCCACGACTTCTTCATGAGGTTGTAATCTCTCTTCATTCTTTCTGCGAGGTCCTTTTCCCCTGTCTTTTTGCCAAACTCCTTAGCTAGGTTTAGGCCTTCTTATGGCAGGTGCGTGATTCTGTGAACTAACATGTTTGTAATGGGTATAGGCCCTCCTAGCCATAGACAACCATTGTGCACCAATGTGAGAAGCTAGCACACACAAATTGTGTTAATGGGGGTGTGGTGATAATGGGGCACCCACAGTAGATTGAGTAACCCCGAGTTCTCGACACCGTGGACCCATTCCTTCATTTCCAATGTGGTAACACCTGACTCAGTATAGTAGACGTGCCTCATGTAGTTATCCTTCGCTAAGTGTGGAAACCTAGCATGATCTGCGAGGTCCTAATCCTCCATTTTCAACAGTGGGATCCGTGCAAGCCATGGACCTTCAAAAGGGACTTGCTCTGGTAGTAGGGGCATGGAAATGCTGAACTTCTCAGAATCTAGGTCCTTTGAGACCTTCGCCTTTCCCTTCCACGGAGGGACATACTTGGGTAGCCTGGTTATGGGTTCTAACCTTCAACATCAACATCTTCTGTTCCCTGGCATTCTTCCGCCTCCAGGTCCACTACCTTCTGCTTATCTTTCTTCGTCTCCTATGTTTCAAAATGTTTTCTTGGGGAAGCATGGATTGGCACAGGCTTCTTTTGCTTGTCCTTCTTTAATTTGGTTGGTTCCCTAGGCACAGGATCCGAAGCTTCCATACTTAAAACTTCTGGGGAAGCTCCCTCAAAGGAAACATCGCTAGTACTTACAATTTCCGCATGACATGGTGCAAGATTTTTCTCAAGAATAAACTTTTGATTTAGCTCAAACAACTTAACAAACACGGGGCTTGCGACTAAATCTTCCCAGTACGATTAGTTCATAGGCGACAGACAACAAATTTCATAAACAATTCTGAGAGCACAAAGTGTTCTCTGCTAGACCAACACATGTAATTTATAGGGAGTTTTGAATTCAAATCTGACTATTCCCCTCAAAATCTGATAATAAATGTAGTTTTGGTGGCAGATCTTCAAAGATTTTTTCCTTAAATGCCGCCATCCCACTCCTCTTAACCATCTTCTGGCCATCAAGTCATGAACAGTGACTCCAACGGTCACTTTCCTATTGTGCTGCATCGTACCTTCCTCCATGGCACCGCTTCCTATGCGCAACTTCATAGGTTTCAACTTCATCACTTTCCATGTAGCCTACTCCCTACATTTTCCTTCAAACTAACCAGTGTAGTTTATAGTCCTGCACTCCCTTGCAACTTTTTGGAGCACTGAGACTATCTCACTGCCATATAGTCATTATGCAGGATCCCTTATATACAACTTCAATCTGCTCCCATTCACTCTTCCCAGAAAAGGTTCCCCATTAAGCTTCATGAGCTAAGCTGTGCCTCCATCTGTAATTATTTTGATAATGTATGTCCCTAGCCAATGCATCTAGAATTTACCTGGAAATTCGGCGAATTTACTATCATATAACAAGACAAGATCGTTTACCTTAAATGTGCAAAGCTTGATGTGGAAATCGTGCCATGCCTTTTCGCATTCCTTTTGTACTTTTTGATGCAATCCTACCAAACATCAATCCTCTTCGAGCTCCATCAGTTGCGCAACCCATTCCTTTAAGGCCTCATGATCCGCCATACCTGTGAGAGTTGCTATGCACAGATTAGGAAAAATATACTCCATCAACAATACAACTTTGACCCCGTATACCAATCTGAATGGCGTTTTCCCTATCAACTTCTTACAAGTAGTCCTATAAGCCCATAATACTACAGGTATGCACACATCCTAGTCATTTCATTGTGCTTTGCAGATCTTTGTCAGCGCGTTCTCCAAAATAGTATTGAAGGCTTCAATAGTTCCATTGGCCTCTCTGTGGTACGGTGTTCTCTTCTGATGGTAGACCTGGAATTCTTCAATTAACACGCTAATCATTTTATTCAGAAAGTGCGTACCTCTGTTGCTCATCAACACTTTCGGGAAGCCAAATCTGGTTAAGACATATTCAAACAAAAACTTTTCATCCATAGCCCCTGTATAATCTTTGACCAGTTGTTCTTCCACTCAACTGGTGAGATATTCTATCGCGGTTATGATATAGCGTGCACTTATTTTATTTCTCGGGGGTTGAATTGGCCCAACGAAATCAATTTCCCATTTCTCAAATGCCTGCAAAGATACTTGAGGATGTAATGGAAATTCATCCCTTCGTGATGGTCTTCCCATACTCTAACATGCATCGCATGCCTTACAATATGCCTTGGAATCCTTGTGCAAGGTAGGCCACCATAGACCTACGCACAAAATCTTCTGCGTAGTTTCCTTACCCGCATAATGACCTCCCACAGCTCCCCCATGAGCTTCAGCAAGAATGCTATCCCATTCAAAATCGACACATATCTTCTCAATATTTCATTGGCACCCGTCTTATACAAATGTCCCACAATAACTGAAAAATCGGCAGCGTGCACTACTAGTTCCTTCTTTTACTGACTTGTACACCCTTCGGGTGCCATCCCCATGATTAAGAAGTGAATAATATCAGCAAAATTATTATCTTCTATGCGAACTGCAAAGAGTTGTGCATCCGGTAACCCTTCCTCTAGATTATTGGGCTTCTCTCCTGTTTCAATTGGCGATAGATGGTCAGGTCCCACATTTAACCTCCCTAGCTTCAAAATGACTTCAAAGTCATACTCCTCGAATAGTAGCAACCATCTACAAATATTCTCCACCCCTCAACACAGGCTTATTGACCACATATTTCAAGGTAGAATGATCTATGTACATTTTGAAATGCCCTCCTAATAGACAATCCCTAAATTTTCGCAGCACATACACCATGGTCAATCCTTCACACTCGTTCATTGAACAATTCTTCTTAGCCTTCAATAATTTCCTACTCACAAAGGCTATAGGGTGGTCAATTTCTCCTTCACTAGCTTGTGTTAGCACTGCACTCAAAACAAATAAGAGGCATCCACATGTACATGAAAGTCCTTTTTCTAATCAGGGAATACCAAGATCGGCGCGGTGGCCATCTTTTCCTTTAATACATCTAAGATGTGCTGACATTCTTCATCCTGATAGAATGTTACATCCTTCTTCAGCAGCTTCTCCATGGGCGCAGTAATTTGAGCGTAATATTTAATAAATTTTCTATAATATTCCATATGTCCCAGCATCACATGTAGCTACTTAACATTTCTTGGGGCCTCCAAATTCACAATTACTTTAACCTTTGCATGGTCCACCATCAATCCTTGCTTCCACACCACGTGACACAACAAGATCCTAAAGGGAACACAGAATATGCATTTCTTCAAATTTAGCATGATCTGGTATCTGCGACATCTATCCAACATCAGGCGCAGACTTGCTACATGGCGCTTCACTAATCCAAACACTATCCAATCATCAAAGTAGACTTCTAAGAACTTATGAATGAAATTCTTGAATGTTGTTATAACTATGCGGGAAGATATCACAGGCGCATTCTTAAGTCCAAAAGGCATCACAATGTATTGAAAAAATCCCCATTCAATCGCGAAGGTCATTTTTCTCCTATCCTCACATGCGATCTTAATCTGATGATACCCAGAAAACCCATCAATAAAGCAGTAGGCCCCATGTCCTCCAACATTGTCTAATACTTCATCTGTAAATGGCTTTGGGAATTGGTCGTGAACACACACATCATTAAGATTGTGTAGATCTACGCAAACCCTTATTTCTCCTTTCTGCTTCTTCTCTTGAATGACCATCAGGCTCACCTAGTCAGATTCTTCAACTGGTTTTATGATGCCCGCCTCCAGCATCTTATCCAACTCATGGTGAACCTTTTCCTTGTACTTAGGATTAAGGTGATATGGTCTTTGATTAATAGGCTTCACTTCTGGCTTCAGAGTGATCTTCATAATGACCAAATTTCCAATTATGCCCTTCAATTATGAAAACTTGGTAGGGAATAGATCCTAATATTCATGGAGTAACTCAAGAAATTTATCCACAGTAGTATCGTCCCAATAATCTCCAACCTTTGCAAACTTCGGTTCTGCTTCGGTGCCAATATTTACTTGCTTTATCTTCAATGACGCGGTGATGTCTAGGTTGTCTATTTGTGGGCCCTCGATTTTTTGATTCCCTTTTGTCTTTGGAATGTTAATGTTTCTCGGATCTTCATCCTCCTCTTCGGCAGTCGCATTATAGCATTCCAACGCATGGCGCAGTTGAGTGCTCCAATCTAGTTGGGTCCACTCCATAGGTTCTTGCATTGTTCTAAAGATAACTACCTTGATCTCTTGTAGAGCTCCATTGATTCTTGCAAAGTCATATTCAAAGCTAAAGGCCAATAAGAATCCTTGCCTCAATATATCCTATTCTGTCGTGCCATGGCGGAGCTTTGTTTCCAGATACTAGTTCATGGGAATTGTGTCCAAAATATGGCAGAATATGTGTACCCACTCCAGCTATAGCTCTGATCCCCATGCCTTCACCCATTTTTCTAAGTGATCGTGTGTATCATCCCTCCCATTATATTTCTTATTCAATCTAGTGTTAGGCCACCCAAACCAAAACCTCATCATTCTTTTGTAATCTCACGATCCATCAAAACTATCCTTATGCATACCCCACCATCGTGCAGGCGTAGAATGCAATGACAAATATAATGCTTTCAAGCGATGATCCTTAGGTAATTCACACTCAAATGCATCCAAACAATTATCTACATGAGTTAAACCATCATAATAGGGTAATTTCCTTACCTTCGACGAAACACAGCGCATCGATTTCGTCATCATATTGCATCGCAGTGTGCATACTTCATGCAAGCTATTATGCCAATACTCCAACTCTTTGTCTAAATTAGAGGTGTGGGAACTCTCCCGCTCCCATGCAATCCCTCTATCTGCCATTGGATTGATCCATTCCTGGTCTCGCATTGTTATTTTGTAGATTTGGTCCAATTCATGATCACTTTATTCATAATCGCGGACTGGTTCAGTATAGTGCACCCCTTCTACAGGGTCCAATGGTACTACAACCCGAAGCGATTTCCGTTCAAATGACCTTGTCCTCTTCTTTAGATTGATGACCCCATTCATATCGATGGCCTAATCAATTCCCAAGAGCACAGGATATGGATTGATATCTTCGAAAATCTCTATAACCTCAAAGTCAGCCATCGCACTCGCACCTTCTATATCAAGGGCTACTCCATATTCTCATCCCATAGGGATGATTTTTTTATGGTTCACCATTCTGAGCTGAATCGGAGACCATTGCAGCATAGGTCTCCCCATTCTTTCCCATGTTTGTTCTGGCAAAACGTTTGCATCAGATCCCATATCTAAAATGACCTGGTCCATCTTATAATCATCTATCTACATGGTGAGCCTCATCTCATGCCTTGTTCATTCCTTATGTTTGCCAATATTTCTGACCACCCAGTGTCCATCAGGGACTTCCATAGCTTTGCTATCACGCATCAGTTTTATGCAGGTCTCCAAAAGCGCAGTGAGCATAGAGGAGTCAACCTCTGCAGGAGCACTGGTTTCTTGTACATTGTTCTGGCTTCCTAAGGTGGAGGCCTCAGTGAAGCTTTTCTTGGCTTCCATAAAAGTTTCCTTACCACGCTCCAGAAAAAAACCCACTTCCTTCTCTACAACCTTGCGGACCAATCTGTCCTCTTTAGGCTGCTTATCTTGTCATCACTAGTCGTTATTCCACTCCTCAGCACTATATTCATGCTTTGATCCTCCTTGTGGGGCTCATCTCTCATCATCTGTAATTTTTGCATAGGCTTCTGAGGCTGCGCTTTCTTCTCTTACATTTTATCTATAAGCACTGGGCATTCTTCTATAGTATGGTCAAACTTGCTGTAGTATTGACAGGACGAGTGTGTCTGATTCTAGAAGTCTCACACATAGTGCCCTGGGGTTCCACAGTTGTAGCAGATGAGCTGACCGCGGCCTCTACCAGGTCCTCCTCCTCCTCAGCCTTGTCCTCTTCCTTGATAATCTCAGTGCACCCCTCCGATGCCCTGATCTGGAGGTCAAGTATTACTTGCATCTGGTATGTAGGTTTTATTTCCATCATCAGCTCGTAGGTTCAACAGTGGTGCTCATTGTGGCCCACATATTTGTAGAAGTTACGAAACAACTGTTGAGGTGTCTGGATGAACTTTTGAAGCAAATGGAAATTATCTATCGCATGTTGTTCAACGACGTGACAAATAACACACCATAGCACATCCCCCATGCTCGGTCCTGCTGGGGCTTCTGCTTTTAGGGGAATTTGACCCCCTCCTGTAATATAATTCACATACATTGGACAGTGGTCTTTATCGTGCCCCTAGCTCATGCACTTCAAACACTAGACTTGCGCATGCACCTCTGGTTTAGTTTTCTTATCTTTCTTCAAGCTCTATTGTTCTAAGTGTAATATTTGTAACCGAGAGTGGATCTGTTGTACCCCCAAGTTCGCATCCTGAATAGGTGTTGCATGCAACCTCATCGCGATCTCTAAGGCTTCTACCTATGTTCCTATCTTTTGTTGTGACAAAGAAATTCGCAAGTGGGGTAGAAGAGAAGATACAAACCATTCTCGATGCTGACTATCTCAGAGATGCATGTTAGCTTCTCAAATTTGCACTTCAACCTTTGATCTAATTCCCACGGCATCTCATTGACCCTCATCATGATCTCCTTAAATCAAATTACTGACTGCGAGTGAGACTTAGTTTTACTAAACTCCTTGTTCAAAGCTACCTTAGTCTCTGCTAGCAATGCCAGAGGATTATCATAACAATATTTAATATACCACGTTAGCGCGTGATCCTGGAGAGTGGTAACCAATTGTGCCTTCTTTATATTGTCATTAGTAATCTACTCCGTTGTCCATACAACATTCGAAAAAAACCAAAACTGCTCCGTATCCTCACTCCCAATGCCCTTGAAAATCAGCAACTTCATCGTGTTCACCATTTTGAATGGTGGTGGTGGAGGTGGAGGTGTGAGCGAAAGTGCATGCGGTGGAGGTGGAAGTGGAGGCGGAGTGGAGGGATTATGTGTTCATAGAAAACCTTGTGTTATCAGTTAGACAACACTTCGTGGTGAAGCCTACACCACTCCTTTTGGACCTGATCTCTCTCGATCTCTAAAGAGTCTTCCACTTCGCGTAGCTCCGAACATCAAGGCAATGGCATAACCCATGTTTTACATTACGTTATTTTAATCCAAATATTCAATGATTTTAAATACTTACCTCATGGTGCTTTGAAAAATATTTGCTCTACTTCATTGTAGCTGATTGAGGTATCAACTCCAAATTCTGTAACAAATCCTCCTATAATTCGATCGAGCCAATGATTTACAACCCGTGCGATCTTGTTTTCAGAAGCTTCTAATCATCACACTAATTCTGGAGTCCACACTATAGGATTATCAAGCTTCCACCTTCCTTGGCTATTTGTCAATTTAGCCAACCAATCATACACTTCAATGGGAAAAGTGTGGAAGAAGATATCGTGTATCTCCGTGTACAGGTACCTATTCAACCACTCTTCCTTTTATAGGCGCAAATTCCTATTTTCTAGTGGTGCAAACTCGTGAATCTTCCGATCCAACAACTTTTCAATTTCTTTCTTGGTCAGATTCCAATTATGCGACATCACACATATCTTTCAAGTAGATCTCGTTCTCGAAAACAGAAGCATTTGTTGGCTTAGGGGGTCCTCGCCCAGGTTCAGAGTTACTTGCGCCAACCAACAAATCCCTACCCTACTCGCCCTTTCTATAACAACCCATGTAGCGCAGGCTGTAGTCTCACCCAAAGCAGTGTGGGGGGATGCAAGAACCAAATTTCTACATCCAGAGACTAGTGTGATGTCCTTTAGCACCTCAGATCTACATTCACGTAGATTGATAAACTATTAGGGCATGATGCTGCAACTCTGTCAAGACAACCTTCAAACCTTCACAAAGGTCTACAATCGGTCTTTGCGTACCTCTAACAATCAATTTATCTACTTACGCGTATCAGAGAGCAGGCCTAGCTTAGGGTTCATGCAGATTTACTTAAGTTATTAGTAAACATTAGGGACATAATTAACCAATATTCCAATATTCCATAAAATGCATTATTCATAGACATCATATATCATAAACAGAAATAAATAGGAATACACAAGAATTCTTTGGAAACTGTCTTTATTGATCTTCAATTCAGGATTACAAACTCAAAACTACCTTGCACACTTAGCTGCAGGGGTTTGCACACTCAACTGCAGACTCTACCTAGGCCTCTGCACACTTAGCTACAAAGCCTTTCTTCTCCTATCTGACCCACTTCTCCTTACTAGCACTTCTCTTCTATCTACCCATTACTTGTCAATTATTGCCTTAGACTCTCTAAGACACACCTATTTATAGCCTTTTGCATATAGTGCCATGGCCCATGGACCATTGGTGGATCTCAAAACCAACTCAAACTTTACATAAAACAAGGGGCTAAACCCCTTTGACTCCTAATCCTCTACGCGCTCTGCATCCACAAATCGTGGAGTCTTTACATTAATTACAAAAATGTATCAAAACTTGGGTTATCTTAAACCCAAAACTGACCCAGGGGCCCCCTCCCAACATCCCTCCATGTATATGTCTATGATAAGCCTTAATGTACAATCACAATTCATTTGAGGAGTTACCTCCTAGCTTAACAATTACAAGATGGAGATTATTGGAAATATTCTTTTTGGAATTTTGATTCCTGGTTTAGATATTTTATCTCTGAAGGCCCGTTTGCTCTAAATACCTAGCTCAAATGGGAGAATATGATATATGGTTGAAAATATTATTCTATAACCTTTCCAATGGTATATGGAACTCCCCCTAAATCCATAGGAATGAGGAAAGATGAAATATTCTATTAATTTAGCTTAGCCATAAAGTCCAGGTTGACTAAGCTAATTGTAGAAGTCGCCCTTACACGTAAATTCAAAAAATACTATAAATAAAGGTTATATGAGCACATTTGAAGGGTGTCTAAGAACAAATATCAAGTACAAGTTCACAAAATGGATTTGAGGTTTGCAAGAGGAGATGAGGAGTATTCTATTGAAATATGTAACTAGGTTTGGTCTTCATAATTACATATGTAATCATGATTTTATGTATTTGATGTAATGAGAAAAATAAATTAATTATTGTTTTATTAAAGCATGGGTTTCATGCTTAAGGAGAATTATATTTAGGTCAAGCTCCCATTTTGCACTCCTAGGGCTTCTCAGTAGTCTACAAGTCATTAAAATCATTGTCAGGTTTGAAAGACTAATTTGGGGCATGTCACATATTGTAAAAGAAATTCATTAGAGTCAATGTTAGAGTCAAAACATCCTCAAAGACCTCGTCATAAGTGCTACAACAATTCAACCTTCAAAAGGAGAAATAGACCTATCGAGAAGGACATGTCGGCCTAGGAATGATGACAATTCAACCTAATAACATGGGAGGGAAGCCTATATATAGGAGGACTCGACCTCACTCAAGACATCATCCATCAAGAATCCACAAAAAGGAGGCAAGTGTGAATAGGAAAGGAAGAAATCCTCTTGATCAGTGAAGAGAAGCAAAAGAATATCGAAGTCTTCTAGCATTGCTTTTGGGTCATTCATATCACATGTATGACTAAAGCTATCGTTTATGTAGTTAGGTATTGCAGACCTTGAAGGAGCCGAATTATAGCCTAAGAAAGAAATGTATTTGTTAGTTGAATTCAGAAGAAGAAGTATCCAATACAAGTGAAAGAGAGAAGCCTCACAAATCTTCCTCAATCAACTCACATGTGTGGGATCTCTACAATTGCAAGTAGGCCAAAAATTACAGGCTTGTAATAAGAGGCAAAAATTACAGAAGAAGTTGAAAACAAAGGTGTAGCAATCAGTTTGAATAATGTTGACTTGGAAGGAAGAAAATACCTTCAAGGGAAGAATTATGACTTGTTCATGGAGAGATTGTTTGGTCAAGGTCCTAGGTCTTGGAATTCATCAATTGATGATTCTATAAGAATAAGAATTCTTGCATTGTTTCTTCTCAGAATTGGACTCAGAGGTTTTGGCCCTGATTGATCACCTATATCTTGTGTCCTTTGTCTTATTGTTATTTATGGTTTGGTAGTTGTTTGATGAAGAAAAACACTAATAATAACAGTGAAAGAAGAATCTAATTAAGTGAAGTAAAAATACATCATAAACAATTATCAAAGAAGAGAAATCACCTTGCGCTTGTTGCACCTAGATTTCTCAACTTGGTATCAAAGCTAAGGTGAAAAGGAAAGGAAAGGAAACTTAAAGAAGGACATTGAAGGGAAAAAACACTACAAAATCATTAAGTGAATCAATCATTAAAAAAATACCTCTCATCTCAAAGGCATCACAAGGACAAGGATTACATCATCATCTTGAAGAAGGAAGTTTCTAAAGAAGACCTCAAAAACCCTAGTTCGTTCAAAGGACTCTACACTTGAAGCATTCTTGGGAACCTCACACGATCATCACCTCAAAGAAGGAGACCTTAAGAGAACCTACCTCTACTCAAATAAATAATAAATACAAATTGGGCCATATTAAAGAAAAAGGCAAAGGAGAAGGCATTGCCATCATCATCAAGGAATCAAGGTGAACTCCATCTCTTTGAAGGACCACTTTTGAAGGAAGACATATTCATCAAGAAGAAATCTTCTATCAATATCATCATAAAAATCAAGAAGGAAGCAGATTGAAGATATTGTCATCAAGGAGTATCTTCTCAAGTAACTATCTTTATGTTCACATATGAAGCGATCAAAATGTCTTTTTGCAAGGAATGTAACAATTTGGTCGGGGCATTAAATTTTTTTGCATGGAAGAAGAGGAAAATTTTGATCCTCATAGAAAATGAAGTCATGGAACATGTTAAGGGTTCAATAATTAAACCTCCAAAGGAAGAATCTCAATCTCTTGCAAAGTACATGAAAAGGGTGGTAAGGGCTCAAAGTATTCTAATAGAATCCATCAAAGATCCCCTCATTCCATATGTATCAAAGTTGGAAACACCAAAATAAATATATGACAAACTTGCGTAATTGTTCACCATAAGAACTTAAGGAGAAGTGATCTCATTAAGACAAGAACTCTACAATATTAATATATCAAAATAAGAAGGAATAACATCATACTTTATGAGGGTGTTAGAAATTAGATACCAACTACTAGAGTTGGGAGAAATAATGTTAGATAAGGAAATGACCACCATAGTGCTCAATGAACTACTAGAGGAATGGGGAAACATTACATCAAGCATCTATGTAAAGAATGAAGCTACCCCATTCAATGAAATTTGGTCACTATGAAAAATCGAAGAAACCAGGCTAAAGGAAAAAATCGAAGTACGATCAAATAGACAAACACAAGCTTTTACTACCATGGCTAAGAGAAAAGGGAAGTTTGGGAAGTTTGGTCCTTAGAAAAAAAATAATAATATTCCTAAGGTCCAATTTTATGGTTGTCATGAATATGGGAACTACAAGAGAGATTTTCCAACGCTTAAGAAGGATAAAAACAAAAGACGAAGGGAATAAGACCATATCGCTGAAGAAGTGGAAGAAGCTGAAAAGAAAAAAAATAAAAGAAGGATGGAGTGAAAGATCTCTACTATGATTGAGATAATCTTATCCACCCTGTTCTTTTCAGTGTTTTTATAACTATCATGGTAGGAAAAATTAGGAACTTGATAGGACACATCATTTTAGTATATGGAATCATAAGAGCATATTATTGAAGCAAGAGCTCATGATATCATTATGAGAAGCTTGAAAGATAACTAAAGTAGAATTCTATGGAAGTCATAATTTAAAGGAAGTATCTCTTGGTAATCTCATTAGACGCACAAGTAGAACTTATGAGTAGAAGAGAGTCATCTAGTATAGAACTCATCATACGTAATTGGGAAGGATTATTTGCATGATTAGAATAATCAAGATCCTCTGTTGGAATCTTAATTAGAATATTCATCTCTTAGAATAAGAAAGTGTCTCGCTAAGAATTCCATCTTAGATGGGATTCATGAATGATGGTATGATGACAAGGGAATGAAACAGAGCAAGATGATTGAAGTACTTTCAATCAAAGGAAAGAAGTTGTTGAAGGAAGTATGGATGACCAAAATAAGAAAAGAGGTATGTATGCATATGTTTGTGTTGGGTCCCTATAATACTAGTGATTACCCCATTACTATTATAGTTATACCCCTTATTTATATTGTTGTGCCCCTATTACCCCATATTGTTATTTATGTGCCCCATAGAATCCCTCTATTGTTATTTTTGTGGCTTTATATTATTATTTTTAGGTCGGCTGGATTATATTGTGACTCCTTAGACTCCTATATATAGAAAGGAGGTTTTGTCATTTGAATCATCAAAGAATTGTTCATTTATGTAATATAAAGGAGGTTTCCCCCTCGAAGAGGCTGAATTCTAAGGCGTTGATCTATCTTTTCTATCTTTTCTTGAGCTGGTTTCATAACATTTGGTATCAGAGCTTTGGATTCTAGGGTTTTGCTGCGCCAAACAGATCATCGTGGAATGTTCGCTATAACTTTTTTTCTGTGACGTTTCAGAAGTCACAAAACAAACCCATTTGAGAAGAAATTTGGCTGAACCTTGGGTCTGAATTTCAGAGATTTTCGCGCGATATTTTCGGAGATATGATCTGAGGAAGTTGGTCTTTTTGCAGACTCCTGAATTACATTCAAAACAAGTGACCTGGGGAAAATTGTCATAACTTTCTCTCTGGGAATCAAATTGAAATTTCGTCAGAAGGTACAGAAAGAGGACGGACTATAGTTTCTTTGTATATCTTTTTCAGAACCAAATATCGAAAATTGTACACGTGGAACTTCATACAACTTTGCTCTTCTAGAAAGGTCTATAATCAGGTCATCTTGGGAGATCGTGCATAACTCTTTCTTGGAGAATCAAATTTGGATCAGACTGGTGGCATTGGAAAGAGGGCATAGAGAGCTACGATAGGTCACAAATTCAGAACTAGATGATTGGAAAGTACATAGATACATCAGAGGCAATATCGAGCTCCTACAAAGTGAAAAAAGGTGTGTAGATTTTTTAAATTTTTGCTTAAGCTTGGTTTGAAAATTTATTTTGAAGGAATTCAAAGGGCATAGTAGAGCATTATTATCGGTAACTGATGCCCCGAGGAAAGAAAATGCAAACACCTAGTAAGGAACCTGAAAGCTCTAGCATGACTCATGAAGAAGAGGAAGAAATGCTACATGATATATCAAAATTACAAGAACAAGTGCAACAAATGTCACGCTCACAAAAGTTAACAGATGCTAAGATAAATGGCGTGGAAGCTAAGATGGACAATTTGAAGATAGATTTGAACACAAATTTGAAGACAGGCATGGCAGATTTGAAGACAGATTTGACAAATTTTCTACAAGAAATACTTACTAATGGTGAAAAGGTAGTAAAGGAATCTCATGATGAGAACAAAAGAAATGTTAATCATGATTCCATAGACGCTAATGTTGGATTGAAGACTCACCATATTCCAAAAATGATATGAGGAAGTTTGATGGCAAGGATCCCGCCACATGGATATTACAGATGGAGCAATTCTTCGATCTCAATAATGTGCAAAACGCACAAAAGGTACGTATGGCAACTGTATATTTGGAACCAAATCAGTTTGTATGGTATCAATGGCTTTGTTCTCGTAAAAAATTTATCACTTGGGCAATTTTTACGGAAGAATTGATAGCACATTATGAGGATACAAAAAGCAACACTTTTTTTAGCCAATTGATAAGTCTCAAACAAAAGGGTTCAATAATGGAGCACATTGAGGAGTTCCAAAAATTGAACATAAGGGTAAAAGATATTCCAGAGGAGCATAGGATTGATGTGTTCATAGGGTCTTTAAAGGATAATATCCAACATGATGTTTGCCTTTGGGAACCTGATTCATTAGAGAAGGCATTCAGGTTAGCAAGAAAAATGGAAAGCAAAATTATGGCAACTAGGAAGCATACCACTCACAACTATAAAGACGGAAGTGTTGTTGCCCCTAGTCTTCCACAACCTACAAGGTTGACACCACAACAATTGGAAGAAAAAAGAGCAAAAGGGCTTTGTTACAATTGTGATAGCAAATACACAAAAGGTCATAAGTGTGCTGAGAAGAAATTATTCTACATAGATTGTGAAGAGGAAGAAGAAAAGGAGCAAGAAAGGTCAAAAGAAGAGGATATATTCCAGGAACAAAGCCTAGATGAAGAACAAATAAATCCGACCATATCTTGTAATGCATTGGCGGGAATTACCACTCCTCAAACCATCAAGATAGAAGGACAAATCAAGAAGAAAAAGGTAATAGTGTTGATTGATTCAGGAAGCACCCACAATTTTATTCATTGTAGGGTAGCAAAAGAATTGAATTGCTTCCTATATCCAGCACCAGAGTGTCAAGTGATGATTGCAAATGGAGGAACAATAAATTGCTCTGGAAAGTGCCATAATATCAAGCTATCCATGGGAGAATATGTATTGACTAGCCCAATGCTTTCCATTCCAATGGGAGGTGCTGATGTTGTACTAGGAGTCCAATGGCTACAATCCTTGGGTACAATAGCTTTTAATTTTCAAGAACTTTTCATCAAATTTTCTACGGAAGGAAAGGAAGTTGAATTAAGGGGTATTGCAGGGAAACCAGGAAAGATAATCAGCTCTAATGGCATGACAAAGCTTCTAAAAAAGGAGCAAAGAGGTGTAATTGCACAATTATGTTCGCTAGATGTTTCCACATTGGAATCATCTATTTCTCCAGATCTCCAAAAAGTCTTGGACAATCATTCCAAGGTATTTGAGACTCCCAAAGGTCTCCCACCTATGCGTGATCATGATCATGCTATTCATCTGATTCCAGGAAGTGTTCCTCCAAACATCAGGCCGTACAGATATCCCTATGTCCAAAAAAGTGAAATTGAACGTATGGTTGCAGAAATGCTAGAGGCTGGTATAATTCAACCGAGTCAAAGTTCTTTCTCAGCTCCAGTAGTATTGGTGCACAAGAAGGATGGATCATGGCGCATGTGTCCGGATTATAGGGAGCTCAACAAGCTCACTATTAAAGATAAGTTCCCCATTCCTGTCATTGATGAATTACTGGATGAATTGCATGGATCAATTTACTTCACCAAGTTGGATCTTCGTTCGGGATATCATCAAATCAGAATGAAGATTGAAGACATTCCGAAAACGGCATTTAGAACTCATGAGGGTCATTATGAATTTTTGGTCATGCCTTTTGGCCTTACCAATGCACCTTCAACATTTCAAGGTTTGATGAATTCAATTTTCAAACCATTCCTTAGAAAATTTGTGTTAGTATTTTTTGATGATATACTAATCTACAACAAGTCTTGGAAGGATCATGTTGAACATGTTGACAGGGTGCTACAACTATTGGAGGAGAAACAATTATATGCAAAAAGATCCAAATGTTTCTTTGGAGTCCAGGAGGTGGAATATTTGGGTCATATTGTATCTCATGAAGGAGTTAAGGTAGACCCTAGCAAAATTAAAGCCATTAAGGAATGGAAAATCCCCACATCCATAAAGCATCTGCGAGGATTTCTTGGGTTGACAGGGTATTATCGCAAGTTTGTTAAGAATTATGGGAGAATAGCAGCACCTCTAACAACATTATTGAAGAAAGATTCATTTTCATGGACTCCGGAAGCAACAAAGGCCTTTGAACATCTTAAAGAGGCAATGTGCCAAGCACCGGTCTTAGCTACACCGGACTTCACAAAAACCTTTATTGTGGAATGTGATGCTTCAGGAAATGGAATTGGTGCTGTTCTAATGCAAGATGAAAGACCCATTGCTTTTGAAAGTCGTCCAATCAAGGGAAAGTTTTTAAGCAAAGCTATTTATGAGAAGGAAATGTTGGCAATACTCCATGCACTTAAGAAATGGCGACCCTACCTAATGGGAAGACACTTCAAGGTAAAAACGGATCATGATAGCCTTAAATACTTTTTAGAACAAAGATTATCCTCTGAAGAGCAACAAAAGTGGGTCACAAAGATGTTGGGTTATGACTTTGAAATCATCTACAAAAAAGGGAAGCAAAATGTGGTGGCAGATGCACTCTCAAGAAAGGATGAGGATGTGGAAGCATTGTTGTGTGCCATTTCTATTATCCAACCAGATTGGATAAACGAAGCAAGGGAGGAATGGAAGAATGACGAAGAAGTGTGGGCACTTATTCGAAAGCTACAACAAGATTCCAGTACTTCTGATACATTTAGCTGGCAAAATGATTCGTTATGGTACAAAGATCGCTTATACCTCTGTAAGAATTCCCAGCTAAAACAAAAGATTCTTATGGAATTGCACACTTCTCCCTTAGGAGGGCACTCAGGATTTTTAAAAACTTACCACAGGGTTAAGAAGGAATTTTTTTGGGATGGCCTTAAATCAGATATTCAAAAGTTTGTGGCGGAATGTTTGGTTTGCCAACAAAATAAAGTTGAAACAATTAAGACACCGGGTCTATTACAACCTTTATCCATTCCAAGCCAACGTTGGGAGGAGGTTTCAATGGATTTTATCACAGGTTTACCCAAGTCTGAGGGAAAGAGTGTCATCATGGTGGTAGTTGACAGACTTACCAAGTATGCACACTTTTGTGCATTATCACATCCATTTAAAGCCAGTACAGTTTCTACTGCATTTATGGAAACAGTTCAAAAGCTACATGGAAACCCAAAGATTATTGTAAGTGACAGAGATCCCATTTTCACTGGAAATTTTTGGACAGAATTATTTTCTTGTCTTGGTACTCAGTTAGCTCATAGCTCATCTTATCATCCTCAATCTGATGGGCAAACTGAGATAGTAAACAAATGTTTGGAAGGATATCTTCGTTGCTTTGTATCTGATAAACAGACACAATGGGTCAAATGGTTGCCTCTGGCTGAATGGTGGTATAACACTTCCTTCCATACAGCAACAAAAATGACCCCATTTATGGCACTTTATGGGTATCAACCACCATCCATCACATCATATTTAAGAGAAAATTCTAAGGTTCAGGCAGTGGAACATCACATCGAACATCAACAACAAGTCCTCCAACTCTTAAAGGATAACCTCGTGTTGGCACAAAATAGAATGAAACAACAGGCAGATCAACATCGCAGTGAAAGAAGTTTTGATGTAGGTGATTGGGTATTCCTACGGCTACAACCATATAAGCAAATGTCCCTAAAGCAAGCTAAGAAGGATAATAAATTATCACCAAAGTATTATGGTCCGTACAAGGTGTTGCAAAAGATTGGTACTATGGCATACAAATTGGAGCTTCCTGCAGCTTCTCGATTGCACCCAGTTTTCCATGTTTCATGTTTAAAGAAGGTTATAGGCGACAAGCTCCCAATTCAAACAATATTGCCAGAACTTGACGAGGAAGGAAAAATTATATTGGAACCGGAAGCAGTCATAGAAACAAGAACTCGACAGCTACGAAATCGATCAATTTCAGAGTATCTTATCAAGTGGAAGAACTTATCCACTGAAGATTCCACATGGGAGGATGAGAATTTTATGCAAAAGTATCCAGAACTACTCAAGCGTTGAGGACAACACTTTTTTGAAGGAGAGGGGCATGTTGGGTCCCTATAATACTAGTGATTACCCCATTACTATTGTAGTTATACCCCTTATTTATATTGTTGTGCCCCTATTACCCCCATATTGTTATTTCTGTGCCCCATAGAATCCCTCTATTGTTATTTTTGTGGCTTTATATTATTATTGTTAGGTCGGCTGGATTATATTGTGACTCCTTAGACTCCTATATATAGAAAGGAGGTTTTGTCATTTGAATCATCAAAGAATTGTTCATTTATGTAATATAAAGGAGGTTGCCCCCTCGAAGAGGCTGAATTCTAAGGCATTGATCTATCTTTTCTATCTTTTCTTGAGCTGGTTTCATAACAGTTTGAAAATTAAGTCATGTCATCATAGCATGGGACAATACTCTATGTCATGAGTATGATCAAAGAAAATGGATCTCTTTCAAGGATGCATGAAGGAATCGTTCACATATTGACTAGATGAAATCAACATAAGATTTCCTCATATGGAATAAGAGGTGGTGGGAAAAAAAAAAGTAACTATAAATGGAAATTCCTAGGAAGCAATATGTGAAGAGAAAAACAAGAGATCATGAAATATGCAACTATGGAGAAGGAAATCAATATTCGATGATTAGAATAAATTGGCCATGATATCTCCATGGGACAGATATGAAGAATTTCAGAAAGTCGGGAAAGAAAGAAGATCCTTGACAATTGAATATCTTGGAGGTGTGTCAATATGTATGCAGGATGTTGATTTTGCAACAAGAAAATGTCATGATGAAGGGCCATCACAAAAGGTATTTTTTATTTGATGTTCATTTTTTTATTTTTGAACAACATATAAATGGGTTGATACAGGGCTACCAAAGGATAGTTGTAGATTTTATATACAATTAGCACTTGTTTGATTGGATAGAAGATCCTAAATGAAACATGATGTGAAAGAGGTATTTGTATGAAGTAAATCCAGATGTTGACTAGAAGATCACTTTCGGAGAAGAGGAAGGATGACATGATTGACATGAGGAAAGTGATGAATGACCAATGCCCTACTAGATGAAGGCTCCATAAAGATAAATATAAAATTCATGACTTTGAATGGAGGAGCTATATAAGAAGCTAAAGGCCCCATGATCTCCACCAAAGAATAGATAGTTGATGTTTGAAATAGGTCCCTAGGCAAGAGGGAGCCTAGAAGCAAGTTTTTGTTTAAGAAGGAACTTGGAAGAAAGTCCCTTTCTAAGAGGGAGCTTGGACGAGTCCCTGGTTAAGAGGGAGATTGGGTACATTCCTTTTATGATAATGGTACATTCCTTCACAAGAATGGGTATGTCATCCCTAGTTGAGAGGGATAGATAGACACATCATTCTTGTCTTCACATTGGAAGGAGGAATGGAGGATTGGGTAAGCATATTGAAACTGATATTGTTTAAGGATGTGGTAGTGGATCCAAGATAAGTGTAGTTATGGAGGACTGATATTCTTTGAGGACTGGGAATCCAAGATAAGAATAGTCCTCAAAGGATATGCCCTTTGAACACCCAGGTGGGGTATGCTCCTTTGGAGACAATGATGAAGGTGTCTATAAATCATTAGTTTCACTAGCATTGTGCTATGATCTTATGGAGAGATGGAATTGTTATTCAAGGCCTTGCTATGTGACAATATTGTATGATATGAGGCTAAATAGATGGGTTACCAATCCAACTCTTCTTATGAGAATTATTTATTTTGAGAATGTCCAAGTACGGTCTTGTATGGATTATGAATACCTCCCTAGTTAAGAGGGAGTGTTGAAATATGTAACTAGTTTTTGTCTTCATAATAACATATGTAATCATGATTTTATGTATTTTATTCAATGAGAAAAGTAAATTTATTATTCTTGTTCTTGAGGCATGGGTTTCATGCTCAAGAAAATTTATTTTTTGGTCAAGCTCCCATTGTGAGTTGCTAGGGCTTGTCATTGAGTCTACCAGTTATTAAAATCATTGTCATGTTTGAAATACCAATTTGGGGCATGTTACATATTGTAAAGAAATTTATTTGATTCAATGTTAGAGTTAAAATACCCTCCAAGACCTCGTCACAAGTGCTACAAAAATCCAACCTTCAAAAGGAGAAATCAACCTATCTAGAAGGACATGGCAGCCTAGGAATGATGACAAGTTAGCCTAATAGCATGGGAGAGGAGCCTACATATAGGAGGACTTGACCTCAATCAAGTGATCATCCATCAAGCATCCAAAAAAAGGAGAGAAGTGTGAATAGGAAAGGAAGGAATCCTCTTGAGTAGCGAAGAGAAGGAGAAGAAGATCAAAGTCTTGTAGAATTTTTTTTGGGTCCTTCATCTCACATGTGTGATTGCAACTAGGGTTTTTGCAGTTAGGTATTGCAAACCTTGAAGGATCCAAAATATAGCCCAAGAAATAAGTGTGTTTTCTAGTTGAATTCACAAGAAGAATTTTCCAAGACAGGTGAAGGAGAGAAGCCTCACAAATATGCCCCAATCAACTCAGATGTGTGGGATATTTGAAATTGTAGGAAAACTCAAAATTGCAAGCCTATAATAAGAGATCGAAATTGAAGAAGAAGCTGAAAATAGAGGTGTAAAAATTAGTTTTACCATCATCGACTTGGAAGGAAGAAAAGATACTTAAGGTAAGAATTATGACTTAGTCTTGGAGAGGTTATTTGGTCAAGGGTCTACGTCTTGGAATTCGTTAATTGAAGATTCTATAAGAAGAAGAATTCTTGCAGTTTTTCCTCTTAGAATTGGAGAGGTTTTGGCCCTAGTTGATTTCCTATATCTTGTGTCCTTTGTCTTATTTTTATTTATGGTTTGGTAGCTATTTGATGAAGAAAATACTAATAATAACAATTGAAATAAGAAGCTAATTAAGTGAAGTAAAAATACATCACAAACAGTTATAAAAAAAGAGAAATCACCATGAACTTGTTGCCCTAGATTTCTCAACATATTCCTGGGGTTTAAATTTGCACAAGAGGAGTCTAAGGAGTTTTCTTGCAATCTTAAGGGTGTGTTATGAAGCACTAATGTTTACAATGATGTGAAGTTCCCTATTTTTGGGTTTTGATGCAGTGAATTGTACTAGTCTAGGAATACATTATGGCTGATGATACTATGAGGTTCGTTAGGACATGAAGGCTAAATATGACTAGAGTTTGTTGAAATTTGGAAAGCTTCGAGATTAATTTCCCCAAGGGAAATACTCCTGCCCCAAAATAAATCCCATTGCGACCCAAAGGAAGATTCAATTGGACAAAAGTGAAATACTATTATTATTAATTTGATGACAATGTGAGGAAGAAATTATTTGGAAATTATATTTAATATTGTTCTTTTCTAAGAAAATTGGAATTTCCCTCCAAAACATTGTTTGACAAGTCAGATTCATTTCAACAAGTTGGCCTAACTATAAGTCATGTACATTCATTCATGGGAACAACTATATATTGGCTATATTTCTCCATCTCTTGACACATTGATTTGCTTCACATCTCTCTTAGTATCTATGTTCTACATCACAATGGCATGTCCATACTTCTCTATCTCATATTTCTTTGTAATCTGTATCATAGTGGCTACTCTTTATCATAGTGAATCACAGTTGAGGTTTTGTGGTTCACATAAGTTCTCAAAGGATTGAATACATTACAGGATGGTTCGCAATGGTATAGTATGCCTTGCATAAATTTGAGGATGGCCTATGAAATTTTAATATGCCTCATATGCTTTACAAGATGACCACAATGGTATGGCTCACATACATTTAAGGACAGCCTGCAGCATTTTAATATGGTTTGTATGCTTTATAGGATGGACTAAAATGGTCTGGCTCACATACATTTAAGGATGGCCCACAACATTTTAATATGGCTCATATTATTTATAAGATGGCCCGCAATGGTATGGCTCACATAAATTTAATGATTGCCTGCAACATTTTAATATGGATCATATTCTTTACAGGACGACCCACACTCATTTGAGGATGGCACGCAACATTTTAATATGGCGTGTATACATTACAGGATGGTCCGCAAAGGTACAACATGGTCGCATACTTCATGGCATGGCTCATATGCATTTAGTATGTCCAACATTCAAATAACAATCCACATTCTTCACAAGTATGCCTCACACTTCATTCAACATCAATGTTGACCTTTATAGTGCATTGAATTTACATTGGCATCAACATTGTTTATTATAGTATTTGTTTATTCAATGAAAATTACACTTTCAAAACTTTTGTGGCTCATTGTCATCTATGGATTGTCTCTATATGATATGGCTCATCTATATGAAGGTTTTAATTATTTAAGTTATGGTATGCACACATTTAGAGCCCACACACCTTGTGTTATGTTACATATAATTTTGCTATATGATATGGCTTTCATCTTGTAGCTATGATGGCTTGATATATGATATATGGAAATTCAATGAGACTGTGATAAATACAATGTAAAAATATGATCCTTATATTCAATAAGTCTATGATAGGTCCAATAGGAGACAGTAATATATACTACAATGACCTTGACTTGGACAGTAACTCTGATGGCTTTGATGTATGTCATGATAATATGAGTGTGACATATATGACAGTGGTTTGAAGACATGATAATGAGTTAGATGCATCTTTAATATGACAACAACCTTTGGTACATATATATCAATATGTTTATGACAAGTGAAGGTAGCTATGGATGGCAGTCTCATAACAGTTAATATGGAAAATCCCTTGGATATGAAAATGACTCTTATATGACAATCAATATGGTTGCAACTTGATGATGATATTGACCTCAACGAAACATGATAGTGGTAGTATGTGAACAGGGTTATATGAAAACTTATGCAATAGTGATATGGTATAAGCCTTCTTGGAATCATTTGGTTATTAGAATTTAGTTCACAGTAAAAGTTTTGAACTGACTTGGATTAGCCCTAGGTGGCCTAATCTAATGATGTATCTCACTATGGATTTACTTTGAACCTTAGTTGAACAATTGATGAATATATTATAAAAGAAGGAGAATCAAATTTTGAGTATTCCCCCATGTGGGGTATTTCCCTGGTCTCTGAGCAAATCTTGGTGTCTCTATATCCATGCTTTTCTTTTGTTGATCTTTTTTGTTCTGTTGTTTATTATTGTCTCTACATAATTTCTAATGTTGATAATTATGTTATGGTTTGAACGTAATAAGTAAATATTGAAAATGTTTAAATGCAATTATCTATAATAGAGAAAAATGTAGCCCTTAGAAAAGTAACATGGTATCAGAGCTCGGATGAAGAAAAGTCATTAAATATCACCGTGATGAAGACACATATGATGGATCAAGCAATGTGAAAGGGATGAAGATGGAAGATACCTAATAGAAGCTAGGGTTTGGAGGAAACCCTAGGGATAGCTTTTGTTCTTGCAAATATAAGCTAGGATTTTTGGAGAAACCCTAGGAGTTCCCTTCATATGAAAGAGGCCTAATCTGATTCAAAATTATTCAGTTATTCAAGTACCTATAAGATTCAGAGAAACCCTACTATGATATGATAGGTGAGAAGCCCATAATAGATTCATAGAAATCCTAGGAGAATGGTATGTTGCAGATTTAGTGGTCATTATATGCATTGATGGTTGGACTTGGTTGCTGATGGGAGAAGATAAAGGATACAGGTGGTATTCATGAGGATGCATCTCCTCTAAAGATGATATTCACATATGATTGATGTACTATGATGCCTCCTTGCTAAGCAGGAGACAATATCAAGAGGGAACTGCAAGAATCCTCGAAATCTACATTAAAGATAAGTACTTTCAAATATGATGTTATTTCATTGTAAATTTATTCCTTTTGATTATTGATGATTCTTATTGCATGAGTATTTGTTTGCATTATGGTTTTCATGGCTATAGCTGAGTTGTGTTGGCATTGATTTCAAACTTGAGATGACGCATTGATGTAAACCTTGTGATTGTCTAGATGATGGCATTGATGTGGTGTTTGATCAAGTTTTTATATGATGATCCATGTTGATGTGTTTGACAGACTAGGTATTTGTGTTCATGTTCATGACTTTTAGTGGAGGTGTTTAACCTAGTTGATCAGTTGTTGTGATTGTTTGTCTACTTGTAGAGGTGTTGCATAGTTTTTCATAGGTGTTGCAGGTTGTGTAGGTGTTTGAGGAGAGTAGATGGCTTGTGGCACTCATGTCAACCCTTGACTTGTTGGCTTCTAGGTCAACTTGGTGGTGAAACTTGGTTGTGATGTTAGCCTACTTGTTGAAGTGTCATAGATATTGGCAGAGGTTTGGAGGTGTGTATAAATGTTGGAGAAGTTGTTAAAACAATTTGGAAGAGTTATGGGGTGAAAGGAGTTGAGTTTTTCTATCGTCTGCCATAAACACTAGGAGACAAATTCCTTAATGCAACTGAGTGCTTCCAGCCGAGAATTGTTAGTATCATGGGTGCGACTAAAACCAATATGTGCTAGTGTATTTCGTGTGGCTATGGCCCAAAACAATTTTTTCTCTGCAATTCCTCATGCACATAAGCAGAAATTCGACATGGTAATTCCAAAAATCTTTGAAATTGATTGGATAAGGTCAAAATTGGTTGAATAAGTCCTCCATTGGATGTGAATGCCCTTAATGCATAAGTAGTTATGGTTATGGATGGTTTTCATAAAAAATTTGCACCTAAGAACTCAGTTCAAAAAGTGGAATTTGCCTAACACATTATATATATATATATATATATATATATATATATATAGATATATATAGATATATATATATATATATATATATATATATATAGATAGATAGATAGATAGATAGATATATAGATAGATAGATATAGATATATGGTTGGTTAGTGCGATTGAAAGAGGAAAAGGTCTATAGAGAAGCAGAATGATCAAAACATATTAGTGAGCAGAGATACATTGTCTATGAATCAAAATGGCATTGGAGTGAGCAGATCAAATACGTGTAGCATAGTATTGAAGTAGATATTCCAGTTATGCATGTCAAATTGATGGAAGAAGAAGAATTTGTACAAAAGGCTACCATGTCTACATGTTAATTGTTTATGTGTGTAGGGAATGAGGTGAATGGAAAGGTGTCATTATATTTTATATGTTGTTGTAAGGTTTGATGAGTTTGTTGCTACATAATTTGTTCTATTTTGTGGATTATTGTTGAGGGATGTGTATTGTATTCATACTTATTTTGTTTCTGATAGATATGTTTATGAGAGTGAGGATGTAGGAGGATTGATGTGTGGTTTGGAGATTTATAGTGCCGGTTGTTTTTATTGATTTTAAGATATTGTATTGTTATTGGGGTTTGATAGTAGAGCTGAATCTTGTTGAGCATAGTGTCTTGGTGATCTAGTTTGAAAATTAATGAAATTTAGGTCCACATAGAGTTATGGAGGAGTGTCCTCTAGAAAGTGGGTGCTTGCTAACTTGGAGAAATCATTATGAGCTAGTGGATGCTAGTAACAATGTTGCAGTAGTGGTTGATTCTACCTAGTGGTAGCTAGAATAGTTAGTGGTTTCCAACTCACTATATTTTTGGGATCAAGTCTCCTCATTGGTGGTGGCTAGCTATTTGTGTATGAGGTCAAGTCTCCTAGCTGGTGGTTGCTAGAAATATATATAAAATTCATCATTTGATTGACACCTAATAGAAGATTCAGAGAAGCACATCAACAACAAGGGTGGTTTTTCTCCTGAAAGGGTTTCTGCCAGATATCATGTCTCATGCGTATGATTGTTGTGTTTTGCATTGTTTCTTTTATTATTTTCTTGGTTTAGGTGCTCATATGATTATATAATTATGTGTTAATCTACTAATTTGTTTCTGGTCAGTTAATGCATGAATAAGTTGAAATTCAAATTGGTAAAAACATATCGTAAGACACATTACTAGTTCACCCCCCCCCCCCCCCCCCACCCCCCACCCCACTAATAGTGCTTAGGGTTTCCAACAATATTTTATTTGTTTCACTAACTTCTTGGATAAGGATGTGATCCATCATGAGGATCATCAAAATGTATAATAATTGTAGGAAGAGTAAGCTCCAAGAGGGAGTTGGTGCAAGATAATGATGAAGCCACTCTCATATTTAAGAAAAGGAAGAAAGATATGTCTCATGACGAGGTACACTTGCATTATGCTTATTTACATTGACATTATTTCTTTTTCTCTTGTTCTTTGGTCACATATATTTTATGAATGTGAGGAATAATTCTATATCGATATTGAGGAAGATGTGGAGCCATCCCATCACTTGAATGACACTCCCCTTATTTGATAACTATGATTGAGGAAGCCTCCTATTCAGAGGGAGTATATTGAGTACAAAATTATGATATGATGTTGAGAGCGATATTTCATTCATTCAATGACTATTCTAGAGGACTAAGATGTGCGGTGTTTGACTCTTTCTTGATATGGTTGAAACTATGATAAGAAATATACTCTCAAAGAAAGAAGGCCATGATGAGATCCTAGCACCTATCGTTGAATTCTCTATTATCAGATGGCTTCCTCCATGATGTATGTACAGAAGGAGCGTACCTAGATCTACCTTAAGGATTTGGAGTCACATAAGATGATATTCATTATTACAAGAAAGCCCCATTTGGAATCAAGTAGACCCTCTAACTTTGGCATGCTTGGATTAATGGTCATCTGATGTGGACACCAACCTATTTTCAAGCCTATAGGTGTGTCTCTCATATTTTGTTATATATATGCTAACAATTTATTTATAAAAATATTAGATCATCTTCTTGTTTAGTCCCAGAGGGAGCTTCCCCCTGAGCCCCGATGATCAATATCTTGAATTTGAAAGTGCAATAGAGAGATGATGAGGACTTACTAGTCATGAGAAGTGAATTGATAGAGCTACACTGAAGTAGTTGAGAGTAACTCCTCTTCATATATAGTTTTGATGTAATCTCATGACGAGCTAATAGCTAGATGGATTCTTGATTTGAAGCTTGTTCTTTGAGCCATACATAGCCTGGATGTGTATATTGGAATTCTACATAGATAGTATCAGGATACCCAAACAATGTGGTAATTCACAAACTAAGACACAATGCCAATGACTTTATGGATGAACTGATGTTTATATTGTTGTTGACTGAAAGAGAAAATATGAGTGTTGCCTTAGGTTTTCCCTAGTTTCCTAAATGATTTGCTAGCATAGACATTTGTTGCTTTGAGAGGTAGTGTGCATTGATACTATCATGGTTGCATTAGGGGAGTTTTGAGGTCTAAAATGGGCCTCCTAATGAAATTATAAAATAATAGTGGAAATAATAAAATAAGATTAGATTACATCATCAAATATTAGAGGGAGAAAAGAAAAAACTATTTTTTCAACTCGTATTTTGAACTTATCTCCCTATGGGTTTACTCAAATTTTGAGCAGAAACACTCGTTCGATGCATAATTTGATTCCTCATCCAAGGAGTACCCATGTTTCATACTTTCGATGGTCCCTGCTACATGAAAAACATTATTTCAATCACGTTGTTTCATGTATTTCTCGTTTTTTCGTGTAGCAGGGTCCATCGAAAGTATGAAACATGGGTACTATTTGGATGAGGAATTGAATTTTGCATCCAACGAGTACTCCTGCTTGAAATTTGAGTAAAAACTTAGGGAGATAAGTTGAAAATACAAGTTTAAAAAGTAGTTTTATTATTATTATTTCTTTTTTCTTATCCTTTTACTTTTTTACTCCAAAAATGGTGAATCATCCCCCATGGTTGACATCATCATCTTGAATCCTATTGGTTCTTATAAAGATTATTTTTGTTGTACATTTTTCTTAGGAGGCCCATTTTAGACCTCAAAATTCCCCTAATGGCTACGAGATAGTATGGGAAATATCTTTGGAGAGTTGTTTGAACATATGCTACGCATGACTATTATATGGGATCAGATATGTAAAGAATCTCTTATTTCATGACAGGTTGAAGCACATTGAGATAAGATATCAATATATTTGATATTTGGTACATAAATAAGCAATGAGACTCCATCACATTTTGATTTATGAGTAGGCTGACAATTACATCCTTGTGTTGTCGTATGGAAGTTTGTTTGACCCGATGCTCTCTAGGTGTCATGCATTATGTCTAGGGCTAACAATCGTAAGCCTAGAGAAGGCAATGGTAAGAGGAAGGGTCCCTAGATAATGGAGAATACTCAGGTATGCTCTCACCCTCATCTACGTTCCCATGGAGAGGAATTGATCTAGACAAATCCTAGGGTTGAGGGAACTTAGGCACAATAGGCGTGTCTAATCCTTACCTCATGGTAAGTGTGTATATCCCCTATTTTCATTATAAGGTTGTTTTTTATCCTTACCTCACGATAAGTGTGTATCCCCCCTACTAAGTATACCCCATTATGAATCTTACCCACAAGTCGAGCTTGTAGGGATTTCCAACCATCTGGTCAATGGTTGAGGAAACTTGTTAAGAAACCAACTCACAAAAATATAGAAAAGATAGATCAATGAATTCAGAATTAGCCTCTTACAGGGGGAAACCTCCTTTAAATTACACAAATGAACAATTACTTGATTATATAATTGAAAAAACCTCCTTTCTATATATAGGAGTCTAAGGGATCACAATATAATCAAAGCTGACATAACAATAATAATATAAGGGCACAACAATAACAATAGCAGGCTTCTACGGGGAACAATAATAACAATATGGGGACAATAGGGGCACAACAATAACAATAAGGGCTACAAAGAAAATATTAATGGGGGAATCACTAATATTATAGGGACCTAACATGCCCCTCTCCTTAAAAAAAGTGTTGTCCTCAATGTTTGAGTAGTTCTGGATGCTTCTGTATAAAATTCCTATCCTCCCATGTGGAATCTTCAATGGGTAAGTTCTTCCACTTGATGAGATACTCTGAAATTGATCGATTTAATAGCGATCAAGTTCTTGTTTCTGTGACTACTTCAGGTTCCAATATGATTTTTACTTCCTCGTCAAGTTCTAGAAATATTGTTTGAACTGGGAGCTTGTCACCAATAACCTTATTTAAGCATGAAACATGGAAAACTAGGTGCACTCAGGAAGCTGCAGGAAGCTCCAATTTGTATGGCATAGTACCAATCTTTTGCAACACCTTGTATAGACCATAATACTTTGGTGATAATTTATTATCTTTCTTAGCTTTCTTGAGGGACATTTTTTTATATGGTTGTAGCCATAGAAATACCCAGTTACCTACATCAAAACTTCTTTCGCTGTGTTGTTTCTCTGCCTATTTTTTCATTCTATTCTGTGCCAAAGTTAGGTCATCCTTTAAGAGTTGGAGAACTTATTGTTGATGCTCGATGTGATCTTACACTACTTGAACCTTAGAATTTTCTCTTAAATATGATGTGATGGATGGTGGGTGATATCCACAAAGTTCCATAAATGGGGTCATTTTTGCTGCAATATGGAAGGAAGTGTTATACCACCATTCAGCCAGAGGCAACCATTTGACCCATTGTGTCTGTTTATTAGATACAAAGCAACGAAGATATCCTTCCAAACATTTGTTTACTATCTCAATTTGCCCATCAGATTGTGGATGATAAGATGGGTTATGAGCTAACTGAGTACGAAGACAAGAAAACAATTTTGTCTAAGACTTTCCATTGAAAATGGGATCTCTGTCGCTTACAATAATTTTTGGGTTTCCATGTAGCTTTTGAATTGTTTCCATAAATGCAGTAGAAAATGTATTGGCTTTAAATGGATGAGATAATACACAAAAGTGTGCATACTTGGTAAGTCTGTCACCTACCACCACAATGACACTCTTTCCTTCAGACTTGGGTAAATCTGTGATAAAATCAATTGAAACCTCCTACCAATGTTGACTTGGAATGGATAAAGGTTGTAATAGACCCGAGGTCTTAATTGTTTCAACTTTATTTTGTTGGCAAACCAAACATTCCACCACAAATTTTTGAATATTAGATTTAAGGCCATCCCAAAAAAAATCCTTCTTAACCTTGTGGTAAGTTTTTAAAAATATTGAGTGTGCTCCTAAGGGAGAGGTATGAAATTCCATAACAATCTTTTGTTTGAGTTGGGAATTATAACATAGGTATAAGTGATCTTTATACCATAACGAATCATTTTTCCAACTAAATGTATCAGATGTACTAAGATCTTGTTGTAACTTTTGAATGAGTGCCCATACTTATTCATCATTCTTCCATTCATCACTTGCTTTGTTTATCCAATTTGGTTGGATAATATAAATGCAATAAAGCAATGCATCCACATCCTCATCCTTTCTTGAGAGTGGATCTGCCACTACATTTTTCTTCCCTTTTTTGTAGATGATTTTAAAGTCATAACCCAACATCTTTGTAACCATTTTTGTTGCTCTTCTGAAGATAATATTTGTTCTAAAAAGTATTTAAGACTATCATGATCCATTTTTACCTTGAAGTGTCTTTCCATTATGTAGGGTCGCCATTTATTAAGTGCATGTAGTATTGCCGACATTTTCTCCTCATGAATAGTTTTTTGTAAATACTTTCCTTTGATTAGATGACTTTCGAAAGCAATGGGTCTTTCTTCTTGCATTAAAACAACACCAATTCCATTTCCTGAGGCATCACATTCCACAATAAATGTTTTTGTGAAGTCCAGCGTAGCTAAGACCAGTGCTTGGCACATTCCCTCTTTAAGATGTTCAAAGGCCTTTGTTTCTTCCAGAGTCCATAAAAATGCATCTTTCTTCAATAATGTTGTTAGAGGTGATGCTATTCTCCCATAATTCTTAAAAAGCTTGTGATAATAACCTGTCAACCTGAGAAATCCTTGCATATGCTTTATGGATGTGGGGATTTTCCATTCCTTAATGGCTTTAATTTTGCTAGGGTCTACATTAACACCTTCATGAGATACAATATGACCCAGATATTCCACATCTTGTACTCCAAAGAAACATTTGGATATTTTTGCATATAATTTTTTTTTCCTCCAATAGTTTGAGAACTCTGTCAACATGTTGAACATGATCCTTCCAAGACTGCTATAGATTAGTATATCATCAAAAAATACTAACAAAATTTTTCTAAGGAAGGTTTTGAAAATGGAATTCATCAAACCTTGAAATGTAGAAGGAGCATTGGTAAGGCCAAAAGGCATGACCAAAAATTCATAATGACCCTCATGAGTTCTAAATGTTGTTTTCAGAATGTCTTCTATCTTCATTTTGATTTGATGGTATCCTGAACGAAGATCCAACTTGGTGAAGTAAATGGATTCATGCAATTCATCCAATAGTTCATCAATGATAGGAATGGGAAATTTATCTTTAATAGTGAGCTTTTTGAGCTCCCTATAATCGAGACACATGCACCATGATCCATCCTTCTTGTGCACCAATAGTACCAGAGCAGAGAAAGCACTTTGACTAGGTTGAATTATACTAGCCTCTAGCATTTCTGCAACCTTACGTTCAATTTCACTCTTTTGGCATAGGGAAATTTGTAAGGCCTGATGTTTGGAGGAACACTTCCTAGAATCAAGAATAACATGATCATGATCATGAATAGGTGGGAGACCTTTGGGAGTCTCAAATACCTTGGAATGATTTTCCAAGAGTTTTTGGAGATCTTGATAAGTAGACGAACATAATTGTGCAATTATGCCTCGTTGTTATTTCTTTAGAAGCTTTATCATTCCATTAGAGATGATTATCTTTCCTGGTTTCCCTGCGATATCTCTTAATTCAACTTCCTTTCCTTCCAAATAAAATTTCATGAAAAGCTCTTGAAAATTAAAAGCTATTGGACACAAGGATTGTAGTCATTAGACTCCTAGTACAACATCAACACTACCCATTGGAATGGAAAGAATTGGGCTATTCAATACATATTCTCGCATGGATAGCTTGATATTATGGAACTTTCCAGAGAAATTTATGGTTCCTCCACTTGCAACCATCACTTGGCACTCTAGTGCTGGATATAGGAAGAAATTCAATTCCTTGGCTATATTACAATGAATAAAATTATGGGTACTGCCCGAATAAATCAACACTATTACCTTTTTCTTCTTGATATGTCCTTATATCTTAATAGTTTGAGGAGTGGTAATTCCAGCAAATGCATTACAAGATATGGTCAGATTCATTTCTTCTTTCTCTAGTTTTTGTTCCTGGTGTATATCCTCTTCTTTTGATGTTTCTTGTTCTTTTTCTTCCTCCTCTTCAGAACCTATGTAAAATAATTTATTCTCAGCACACTTATGACCTTAAGTGTATTTTCTATCACAACTATAACAAATCCCTTTTCCTATTTTTTCTTTGAATTGTTGGGGTGTCAACCTTGTAGGTTGTGGAAGGCTAGGGGAAACAACACTTCCATCCTTATAGTTGTGAGTAGTAGGCTTACTCGTTGCCATGATTTTTCTTTCCATTTTTCTTGCCAACCTGAATGCCTTATCCAATGAGTCAGGTTCCCAAAAGTGAACCTCATGTTGGATGTTATCCTTTAAAGTCCCTATGAACACATTAATTCTATGCTTCTCTGGAATATATTTTACACTTATATTCAATTTTTGGAAGTCCTCAATGTGCTCCATCATTGAACCCTTTTGTTTGAGGTTTATTAATTGGATAAAAGAAGTGTTGCTTTTTGTATCCTCATAAAGTTCTATCATTTCTTCCATAAAAATTGCCCAAGTGACAATCTTTTTATGAGAGAAAAGCCATTGATATCATACAAACTGATTTGGTTCCAAATATAAAGTTGCAATGCGTACCTTTTGTGTGTTTTGCACATTATGGAGATCGAAATATTGCTCCATCTGTAGTATCCATGTTACGGGATCTTTGCCATCAAACTTCCTCATGTCAATCTTTGGAACATGGTGGGTCTTCAATCCCATGTTAGAGTCTATGAAACCATGATTAACATTTCTTTTTTTCTCATCATGAGTTTCATTTACTACCCTTTCACCATTAGTAAGCATTTCTTGTAACAACTTAGTCAAATCTATGTTCAAATCTTCCATGTCACCTTTCCGTTTTTCTTCTATACCATCCATCTTAGCATCCATTCCATTCATATTAGCTTCCATGCCATCCATCTTAGCTTCCACACCATTCATTTTACCTTCCATTCCATTCATCTTAGCTTCCACGCCTTTCTTTGAACCACCAATCTTAGCTTCTGTTACCTTTTGTGAGAGTGAAATTTGTTGCACTTGGTCTCGTAATTTTGATATATCATGTTGCATTTCTTCCTCTTCTTCATGAGTCATGCTAGAGCTTTCAGTTTGCTTACTAGGTGTTTTTGTTTTCTTTCTTCGGGGCAACAATTAATGATAATTATGCTTCAATATGCCCTTTGAGCTTCAAACTAATTTTTCAACCCAAACTTTTGAAAACTTTTAAAAAGACTACACATCTTTTTTCACTTTGTAGAAGCTTGATATTGAATCTATTGTATCTCTGTAATTGTGGATCTCCAGGGTCAGAAATTTCTTCCATAGCCCTCATAGACCTCTTTCCAATGCCACCATTCTGATCAAAATTAGATTATCCAAGATATATTTATGACCAATCTCCCAAGATGACTCGATTATATAATTTTTCAGTATATCGAACTTGTACGACATGCCAAGTGTCACTGTTTCGACCTTCAGATCTGGAAAAGATACAGAGAAAACTACAAACTGACCTCTTTCTGAAACCTCTTATGAAATTTCAATATGATGCTCAGAGATAAAGATATGATGATTTTCCCACGGTCACCTGCTTGGAATGTAATTTGGGAGTTTGCAAAAACTCTAACTTCCTCAAATCATATCTCTGAAAATATAGTGAGATGAGATGTGAAATTTGAACCCAAGGTTCAGAACGATTTCAGTTAAAATGTATTTTTTTTAGCTTCTAAAAATTCATAGAAAAAAATTTATAGTGAAAATTCCACAATGACCTGTTTGGAGCAGCAAAACCCTAGAATCCAAAGCTCTAATACCAAATGTTAAGAAACCAGCTCACAAAAAGATAGAAAAGATAGATCAATGTTAAATTGGAAACTAGGGCCAAACTTCATGTGGGTCATCTTATTCATGGCTGATAATATGTTCATTTGATTCCTCTCGTCGAGAGGTGTAGGTTTGATCTAAAGATCATCTGATTCTGATAAGTGTTCATGGAGATATGAATTTATTTTGATTATGGAATTATTATCAAGCCGACCTACAACTCATGTAGGCTCAGAAGCCCAGCAGTCACATCTATCAAAAATCAATAGTTGTGTACAAATATAGGAGGACTTTTCCTCATTTTCACTCACTCATCTCATCACATCTCTCTCTCTCTCTCTACTGCGCAGAAAAGAGTCTCTTCTCTACTGCGCAAAAAAGGGTCTCTCTCTCACACATGTGAAGTCAGAAGCTACTAAAACTGAAGCTGCAACTGCAGATCCAAAATTTGACCAGTGTGGACCATCAAACCTCCTCTTCTGATCTACACTATAGGTTCATCTAAACCTCCTCTGAAGTCTGCAACGTTTGGTGGTGGAATCAAGTTGATCCGACAGACGGTTTGCAAGATATCGATTGCCCTAGTTTGAAGGAAGTTGTTGAAACTAAAGCTACGACTGCAGAAGTGAAGTTTGACCTACGTGGACTAGAATATCTCCTTATCTAAACTATTTTGTAGGTTCATCTAAACCTCCTCTGAAGGCTACAAATTTTGGTGGTGGAATCGAGCCGATTCAACGGTTGGTTTGCGAGATATCGTCTACCCTAGTTTTGATGATGAAGCCGCTAATGCTAATTCTACTGATCTAGGGTTTGCTACTACTAATATAAATCATATTTATTTTACTATTTCTCTCTGTTGAATTATTGAATATAAAAGAAGATTTGATCAAAGGGTTTCCCCACACATTGTGGGGTTTGTCCCTGGCTAGCCGCCACATCTTGTGTCTCTTGTCTTGGCTTGTTTTATGTCGATCGTTTAATGTTCTATCTGCGCTTTACTTCATGTACATGTGATTGCTAATCTGTGGAATATACTAAGAAAAATAAGTAAACTGTTATAAGCATAGAACATACCATAACTTAACATGGTATCAGAGCTGAGGTGAAGACAAAGCTTGAGTAAGAGCAAGAGCAATCACCGAAGAGAAGATTGGCAAGGCTATCCTAAAAGAACTATGGGGTCCTCAACACTCTTTCCTGCCAAAGACAAGCTCTGTGAGAAAGCTGACTATCACAGATGGAAGATGTCTATCGATATAAGCCTAGAAAATCAAGGAGTGTTGGACCATGTAAGAGGCAATATTGCTGAGCCTCCATCAAATGCATCCACTGCGGCACGGAACAAATGGAAAAATGGAGAAGTCAAAACAAAGAAGATCATCCGGGACTCTATCGACAAGCACTTGGTGGCCTACATCTCTGAACTGGACACCTCCAAGGAAATCTACGATAGACTGGTGAGTTTATTTAAAGTCAATGATGCAAATCAAGTTTTGTTTCTTATAAATAAGCTGAGGGAAATCAAGAAGGGTAAATATGAGAGTATGTAAGCATACTTCTTAAGAATCACCGAGATCAAGAACGATCTCCTATCTATTGGGGAGACTATTACTGATAGAGAAATGGCACTCATGACTCTTGGAGGATTACCATCCAAATGGTACATGTTCAGGACTACTCTTCTGAACAATAATATAATTCATGGTTTGAGGAATTAATGGCTAGATGCATTCAAGAAGAAACAAGGGTAGAAGGGAAATAAATGCCCATGCCTAAAGGTCCTCCTACTACCTTTTCTTCTCATGCTAAGAAAATAAATAATTTTGGGACTAAATCAAAAGGAAAGGTTGGACCTAAGGGTGGAAGAAAAGGATGATGTTACATCTGTGATAAAGCAGGTCACTATGCAAGGGAGTGCCCTGATAGAAAGGACTCACACTGGGACGATGATCAAAATCCCTCTGATGGAAATCAAAGGAATGACAAATTCAATAGAAAAGGTAAGAGGAGAGATGGGAATCAAGGAAGAGGACAACCATTCAAGAAGGCTAGAAATTACAGGATATATTAAATGCACCTGACCTCAAAAAGAACCTGGTGTCCATCTCGGCAATGGAAGACAAAGGCTACAAGGTAACCTTCAGCAATGGCAAGGTATGTATATGGAAAATTAATGTTAAATATGCCTTTACTCTTGGGTTTCATGTTGATTCATTATATCAGGTCGGTGGAAGTTCGCTAGGTGTCATGTCTTGTGACACAACTCTTCAATCCGAACTTTGGAATCGAAGGTTTGCCCACCTTCATTATAAAGCTCTACCTGATGTAAGACAAATGGTAACAGGGATGCCTGAATTCCAAGTAGAGAAAGAAGGTGTATGTCTAGGATGTGCTGAAGAAAAGCTCAAAAGGGGACCATTCCCCCCAAGCCAAAGAAAGACCTCCGATATATTACAATTGGTTCACTCAAGCATACCTAAGGCTAGCATTAAGAGGGAGACTACTACTCCACATACTCCTGACTAGAATGGTGTGGTGGAAAGGAAGAACCATATAATTGTGGAAGTTGTCCAAAGACTTCCGAAGTTTCTATGGGTAGATAATGTAACAATGCCTGATGTGGAGGAACCCATGGATCCTATTTATCCACCTGAGCCTTCCTCTTCTATGAAGAGGCCTTCATGGCTTAGGGGGGTACTCGATGATGCTGAAGGACATGCTGCACCCCAAGGAACCTTCCGTGAAAGTAAGAAGCCTCACAGGTATCAGGGATACTTGCCCGTCATGAGCACGATCACACAAAATGAGCCTTCATCATTCTCAGATGCCGTCAAGCATCAAGTATGGAAGGATGCTATGACTGAGGAATATGACTCTATTATGAAGAATGATGTCTGGGAAATAGTTCCCAGACCCCAAGACAAATCAGTTGTCACCTCTAAATGGCTTTACAAGATAAAGCATGTCACTGATGGAAGTACAAAAAAGTATAAGGCTAATTTTGTGGCTTGTGGTTTCTCCCAGAAGGAAGGTATAGACTATGATGTGATATTTGCACCTGTTGCCAAATATACGACCATCTACTTGATCATAGCCCTTGTGGCTTCACAAGGATGGAACCTACATCAGATGGATGTTAAGACTGTGTTCTTGCATGGTTTGATCAAAGAAGAGGTCTATGTGGAGCAACCCGAAGGATTTGAGATTTATGATTGAAAATCGCATGGATGCAGGTTGAAGAAGGCTCTATATGGGCTGAAGCAAGCACCCCGAGCATGGTATGAAAGGATTGATAGCTACTTGATGAAGCTGGGATTCACTAGGAGTGAAGCCGAACCTAACCTTTACCTTAAGGTTAAAGATGACAAGCCTCTCATACTGGTGTTGTATGTGGATGACCTCTTTCTAACAGGGGCATACCCTCTCATTCACAAATGTAAGAGGGAGTTAGCTTCTGAATTTGAAATGAAGAACCAAGGACTTGAAGTGTGGCAGAAGCCAAGGGAAATTTTCCTATCTCAAGGAAAATATGTGGTGAAGATTCTGAAAAGATTTGGTATAATGGACTGCAAGCTTGTGACTAGCTCGAGGATCTTAACTTTTAGAAGTTATATGGTAGTGATGTCGGACCAGATTTGGGAAATGCCTTTGAGTTTCAAAAACTAATTCGCGTTGATGTTCTTGGTGAACCTCCGTCTAAACATATGTTTTGCAGTTAGCATTGTGAGCTCATATTTGGTTGAGCCTCACTAGATTGGTGCCAACAATCTTCTGAGATGTCTTCCAGACACAATCTCTCATGGATTGAGATACACTGCCGAAAATATGAAACTGCATGATTATTTGAATGTTGATTAGGCAGGTAGTGTGGAGGATCATTGGAGCACTTTTTAGTGTTGTTTCTCTTTGGATTCTGCTTCAATATTGTCAGACCAGGCAGTAACTCCTCAACCAAAAATTGATTCGTGTTTATTCCTTCAGGTAGGTCTTCATTATATACATGAGGGAGAGACTGTTCACTTCATCTTCCAATGACTGTTCATATTACTTATTTATCTATTTACATTATATTCACCCAATCATGAGGATTAGGTGTCAACATTCCCCCCCTTAATATGAAGGGATGTTCGTGAGTCCAAGCATCATTCTAAATCGTTCAAGATTTTCTGTTCCAAGTGCTTGGTGAAGATGTCTGCAATTTTCTCATTAGTGGAAAAATGATGGAGATGGATTGTTTTGGCCTTAACATTATGTCGAATCAGATGATATTTAGTATTGATGTGCTTCATCCGATCATGGAACTTTGGGTTCTTGGCCAACTTTATTGCAAAGATATTTTCAATCATGATTGGAGTTGATTGTACTTGTTTTACCTGCAAATCTTCAAGAATTTTCCTGAGCCACACAATTTCTTTTGTTGCTTTAGCTGTTGCCACGTATTATGCTTCTATTGTGGAATCCGCCGGAACTGATTGTTTGCATGATCTCTAGGAGATAGCTCCTGATCCAAGACTCATAGCATATCCTGAAGTAGATACCCCAGTTTCTTTGTCTCCATCAAAGTCTGAATCAGAGTATCCAATCAAGCTGAAGTTGTCCACCTGTGTATACTTGATTCCAAAGTCTTGAGTTCCCTTCAAGTACCTTAGAACTCTTTTTGCAGCGGACCAATGTCCCTCACAAGGCTTTTGCATAAACCTAGAGAGGATTCCAACAGCGAATGAAATGTATGGTCTAGTAGTAGTTAGGTAGTTGAGACTTCCTACAAGCTGTCTATACTTTGTTGCATCCTCAAATTCTTTTCCTTCAATAGATGTGAGCTTTAAGTTTTGTTCCATTGGAGTAGTAATAGGATTGCATTTTTTCATGCCAAACCTGTTCAACAAATCTCCAATGTATTTCTTTTGAGAAAGAAATATGGACTTCAGATGTTGGGTTACTTCAATGCCAAGATAGTAATGAACATAGCCCAAATTAGTCATTTCAAAACTTTTCCCCAATTCCTTCTTTATGGATGAAATGTAGCTTTCATTGTTCCCTGTCATCAAAAGATTATCTACATATACCACAAGATATACAACTGTTTTGCCAACTTTCTTGACAAATAAAGTTACATCATCAAGATCATAATGTTTGAAATTGAGTTTCAGAAGATGCTCAGTTAGTTTTTCATACCAGGCTCGTGGCACTTGTTTGAGGCCATACAAGGACTTCACAAGTTTGCATACTTTATGTTCATGTCCTTTCACAGCAAATCCTTTAGGCTGAGACATAAAAACATTCTCTTTTAGATCTCCATTTAAGAAAGCAGTTTTTACATCCATTTGATGGACTTTCCAACCATTCTGAGCTGCTAGTGCAAAGAGTGTCCGGATGGTAGGCCATTTGATGTGGGGGAAAAAGTCCACTCATAATCGACCCCTTCCTTCTGTGCAAAACATTTTTCCACAAGCCTAGCTTTGTGCTTGTCAAGTGAGCCATCAGCTTTATACTTGTTCTTGTAGACCCACTTGCAGCCAATTGGTTTGGTTCCTAATGGAGGATCAACTAGCTTCCAAGTGCCGTTCTTTATGAGGGCATCATACTCCTTTTGCATCACTTCTTTCCATTCATCATGAGAAGCATCTTCTTTGAAGGAAGTTGGTTCAAAAATTGTAGACAAGTTCAATTCACAATCATAAGAAACATCCATATCAACAGTTGAATTAGAGTCATCCACTTCACCTCCATTTTGCTAGTTTGAATTTCTAGTTCCTATCTTTCCAACCTCATCAGGATGAACAATTTCAAGTTTCTTTGTCAGCCACTTTGGGGGACCTTTCTTAGATGGTCCAGGTTGCTCCATTAATTGAGTTGGGACTGAATCAAGATTGAGTCTCCCAATTCTATCAATCACATCACTTAAAGCATCATTTGTTGTTGGAGTTTCATGCAGGGGAGAGTGTTCTTCAGAAGAAGATTCCACATGTTGATCTAGTATAGGAATCCCCCCTTCAAGATGTGGAATCTGATTATCAAATTCTTGAAATGATTTTTCTTTTGCGAATCTATCCAAGAGATCAAGTTGCCGCTTAACAACATTGTTAGTTTTGGATGATTCAAGAAAAATTACATCTCTAGATACAACAAACTTTTTATTTACTTCATCATAGAGACGGTATGCTTTGGAGGTGTTTGAATACCCCAGGAAGATACACTTATGACTTCTAGCACCAAGTTTGTTTCTATGTACCTTTGGTATCAAGGCATAACAGGTGGAACCAAAGACCCTGAGATGATTTACCGAAGGAACATGTCCATACCACATTTTATAAGGAGTCTTGTTTCTAATAGCATTAGATGGACATCTATTCTTTACATATGCAGCACATAGAACATCATCAACCCAAAACATTATCTTTACATTTTTGAAGAAGAGCATGGATCGTACCATATTTAAGATTGTCCTATTCATTCTTTCAGCTACACCATTCTATTGGGGATTATAAGGTACAGCTGTTTGATGTTTGATCCCATGTTGGCGAAGATAGTTTTCAAATTCATTTGATGTGTATTCTTTTCCATTATCAATGCGAATAGACCCAATATGAGATTGTGCATCATTTTCAATCCATTTATGAAAAATCTTGAATGTTTGAAAAGCATCAGATTTGCTCTTCAATAAATAAACCCAACACATTCTGGTGTAGTCATCAATAAATGTCATCATATATTTATTTCCATTTGCAGAAGGAACAGGCATTGGACCACATAAATCTGAATGAATGAGTTCAAGTTTTCTATGTGCTCTTGAATGTGAATCATGAAAATATTGTTTGCTATGGTTTCCTAGAATACAAGCATCACATTGCTTAAATTTCCTAGGAATTGTAGGAAAACCAGCAACACCATTTTTCTTCAACAAGCGGAGGCTGTCATAGTTCAAATGTTCAAATCTAGTATGCCATAATAAACTTTATGGAAGTGTACCTTCTTCATGATTAGAATTGTATGAGAAATGTTGTGCATGAGCAGAGGTTCCTTGTAGCTTGAGAAGTCTTTCTTCTTCTATTCCCCTCATGACAAGTGAGTGGTCAGATGCTTTTCTTACCTCAAGCTTGCCATCAAACATATGAATAGAGTGACCTTGTTGGCAGATGTGGATGAAGGACAACAAGTTTCTCTTGAGTTGTGGGAGATATAGAACATGATGCAGAAGAAAGTCTGGAAGACCAGGCAGTTTAAGCCTGATTATGCGAAGCCCTGATGGCTTGATTTTTGATTGGTCTGCAAAGTATACTGCTCAATCAACATTGTCAGTAAATTCTTCAAAAAATTCTTTTCTATGAGTCATGTGGCAGGTTGCTCCTAAATCAAGCAACTAATCATTTTTCCAAGAAGCAAGTGAAGCATTAAATAAATCTTCATTTACTCCAATATTACATTGTGCCACAACATAGTGAGTGGATTCAGGTGCTTTACCTTTGTCTGTATCATCAGTTTTACCTTTCTGTTGGTTTCTTTCCTGCTCAATTTTGTCCCATGGTATCTTGCATGTAGAGGCATCATGTGATCCATTTCTTTTGCAGCAAATGCAGTGCAAATCTACCTTTTCTCCTTGAGAATGTCTGCCCCCCCTGCCTCTGAAATATCTTCCTCTTCCTCTTCGACCACCTCTTCCTCTTGAAGAATCTTGAGCAGGATTCTTTTCTTTATGAGCAAGGGACACAACCTCTTCAGAAGATTCAGGGGCTATCTTCTTTCCAAAAGCTTTCTCTCTTTCAGCAAACTTTTTCACAAGAGAGTCAAAGGTGATATCTTTGAGATTTCCATTTGCTTGCATTGACTCAAGATAATTGGAGTAAGTAGGATAAAGTGCCTTGAGAAAAATGATAAGAGGAATATCTAATTCAACCTTAGTGGATTTGATATCATGCATTATAGACTTTACCTTAGATGCAAGAGCAAGAGGATAATTATTTTGCAGTTCAAGAGTGAAGAGTTTAATCATGAGTTGAACAACTTCAAGTGTAGAATGTGAGTCATAGAGTTCTTTCAGCTTTTGTAAGGCTTCAAAGGTAGTTGAAAATGACGAAATATGGCAACTCACCTCTTCATTTACAGATGTTGTGATTAATGCATAAGCTTTGTTGTTCTTGTTTTCACAAATGACGAGCTCTTTGTTTGAGGTAGGTTATTCTGGTTCATTGTCTCTGTCTCCGACACACACTCCTTTCCACAACTCATTGAAAATGAGAGTGTGTTTTATCATCCGGGACCATTCAGGATAGTTCTCCTTGCCAGTGAGAACTATTCCCAACATGGATATGATTGAATGCATTGTAAAATCTATGTATAGTGGAAAAAAATCGCTCTTCTAGTGATAAAACAATTTTCACTTGCTGTGTAAAAGGGAAAAAATGCACTGTAGTTTTCAAGACACTTTACTATGGCGGAGTCTTCAAAACACTTTAAATGAAAATTTATTTATAAAACATTTCCCAAAGAAACATTTAGATCAGCGATGCACTGACAAAAATTCTCTTCCAAATAAATGCCAGAACAAGTTCTCCACTCTGTATATGTCAATACAAGTTGTTTTGGTTCATCTGGCCAACATAAACTGCTTCTCTGTCCGTCAAAGAATGGAACACGAAGGGAATATCCGAGATTTCCTCATGATAGTTGACAGTATAAACCATGCTAAGGTAAGCAACATAGCTCGTATTAATCTATAAGAGTGCTCTTGGTGACCAACATTGACTTGAATACTTTGCACCATCTATGAAATGGACAAATTGGCATTCCTATCAAATGTAGTGTGACCTAGACAGGATGCAAGAAACGATACAAATCTCGTCACTGAAAGAGGGTTTTTAGCATTTCACTTAACAGTTACAGGTGCCAAAAATACTGCTCTGATAAAGAAAACTAACATGGAACTTGCTACGCCAAAGAAAGCTAACACAAAATCATTGAGAAGACAACCTTGTCACAGAAAGGGGACAAAGCGACGAGTCCATGATGAAGAATCAACTATGGCACATTGGTAAGTCAGAGTAATTGTAGAGCGCAGGTCATGGGTTGAAATCTGTGATCCCATGCTATTATAACCACAACTGAAAGGTGTATACAAATGTCAGAGGTATACCAATTGAATCGTATGGAGAGTGGATGGAGAGGCCAAGGTGTATGACTCAATTTTAATACATGCGTATAACTCACAGTGAATGGAACTCATAGTAAATGGAACACACAACAAAAGGGTTTTATACCACTGCATAATACAATCAAGATATATGTACAACTCAATAAATACCATTCACGCAGGAAGAAATAACACCTCGGGCTTAAACTGTCTCTCGGCCTGCTGTCTCTAGGAAGCAGTACCATACACCGTAGCACCTACGGCTTCAGTGTGTTCGATGCAACAACCAGCTCCAATGCAATGAATCGACTCCTTCAAGAGGTAACACACTTCAATGAATACATTAAATAATGAATGAAATTTCGTAGGGATGTGACAGAGATGTTAGCCTACAGAACACGGGCAGAATATAAGCAAGATATGCAGGAGGGAGTTACAAAGCAGAGGGAAACTAAAAAATGGTGCTGGCTCTGATACCATGTCAAAGCAGGTAGTAACTCCTCAACCAAAAATTGATTCGTGTTTATTCCTTCAAGTAGGTCTTCACTATATACATGAGGGAGAGACTGTTCACTTCATCTCCCGATGACTGTTCATATTACTTATTTATCTATTTACATTATATTCACCCAATCATGAGGATTAGGTCTCAACAGATATAATGGATGAGCAGGAAGTAGAAGTCGGTTGCCATAAGCACCGCCGAGACTGGATACATATCTACGAGTATGATCTCGTATGAAGCTTCCTAGTTGGGGAAGCTCTTCAGTGAGCTGTTTGAACACATACCACTATGATTCTCTGTAACAACTAGAGGTGGGATTCGATTATTGAGGAATCACGTATTCGTCAATTGCTCTAGCAAATAGACATCATCTGGGATATGGTAGTTCGATGAGCAAGGAGGCTTCATCGCATTAAGATGATGTACAGGTTGATACACCTTGTCAAAGCCCCGAGGAAAGATCTAATCTGTGATTTTCCCAAACGACTTGGAGTCATCAAGAAACCCTTGTACAAGGGTCCTGCATGTTTCATACATTGAGCTCTAAGAGCTCTGAGGGCTTGCTATTCTTACTGGAGCAACATACGACCACAGGGGTGACTCACCCTCCCCTGGTGGTGTGCATTGGAACAAGATGATTCACTCTCTTGTGGGACAAGATGATTCGCTCTCTTGTGGAACAAGATGATTTGCTGTCCTGTGTAGCAGGATTGATGTGTTCTCCTGTGAGAACTGGGTTGATGTGTTCTCCATGGCGATTGTAGCAGGATTGATGTGTTCTCTTGTGAGGCCTGGATTGATGTGTTCTCCATGGCGATTGTAGCAGGATTGATGTGTTCTTCTGTGAGGCCTGGATTGATGTGTTCTCCATGGCGATTATAGCAGGATTGATTTGTTCTCCTGTGAGGCCTAGATTGATGTGTTCTCCATGGTGATTGTAGAAAGATTTATGTGTTCTCCTGTGAGGCTTGGATTGATATGTTCTCCATGGCGATTGTAGTAGGATTGATGTGTTCTCTTGTGAGGCCTGGATTGATGTGTTCTCCATGGCGATTGTAGCAGGATTGATGTGTTCTCCTGTGAGGACAGGATTTATTAGTTCTCCTGTCAAGGCATCCTACCCATGTAGTCTGGAACTCATGGGAAGTACCTATCATCTAATCAATGAGCAGGGAAATGAAGTTAGGGACCATAGTAGTATTGATGGATGCATCATTGTATCTACTGTACTCCCTACGCTAGGAGGACCGCCATTGATCTGGGATCAATGATATTGGTCTGGGACCAATGGTAGGAGTGGTACATTCTATGACATTAACTTCGGGTCAGATGTTCCTGGTCTGGGACTAGCGGTATGCACTCTGAGACTGAATTTGATTCAGTGGAGGGTGTTACTGGTCTGGGACTAGTGGTAGGAGTTGAACTCACTATGACACTCACTTCGGGTGGGTTGAGACTGGTCTGGGACCAGTGGTAGGAGTTGTACTCACTATGACGCTGACTTCGGGTTGGTTGAGACTGGTCTGGGACTAGTGGTACATACTCTAAGACTAACTTTGAGTCAGTATGATACATCCTAGATCATTTATTCTTCTTCATAATTCAGACAAAAGTAGAGTAGAACTAAACAAAGCAGAGAAGAGCAGAACAAAGCAGAGCAGTACAGATCAGTACAGGGTAGAACAAGACAAAGAAAAATAGGCAAAATAGAGTAGATAAAGGCAAGGGTCAGGCTGTACATGGTAGTGCATTTGATGGATGAATAGTAGCGACCGACAAACAGATTGCGGATGAAGTTCTCCCTAGTTGAGAGGGAGTGTTAAATTGGCAACTAGGGCCAAACTTCATGTGGGTCATCTTATTCATGGCTGATAATATTCTCATTAGATTCCTCTTGTCGAGAGGTGTAGGATTGATCTAAAGATCATCCAATTCTGATAAGTATTCATGAAGATATGAATTTATTTTGATTATGGAATTATTATCAAGCCGACCTACAACTAATGTAGGCTCAGAAGCCCAATAGTCGCATCTATTCAAACATCAACAGTTGTGTATAAATATAGGAGGACTTTTCCTCATTTTCACTCATTCATATCATCACATCTCTTTCTCTCTGCTGCACAGAAAAGAGTCTCTTCTCTATTGTGCAGAAAAGGGTCTCTCTCTCACACATGTGAAGCCAGAAGCTACTGAAACTGAAGCTGCAACTGTAGATCCAAAATTTGACCAGTGTGGACCATCAAACCTCCTCTTCTAATCTATGTTGTAGGTTCATTTTAACCCCCTCTAAAGGCTGCAAACTTTGGTGGTGGAATCAAGTTGATCCGACAGACGATTTGCGAGATATCGACTGCCCTAGTTTGAAGGAAGCTGCTAAAATTGAAGCTGCAACCGCAGAAGTGAAGTTTGACCTGCATGGACCAAAAGATATCCTCATATAAACTCTGTTGTAGGCTCTTCTGAACCTCCTCTAAAGGCTGCAACATTTGGTGGTGGAATCAAGCCGATTCGACGGTCGATTTGCGAGATATCGCCTACCCTAGTTTTGATGATGAAGCCGCTAATGCTGATGCTACTGATCTAGGGTTTGCTACTGCTGATATAAATCAGATTTATTGTACTATTTCTCTCTGATGAATTATTGAAGATAAAAGAATATTTGATCAAAGGGTTTCCCCACACATTGTGGGGTTTGTCCCTGGCTAGCTGCCACATCTTATGTCTCTTGTCTTGGCTTGTTTTTTGTCAATCATTTAATGTTCTATCTACACTTTAATTTATGTACATGTGATTGCTAATCTGTGGAATATACTAAGAAAAAGAAGTAAAATGTTATAAGCATAGAACATACCATAACTTAACAATCAATGACTTCAAATCAACCTCTTTGAGGGGGAAACCTCCTTTACATTACACAAATGAACAATTCTTTGATTATATATTTGACAAAACCTCCTTTCTATATATTAGAGTCTAAGGGGTCACAATATAATCAAAGCCGACATAACAATAATAATATAAGGGCACAAAAATAACAATAGTGGGCTACTATGGGGAACAATAATAACAATAAGGGCTACAATGATAATAGTAATGGGGAAATCACTAGTATTATAGGGACCTAACAAAAATTGGGTGTGTCTAATCCTTGCCTCTCATGGAAAATGTGTACCTCCCCCAAGTGCCTTAGGTTGTGTTTGATCCTTACCTTTCAAGATAAGTGTGTATCTCCTCCCAAGGTTATGGATGCATGTGTTCTACCACTTGACTCTTTAGGGCCAAGGTGGGAAGATCAACGGATAATAGGATAGTTGCAATCATTACCTTTCACAGTAAGTTGTATGTTGCATATTTTCATTGGATATAGGGTGGTAGTTGGGATATCATATGATGATTCTTCTTCTTTATATTGATATATCATTGTTCAAGTGATTATCAAAGGAATCAAGTTATGTCAAGATGTGATGAGATGGATGTCTTTCTTATATAGCTGAGATGAAGGTCATGAGATTTGACTCGGAGACTAGTAGGATCTTGTGCATTGATCACCCCTACTTTTGATTGTGAATTATTCTTCTTCGATGAGAAAAGATGAGATGTAGTGATGATACAATTGCTTTCCTTTTTATAATTGAGACATGTGATTTGAGATGAAGACTTATAATAATTTTAAATGGAAATTCCTCCCTAGTTGAGAGGGAGTGTTGAAATTTGGGTAGCTTTAGGATGAATTTCCCAAAAGGGAAACCCTCCTATGCTAAAGGAAATTCCATTGAGCCCCAAAGGAAAATTCAATAGGACAAAAGTGAAATATTATTATTAATAATTTGATGACAATGTGAGGAAGAAATTATTTGGAAATTAAATTTAACATAAGTGTTTTTAATAAAAATTGAATTTCCCTCTAAATTATTATTTGACAAGTTGACTTCATTTCAATAAGTTGACCTAACTATAAGTCATGTCCATTCATTCATGGGAACAAATATATATTGGCTATCATTCTCCATCTCTTGGCCCATTGATTTGTTTGACATCTCTCTTAGTATCTATTTGGTGCATCGACTTTATAGTGGCATCGATATTATGTAATACAATATTACAATGGTATCAATTAGAGTAGCATTGTTTATTCAATGTCATTGACTCACTTTCAATACTTTTGTATCTCACTATCATCGATGGATTGTATCTATATTATATGGCTCATATATATTAATGCTTGAATTCTTCAAGTTATGGTCCACACACCTTTAGGACCCACATACCTTGTGTTATGGTCTATATACTTTTTCTATATGATATGACTCTCATCTTGTAGCTCTAATGGCTTGTGTTGGAGGAGCTAGTCGACTTAGCTGACTAGCTTAATTCGATTCAAAAAACATATATTGTAGCAAGAGTTAACTAATGTCATATTATTTATAGTGTTTGGTTGGACAATTAGACTGTTGTAAATTTCCCAACAGTATATATATATATATATATATATATATATATCTATATATATATATATATATATATATATATATATATATATATATATATATATATATAGATATATCTATATATATATATATATATATATATGTCAATGTATCACTTCTTATTCAAATAATAAGAGGTAATATATCAGAGTGCTTTCGTTGGTTCTCCATTACTCTAGATATATATATATATCTTTACTTATGTGTAGGTTTTAACCACATACAGAAATTACCTGCATACGAATTTTAGAACATAGAAAATAAACAATGAGAGAGCATAACACATAAAACACATATACACAGAGATTTTCCCCTGGATCCCAAAACCAGGACTACCAGCTTGATTTTTCATTATGTTCCTTTCAATGTTACAATACATATTTATACATGCCAAAGCATCCAATACCATGGTCCGAAAACCATCGCGTCCAAAACCATGGACTGAAAACCATCACGTCCAAAAACATGGACCGAAAACCATCACGTCCAAAACCATGTGCAAAAAACATGCACAAACCATAGGTAGGTCTGCCCAACCTAATATAGGGTCCAAAACCAAAATTTTCTGGGGTGCTACCCCGGACCCCATAGAGTGGAGTTACCTGCACCTCTCAAACCCCCTGTGACACCCCCTACTACGCAATCGGCGCAACAAAGGGGGGGCTCCACCCCCCTTCTAACCCCCTAGTTAACTACGTGGGCTAGTCGTGGAAAGAATATAACACAACCCAACATTCTCCCACTTGTTGTTTTCTTTCCACATGGGGCCGCAAGAGAGCTTAGTCATTTGTCTAGCACTGCAATGCCCATTACTTTTCTAGACAAAGAGAACTTCTCAGAGCTCACAGATTTTGTTAATGCATCTGTAGTATTCTTCAAAGTGTCCACCTTTACTAGCAACACCCTTTTTTCTTCTATCATATCCCTCCCAAAGTGATATTGAACATCAATGTGCTTTGTCTTTGAATGGTAAGTAGCGTTCTTTTCCAAGAAAATTTCATTTTGGTTGTCACAGTCTATCCTTATAGCTCCCTATACTAACCCCATACTTGAGCACAATCTCTGCAACCAAACTGCTTCCTTGCTTGCATGAGTGGTCGTCATGTATTCTGCCTCTGTAGTTGATAGCGCCACTACAGATTGTTTCTTACTCATCCAACTGACTGCACCTCCAAATAGGTTAAACACATACCCACTTGTAGATCTTCTCTAATCCAGATCTCCAACCCAGTCTGCATCAACAAAGCCGTGAATATCCAACACTCTATCCAATCCTAGTCTTCCTTGGTAGCACAAACCATAATCACTAGTGCCACGGAAATACCTGAAAATCCGCTTCACTATTTTCCAGTGCTCCTTCCCTGGTTTTGACAAAAAACTATTCAATACTCCCACTGCATGTGCAATGTCTGGTCTAGTACAGACCATCGCATACATCAGGCTACCGACTGCACTTGCATATGGAACATGGGACATGTCCTATTCCTCTTCTTGTGTCTTGGGACACTGTTCAACAGATAACTTTACACCTACAGGAATAGGAAACTTCACCGGTTTACTATCCTACATATTAAACCTTTGCAATATTGTCTCGACATACTTCCTCTAGTTTAACAAGAGCTTCCTCTTTTTCTGATCTCTTTTAATTTCCATGCCCAAAATATAGTTTGCAACACCAAGATCTTTCATGTCAAATTTGGAGGACAAATGGGTCTTCAAATCCTAGATAATTTCTTTGTTATTTCCAACTAGCAACATATCATCCACATACAAGACCAAATAAATAACACGGTCACCAATTAATTTAAAATACACACAGTGATCTGCTTTACTTCTGGTGAAGCCAAGTCCCCATATAAATGTATCAAATTTCTGATACCACATCCTTGGTGACTATTTTAACCCATACAGAGACTTCTTTAACTTGTTGTTGGGCAGTGGATCCCCTGCGTAATGGTTTTGGGGCTTAAAGCCCACAATTTTGGGTAATAGTATGGTAAAAGCTCCGTGAAGTGCACGGAGCCTGAATTGTAACAGGTCAAGTCAAAGGGTTGTCTGCCAAAAAATAATGTAAAATAATAGAGAGAGAGTCAGTTTGCCCATGGTCTACGGACCATGGGAATGTATAAATAGAGCAAGGCTCTAAGGGTAGAAGGTAGCTTTTGGGTTCTGATCGGAGGATTAGTGTTTTGTTCGCTCTGATTCTATAAGTCTGAGTCGTGGTTGGTAGTAGTTAGAATAGGCTCTGCAGCTGTGTGCACAGAGGTCTGGTAGAGTCCACAGCTATGTACGTGGACCCCTACAGCTGAGTGCACAGGGTGGAACTGATTGTACTGAACAGAAGATTAATAAAGATAAGTGTTTCTGAATTATTGTGCATTTGGTCGCAGATCTATATGTTTATGCTTATGTTATGAGTTTATGCATATCTGTAAGATTTATGGTTGTGTGCGCTGGTTATAACTGTTGAATGCTTGATTAAAGACCTTAAGAATTAGATATTATCTATAATAAACACATTAATAATAAGAATCTAAGAAGTGCCTCGTCACGAGCTACGCGAAGGCCAGACAGTTGTGCAGAGTAGCGTGAGCACGCAGATTAGTTCGCGACCCTTCCAGTCCTCATCAAGACATCCCTAGGGTGCAGAAACCTGGTTCTAGCACCCTCCCATACTACCTCGGGTGAGACTTCAGTCCGCGCTCTGCAAATTGTTGCTGAAAGGGCCAGTAGTGCGGGATTTGTTTGGCTAAAACACTTCTAAACCTGGGTCAGGCCCCATCAAGCCAACAAATGGTTCCATTGTTGGGACTGGGATCTGCCTAAGGGATGTCTAATGTCAGAACACTGGAACCCTACAAAGAAAGAGATTGAATATTGGTTGGATCAGAAGCTTCATGACTTTGTGGTACAGGAAAACAGAACTCCACAGATATCTGAGAAGAGGTGGTTAGATCGCTACATATACACAGAAATCCACGAGATATTCTTCACGTCCTTCTCGATAGAAGTGTATGAGTGGATCATGAGGCTAGCTAACAATCAAGGAAGATGCAGACTTGAATAGCCCATCGTGTGGACTCCAGAGTTGGTGCGCAGGCTAGAGGCATCTGAAGATAAAATCGCACGAGCAATAGATCATTGGCTGGATCGGGTAATAGGAGGGTTTATTGTTGAGTTCGCGATAAACACAACTGTGAGCTACAGCGAAGTGGAGTGGCGTTTTCTCAAGGGACTGTGAGGTAGGTACATCAAATCCCTAAATACCTAGATTAAGATGATGTTATGTTAAAAACAGGTGATGCGAATCCATTAATGAGTGGAACGACGCAAAGTGGGAGGGCCTACAAGGGTATCGAAGGGTTAGGAACCAGTTCGTTAATTTCACCTCCATGAGAGGACGAGGAAGAGCGTGCTTGGGCTTCTCCAGGGAGTGAGGCCAGTCTGATAAGGCAATACATTCCACAACTATCATCTCCAATAACACCACCACTTGCGTCACCTCCTTCACCCCCATGTTTTCCCACACCACCTCCACCAACCCAGAAGTTTAACATGGCGAGCGCGATTAAGTTTCTTGTATTCAGAGGAGTAGGAAGCGAAGATCCAAATCAGTTTTAGTTCATAGTAAGAGCAGTATGGGAAGCGCACAGAGTTACAAATGATAAGATTAAGAAGGCCACCCTGGTAAGTGCACTGCAGGATCACACGTTGACTTGGTATATCAAGCACTCGAATGATCATCTAAATGCCAAGATAGAAAAAATCCAGATTGCACTAAGTAGATAATTTAGCCAGCCAAAAATAGAGATGCAGTCGATCATCGGATTCAAGGAGATCGCAATTCTTCCAGGCGAAACCCCCTGGGATTTGGATCAGAGATTGAAGAGTACAATCTATGAAACTAATGTGACGCTGACGAATGCGCAACACCGTGCATGGTTTGTGGCATCTTTGACACCGCATCTGAGGACGGCGCTGTCACAACAGAAGATCTCAACCCATGCTGAAGCATTAGAGATAGCGATGAGGTTGCATGAAACTCCAATACAAGATACTGGATTGGGAGTTCAGCAAATCCATGCGCAACTACAAAACCCATGCTTGGAGATGCAGAATTTGAAATAGGACAGGGTACCCCGGCCAGAAGTGCGAGAAGAAGTGTAGTGCATAAAATGTAGAATCCAAGGCCACGATAAGGATCATTGTCTAGTATTCACGAACTATTTGGCAGGGGAGGCAATGCCGTTGAGACCAAAGGCGCAGGTAGGACCAAGCACGGTGTTACAGGGAAAAGTGTCTATACAGAACTGCTCTATCCCACTAAGGTGTGTCAGCTGCCTTAGAAACAAACAGAGTAAAACTACTTTTGTTTTTCCTTTATGAATTATAGATAGAGAGGAACAAAAAGACCAACCTCTGTCTTGCGCTAATCTCCTGATTTGATTCCTCTCTTCCTTGATATTCTTTTGCTACTTGTTCCCTTGCACGCCCAACTTCACAAAGTACCTGTAAGATCATAGTAGCATAGCACTATACAAAGACATGGATCTATAATCATAAACAATCTAGGATCATATGTAAATTGACCATTCAAATGCAGCAAACATGAATGACACAAAAGTATGGAGGAAAACTTGAATAGCTTTTATTGATAAACAAGAAAGAGCCAAGAGGAGTTACAACCAGTTGTTCTGACCCAGCATCAACCTCTCAGCAAGGAAGCCCCTCTTCACCTCATACAAAGCTTAGATCACCCAACAATCTGATGTTTGTCTCAAGAAACCAACAGCAATTCCTTACAATATGCAAAATTCCGGCCTCTAGATCTCTGGGATGAGGGATCCATATATAGATATCTGTAATGGAGATGAGTCAGCTTATGATTTGATTAGTGTCTTCCCTCTGATAGTTCTTGCTTCCACTTGGAGATTGATGATCTCTTACTCATCCTTGGTCGAATTCAGAGAGGCAAGTGTCACAGGAGAAGTTTCTGGAAGCTTCCATTGCCTCTCCACCTCGCGGAATGTCACTGCCATTTGTCATTTCTTGCCCATCACACCCCATAGAAGGGCTTTTTGAAATGCAACACACCCACACAGTGTATTTGGGTGAGATGCAACGCACTTGGCCTATGGAGCAGCTGAAATGATCCTGTTTTGACCAATTCTGAGTAGTTTTTCATGGAGAACTTCTGGGAGAAGCTGTAATCTGTTGACCTTGTTCCTTTAGGGGTTAGAACAATACTTTTAGGGACTTAGGAGCCCTTGTTTTATGGACATTTCATGCTTGGGGTTGTAGTGCCCAAAAATGTCTATAACAGTTTCCCCCTAAAGCATGAGGTCGTTAATCTTTTGATGTCAGGTGAAATGCTTTATTATGAGGATCCGAAGTTCTTTCAAGCTGGGAGGAGACCTGTAATAAGATACAATACAATACATTATCTTCATAATATTTTCATGATCTAGCTGAGGCGGGCATTCCCATGCTCAGCTTTATAAATTCATTTTCATGTACTTAGGACAGACAATCGTATGAGTGTAGACTGATGATTCTGATAGAGCCATCATCCCTTTGATTGGATGATTATCTATGCAGCAATGATGTACATTTGATGTTTTTATTTTCCTGAATGTATATTGCAGCCCGGATGGATGAAACTAGATCTGGGATCTTCAATCTCGTTCGATCTTCACTCGAAGTACAAGTCTATCCATGTGAGAAATGTTCTGAAGTCGAACATGGAAAGACATCGCTTGATTACCAACCAATGATGTAAGCTGTTGTTGAAGCCCCGAAAATCGGGTCGACAACAAGGGGGATACCCACCCGATCCGGACCTTGGTTGGAAACTCCTTATCCGTTTGGTATAGCGGGTCCGAATGGGGATAATGGGACCAGTTTCCCAATTTAAGGGTGTGTGTGTGTGCAGAGTTGGATGTTGCTGATCTAAGAATACTTAAAGCTAATTTAATTCAAACTTTTAAACTAACTCTATGCTATTGTAATCTAATGAGAAACAACACATCTAATCTACGCTAACCCGGGGTGTATTTCTTCTATTATGCAATCTAAAGAGATTTCAAACAATAACTGGTAATAAAGATCATTCAGCTATCATAAGAATAGAAATCAATTAAGATAAACCACTTTGCATAAAAAGTTAGGCAAAACAGTTGTGAACAGCATATCGCATAATAAGTTATTCATATATCAAACATAAAGAAATGACTCCACCGTACAAAAGTGCCAAATGGTAACTCACACATTCATGCAGTAACATATAAACAACTAAAAACTGTATATCACTTTAAGAATATAAACAGAAACGGTCAAGAGATAAAAGTACCATTTATGATTGGTTCCACTCATAAGCTTCAAGCAACAATGATTTATCTCTCCTTGCTCTAACATCTACTAAGAGTACAGAAGTGCAACTTCAGTAGCAAATATCAAATGCAAACATTAATAAACCTTGATCCATCCATTCATCAAAATCCCCTCCGATGGTGCAAAAGTGCATGTTCTGAGGACAAGTTTTTTGACAAATTTCTGGACCCTTCTCCAAATGCCTGAGAAGGGTTTAAATACTGCTAACTAATTAACTTAATTACATAAATTTAGGATACGGTTTTAAATGACCGCCCTTCTGCTAAAGCAAAACTATTTCTAAAAAATGAATCTAATTCCTAACCATTTCTGTATTTGCTCCTTAATGCTGCAAGCATGCAACATTCACCTGGGAAGAGTCGGCTGGTCGCCTTCTGCTTTCGTTTGAGCTACGAAAATAGAAATAACATGCACTGGCACCACTTTCTGGTAAACTATAAGATATTTTCGAGAATCTTCCTCTGGCTGGGTATTTCACTACGTGTATACTTGGTAATAACCCAAATTTCTCTCAAACTGATTCTACTTTTGCTATTTCGGTTTTCGGCCTTGCAAATGATTGAACAAGTTAGGGAATTTGCTCTCTGAACAATTTTCTGCATTGAAAACTACCTCCGTTCTTTGTTCCGGGCTTTTCTGGTGCGTTTTCCTTCTTTAGCGCCTTTTTTCCTTTACCGGGCATAAGCTTCAGGATCTTTTGTAAACATGCTGCTTTTGTGCACTTTTGACTCTGAGCGTTGGATGGCCTATTGACATCAGCATCTGTTTAGTGATACTCTGGAATCTGTGGTCCTATTGCATGCGGCATCCGTTTATGAAGGCATCTCTTCTCTGTTCTTCGAGCATTGACGCTTTCCCCTTTTCCTTAGATGTTTCCTGCACATTGCTTCATGTTATTTCCTGTCTTACAGTTTACGCAAAGGAAAAGAGTAATGATAATAAAGATTGACATGAAAGCTTTAAGCTCTTATGAATGTATAAAATCATGACACCCATAGCGAACTGACTCTTCGAAAAACACAAAACTGTCCTTCTTGAATACTTTGGCGTACATTCATTAATTTATTTTAAGGCACGTGCCCAATTTTGGTTTACGGACAGCTTTCCTTGAATACTGTGCCGAGGAAAATTTGCGATGGGTGATTTCTGTGACTCGCATCGCAACATCGCGGATCGCGTCGTCAAGATGTGTCATCGTAGAAATTCATGATCACATTTATCGCAAATCGCATTCATCGCAGATCGCAGCATCTTGGCATCGCAGATCGCGCTTAGTCATTTAGTCATTGTGTGCTGCTTACGCAATGTTGCGATATGCGACGTCGCATATCGGCCATCAGAGATTTCTTAAGATTTTTCATTTAAGAGCGCTTCATAATGTATGCGATGCGATGAATTTCGCGTCGCTTCATAAGAGCAGTTTATTATGCTCATAAGAAAATGTTTTATTCTCTTCTCGCGATGCGATACAGTTTTTAAGGAGTTGAATACAAAAATTTTCATAAAATGTTTTTTTGGATTTTTTATTAAGGGTCCCCATTTGCTTGGTGTTATTGCTAATACCAAACAAAGAGGGGGGTTGTTGGTGGCCACAACAACTGTTAACAAGCGCGAGAGGAATCACCGATAATGATAATGACCCTCAAGGTACTGCAGTACAATTCATGTGGTGCGAATAAAGGACTTGGCATCGAACACCACGCAAAATCTTTTGGTCGAAGGTCATTGATGTAAACCTGTCGCCGGAAGTGAGAAACTTGCCATTGAGGCATGCAAGCTTCAAAGTACTGAATGGGGTGTTCCTAGATCAACTTCTTGGATAATGAGTTGATGTCAACAAGAAGTGATCCGTCACAGGAGGGCCTTAATGAATCCCACATCAATGACACGGAATGGAGCAAATGATTTTAATGGAGGTGAAAACGATCTGGTGATATAAGGTTCAGGGTGGCGGTCATGAAAGAATGGAGTATAAATGTATTGTAGTGGGTGAGACACAGGTGAATTCTCTGAATGACTTCTCTTGAACATATCGGCGACACTGACGTGATGGATTGGTAGCATTAACCCTAAATGTGGATGGTATGATGGGACCGTGGTGATGTGACCGGTGAATGAAACAACCCAACCCGACTTGGATGTGAAGTGAAAGTGTCATGTTCAAGAGCGACTTGCTACCAACAAAGTTTCTTCAAGTTTTCTTCCCAATTTTTCCCCAGTCATTGCTGACCGGTACCTCTTTATTTTTATCAAGCTTGAGGAGGATAACATATGCTTGTTCTATAATTTGCCCTTCGGGCAAACCCATCGCTATGTTTTAACGAGCCTAGCGATAGTGAAACTCGTTCTCGTCTATAGACAAGTTTGTCGCTATTAAAATTTTAACGAATTTAACGACAAAGATAACTCGGTCCTTTTCAATTTTAGAGAGTCTGAAAAGGAACGTAAAGGAAACTCCAAAATTCCTTTTTCGTCATCTAATTCCTTAAGTCCGAAAAAGTATAAAACAATAAAGAAGGGATGGATTTTTGATACTTTTAACAAGCCGAACAAAACAAGCGCTCGATCTTTTTGTGTAATAATCCCTCAGGTCCAAAAAGATTAAAATTTAGAGGAGGGATAGCACTTCCGGTCCCTTTAACGAGCTGGAGAGGCCAATGGCTCGGCAATCTTTTCATATTTTACGAGTCAGTTGAAAAGAGCTTAAAGGAGACTCGTCTTTTGAGGAACGAGTGATAAAATGGGTAGCAACTTATTCCAGGTAAGGTTTGGAATTTTCCAATCACGACAGTGTTACAAGGATGGCTAGTGAGATCACTCTTCGCAGCTGTTCCTCAAAATGGGTAAACAATCAAATGGAGGTGAATGATCGGCCAATGCAAAATTGCAGGTGACGGTGCAAACACGACCAAGGCTTTAATGGCTGAAGTACTACATTCACGATGGTTATTTACCGAGGAATAGTTCATTTTTTAATGAGCTTAAACGCGGGGGGAAACATTTGCTCATGGCTTATGTTTATTTTTTAATGAGCTTGAACTATGCACTAAGACTGCTCGATTAATCCAGTCGTATAATAAGAATGTCTCATACAAAAATGGCAATTTTTAGAGTTTTGCCCTACATCCTTTCTTAATGCAAGTTAGGAAACGACCAATCCAAAAAAAACAGATAAATGATCACTCTTTGCTTGCACGCCAAAAGGTTTGCATGCCCCCAGGTATAGAACAGAGTTTCAAGGTTACCCCTTCTTCTTTCCACCAAAACATTTGTTTTACCGAGAGAGTTCTACCTCTTACAGGTTACCAAAGATTGTTCTATTCACAGCGTGAACAAAACACTTCTTTGGCGATGTCTACCGAAATAGACAAAGGTGAGTGGAGGAGGCTACTTCACTCATGTAACTTTGACAAGAGAATCTTGTTCCAGAATGACCCCCTCTTCCAATCATGGACGGGAGTACAGACTAGTCATATTCTCTCATGGAAACCTACCCTATACCCGAAGTTTTCTTACCGCAGCAGACCAGGGTGCATGCCCCCTGGGTTTCAGCCATGTCCCCCGAATCACTCGCGCTCATTAGGCGGGCGGACAGGAGATTGAGACATTTCTTGCGTGAAAAGACCATTCAGGGATGGTATATGACTATTTGCTATGCGTGAACCGGGGAATGAAAGCTAGTCTACGAGCTTGACCACTCTTCCTTCGTGCGGAAAACACATTACTCTAAAGAGTGAGGAGACAATCTCTCCCATGCAATAAATATAGTCTCGTCCAAGGAGCAGATTATAATCCAGGGGTCCTTGAACTACCATTACGTTCATTTGAACGGTTTTCCTTTTCAATGTTATGGGCACATTGGGAAGGATCCCTAACGGTCGACTGGTTCCTTTGTCAAAGCCTGTTAGATTTCTCATCTCAGGCAAAAGCGATGGCGAACGAAGCGCTTTCCAAGCAGTCGAGGAAAGGATACTCACAGAAGCCCCTTCATCTATGATGGTACCAGCCATAACCATTCTATATATTTGAACAATGATTCGGAATGGTACACTAGCTAGTAAACGGGGTCTGCCTAGCTGATTCCAGTCAAAGGAGACAACTAGGTTGCTTGGAGGTGGGACCGAATGGACGGTCGAGTATGACTCTGACGAACTTCCTTCTTGTGGTAAACGAACGGGTAAATTTCCCCCATGTTCATTGGAGTCTGTGCTTACGAAAAGAATTTGGACGGTGTCATCCTTGTTCTCTTCGGTGACTGTATCATCTGAAGATGGAACCTCTGAAGGCAAGACCGGGTCAACTGCCGCCTCGACCTTTTGACTTTCGTCTGGTATGGGTTCAGATGGTTTATCTTCAATGATAGATGCTTCAGCCAACCACCTGAGTGGGCCAGCCGAATTTTCAACTAGTGACGGACTCGGCAAGAGTTTTTTATATCCAGGAGGAAGTCGTAACGGTGAAACCGGATGATCGTCCAAAACTCTTTTAGCCTCATCTAAGAAGGGACAACGGTGGACGGCATGATCGCCTTCGCACAGTTTACAAGGAAATCTATATTTTCCTTTTTGTCCTGGGGCTTCACTTTCACTAGTTGACGGTGTGTTTTCAACATGATCATCAGAGGTTGACGACACCGGGTTGTGCAAACGAGGAGACCAGTCCCTTAAGATCCAAGGGATGCAAGGACAATCTCTATGATAGTGGTCTCCTTTGCAAATGACACATGGCGATTTAGGCTTGGTTAGTGCAGTGTGCGGATTTTTGCTAGACGACGCTCGTTTGCCCCCATTCGCTTTTGGCTCCTTCTTCTTCTTCTCTTTCTTTTTCTTTTCCTTCTTCTTCTCAGGTACTTGACTTTTGGCTTTACCAGCCCCATCAAGCGAAGAGGAAGGAGGAGAAGAAGAATTAGAGGAAGTAGAAGGTTGGTGGGTAACTCTGGACTCGTCTAGTTGCTGACTCGATTGTTCAGGAATTGCGGTGTTCTGAACGACAGAGGTTGAGAAGAGCCATACAGGCAAGCCGATCGTCAGTCCTGGAAGCGACAATGTGGCCATATGGGGTGCACCAACATCTCCCCAAGAGGAGAAGGGACTAGGATTTCCTCCAAGGGGAATTCCTTGGTTGGTGGATTCCATTTTCTCAACCCAAGATCAACGTAGGAAAGGGTAATGAATATTCCGTTTAAAATAAATTTTAGACACTTTGACACAACTTGTTTTTTCAATTTTTAAGAGTCGAGAAAAAACAAAAGATGACTCTAGTCTCCTTCGATTTTTAATGAGCCTGAAGTGACAAGTGCTCAAATGGACCTTTTCTGTTAAAGAGTTTGAAAAGGAACGAAAGGGACTGCTCTGGAAATCTAGGCAGAGGGATTACCAAACCAATCACAAAACTGCAGAATACTTTTTACGGTACGGCAGTCAATCTTCCCGAATGCTATGTTCAGTGCATCGCGATCGATAGGGTGGCAGACACGGCTTCCTATGGATAAAGGATTAAGCCTATTGTGGTCTCCCAAAATATACTCGACGGTACGTGGGAGCACAAGTCCGTACTGGCACTTATCGTCTCAAAGTGGAGGAATCACCCAACCATCAGTGAGAACAACAGTTACCAGGCTTTACGATGCCGGAATACGTCTCTAGCTTAGACTTCTAAATGTTGTGCGTTAGGTTCCAAAGCGTTGTTAGGTTCATTGAATTTATTTTATAGTTAATCTTGTTTATGAAGTTTGCCTTTCAGGTTCACCGCGAGATGTAGATGTAATTCCTAAAATGCAATCTAAGATGATAAACAATCTTTTTATCTTCTTTGTGCAATGAAAATCCTAGCTACTAAGGAAAGAAAGACAGAATCCTTTCACAAAGAGCAAAGAGCACACTCTAAATGCACTTTCCTAAATCAAACCAATCAGACTATCTAAATGCAAATGCACATGCATGTATTTGTTTTCGACTTTCTTAGTATATGAATGATAAAAAGAAAGTTGATGTACAAATCTGAATTTCTTTTCAAGCGACAAATATCAACAAGTTTCTTTTTGAAATAAAAAATGGAGATGATCACAACACCTTACGATTTTGAAATGAATACTTGTCTTCGACACTAGAAAAATTACAAATTCAGACCAAAAACAATAGTAATAGGATAATCGACCATCAACAGCAATCAAACTCTTTCCTATGATCGAAATCGACACTTGCGACAGTTCCAAATCAAAGGACGACAGTACGATTATGCTACTTTTGCAAAGGAGAACTGAAAATGACTCAACAAACACACAAAAACATTTACAGTTCTTTTGTACAAAGGAGGCAGAATAATAGCAAGGAAAAGGGGTTTCAAACAGACATATACTGATCACAGGCAGCAAAATTCAGGAATAGAACTGGAAAGAATGAATCACAAAAACCAAAACTGCACAAAGCCTAGTCTGATCAACGCACCTGTAACACAGGGAATTTGAAATGCAGCGCACCTTCTCCACTCGGGAAGTGCATTGAAGTTCAGATTCTCTGAACAGTACCTGCGCTGGGCCAGAAACGAGACTCTGTTTGGGTTCCGGGTCACAGTTTGTAGTTCAGTTCATGGGTTTTGGCTGAGCAAAAGGTAATCAGTAATGCAACAATCAGGGGTAGATCTAAGGAGGATCTAAGAGCTATCACAAGGGCAATCAGAGAGTTTGTGAATCAGTTGTTTAAATCATAAACAGATCCCGTAGATGGATTGAAGTAGCATTTTTTCATTTGCTATGGCAAATGCAGTTCGAATGCTACCTATAAGTTTATGAAATAGACAACAAGGAAGATAAACAAACAAACTAATTCGTCCCCAGCGGAGTCGCCATTTTGTTACAGGGAAAAGTGTCTATACAGAACTGCTCTATCCCACTAAGGTGTGATAGCTGCCTTAGAAACAAACAGAGTAAAGCTACTTTCATTTTTCCTTTATGAATTATAGATAGAGAGGAACAGAAAGACCAACCTCTGTCTTGCGCTAATCTCCTGATTTGATTCCTCTCTTCCTTGATAGTCTTTCGCTACTTGTTCCCTTGCACGCCCAGCTTCACAAAGTACCTGTAAGATCACAGTAGCATAGCACTATACAAAGACATGGATCTATAATCATAAACAATCTAGGATCAGATGTAAATTGACCATTCAAATGCAGCGAACATGAATGGCACAAAAGTATGGAGGAAAACTTGAATAGCTTTTATTGATAAACAAGAAGGAGCCAAGAGGAGTTACAACCAGTTGTTCTGACCCAGCATCAACCTCTCGGCAAGGAAGCCCCTCTTCACCTCATACAAAGTTTAGATCACCCAACAATCTGATGTTTGTCTTAAGAAACCAACAGAAATCCCTTACAATATGCAAAATTCCAGCCTCTGGATCTCTGGGATGAGGGATCCATATATAGATATCTGTAATGGAGATGAGTCAACTTATGATTTGATTAGTGTCTTCCCTCTGATAGTTCTTGCTTCCACTTGGAGATTGATGATCTCTTACTCATCCTTGGTCGAATTCAGAGAGGCAAGTGTCATAGAAGAAGTTTCTGGAAGCTTCCATTGCCTCTCCACCTCGCGGAATGTCACTGCCATTTGTCATTTCTCACCCATCGCACCCCATAGAAGGGCTTTTTGAAATGCAATGCACCCACACAGTGTATTTGGGTGAGATGCAACACACCTGGCCTATGGAGTAGCTGAAATGATCCTGTTTTGACCAATTCTGAGTAGTTTTTCATGGAGAACTTCTAGGAGAAGCTGTAATCTGTTGACCTTGTTCCTTTAGGGGTTAGAACAACACTTTTAGGGACTTAGGAGCCCTTGGTTTATGGACATTTCATGCTTGGGGTTGTAGTGCCCAAAAATGTCTATAACACACGGTGCCCACACTCTGGTGTGCAATCTGTCAGGTGGGAGGAAAGAACTCGACAGACAACTGTCACCTATTATAGAAGTGTACACTGACCCCCAGACAACTATTTTGCAATTTTTGTAGATCGGTGGGCCACGATGAATGAGACTGTCAGAGTTATGAATTTTTGATGGATCGAACACCTGCCTACAGGATGCAGACTGAGGTATGAGGTCAGGATCTAGCCGCAGCAATAGTGCGCGGTGGGTTCCAGGGGCAAGGATGAAGACGAGGAGGAATGGGACCTAGATGAGGCCATGGAAAGTTAATCTGTTACAATTGTGGAGGACCTAGGCACTACGCGCGTGACTATACCAACCCAACTAGAATATCATGTTCATACTGTGAGCAGTTCGATCATGAAATGATAGATTGTCCCACGCTGATAGCACAGATACATGAGAAAAGGGTAGCACAGCCTACGCCAACACAGAACGTCCAAATGATGAGGTCTGAACCGTGCGAAGAAGACCCCAACGTGAACATGATGCTCAGAAGTGGCATAGCCACAGGGGGAGATAAAAAGAAACGACCTGAAGAAAATATGTGGGTTCATAAGACTCATACAAAGCAACCTGAGTTTGACTTGGAGCACGTGAAGGAGCCATTTACGGAAGCTAGGAAGAGCTTCGCAGAGGTCTCTACTTCAAGTAGTAAGGATCAACTCAAGCCAGAAATGGATCACTCTATGCTAACTACCTTTTTAGAGACATGCATAAAGATGCTATGCGACAATAAGGCAGTTAGGGGATTACAAGAGCTGATAACCTGGTGTGTAGGGTCAGGTGAACCGCGCGTGGTCTACAAACTTGGAAGGCATGCTTTGCGCACCGGGTGGGAAATGCGATTGACGGGGAGATTGGCGACTTTGAAATGGATCAGGTCATCCTGGATTTGTTCTCGGATGTGAATGTGCTACCTAAACAGACATGGGAATGTATGGGCAGGCCCGCATTACAGTGGTCTCCTATTCAACTATTGATGGTGAACGAACAAAAGATCTTGCCCATGGGGAGATTGCAAGGAGTAACAGTGGATATAGAAGGCGTGAGCACACAAACAGACTTTGAGGTAATAGAAATTGTGGATGACAGCAACCCTTACCCCGCGTTGCTAGGAATAGACTGGGCCACAGATATGAATGGAGTCATCAACTTAAAGAAGCGAAAGATGATATTTGAGAAAAAGTCCCTACGCGTAGTGATTCTACTAGATCCAGCCGAAGGAGCGTGCTACACCAAATCCGTACGTGACGATGGAAGTGATGATGACTTGGATTATATCTAAAAAATAACTGCGCGAGATCAAGATTGGGTAAATCCGACTGCGAAGGGGCGAATACCATGGGAGCATGCAGATTCCTGCCCCTCATATTCAGATGAAGAAGATGAACCCTGGTACAACAGGTTGAGCCAAGTAACAACGCTGAACTGTAATATGATGACTAAATTGCTGCATTGCGTAATAGCTCAGGATTGAGATTTACCAATGTATGATGGGTTGAAAGCGGTGGATGAATTCCTGAACAAGTTTGAAAGTGCAATAACAAAGCACCAGAGCTTCAATGCATTAAAGTGGGTGCCGCATGCAATGCTTGTGCGCTAGTGGGGAACAGATGAAGGAACCTTTGAAAACTGGCGCGACTGTAGAAGGATGATGCAAATAAGGTTTGGGAAGCCAGAACTACAAATAACCAAGAAATAAAATGGATGTGATGAACTGCGTGTGCACCTCACAAAATGGACCAAAGCCTATGGAGAAGAACCCCAGCCAGAGTGGGTACACTTATCTTATCATACCCTAGATGTCATCCCAAGGAATTGGTATACTGAGACAAAACTCTGACATGGTACAGGTGAATGGGGTATCTTGCATGAAGGATTTTTATTAACATTCTTATCTGAGGACCAATGGATGGATACTATTGACGACACACTACAAGTTGTGGAAGCCGCCATTTCAAAATACCACGAGAACCAGAAGAAATAGTGCAACTAATATGGTCACATCAATAAGCTAGGCCCTATAATGTTACAACGTGCAAGTAGAGGATGATGATGATGATCCCAAAAACATCAATATTCTAGAAATAGAGGGGAGTCACGAGGTTTGTGGACCATCGATCGAGAACCCCGACATCACCACGCCACTGAAAACGAAACAAGTGAACATTGGTACGGATGCGGAGCCGAAGTATGCAATGCTTGGGGACTATTGGGACAATGCCACGGTGAACAAGGTCGTCGAGTTACTTCACGAATATCAAGACTTATTCCTAACCAAAATAACAGAGTTAAAAGGGATCCTCGGTGACCTAGGAATAATGAAGATAACTCTGAAACTGGACACGAAGCCAGTTAAGCAGTGGCCTTACCGGTTGAATCCAAAGTATAAAGAGAAGGTCCACGAAGAATTGGATAAAATGCTTGCAGCAGGAATTATTGAACCTGTGGAAGAGTTTGATTGGGTGAGTCCCATGATAGTGCAAGAGAAAAAACAGAAGGGTGAAATTCAAATCTGCGTGGACCTCCGAAAACTAAATGACGCATGTGTTCATGACCCATTCCTGACCCCATTCATAGATGAAGTTTTGGAGAATGTGGGTGGACAGGAAGCATACTCATTCACGGATGGGTTCTTAGGGTACCATCAGATCAAGATCACACCAAAGGATAGAAGGAAGACCACCTTCATGACCAAATGGGGATGTTTTCAGTACACTATTATGCCCTTTGGGTTAACAAACACCCCAGCGATATTTTCATGCGTAGTAGTGGACGCATTCAAGGAATTCATCCATAAGTGTTTGGAATTTTATTTTGACGATTGGACTGTATTTGGGCTATCCAAGAAACACATCGCAAGCTTACAGTTGATGCTGGATATGTGCCGATGACACTAGATTGTGCTGAACCTTAAGAAATGCACTTTCCTCATCCCCTTCGGAAACTTGCTCGGCCATGTGGTCTGCAAACAAGGCCTGATGGTGGACCCTGTGAAGATTGTTGTCATCCTCAATCTGCAAGTGTCGCGAAGTGTCAAACAACTCCGCACCACATTGGGACACACTAGCTACTATCGCAAGTTTATTAAGGGCTATGCGCAAATCACGGCACCAATGGAACAGTTGTTGAAAAAAGATGCTACATATTGTTGGAATGATGATTGTAAGAAAAGTTTGGAGATTCTCAAGGAAAAAATGGCATCTGCTCCCATTTTGGTTTTTCCAAAGTGGGACATCGAATTTCATGTACATGTCGATGCGTCGTGTATCGCGTTGGGCGCTGTACTCACGTAGGAAGGCACAGAAGGCATTGATCACCCCATTGCATTCGCAAGTTGACGGTTTTCCAAAGCTGAAAAGAACTATTCTACTACTGAGCGCGAAGGATTGGCGATGGTATACGCACTCCAGAAATACCGCCACTATCTGCTGGGTGGGCACTTTAAGATGTATACTGATCATTCTGTGTTGAAATACTTACTGAATAAGCCTATGTTGGGGGGGCGCATTTGTAGATGGTTGTTACTATTTCAAGAATATGACTTCGAGGTCATCGTGAAGCTGGGACGCTTAAACGCAAGTCCGGATCACCTATCGAGAATTAAGAACGGTGAGGAGCCAACAAATTTGGAGGAAGGACTACCCGATGCACAGATCTATGCAGTACATGTCGCAGACGGCCACTTCCAGGATATAATCCACCTCTTAACCACAAGGACTGCGTCGCAGGGATATTCAATTCAGCAGAAGAAAGAATTGGTGATACGCGTGGCAGATTTTACTGTTATCGCGGGGCACCTCTACAAAATGGGAAACGATGAAATATTACGAAGATATGTACCTGAATTTGAGTGAGGACAGATCCTTACAGAAGCACATGGGGGGGGCTGCAGGAGAAAATTATGCGGGATGCACAACAGCACAGAAGATTCTTCGCATTGGACTATGGTGGCCATCCTTACAACAAGACTTGAAAGTGTACTGTCGGGCCTGTGACGTATGTCAACGGATTGGGAAACCATCACAGAGGGATGAAATGCCACTCAATCCACAGATGACACTACAACCATTCGAAAAATGGGCGATCGACTTTGTAGGGCCTATCACACCTCAAGGAAAGACGAGTGCGCTCTATATCATCACCGCGATAGAATACTTGACTTGATGGGCAGAAGCACAGCCGGTTAAGGACTGCATGGCCACTACAGCTATGAGATTTTTTTTCGATCATGTGTTGACATGGTTTGGTGCCCAAAAATGTTAATTAGTGATCGTGCAACACACTTCCTAAATGAAACTATCAGTGCACTCACTGAGGAATTCCAGATATATCATCAGCAAAGTATGCCATACCATCCACAAGCAAATGGGATTGTCGAAGCTTTCAACAAGATTTTGGAGACTGCATTGACCAAAGTATGTAATGTGTAGCAAAACGATTGGGATTTGTGCATACCTATTGTGCTATGGGAATACCGAACCAGATGCAAGAAGTTGAAAGGTCAGACACCTTTCTGGTTAGTCTACAGCACAGAAGTCGTCATGCCAATGGAATACATTGTACCCAGTTTGCAAATAGAAACGATGACAGGCATGGAAAACTATGGAGCCTTGGATGAGAGACTCGCACAACTAGAAGAACTTGAGGAGGAACTGTTTCTGGTAGGATTCCATTAGCAGGTACAGAAGCAGCGAGAAAAAGCTTGGCATGATCGCTATATCAAGTTGCGCACGTTCAAAGAAAAAGATCTAGTATTTCTATACAACAGTAAGTTTGAGAAATTCCCTAGAAAGCTCTGAATGCATTAGTTGGGACCATATGTAGTTAAAGAAGTCACAGATGGAGGCACGGTCCAACTCGGCAAGCTTAATGGAGATCCCTTCCTAGGAAGAGTAAATGGCAGTCACATGAAGCTCTACATAGGCGGGCCAGCTACCTGACTAACCGATCGAAGCACAGCCTCACCGTTTGTAACAGTTGAAAGAGAGCGAGGGACGGTAAAATAGTCTGTTAAGGAGTTGCACGACATCAGGGGCGCATGCAGGATCGGTCTATCACCAAGGTCGTGAATGCGTAGAAGGGGTTGCGCTGCTGCGTGGATAAACACGGAAGTGACCATTGCTGTCACTGTTCATGACAAGATGTCCGAGTTACGACGAAATGGAGAGGGTAGCAGGCAATTGAAATACGATGAACGAGTCAGATTCAGGATGATCTACCGTAGCTCTAACATTAATGAACCAGAAAAGGAGGGAACGAATGAATTTGAATTTCAACAAGCCTATAACTCACAAGGGGGCATCCACCAAACAATCTGTGGTGTCTGGAGAAGTAAGCTATTGTGCCTTCCTATCAGTATGGAACCATTGAACTTCGCCGCTCAAGTGGTAAGGCCGGGGGTTTTAATATGGCCAACAGAGATGCAGGACCTTCTGGATAGTGTGATGTCAACGGTTTCCAATGCCACATCAAGCTCAGCACCAACAGTAGGGGATGTACCGGAAATTCTCAGCCATGAAGCAAAATTGGTCCGGATGTCGTTGCCTAAACCACGGGTTGGCAGGCGACCCATGAAAGATAAGGAAAGGATGGTGAATCTTGGGACAAAGGATGGAATTTTAGTTAACAGTTTGTCTCTGATGCACCTTGAAGATTGGGATCTCACAGACAGCAACATCTCTCTTGCAAAAATGTAACACAAGCTTCACCAGACAGTGCGTATACTAGACCAGAGATTGGAAACTTGCTGCTTTGGTACAAAGAATTCCCGCCTTTGGCGCCTCAGCTAGAGCTAAAATCCTATGAGGGGTCGCTTTGTGTTAACCGAGCAAAGCAGAATGAGCATCATCGGTTGAGCGAATTAGTAGAGGCAATGGAGTAGGAGCTTGAAGAAGAGTTGCAAGAGACAAGGTGGGAGAAGCAGAACGTAGTGTGTCACTCATAGTGATGGTGGACCGCGAAGTCTTGGCAGCGCGTATCGCCGCACCAACGAGTGACTCAGGACGAGTCACGATGATTGTTTTGGGGGCCTGTTGGGTAGCAGATCCCCTGCATAATGGTTTTGGGGCTTAAAGCCCACAATTTTGCGTAATAGTATGGTACAAGCTCCGCGAAGTGCGCAGAGCACGAATTGTAATAAGTCAAGTCAAAGGGTTGTCTGCTCGAAAATAATGTAAAAGAATAGAGAGCGAGTTGGTCTACCCATGGTCCACGGACCATGGGAATGTATAAATAGAGAAAGTCTCTAAGGGTAGAAGGTAGCTTTTGGGTTTTGATCGAAGGATTATGGTTGTGTTTGCTCTGAGTCTGTAAGTCTGAGTCATGGTTAGTAGTAGTTAGAGTAGGCTCTGCAGCTGTGTGTGCAGAGGCCTGGTAGAGTCTGCAGCTATGTGCGCAGACCCTTGCAACTGAGTGCACAAGGTGGAACTGATTGTACTGGACAGAAGATTAATAAGGATAAGTGTTTCTGAATTATTGTGCATTTTGTCACATATCTATATGTTTATGCTTATGTTATGAGTTTATGCATATATGTAAGATTTATGGTTGTGCGCACTGGTTATAACTGTTGAATGCTTGATTAAAGACCTTAAGAATTAGATCTGATCTATAATAAACACATTAGTAATAAGAATCTAAGAAGTGCCTCATCGTCGAGCTACATGAAGGCCAGACAGTTGTGCAGAGTAGCGTGAGCGCGCAGATTGGTTCGTGACCCTTCTAGTCCTCATCAAGACATCCCTAGGGTGTGGAAACCTAGTTCCAACACCCTCCCATACTACCTCGGGTGAGACTTTAGTCCGTGCTCCATAAATTGTTGCCAAAATGGCCAGTAGTGTAGGATTTGTTTGGCTAAAACACTTCCAAACCTGGTTCAAGCCCCATCAAGCCAACACTTGCATACCAATTCTTTCTTACCCTTCACCGCAAAGCCTTTAGGTTGCTTCATGTATATCTCCTCTTCTAGATCCCTGTGAAGAAATTTTGTCTTCACATCCATCTGTTCTACCTCAAAATCAAAAGCAGTAGCAAAAAATAAAAGTACTCTAATAGAAGTTACCTTGGCAACAGGAGAAAAAATATCACCAAAATCAATTCCTGACGCCTGGGAATAACCTTTTGCTACCAATCGAGCTTTGTATTTCTCCACCTTTCCTTCTGTATCTGTCTTCTTCTTGAACACCCATTTGCTGCCAATGGGTTTCCTTCCAGCCAGCAACTCCACCAGATCCCAAGCCTCATTTTTGTGTAAAGATGCCATTTCATCAACCATGGCCTCCTTCTAGATTTTTCCATCCTCTGGATCTATTGCTTCCTTCACAGTTTTGGGATCATCACAATAATAGATAAAGAAAAATTTGAATAGAAAGCAAATGGACTGTACCTTTCTGGCTGCCTTCTTTCTTGAACTGATCTTCTCACACCCGGAGTTTGTGGCTCTTCATATTCTGATTCCTCCTCTGCTGTAGAGCCTTATTCTTCCTCCTTTAGCTCAAACTCTATCTTTTCAGGTTCCTTTGGTTGGACTTCATGCTTAATAACATATTTTCCCTCTCTGAACACCACATCTCGGTTGTACAGAACCTTCCTTGTTACTAGGTTCCAAAGCTTATAACCCTTTAAACCATCCTTATACCCAATAAAGATGCACTTTTTAGATTTACTATCCAACTTGGTTCTTTTCTCCTTTGGAACATGTACATATGGATCACATCCAAATATCGTCAGATGTGAAAGAGAGGGTTTCTTACCAATCCATACCTCTTGTGAAGTCTTATCCTCCAACGTTGATGAAGGTGATCTGTTGACTAGGTAACATGTTGTCTCCACCGCCTCTGCCCAGAATTCCTGTCCTAACCCAACACCATTGAGCATGCTTCTTGCCCTTTCCATCAACATCTTGTTCATTCTTTCTACAACTCCATTTTACTTAACTATGTATGGAGTAGTCTTCTGCCATGCTATACCACACTTCTTACAAAATTCTTCAAATTCCTTACTACAAAACTCTCCACTATTATCTATCCTCAACACCTTTATCTTATTCTTTTCTTGGTTTTCCACCAGAGCCTTAAATTCTTTAAACCTATCAAAGACTTCAGATTTCTTCTTAAGGAAATATATCCATGTATTCCTGGAGAAGTAATCTATAAATGATACATAGTACACAGACTTACCCAGTGATGGAACCTTCACAGGTCCAAACACATCATTGTGCAGAAGATCTAATATCTGTTTCACCCTCTTACCACTAGAGGGGAAACTCACCTGATTTTGATTCCCATATACACAATTTTTATAGAAATAAAAATCCAGAGAGCTATTACTCATACCTTCTACCACACCTTTACCATGAAGTATTCGAAGGCCCTTCTCTCCAATATGTCCAAGCCTTTGATGCCACAACATGGTCTTCTCTCCAGAGACCAATAGATTTTCTGCTCCACTTTCAGGAACCACATAAATGTTGCACCCATCAACAATAGTGCTACCTTGCAGCTTGTACAAACTTCCAATCTCAACTCCCTGCACCAATACTAGTGCTCCCCTAACCATCTTGCAGGTATCCTTCTCAAACATTTTTTTTACACCTGCATCATCCATTTTGCTTACAGAAATCAAATTTATAGCCAATGCAGGAATATGTACAACACCCGGAAGTGCTATAACCCTTCCACCTTGCAACTTCAACTTTACTTTTCCACAACCATTGATTCTAGCCTTCATATCATCCCCTAAGAAGACATCACAACCATCGTATTTATCATACTCGCAGAACCACTCTCTATGGGGAGTGAAGTGAAAGGATGCACCTGAGTCAATCAACCATGCCTCATGATCTACATGTGTACTTGAAGAAGCCAAGTACACATCCCCACCTTCATTTGAGGTGGTTTTCACCTCTGCAGAAGGAGCATCATCAGATCCCTTTCCTTTATCAAGAGCTTTAGATTTACATCCCTTTTGTAGTGCCCTTCCTTTCTGCATTCCCAGCAAACCACCTCTACAGGTTTTCCTGGAGATTTAGATCTCTCTCTAGATTTAGATCTCCCACTCGATGACTTATTTTTATTTCTGTTCTGGGACCGTCCTCGTACAGACAAGGCATCACCATTCTGACTCTCCATATCTTTTCGTCTCATCTCCTCCGTCAACAAGGATGAGACTATTTCATCAAACTACAAGGCAGTTACATTGCTACCTATTGCAATAACCAGACTATCCCATGAATTTGGTAGAGGAAATAACAAACTAATGCACTTATCTTCATCTAAAATTTTGATATCAACAAACAATAACTCACTTACCACAATATTAAACGCATTCAGATGCTCTGTCACCGAGTCTCCATCTTTCATCCTCAGGTTACACAGCTTTTTTCGTAGGAACAATTTATTCACCAGAGACTTAGATTGGTATAAAGTCTCTAACTTGTCCCACAAAGCCTTCACCGTAGCTTCCCCTGATACATTCAGCAATACTGAATCTGAGACACACAATCGTATTGTGCTCTTTTCCTTCCGATCCAACTTCTTCCATTCTTCATCGGACACTCCCATTGGTTTAGTACATGGATCTACCACAATCCACTGATCTTTATCCACCAACATATCCTCCATCTTGAGTTTCCATAACTCAAAAATCTGACCATTAAATTTCTCGATCTCTATATTTCCACTCCTCGCCATCTTCTTTCACCACCAGAATTGATCCCACAGATCTCCCACTGAACAGGGTCTACCACAAGCCTGAGCGAAACCCCTCAACAGCAAAGGCATCCCCTTGAAGCCAAAACAACTCTGATACCAAATGTAGGTTTTAACCCCGTACAGAAATTACCTACATACGAATTCTAGAACACAAAAAATGTTATGAAACCAGCTCAAGAAAAGATAGAAAAGATAGATCAACGCCTTAGAATTCAGCCTCTTTGAGGGGGAAACCTCCTTTACATTACATAAATGAACAATTCTTGAATGATTCAAATGAAAAAACCTCCTTTCTATATATAGGAGTCTAAGGAGTCACAATATAACCCAGCCGACCTAACAATAATAATATAAAGCCACAAAAATAACAATAGAGGGATTCTATGGGGCACAGTAATAACAATATGGGGGCAATAGGGGCACAACAATATTAATAAGGGGTATAACTACAATAGTAATGGGGTAATCACTAGTATTATAGGGACCCAACATGCCCCTCTCCTTCAAAAAAGTGTTGTCCTCAACGCTTGAGTAGTTCTGGATACTTCTGCATAAAATTCTCATCCTCCCATGTGGAATCTTCAGCGGATAAGTTCTTCCACTTGATAAGATACTCTGAAATTGATCGATTTCGTAGCTGTCGAGTTCTTGTTTCTGTGACTGCTTCCGGTTCCAATATAATTTTTCCTTCCTCGTCAAGTTCTGGCAATATTGTTTGAACTGGGAGCTTGTCGCCTATAACCTTCTTTAAACATGAAACATGGAAAACTGGGTGCAATCGAGAAGCTGCAGGAAGCTCCAATTTGTATGCCATAGTACCAATCTTTTGCAACACCTTGTACGGACCATAATACTTTGGTGATAATTTATTATCCTTCTTAGCTTGCTTGAGGGACATTTGCTTATATGGTTGTAGCCGTAGGAATACCCAATCACCTACATCAAAACTTCTTTCACTGCGATGTTGATCTGCCTGTTGTTTCATTCTATTCTGTGCCAACACGAGGTTATCCTTTAAGAGTTGGAGGACTTGTTGTTGATGTTCGATGTGATGTTCCACTGCCTGAACCTTAGAATTTTCTCTTAAATATGATGTGATGGATGGTGGTTGATACCCATAAAGTGCCATAAATGGGGTCATTTTTGTTGCTGTATGGAAGGAAGTGTTATACCACCATTCAGCCAGAGGCAACCATTTGACCCATTGTGTCTGTTTATCAGATACAAAGCAACGAAGATATCCTTCCAAACATTTGTTTACTATCTCAGTTTGCCCATCAGATTGAGGATGATAAGATGAGCTATGAACTAACTGAGTACCAAGACAAGAAAATAATTATGTCCAAAAATTTCTAGTGAATGGGATCTCTGTCACTTACAATAATCTTTGGGTTTCCATGTAGCTTTTGAATTGTTTCCATAAATGCAGTAGAAACTGTACTGGCTTTAAATGGATGTGATAATGCACAAAAGTGTGCATACTTGGTAAGTCTGTCAACTACCACCATGATGACACTCTTTCCCTCAGACTTGGGTAAACCTGTGATAAAATCCATTGAAACCTCCTCCCAGCATTGGCTTGGAATGGATAAAGGTTGTAATAGACCCTTTTGAATATCTTATTTTAGGCCATCCCAAAAAAATTCCTTCTTAACCCTGTGGTAAGTTTTTAAAAATCCTGAGTGCCCTCCTAAGGGAGAAGTGTGCAATTCCATAAGAATCTTTTGTTTTAGCTGGGAATTCTTACAGAGGTATAAGCGATCTTTGTACCATAACGAATCATTTTTCCAGCTAAATGTATCAGACGTACTGGAATCTTGTTGTAACTTTCGAATAAGTGCCCACACTTCTTCGTCATTCTTCCATTCCTCCCTTGCTTCGTTTATCCAATCTGGTTGGATAATAGAAATGGCGCACAACAATGCTTCCACATCCTCATCCTTTCTTGAGAGTGCATCTGCCACCACATTTTGCTTCCCTTTTTTGTAGATGATTTCAAAGTCATAACCCAACATCTTTGTGACCCACTTTTGTTGCTCTTCAGAGGATAATCTTTGTTCTAAAAAGTATTTAAGGCTATCATGATCCGTTTTTACCTTGAAGTGTCTTCCCATTAGGTAGGGTCGCCATTTCTTAAGTGCATGGAGTATTGCCAACATTTCCTTCTCATAAATAGCTTTGCTTAAAAACTTTCCCTTGATTGGACGACTTTCAAAAGCAATGGGTCTTTCATCTTGCATTAGAACAGCACCAATTCCATTTCCTGAAGCATCACATTCCACAATAAAGGTTTTTGTGAAGTCCGGTGTAGCTAAGACCGGTGCTTGGCACATTGCCTCTTTAAGATGTTCAAAGGCCTTTGTTGCTTCCGGAGTCCATGAAAATGCATCTTTCTTCAATAATGTTGTTAGAGGTGCTGCTATTCTCCCATAATTCTTAACAAACTTGCGATAATACCCTGTCAACCCGAGAAATCCTCGCAGATGCTTTATGGATGTGGGGATTTTCCATTCCTTAATGGCTTTAATTTTGCTAGGGTCTACCTTAACTCCTTCATGAGATACAATATGACCCAAATATTCCACCTCCTGGACTCCAAAGAAACATTTGGATCTTTTTGCATATAATTGTTTCTCCTCCAATAGTTGTAGCACCCTGTCAACATGTTCAACATGATCCTTCCAAGACTTGCTGTAGATTAGTATATCATCAAAAAATACTAACACAAATTTTCTAAGGAATGGTTTGAAAATTGAATTCATCAAACCTTGAAATGTTGAAGGTGCATTGGTAAGGCCAAAAGGCATGACCAAAAATTCATAATGACCCTCATGAGTTCTAAATGTTGTTTTCGGAATGTCTTCAATCTTCATTCTGATTTGATGATATCCTGAACGAAGATCCAACTTGGTGAAGTAAATTGATCCATGCAATTCATCCAGTAATTCATCAATGACAGGAATGGGGAACTTATCTTTAATAGTGAGCTTGTTGAGCTCCCTATAATCCGGACACATGCGCCATGATCCATCCTTCTTGTGCACCAATACTACTGGAGCAGAGAAAGAACTTTGACTCGGTTGAATTATACCAGCCTCTAGCATTTCTGCAACCATACGTTCAATTTCACTCTTTTGGACATAGGGATATCTGTACGGCCTGATGTTTGGAGGAACACTTCCTGGAATCAGATGAATAGCATGATCATGATCACGCATAGGTGGGAGACCTTTGGGAGTCTCAAATACCTTGGAATGATTGTCCAGGACTTTTTGGAGATCTGGAGAAATAGATGATTCCAATGTGGAAACATCTAGCGAACATAATTGTGCAATTACACCTCTTTGCTCCTTTTTTAGAAGCTTTGTCATACCATTAGAGCTGATTATCTTTCCTGGTTTCCCTGCAATACCCCTTAATTCAACTTCCTTTCCTTCCGTAGAAAATTTGATGAAAAGTTCTTGAAAATTAAAAGCTATTGTACCCAAGGATTGTAGCCATTGGACTCCTAGTACAACATCAGCACCTCCCATTGGAATGGAAAGCATTGGGCTAGTCAATACATATTCTCCCATGGATAGCTTGATATTATGGCACTTTCCAGAGCAATTTATTGTTCCTCCATTTGCAATCATCACTTGACACTCTGGTGCTGGATATAGGAAGCAATTCAATTCTTTTGCTACCTTACAATGAATAAAATTGTGGGTGCTTCCTGAATCAATCAACACTATTACCTTTTTCTTCTTGATTTGTCCTTCTATCTTGATGGTTTGAGGAGTGGTAATTCCCGCCAATGCATTACAAGATATGGTCGGATTTATTTGTTCTTCATCTAGGCTTTGTTCCTGGAGTATATCCTCTTCTTTTGACCTTTCTTGCTCCTTTTCTTCTTCCTCTTCACAATCTATGTAGAATAATTTCTTCTCAGCACACTTATGACCTTTAGTGTATTTGCTATCACAACTGTAACAAAGCCCTTTTGCTCTTTTTTCTTCCAATTGTTGTGGTGTCAACCTTATAGGTTGTGGAAGACTAGGGGCAACAACACTTCCGTCTTTATAGTTGTGAGTGGTATGCTTCCTGGTTGCCATAATTTTGCTTTCCATTTTTCTTGCTAACCTGAATGCCTTCTCTAATGAATCAGGTTCCCAAAGGCGAACATCATGTTGGATATTATCCTTTAAAGACCCTATGAACACATCAATCCTATGCTCCTCTGGAATATCTTTTACCCTTATGTTCAATTTTTGGAACTCCTCAATGTGCTCCATTATTGAACCCTTTTGTTTGAGACTTATCAATTGGCTAAAAAAAGTGTTGCTTTTTGTATCCTCATAATGTGCTATCAATTCTTCCGTAAAAATTGCCCAAGTGATAAATTGTTTACGAGAGAAAAGCCATTGATACCATACAAACTGATTTGGTTCCAAATATAAAGTTGCCATACGTACCTTTTGTGTGTTTTGCACATTATTGAGATCGAAGAATTGCTCCATCTGTAATATCCATGTGGCGGGATCCTTGCCATCAAACTTCCTCATATCGATTTTTGGAATATGGTGAGTCTTCGATCCAACATTAGAGTCTATGGAATCATGATTAACATTTCTTTTGTTCTCATCATGAGTTTCCTTTAGTACCCTTTCACCATTAGTGACCATTTCTTGTAGCAACTTATTCATATTTATCTTCAATTCTCTCATCTTATCATCCATGCCATCAATTTTAGCGTCCATGCCATTCACCTTAGCTTCCATGCCATCCATCTTAGCTTCTACGCCTTTCTTTAAACAATCCATCTTAGCTTCTACGCCTTTCTTTAAACCATCCATCTTAGCTTCTGCATCTTTCATTAAACCATCCATCTTAGATTCTGTTGCTTTTTGTGCAAGTGACACTTGTTGCACTTGTTCTTGTAATTTTGATATATCATATAGCATTTCTTCTTCTTCATGAGTCATGCTAGAGCTTTCAGGTTCCTTACTAGGTGTTTGCATTTTCTTTCCTCGGGGCATCAGTTACCGATAATAATGCTCTACTAGCCCTTGGAATTCCTTCAAAATAAATTTTCAAACCAAGCTTAAGAAAAAATTTAAGAAAATTTACACACCCTTTTTCACTTTGTAGGAGCTCAATATTGCCTCTGATGTATCTCTGTACTTTCCGATCATCTAGTTCTGAATTTGTGACCTGCAGTAGCCCTCTGCGTCCTCTTTCCAATGCCACAAGTCTGACCCAAATTGGATTCTCCAAGGAAGAGTTATGTGAAATCTCCCACAATGACTTGATTATAGACTAGTTCAGTAGAGCGAACTTGTACGACGTGCCACGAGTCACTGTTTTGACCTTTGGATCTAAACAATGCATACAAGAAACTACAGTCCGTCCTCTTTCTATACCTTCTTAAGAAATTTCAATCCAATCCCCAGAGAGAAAGTTATGACGATTTTCCCCAGGTCACCTGTTTGGAATGTAATTCAGGAGTCTGCAAAAATACCAACTTCCTCAGATCATATCTCCGCAAATATAGCTCAAAAAGCTCTGAAATTTGAACCCGAGGTTCAGTGCGATTTCTTCTCAAATGGGTTTTTTTTTCAACTTCTGAAACATTGTAGAAAAACATTATAGCGAAAATTCCACGATGACCTGTTTATAGCAGCGAAACCCTAGAATCCAAAGCTCTAATACCAAATGTTATGAAACTAGCTCAAGAAAAGATAGAAAAGATAGATCAACGCCTTAGAATTCAGCCTCTTCGAGTAACCTCCTTTACATTACATAAATGAACAATTCTTGGATGATTCAAATGAAAAAACCTCCTTTCTATATATAGGAGTCTAAGGAGTCACAATATAACCCAGCTGACCTAACAATAATAATATAAAGCCACAAAAATAACAATAGAGGGATTCTATGGGGCACAGTAATAACAATATGGGGGCAATAGGGGCACAACAATATTAATAAGGGGTATAACTACAATAATAATGGGGTAATCACTAGTATTATAGGGACCCAACAGAAAATAAATAATGCGAGAGCATAACACATAAAACACATATACACAGAGATTTTCCCCTGGATCCCAAAACCGGGACTACCAACTTGATTTTTCATTATGTTCCTTTCAAAGTCACAATACATATTTATACATGCCGAAGCATCCAATACCATGGACTGAAAACCATCACATCCAAAACCATGGACCAAAAACCATCACATCCAAAACCATGTGCAAAAAACATGCACAAAACCATAGGTAGGTCCGCCCAACCTAATATAGGGTCCAAAACCAAAATTTTCTAGGGCGTTACCTTGGACCCCATAGAGTGGGGTTACCTGCACCCCTCAAACCCCCTGTGACTTCCCCCGCTACACAATCAGCGTAATGAAGGGGGGGCTCCACCCCCCTTCTAACCCCTCAATTAACTATGTGGGCTAGTTGTGGAAAGAATATAACACAACCCAACATTATGCTTGTTATGTGATTGGATGTTGTCTATACTACTAGTGACAATGCTTGCTTTTCCCTAAATTACAACATTGGTTCCATTATTGGTAGCCAGAATTCGAGTCACAAAGGTATGCAACCATAAATGTTAGAATTGGAGGAAATATAGTTATGGTGGGAGACAAAAAACAATAATTATCTGAAGAACTATGCATGGAGAAATTGACTATCAATAGAAAAATCACGAGCCAATTTCTTCACAAAACTGTGCGAGCAATTTATCGAAGGTGCCCCAATAGAGATCAAGTACTTTCTTGACCAAGTCAACAATGAAAAAACCTTAGAATGATATTAATGCCCAAATTTGATTGAAACTATCAAATGATGGTTGAACAAATCTACACGAGTGGGTCAAGTCAACTATCAACGAGTTTTGTGAAGAACAAGCGATAGAATATCAAACCTCTATCAAACATGTTAAGTCCAAATTCTTTGACAACTTGCACGAAAATTCTTCAGCAAAATTCCTACCCTTTTACATAAGTTTGTTCTTGAAAAAAGCGCAGGACATGTTATTGAGTATTGACCTCCATTATAGGCTCCAACCAATACTGACTAGAAAAATTAGCAAACCGATTAATAGAAATTCCTTACTGCCCACTGGCAAGACACAAAAGAAGCATGGGATTCCCTTTTAATCAAATAGACATGGTTGTGGGATAATTCCCTATGAATCGACAATAAGTCAAGTTGGCATGGGTGGGTAATGGATAGTGATAGATAAAGAGGGAAAAGGGAAAAATAGAGTAAAGTTGGATAAGTACACATAAATTGCAAATATAGAAGGAAGAAGGCTGACTACTAGAAGGTAGAAATAAGAAGTAATCAATAGAATAATGAATGACAGTATAAGAAGTCAACCAACATACATAAAATAGCAAGGGAGAAGAGACAAAAACAATGAGAATACATAAGAGAACACAAATACTAGAGGAAAAGAATTAAGAATCGAGAGCATGAGAGTGAAGATGTGCGAGACTCCTTAGATGATTTAAGAGATGTAGCACCGCTCATTCTGATAAGGAATAATGGTCTACTCATAACCCCAAGAGATCAAGTAGACATTATAGAAATTAATGTATCTATCCCAACAATAAGAAGAACTATGACTATAATAATAGCAAGTCCCATTGTTCAAGAATTACTTCAGCAAACATCATGGAACTATTCAGACATACCTACAGTCTAGCATAATCAAGAAGAAAAGACAAACAATGAAGAAATTGGAAATGTCGATGAAGGTCGACGAAACAATAACAATAATGAAATAGAACAAGTACTTCTCCAATTCTGGAATCTCACAATCATGCCCCCTTGTCAAAACTAGTATATGTTGAGGAAATTTAAAGCACAGAACCAGACAATTAAGAGTCATGACCTCGAGAGAGTCAGTTCATTGAATATATGGATACAACATGCCAAACTAATAAATCAATTTTAGAAGACATCGTCGACAAAGAATAAAATAGCACGCCTCATAACATTCGTCCCACTATCAATCCTACCAGAAAGAACTAACCAATTAAAACTCTAACATATGGAACATCAATACCTCAGACAAGAAAAACGGAATTGAACCATATACCCCTCTATGTGGGCAACAAAGATCTGAAAAAACATGGGTTTATCTATGAAAAATTATTGTTTGTTAATGATATTATAGATGAAGACAAACATAGGGCGCAATTCACTACATCCTTAAGGAAACATGCTTTGATGTGGTTCATGAATCTAATGGAGAAGTAACTGAAATCGAAAAACAAAATCAAGAATATCTCCCTTACATTTTTTAAGGCCTGAGATATTGAGAATTTAGCAGCACACAAATTAAAAGAAATTAAAAAATTACCAGATGAATCAGTATGATAATATGATAAACAATTTAAAGAATTATCGAGCCAAATTCCATAGGTTATCAATGAAAATATTTTAGTACAATGGTATGTGGTTGGTCTCCTCTGGGAGATCTATGGCCCACTTAGAATACACGAAGTTACAACTTCTGAAGAAGTTCTTAAACTAGCTCAATTTATTGAAGCATATGATGAAGCCCAATCGATTCTCTCACCAACTGAAAACAAACTTGAAGACAAGCTTGAAGAAATAAAGACTTCTTTACTATCATTGACATTACAAAAGAAAAACCTATGGAATCTACAAAATATGTGACTACAGACAAAATTATATTCCCTAGACCTAGTGGCCTAGAGTAGAACAACATAAATCAAAGATTATAAAGTTTTCCTTAGAAGAATTGGAAAATGGAAATATGCTTACTTGTGATCCGTCGCAAGCTCTCCTCTCCTCTTATCTAGTCAACTCCAACCATCACTTCAATCACTATAATTATAAACTGCGCATACAAACAACAAAAGCCAAAGATCTATGACATATATGTAGCATTATCCAATGATTCTATTCAATGGATTAGCATAGCATTGAAACACATGTACATAAGCATAACCTACCACATGTAGGAAAACGATATACTCTTTGTATTAAAATGGAAGGGAGAGAGTTTACAACCAAAAGTGTGAGTTGATCTTGTAGAGATCCTCCCAAGTTGACATGTCCTTCCTTGCCACAACGTACACCTTAAAGCCACCTTAATGCATGTGAATCATATCTCTCTTATGATCAAAGCGACAACTTAAGGGTATGATTAGTATCCAAAATCCAACCCCTAACTTGTGGATGGCAGTAAATATATAGGAGATTATGGTATTTTAGGAATTCTTATCTATTTTCCAATCTAGACTTGATAACCACTCTTGATGGGAGGATGAGCTCAAGGGATAAGAGGTGAAAAATTTAAGGTAGGGGAGGATAGGATTCAAAGTTTTTACCCATGGTAAATGGTTGTAACAACTCCGGGAAGCTTCTAAGAGAGGAATCTTCGATATTATTTTTATTTTTCCTTATTTTTTATAATCGACGCACCCCCAGCAAGGAAAAATTGCTCTAATCAGAGCAGGTGCAGAACTGAGCAACTCGCCACTCAAAGCAAGTCCCTAAAGGGCTAGGGTGCGCTTTGCCTTAAAATCACTAGAATGAAGCAGTCAAGGTTAGAAACTCAAGGATTTGAGAAAGTCGTGCATAAGGATTTGTGTAGGGAAAATGACAAGGTGTTCACGGATGTTGATTAATCCAGTTTGCAGGCCTTGTTGAAAATAGCAACAAGAAAGGCTAAAAATAGCATTGCTATAAATAACAGTTTGGGTACCAATGCTGGATTGAGAAACAAGGAATGAAAAATGGAAGTGCTAAAAATAGCATTGCTATTTTTAGCATTTTTGGATGGATTCCTATTTTAGTCAGTCCCTAAACTAAAATAGTGAAGTAAAATTCGAATTTGAACTTAACAACTATTTGAAAATTAATTAATTAATTCACCATGACTTAATTAGTTGTGAAAAAACAAACATGAAGTCTATGTGAGGACATGCAACAGTTTCTCCATTAATTGAGGAATTTATCCATTAGTTAAAGAGATAAGGATGAGTTCTAATTTGAGTTGTAATTAGTTGGCTTAGTTAACTAAGTCAAGTCCAATTAGACTGATTTAAATAGTTTGTTTAAATTAATGTGAGTTCAGTTTGTTAATGCATGCTTGCATATAACTTTTGCACTTCAGATAACTGAATATTCTCTCATGCATAACCCATGCATGTCAAGTCAAACAAAGACCCAGTTGAGATCAGAGGAGGGACAATGTACTATCAGTTGGATGAATTTTTTCCTATAAAGGAAACTCATCCATGGAGAAGGATTTATCTCCTTCAGGTTTGTGCAGTTATTTCATAGGTCAGAGTAGTGTGTGAGGGATTATTACACACAGGTGGCAACTTGAGGACCGAGGAGAAACTGTGCAAGGAAATAGGAGGCTTGGAGGGCATAGGAGAAGGTTTGTGAGAAGCCCTTAACTGTCTATGAGCAGCAGTAGGATTGTATTGAGAGCTGGATAGCCTGTGAGCTAAATATTTGTGTAATTCGGGCATATTTCCACTTGTATGATAATACAAAGATCGGGGTTGTTAGCTGAGGCTTTCCCCAGAGTATTATTATGTGTTTCATGTGTATGATTTCTTCTTCTCTTTTATATGTGTTTCGATTGATCTTGCTCAAATTGATTAAGCTTCTGCAAATTTTGATTGTAGAAGTAGATCTAGTATTTTTCTTTAGTATATTGCATAATCTGTTGATCTACAGTGGGAATTTCTACAGGCCTATCAACCAGATGTGAAAAAATGGCTTCTAACAGATTTCCCCTAAAGTGAAAAGTCAGAAAAAGTGGCTGATGATTGAAGTGATTTACCTTCTGACAAGTTAAGATCAAGAACAACTGGTTGGATCATCATGTGTTACAATACATTTTCATCATCATATATCTGCTGAGGGAGGCATACCCATTCTCAACACATAAGCTAATGTTACATGTACAATGATCAAGAACACATGTCGATTGATGAAAAGTGGTGGAACCATGATTGAATTAATTTCTATATGATCATAGCCATTATATATTATGATATTTTATTAATCCTGAAATCGCAGCCTAGATGGATGGAACTAGATCTGGGGTCTTTCATCTAGTTCAATTGATCATCCAATGTATGAGTCTAACCATGTGAATAAAGGATCTGAATTCGAACATGGTAGACACCATATGATTACCAGCCAATGATGTAAGACATTAACAGATGCAAGAGAAACCATCGATGCTTTTAATGGATCTCAAGGTACTACATTACAATTCATATTGTTTGAATGAATGAGTTGAAGTTGAACACCACAAAGAATACATTAGTCAAAGGCCAATGATAAAAATAGTCTCCGAGAGCGAGGACACTTTCCATTGATATATACAAGTCCCAAGTTACTGAAGGAAGAGTTTCTAATTCAATGCCCTAGATAATGAGTTGATGTCAATAGGAAGCGACATGTCGCTAGGAGGCTTTGATGTATCCCCCATCAACGATACGAAATGGGTATTGTGATTTAAGAAAGAAATAATTCCATGTGGAACTGGTTAAGGAATGATAGACATGGAATAAAGACTTAAGAGTACCATATAAAATATCAACTGAATGACTTCTCTTGAACACATTAGCGACACTAAATGGAGTTGGAAACATTGACCGAGAAATGAAAATGAAGGCTCTGAAATGGTGTGATAAACCAAAATACAAGAAGGTTTCCCCACTTAAAAATCCACGAAGATGAAGTCGAGGAGTGTCATTTTCAAGAGCGACCCGCTACCATAATAGGTAGAATATACCATTTTCCCAATTTCCCCAGCCATTGTTGGTCAATACCTCTTTATTTTTTAACAAGATTGAGGAGGATAACATTTGCTTGATCGATAAGTTCATCCTTCGGATGAATATATCCGAGTATGTTTAATGAACCATGATAAGGAGTGGTTCAATCCCATCACATTCAACGAGTCCATCATTGTTTGATGTTTTAATGAGTCCAAAAAAGGTCTAACTCGACATATTTTTCATATTTAGAGAGTTTGAAAAAAGAGGCGAAAAATAAAACTCCAAATGTTCCTTTTCATAAATAGTCTCTTGAGTCTCAAAAGGTAGCAAACAATACTCAGGAGAACCTCTTAGCCATGTTCAACTAAGGTATTCCTTTTCTTGTAGTTAGTTTATCCTAGTCCGAAAAAGGGTTAAACTTATACTCAGTAAATGTTAGGTCCCTATAATACTAGTGATTCCCCCATTACTATTGTTGTTGTATCCCTTATTATTATTGTTGTGCCCCTATTGTCCCCATATTGTTATTATTGTGCCCCTAGAATCCCTCTATTGTTATTTTTGTGCCTTTATATTATTATTGTTAGGTCGACTTGGTTATATTGTGACCCCTTAGACTCCTATATATAGAAAAGAGGTTTTGTCATTTGAATCATCTAAGAATTGTTCATTTGTGTAATGTAAAGGAGGTTTCACCCTCAAAGAGGCTTATTTCTAAGGTGTTGATCTATATTTTCTATCTTTTGTGAGCTGGTTTCATAACATTTGGTTTCAAAGGTTTTCTCGCTATATTTACGGAGATATGTTCTAAGGAAGTTAGGGTTTTTGCAGACTCCCAAATTACACTCCAAACAGGTGACCTCGGAAAATCGTTATAACCTTTGTTTTAAGCATCAGATTGAAATTTCATAAAAAGTTTCAGAAAGAGGATGGCCTATAGCTTTTTTTGTATCAGTTTCAGGTACTAAGGTTGAAATAGTGACATGTGGCACATCAAGTTCACTCTATTGAACTAGTCTATAATCAGGTCATTGTGGGAGATTTGGCATAACTCTTCCTTGGAGAATCAAATCTTGATTAGAATTGTGGGGTTAGAAAGAGGACTCAAAAGGCTACCATAGGATGAGATTTCCGATATTCGAGATCCGCAGTTACAAAGATACAACAGATTCAATATCAAGTTCTTACAAAGTGAAGAAAAAAAGTGTGTATTTTTTTTAATTTTGCATAAGATTGGTTTGAAAAATTAGTTTGAAGGAATTCAAATGGAATAGTGAAGAATTATTGGCATTAATTAATGCCCCGAAGAAAGAAAATGGAAACACCTAGTAAGCAACCTAAAAGCTCTAGCATGACTCATGATGAAGAGGAAGAAATGCAACATGATATATCAAAATTACAAGACCAAGTACAAAAAATTTCACTCTCACTAAAGGTAAATGAGCCAAGATGAATGTCGTGGAAGCTAATATGAATGGCATGCAAGGTAATATGAACGGCATGGAAGCTAAGATGAATGGCATGGATGCTAAGATGGAAGCCAAGATGAATGGCATGGTTGATAAGATGGAAGAATTGAAGATAAATTTGAATAACTTGCTACAAGAAATGGTCACTAATGGTGAAAGGGTAGTAAAGGAAACTCATGAAAAGAACAAAATAAATGTTAATCATGATTTCATAGACTCTAATGTTGGATTGAAGACCACCCATGTTCCAAAAATCGACATGAGGAAGTTTGATGGTATGGATCCCAAAACATGGATACTACATATGGAGCAATTTTTCAATATCCATAATGTGCAAAACACACAAAAGGTACATATTGCAACTTTATATTTGGAACCAAATTAGTTTGTATGGTATTGATGGCTTTGCTCTCGTAAAAAAATTGTCACTTAGGCAATTTTTACGGAAGAAATGGTAGCACATTATGAGGATACAAAAAGTAACACCTTTTTTAGCCAATTGATAAATCTCAAACAAAAGGGTTCAATGATGGAGCACATTGAGGACTTCCAAAAATTGAACATAAGGGTAAAAGATATTCCAAAGGAGCATAGGATTGATGTGTTCATAGGGACTTTAAAGGATAATATCCAACATGGCATTCACCTTTGGGAACCTGATTCATTGGAGAAGGCATTCACGTTAGCAAGAAAAATGGAAAGCAAAATTATGGCAACCAGGAAGCCTACCACTCACAACTATAAGATGGAAGTGTTTTTTCCCCTAGCCTTCCACAACCTACAAGTTCGACAGCACAAAATTGGAAGAAAAAAGAGTAAAAGGGCTTTATTACAGTTTTGATAGCAAATACACTAAAGGTCATAACTGTGCTGAGAAGAAATTATTCTACATAGATTGTGAAGAGGAGGAAGAAAAGGAACAAGAAATGTCAAAAGAAGAGGATATACTTCAGGAACAAACCCTAGATAAAGAAGAAATGAATCCAACCATATCTTGTAATGCATTGGATGGAATTACCACTCCTCAAACTATCGAGATAGAAGGACATATCAAGAAGAAAAAGGTAATAGTGTTGATTGATTTGGCAAGTACCCATAATTTTATTCATTGTAAGATAGCAAAGGAATTGAATTTCTTCCTATATGCAGCACCAGAGTGTCAAGTGATAGTTGCAAGTGGAGGAACCATAAATTTCTCTGGAAAGTGCCATAATATCAAGCTATCCATAGGAGAATATGTATTGAATAACCCAATTCTTTCCATTCCAATGGGTGGTACCGATGTTGTACTAGGAGTCCAATGGCTACAATCCTTGGGTACAATAGCTTTTAATTTTCAAGAACGTTTCATGAAATTTTCTATGGAATGAAAGGAAGTTGAATTAATGGGTATTACAGGGAAATCGGGAAACATAATCAGCTCTAATAATATGAAAATTCCTCTAGAGAAGGAACAATGAGGTGTAATTGCACAATTATGTTCGCTAGAGGTTCCCACATCGAAATCATCTATTTCTCCAAATCTCCAAAAAGTCTTTGACAATCACTCCAAGGTATCTGAGACTTGCAAAGGTCTCCCACCTCTTCGTGATCATGATCATGTTGTTCATTTGATTCCAGGAAGTGTTCCACCAAACATCAAGCCGTACAGATATCCCTATGCCCAAAAGAGTGAAATTGAACGTATGGTTGTAGAAATGCTCGAGATTGGTATAATTCAACCTAGTCAAAGTTCTTTCTCTGCTCCAGTAGTATTGGTGCACAAGAAGGATGGATCATGGCGCATGTGTCTGGATTATAGGGAGCTCAACAAGCTCACTATTAAAGATAAATTTCCCATTTGTCATTGATGAATTATTGGATGAATTGCATTGATCAATATACTTCACCAAGTTGGATCTTTGTTCAGGATATCATCAAATCAAAATGAAGATTGAAGACATTCTGAAAACAACATTTAGAACTCATGAGGGTCATTATGAATTTTTGGTCATGCCTTTTGGCCTTACCAATGCACCTTCTACATTTCAAGGTTTGATGAATTCCATTTTCAAACCCTTCCTTAGAAAATTTGTGTTAGTATTTTTTGATGATATACTAATCTACAACAAGTCTTGGAAGGATCATGTTGAACATGTTGACAGGGTGCTCAAACTATTGGAGGAGAAACAATTATATGCAAAAAGTTCCAAATGTTTCTTTGGAGTACAAGAGGTGGAATATCTGGGTCATATTGTATCTCATGAAGGTGTTAAGGTAGACCCTAGCAAAATTAAAGCCATTAAGGAATGGAAAATCCCCACATCCATAAAGCATCTGCGAGGATTTCTCGGGTTGACAGGGTATTATCGCAAGTTTGCTAATAATTATGGGAGAATAGTACCACCTCTAACAACATTATTGAAGAAAGATGCATTTTCATGGACTCCAAAAGCAACAAAGGCCTTTGAACATCTTAAAGAGGCAATGTGCCAAGCACCGGTCTTAGCTACGCCGGACTTCACAAAAACCTTTATTATGGAATGTGATGCTTCAGGAAATGGAATTGGTGCTATTTAATGCAAGATCAAAGACCCATTGCTTTCAAAATTCATCCAATCAAGGGAAAGTATTTACAGAAAACTATTTATGAGAAGGAAATGTTAGCAATACTACATGCACTTAAGAAATGGCAACCCTACCTAATGGGAAGACACTTCAAGGTGAAAACGGATCATGATAGTCTTAAATACTTTTTAGAACAAATATTATCCTCTGAAGAGCAACAAAAATGGGTCACAAAGATGTTGGGTTATGACTTTGAAATCATCTACAAAAAAGGGAAGAAAAATGTTGTGGCAGATGCACTCTCAAGAAAGGATGAGGATGTGGAAGCATTGTTGTGCACCATTTCTATTATCCAACCAGATTGGATAAACGAAGCAAGGGAGGAATGGAAGAATGATGAAGAAGTGTGGGCACTCATTCGAAAGTTATAATAGGATTCCAATACATCTGATACATTTAGCTGGAAAAATTATTCGTTATGGTACAAATATCGCTTATACCTATGTAAGAATTCCCAACTCAAACAAAATATTCTTATGGAATTACACACTTCTCCCTTAGGAGGGCACTTAGGATTTTTAAAAACTTACTACAGGGTTAAGAAGGAATTTTTTTGGGATGGCCTTAAATCAGATATTCAAAAGTTTGTGGCGGAATGTTTGGTTTTCCAACAGAATAAAGTTGAAAAAATTAAGACGCTAGGTCTATTACAACCTTTATCCATTCCAAGCCAACGTTGGGAGGAGGTTTCAATGGATTTTATCACAGGTTTACCCAAGTCTGAAGGAAAGAGTGTCATCATGGTGGTAGTTGACAGACTTACCAAGTATGCACACTTTTGTGCATTATCACATCTATTTAAAGCTAGTATAGTTTCTACTGCATTTATGGAAACAATTCAAAAGCTACATGGAAACCCAAAGATTATTATAAGTGACAGAGATCCCATTTTCACTGGAAATTTTTGGACAGAATTATTTTCTTGTCTCGGTACTCAGTTAGCTCATAACTCATCTTATCATCCTCAATATGATGGGCAAACCGAGATAGTAAACAAATGTTTGGAAGGATATCTTCGTTGCTTTTTATCTGATAAACAAACACAATAGGTCAAATGGTTGCCTCTGGCTGAATGGTGGTATAACACTTCCTTCCAGACTGCAGCAAAAGTGATCCCATTTATGGCACTTTATGGATATCATCCACCATCCATCACATCATATTTAAGAGATAATTCTAAGGTTCAAGCAATGGAACATCACATCGAGCATCAACAATAAGTTCTCCAACTCTTACAGGATAACCTCACATTGGCGTAGAATAGAATGAAACAACAGGCAGATCAACATTGCAGCAAAAGAAGTTTTGATGTAGGTGACTAGGTATTCCTACGGCTACAACCATATAAACAAATTTCCCTCAAGCAAGCTAAGAAAGATAATAAATTATCACCAAAGTATTATTGTCCATACAAGGTGTTGCAAAAGATTGGTACTATGGCATACAAATTAGAGCTTCCTGCAGCTTCTCGAATGCACCCAATTTTCCATGTTTCATGTTTAAAGAAGGTTATAGGTGACAAGCTCCTAGTTCAAAAAATATTTCCAGAAATTAATGAGGAAGGAAAAATTATATTGGAACCAGAAGCAGTCACAGAAACAAGAACTCGACAGCTATGAAATCGATCAATTTCAGAGTATCTCATCAAGTGGAAGAACTTATCCACTGAAAATTCCACATGGGAGGATGAGAATTTTATAGAAAAGCATCCAGAACTACTCAAGCGTTGAGGACAACACTTTTTGAAGGAGAGGAGAATGTTAGGTCCCTATAATACTAGTGATTCCCCCATTACTATTGTCATTGTATCCCTTATTATTATTGTTGTGCCCCTACTATCCCCATATTGTTATTATTGTGCCCCATAGAATCCCTCTATAGTTATTTTTGTGCCTTTATATTATTATTGTTAGGCCAGCTTAGTTATATTGTGACCCCTTAGACTCCTATATATAGAAAGGAGGTTTTGTCATTTGAATCATCTAAGAATTGTTCATTTTTGTAATGTAAAGGAGGTTTCCCTCTCGAAGAGGCTTATTTCTAAGGCATTGATATATCTTTTCTATATTTTTGTGAGCTAGTTTCATAACAGTAGACGTCTTTTCATTTACTTTAATGAGTTCGAAAAGTCAAATGCTCAATGATATTTTCATGTTTAGGGAGTCTGAAAAGTGTTGAAATAGGATTCCAGGGGTTTCCTTTTTCGTAGGTTTACAGAGCTTGAAAAAGTGATAAAAGTATGCTCCTTGGTCAAAATGGTTTGTTTCAATCCAGACATCATCAAATCCATTAAAAAAACTGTCATCCTACTCAAAACACCACCAAAATATTAAAAATACTCATTTCATGATAAAATTGAGTCATATTTAGGTCAAGAGACTAATGAATTAATAAATTAATGATGAAAATGACCATAAAATAGGAAAAAGGTAACTCGTTTTCACCACTTCACATTTACCTCTTCGAGAGTGATTTTTGAGTGTTTCCCCTCCAATCTTCTACAACTGATTATGACCAATCCATTAGATCATTTGAAGCACTTTCACTTCTAGGTATGAGCTAGAAGTGTTATCTTCCTTTTCATGGTTCCATTTTGTGATTTCATGCACATTTTTCAAGTTTTTGAGACCCCTAGGGCTCTAATTCGTCACCCTAGGTCCAACGCACCCATAGAAGGTTGAAAGGTGAATTGATCAAGAGGAAAATGTATTGCGGCCAACGCTATAATAAAATTTCTACCCTTAGGAGGGTGTGTTGGGCACAATCCCCGACTTGATTTTTCTTGTTTGTCTCAAATTTTCATTGATTTTTTGCATGAAATTCATCATAATGGTTCTCCTTGTGATGTTGTATGTGTCTATTGGAACAAAATGGCCTTGTTATGGAGGGAAAGAGAACATGAATAGCAATATTTGACTACAGGTAATGACCCTCCCATAATCCAGGCTTTAAGAGATTGCGGGATCTTAAAATTATTTTGGATTCCTAATATTAGGCAAAAGATAGAGTTATTGAGGTATCTTATATGTGCATGGGATGTTCAAGCAAAAGAATTCATACTTGGTGCACATACACTGGAAATACAGGCCATATATTTCTTGACTAGTCTGTCAAGGTGAGGTGCCCCCATCTCTTTTTTTGGTTCAAGGAATGATGGAGAAATAGTCAAAGATTATGTTAGTGCACATTTTCGACTGATATCCCAACCAACTAAGGATGGAAAAATTGACATCAAGGATGTAGATCGTTTTCCTTTAAGAACTTTCCTGTTCATTATTGTTAGATTAGCCAACAATTCATCTCTTCATATGGTGAATAAGTGACATATGAAGTATGCTCTAGAATGTTTGGAGCCAACAGTATTCAACTAGAGTGAAGGGGTACTTGTAAACATGAAAGAGCAATTGACTAGAGAAAAATATTGATGGTTAATTTTTTTTTGCTATGGTTTGATTCTAATCTATTTTTCTCTAGATCGGATTCCATTCCTAAAGTCACAACATATCATGCTCAAGCCCACAAATAGAAGAGTCCCACGGATGAGGATATGGATGGATCTCATGTCTACGCATGCAAGACCTTTGTCGATGAGCTTCACACATGTCTTCTTTAGTTGGCTGCACATGGAACTAATCATGATAGAAGACTATCCATATGCATGGCTGGATTTCTATAGAGACTCATAGCTCACGCTTCCTGATGGCTAGCGATGGGGTGCCATAGGTAAGATATTTTTACCATTTTTTTTATTTTTAAGTTTTATAATTTTTTGTGATTTTTGATGTATCCGAGACTATAAAACTAGTTTATACTCATGCAAATATTGGACCCATTCGACCAATGGGATCTTCTTATATTTATCGTGCAAGAGACCCACAATAGGCACCAACGACAATACAGGTTGTTGTAGTAAGATGAGAGGTACTACAAGATCTCAATGTGACCGAGACCCTAACAGAGGTTGAGCATCATGGAGGGGTTAACACATGGCATAGATGAGACTAGGGTCAATGAGCTCCCTATGAGATGGAAGCGACATACTATTGGCGTGTTGGGCCATATCAATTAGCTATTGTGTAAGATGGCTCACGCAGTGGCGTGCTACCATGAGCACTATGATTAGTTTATTAGGAGACTTATAGCCATATTTTGATTGCATGTACATTTTAGGTTGTGTGGCCACATGTGTATCAGGCACAAATTTTGTAAAACCAAAACTTAGATATATATATATATATATATATATGAAACCAACTCACAAAAAGATAGAAAAGATAGATGAATGCCTTAGAAATAAGCCTCTTCAAGGGGGCAACCTCCTTTACATTACACAAATGAACAATTCTTGGATGATACAAATGACAATACCTCCTTTCTATATATAGGAGTGTAAGGGGTCATAATATAATCAAAGCCGACATAACAATAATAATGTAAGGGCATAATAATTACAATAGTGGGCTTCTATGGGGCACAATAGTAACAATATGGGGACTACATGGGTACAACAATATAATAAGGGGGTTGTACTAATAACAATAAGGGGTTACACTAGTAGTATAGGGGCCTAACATGCCCCTCTCCTTCAAAAAGTGTTGTCCTCAACGCTTGAGTAGTTCTTGATGCTTCTGTATAAAATTCTTGTCCTCCCATGTGGAATCTTCGGTGGGTAAGTTCTTCCACTTGATGAGATACTATGAAATTGATCGATTTCATAGCTGTCGGGTTCTTGTTTCTATGACTGCTCTAGGTTCCAATATGATTTTTCCTTCCTCTTCAAGTTCTGGCAATATTGTTTGAATTGGGACCTTCTGCAACTTTTGAATGAGTGGCCACACTTCTTCATCCTTCTTCCATTCATCCCTTTCTTTGTTTATCCAATCTGGTTGGATAATAGAAATAGCACAAAACAATGGTTCCACACCCTCATCCTTTCTTGAGAGTGCATCTACAACAAAATTTTTCTTCTTGATATGTCCTTCTATCTTGATAGTTTGAGGAGTGGTAATTCTGGACAATGCATTACAAGATATGGTTGGATTTATTTCTTCTTTCTCAATGTGATATTTCACTTCTTGAACCTTTTTCTTCTTTATATGTCCTTCTATCTTGAGATTTTGGGGAGTGGTAATTCTTGCCAATGCTTTACAAGATATGGTCGGATTCATTTCTTCTTTCTCTGGGGTTAGTTCCTGGTGTATATCCTCTTCTTTTGATGTTTCTTGATCCTTTTCTTCCTCCTCTTCATAATCTATGTAAAATAATTTCTTCTCAGCACACTTATGACCTTTAGTGCCTTTGCTATCATAATTGTAACAAAGCCCTTTTTCTCGTTTTTCTTCCAATTGTTGTGGTGTCACCCTTGTAGGTTGTGGAAGGCTAGGAGAAACAACACTTTCATGTTTATAGTTGTGAGGGGTAGAATTCCTTGTTTCCATAATTTCGCTTTCAATTTTTCTTGCCCACTTGAATGCCTTCTCCAATGAATCAGGTTCCCAAAGACGAACCTCATGTTGAATGTTATCCTTTAAAGTACCTATGAAGACATCAATCCTTTGCTTCTCTCCAATACCTTTTACCCTTATATTCAATTTCTGAAATTCCTCAATGTGCTCTGCCATTGAACACTTTTTTTTGAGATTTATCAATTGGCTAAAGAAGGTGTTTCTCTTTGTATCCTCATAATGTGCTATCAATTCCTCCGTGAAAATTGACCACGTGACAAGTGGTTTATGAGAAAAAACCCCTTTATACCATAAAATTGATTTGGTTCTAAATAATCAGATGCAATACATACCTTTTGTAGCAGTGGTACACCATGTAGATCAAAATATTTCTCCATCTGTAGTATCCATGTTCCAGGATCCTTGCCATCAAACTTCCTCATATCGATTTTTGGAACATGGTGGGTCTTCAATCCAACATTAGAGTCTATGAAATCATGATTAACATTTATTTTGTTCTCATCATGAGTTTCCTTTACTAGCCTTTCACCATTAGTGACCATTTCTTGTATCAACTTATTCAAATTTATCTTCAATTCTTCCGTCTTATCATCCATGCCATTCATCTTAGCATCCATGCTATCCATATTAGCTTCCACACCATCCATCTTAGCTTCCAATTCATTCATCTTAGCTTCTACGCCTTTCTTTAAACCATCCATCTTAGCTTGTAAGTCTTTCTTTAAACCATCCATCTTATTTTCTGTTACCTTTTGTGCGAGTGAAATTTGTTGCACTTGGTTTCATAATATCGATATATCATGTTGCATTTCTTCCTCTTCTTCATGAGTCATGCTAGAGCTTTCAAGTTGCTTACTAGGTGTTTCCATTTGCTTTTTTCGGGGCATCAATTACCTATAATAATGCTTCACTATGCCCTTTGAATTCATTCAAACTAATTTTTCAAACCAAGCTTATTCAACAATTTAAAAAGTACACACCTTTTTTCACTTGTAGGAGCTCAATATTGAATCTGATGTACCTCTAGAATTTTTTATCTCCCAATTCTGAAATCGTGACCTACAGTAGCCCTCTACATCCTCTTTCCAATGCCACCAGTTTTATCAAAATTGGATTCTCCAAGAAAGAGTTATGCACAATCTCCCATGATGACCTGATTATATACCTTTTCAGAAGAGCGAACTTGTATTAAGTGTCATTGTCACTGTTTTGACCTTTGGATCTGAAATCTATAAACAGGAAACTACAGTCTATCCTCTTTCTGTAACTTCTTACGAAAATTCAATCTCATGCTCAGAACGAAAGTTATGACAATTTTCTCAAGGTGACCTATTTGGAATGTAATTCGGGGGTCTGCAAAAACCCTAACTTCCTCAGATTATATCTCCAAAAATATAGTGGGATAGGATCTTAAATTCAAAGCCAAGGTTTAGACCGATGTCCTCTCAAATTGATTTTTTTTAGCTTCTGAAACTTTGTATCGAAATATTTATAGCGAAAATTCCACGATGACCTGTTTTAGAGTAAATTATGGAGCTTGCAAAACCCTAACTACCTCATATCATATATCCGAAAATATAGCGCAAAATGATCTGAAATTTGGATGTGAGGTTTAAACCGATTTTTTCTCAAATGGGTTTTTTTTGTAGCTTTGAAACTTTGTAGCAAAATCATTATAACGAAAATTCCATGATGACCTGTTTGGAGAAGCGAAACTCTAGAATCCAAAGCTCTTATACCAAATGTTATGAAACCAACTCACAAAAAGATAGAAAAGATAGATGAACGCCTTAGAAATAAGCCTCTTGGAGGGGGCAACCTCATTTACATTACACAAATCAACAATTCTTAGATGATACAAATGACAATACCTCCTTTCTATATATAGGAGTCTAAGGGGTCATAATATAATCAGAGTGACATAAAAATAATAATGTAAGGGCACAATAATAATAATAGTGGGCTTCTATGGGGTACAATAGTAACAATAAGGGGTTACACTAGTAGTATAGGGGCCTAACATATATATATATATATATAATTCTCTCCAATGTTTGTTATGGTTTTATTATTTCTTTCAATGTGATGTGATGTGTATTGAATTAATTTACATGTGTTGAAAATGTCTATCTAAAACATGATTAGCAGGGGCATATGTCAATGTATTTAGATTTCTAGAAATATGGTGATACTAGATGAAATCAACATATCTTTGTAGAAGGAGAACCCTCATGAACATGTGAAACATAGTTGGACTTCTAACCGAATAGACATTTGTCAATTGTAGTACTACAAGCTACGAGTCAAGTCTGATGACTATATGACGGATACCAAGTGAAATAATATCAAACAATAGTTAGAACAATGTGTTATATTCAACAATGTTATTTGTAGAGTAACTGAAACAAATGACTTATAAACTCACTAACTCACCATTTGGAGCATATATGGCCCAAGCTGCGGAAGAAAGGTTCCAAGTACTACAACAAGCACCATCAGCATAATCAATATATGGTTCGAGGGATGCCAACATATGCAAACCAAGTGTAAACAAGATTAATAGAAGCCCAGGAAACTTTGAAGGAAACACACTACAAACACATGCAATCACACCTATATACAGTATGTACATATGCACTATGAAAAAATAAAGCATAGTATTTCTTTAAAGTACAACCCATTTGTAAATTGCGCCAAGGGTACTCCATCAAAATAAAATAGCTCATAGGCCCCTTTATTAAGAACATGTTTGGAAATATATGGACCCAACCACATTGGCTTGAACATACTCAATCCTAATTTCTTAGACTCTTGATCGTATAACAGAATAAGGTCTCCTTTCGAGAAGACATGAGATTTGACACTTTTGTCATATTTGTGCCTTGATACATTTCTTATGGGCTTCGTTAGCCATAACGGCATCTCATCAAGTTTCATCTAGGCATGTTAGATGTAAGAGATGTTCCTCTTCCATGGTAGTGGGAGGGAGGAGTTCGACAAAAAATTTGAGGGATGAAATTTCACATTCAATTGGAAGGATTTCCAGACCATAAACCAATTGGAATGGTGTAAATCCACTAACATTCCTAACATAAGTTCGGCATGCCCACAAGGCCACATAAAGAATGAGATGTGAGTTCAATTTATGGACCCCTATCATACATTGAAGCATTGTTTTGAGAACTTTATTAATCACCTCAACTTGCCCATTTGGTTAAGGATAGTAGGGAGTGGAACTTTCATGGGAAAGTCCTAACTTGCTAGTTAGTTCAGACATCATGTGATTGTGAAAATGTTTTCCATGGTTTGTAACTACAACATGCGGAACATCAAATCACATAATAACATGGTTGAAGAAAAATAAAGCAACTATTTCACTGGTATTGCTATATGTAGGCATCACCTCAACCCATTTAGTAAAATAATCAATCGCTACGATTATATAGCCATGCCCCTTGGTTAAGCGAGGGTTACATGTCATGAAATAGGATGCAAAGGATTGGGCGGAGCATGAAGATTTCGATAAAAAAAATTCGCATGCATGAAACATCTTGACAACAAGGATATAGTCATGAAATATGGTGGGCCAAAGGTAACTAGCACATAAGATCTTTTGTGTGGTGGCATATAAAAAAAATGGTAACCACATGCCCCTAAATGGAATTCGTTTAAGACTTTTTCAACCTCCTTATGGGTGAGGCACCTTCAAAACAATGTATCAATCCCATAACGATAAAGAGTGTCATCGATTATAATATATTTTTTAGCTTGATATCAAATACATCGCTAGTCAGAGTGAGACGTATCAGACTGAAAATTCTAGGTCTAGAGATTTATGAGAATTTCTCCATACCTCGGGTCAGATGATGAGATCAGAAATAATGACTCAGCTGGAATAGAATCGCTAGATTTCGTTTCTCTTACAAAATTGGGAAGGTCACAAATTAACTTAGAAAAAACTAATGATTTCTTAGAGTTGGATTTCATGAATTCCAAATTGAACTCTTGTAGGATGATAACCCACTGAGATTATTTTCCCCTCAGTAATTGTCGTGAGAGGATGTACCTCATGGGGTTGCAATCCGAAAGAACCGTAGTTTTATGGAGTAGGATGTAATGGCGAAATCTCTGGACAACTTGAATGGTTGCCAAGGCTAACTTCTCGACATGGGTGTCCTTAACTTTGTTATCATTGAGATTATGACTCAAGTAATAAATGGGATGTTTATTCCCTACATCATCCTCCTAAACCAATACCATAGCAATGGTAGTACTTACAGTGGTGAGGTACAAGAAATAATCGTGTTAAGTATCAGGGGGTATAACAAAGATGCTCGAACCAATACATATTTCAAGGCATTGAACACCTTTTGAGTAGCTTCACCCCAATGGAAGGGGGGACCTTTATTTAGCAATCTAGTAAATACTTTGGTTAGTTCAACGTAATTCAGAACGAACCTCCAAAGAAAGTTAGCCTTCCCTTGGATTCATTGAATATGGAGGGAAGACGAATTAGGTAGATTGATGATTGCCTAAACTTTCAAGCGATCAATATGAATTCCTTGTTTTGATACAAAAAATATTAGAATATGACCGAAGCTAACACCAAACACACATTTGTGGGGATTGAGTCAAATGTTATAATGTCTATATCATAAGAATATTTCCCTAAGATGCATCAAGTGATCAACCTAAAGTCATGAATGAGAAGGAAAATTGACCAAATAAGGTTGGAAAATATGTTTGATGTCATGCAAGGCATAATTCATGGCCCTCTGGAACATAGCCCCAACATTATTTAATTCGAAAGGGAGTTTTTTGTACACAAATGTGCCCCAGGGACAAATGAATGCAGTTTTATGTTGGTCCGCTAAGGGAATGTTTATTTGATTATAGCTGGAGAAACCATCCATAAATGAAAATATCTCACAACAACCACAAGCACCAATGATCTGGTCAATGAATGGGGTGGGATAGTTGTCCTTCAGAAAAAAATGATTGATGTCCTAACAATGCACATGCGGATTGTTCCCTATTTTTTCATAACATGAACAATATTAGACACACGATCAGTTAAAGTTATGAGATATATGAAACCAACTCATAGAATCTTTTGAAATTTAGCTTTGATAGTAGCGACCTTCTTGTGATGAAAAGGGTGAAGGCACTGCCACACTGGTTTAGCATCAGGGTATGTTTTAATTTCGTGCACAACGATATTCGGATCAATACTAAGCTTTTATTCATAAGACCAAGCAAAAACATATATGAATTCCTAAAATAGGGATTTATAAGTCTTGACCTCATCTAGAGAGCAAGTGCACCAACATGTTTATTTTCGTCAATCTAAGTTTTAATCAAAATTTCGAGAGGGGTGGTATTTTCAATGTTTGATAAGTTATTCTCATAATCAACATCTTAAATGGACGTCGAATTTGTAGATAACTCAACAATATTGGGTTGATAAAGATCATTAAGATTGTCCTCGTAGTATTCTAGAAAGGAGGAACAATGATTATGATTTTCCCATGGTGCATCATGATCTCCATGATGCTTTCATCACTGGAAAACATATGAGAGAAAGGATCATATGACATACCATAATCTAAATAATGATCAACACAATTGTTCGAAGAGGAACGATCAAAATAGGTAGCACAAGCCGAATGAATGCCTTCATAATCTAGCTCAACAGGGCTGAGCGACATACTATCACCAAAACTATCAATATTAGATTGATTTGGTACTACCCATGGATAAAATAAAGAAGTACAAGAAGAAATCATATTAATATAGGAAACTGAAGTGGATTTGTGAGGAAGTGGGTGTAGAAAATACTGTAGATTCACAAGCTCAAGCAATTTACAAAAGCACAGGACAAGAATATACTTCTACTTTCAACCAGCGGAAGCCAATAGATGAATGAAAAAAATAATCAGCAAGAGGAAGAACATCAATGGCACATGACATAGTAAATATCTGGGGAAATCCTCAGCTGAAAACTCCCACTAATAGTATTATATTAAATCAAAAATCCAAGATGATAATACAATTCTTGTGATCACAAGAACAATCCCAACACTTAGTATGATCAATTTCCCATGTCACAAGAAAACTCAAGCCAAACCTTAGCCTCTTATGCTTCTCTCCAAGCCCCTATTTCCTTGCACAATTCCTATGGCTGAATAGCCCATATTAATGGGAATCTACTGCATCCAAAACAACGCAATCCAAACTAGGTCTAGTTCCTGATAGCATGCATGATCTATACAACTCAGTAAATCATACAACTGATAGTACACTATCCCTACACTCTAGTATCAACTGAGTCTTTCTCTGAACTAACATGCATGAGTTTCTCATGAGGAAATATTCAGTTGATTGGAGTAGCACTAGTGGATGCATTAGTGCACCAACTAACTATTAGTCCTCTATTAATTCCAAAAACAATTTACAACTAATTTAACTGAACTTAACTTAGTAAACTAAGTGATCTAATTTCTAACTCAATTTGAAATCATATTGGACCCCTAAGACTTAGGGAGAACATATACATGATTACAAAAATACTTCCAACTCAAAATTCCTAAGCTAATAAATTTAATTAAACTTAATTAACTATTTACAAGTTTCTATGAGAATATAATTCAATTTTAATTCTCAGTTTAATTCAAGGACAAATTAAACTAGAATTTTTGGATTCTATTTTTAACATTTATTGTTTCTATTTTCAACACTCCCTCTCAACAAGAAAGGAATTCAACTCAATCCTTATTTTAAACCTTTGGAATGTTCTACATGCAACACTTCTCTCCAGTGTTGTTTCTCCAACAACTCCAGAAACAAAAAAAAAAAAATCCAACCTGAATCAGTGTGATGCATCTATCATCAAGGTCTATCACTGCTATTACCTCTGTCAACTCAAAACTTTGCGCTTCTAATAACTTTTCCTTTTTTCACTGTTGTCAACCCTTCTCTGCACTCTTCAGTGTCTGACTATTCTAGCCTCTATCACTTTGATCTATGATTGCATCAATCCCACTGATTCCTCCCACTACTATGTACTTTGGGCTCTTGTAGCAAGGTACAATCCATGAGATAAAACCTCTCAATGGACCTTGCCCAATTTCATCCCTCTTGGGACTATCACTTCACATCACCCCACCTCACACCTGGAGGTATGGCTGCATGTGATCCCTCTACCCTCTTGGCTCAAAATTCCCCCTACTAGAGGTCTCTGCATGAGTGGATGCCTTCACTCAGTCCCCTCTCAACTTTTCCAATTGTGGCTTCTCCACAATTTTCTAAGACTTCTTCTGAGACCGATTCTTCTCTACATGAGTGGATCTCTCCACTCGGTCTCCACTTATCTTCTCTATTGGTGGCTACTCCACAATTGTCTGGGACTACTTCTGAGACTTCTTCTTCTGAGGCAGCATGTTGAGAGGTAATTTTCTCTCCCTCTCAACCACCGAGTCTCTAACCTTTTCCTTGCTCCTCAAGGCTTTGCATGCATCTTGAACCTCAAGAGAATACAGGTTCTTGACTTGTGAATCAATCTGTTTCACTAGTCTCGTGGTGATGTGTCTAAGGAAAACCTTTCCCTTACTAAAAACCACATCATAGCCACGGTCTTCCAATACCGCGACTGCAACAATATTCTTCTTTAGTCCTGGAACATACATCACATCTGTGATCTTAAGAGGGGAACCAGACTCCCTTTAGAAGGTAACTGTATCGATCCTGGTAGCTCTATACCTCTCATCATCTCCAAAATCTATGCTCTTCTTGAGGTCTTACTCCTCAAAAGCACTAAAGAGATCTCTATTCCCCATCATATGGAATGAAGCACTATTGTCAATATACCACATGCATCCCATGACATTGTTGGCCATGCATGCAATGAGAGTTAAATCACATTCTAACTATGAAGCTAGAGCTTTACCTGTTTCCGCTACTATCGGCTACTTCTTGCTTGCTTTCTTATGTGGGCAGTTCTTGTCATAGTGCCCATGCTCGTGACATTGAAAACACTTGACTTTCATCAAGTCCATCTTCTTTCCACCCTCATCCCCTTGGGACTTATTTCCCTTTTCCTTCTTTTCCTTACTTGCTAAGGAAAAATCCTCTTCCACTTCCTTGGAAGAGGTCCCATCTCTAGTGTTCCTCCTAATCTCCTCCTGCATCAAATCAAAGCACAGTCATTCCCAATCTACCAGCCTCTCCCGACCATTAACAAAGTCCTCTTGATAACTATGTCAACTCTTGTGAAGTCTTAGAAGAGCTAGGATCACCATATCATCGTCAAAAATATTTATTCCAACACTTCCAAGCTCATCCCAACAATGAGTGAACTTGTTCAAGTAATTTGGAATTGAGTCGCCCGCCTCCATCTTGATTTTTCGAAGTTTATCTTTCAGTGAAAAATTCCTATGGTCACCGCTATTCTGGAAAAGGTCCTTCAATGATTTCCACATAGAATGTGGATATTCCTTCCCATGGCGATTTGAGACAATGTGGTCTCAAACTCCCTCAAGGATTATCTGCCTCGCCCTTGCCACACACTTCTTCCATTCGGCTAGATTCTGAGCATCTAATGTTGGTGGATTAGGAATGTCTTGATCAATGAATTCCTGCAAGCCATTGTCTTCCAACATGGCTTCCATCGTGTCCTTCCAGGCTATATAATTCGAGATTCCATCCAAGGCATACTTTAGCCACAAACCGTAGAACACCATCTGTCAATCTTGAAGTATGTATTGCAAATTTGAATTTCACCTATAACCCTGAACTCAAAACTTCGAAATATCCTATAGTATCTTGAATTCAGCGCTGATACCATGTAGAAAATCCTATAGATTCACAATCTCATTCAATTTACTAAAGCACAGGACAAGAATCTACTTCTGCTTTCAACTAGCGGAAGCCAATAGATCGATGAAAACAATAATCAGAAAGAGGAAGAACATCAATGGCACATAACATAGTCAATATTGGAGGAAAGACTCAGCTGAAAACTCCCACTATATGTATTACATTAAATCAGAAATCCAAGATGATAATACAATGCTTGTTCTCACAAGAACAATCCCAGCACTTAGTATGATCAATCTCGAAGCTCTCAAGCAAGCTCAAGCAAAACCTTAGCCTCTTCTACTACTCTCCAATCCCCTATTTCCTTGTGCAATTCCTATGGTTGAATAGCCCATATTAATGGGAATCTAGTGAATCCAAAACTGCGCAATCCAAACTAGGTCCAGTTCCTAATTGCATGCATGATCTATACAACTCAGTAAATCATACAACTGATAGTACACCGTCCCTGCACTCCAGTATCAACTAGATCTTTCTCTGAATTGACATGCATGAGTTTCTCATGAGGAAATATTTAGTTAAGTAGAGTAGCACTAGTGGATGCTTTATTGCACCAACTAACTGTTAGTCCTTTATTAGTTCCAAAAACAATTTAGAACTAATTTAACTTAACTTAACTCAGTAAACTAAGTGATATAATTTCCAACTCAAATTAAACTCATACTGGACCCCTAAAAATTAGGGAGAACATATACATGACTACATAAATACTTCCAACTCGAAATTCCTAAGCTAATTAAGTTAATTATACTTAATTAACTATTCACAAGTTGCTATGATAATAGAATTCAATTTTAATTCTCAGTTTAATTCAAAGACAAATTAAAATGGAATTTTTGTATTCTATTTTTAACATTTCTTTTTGTTATTTTCAACACTCACTCTCCACATGAAATGAATTCAACTTGATCTCAATCCTGAACCTTTGGAATGTTCTGCATGCAACACTTCTTTCTAGTGTTGTTGCTCCAGAAACTCTAGAAACAAAAAAACATCCAACCTGAATCCATATGATGCATCTGTCACCAAGGTCTCTAATTGCTATTGGGTATGTCAACTGAAAAAAATTGTGCTTCTGCTGGCTCTACCTTTCTGCACTGTTTTCAACCCTTCTCTGCACTCTTCAGTATTTGATTGCTCTAGCCTATGTCACTTTGATCTTTTTCTGCATCAATCTCATTGATTGCTCCTACTAGTATGTACTTTGGGATCCCATACAAAGGTACGATCCATGAGATAAAACCTCTCAATGGACCTTTCCCAATTTCATCCCTCTTGGGACTATCAATTCACACCGCCCCACCTCATACCTGGAGGTATTTCTGCATGTGATCCCTCTGCCCACTTGGCTCAAAATTCTCCCCTACTAGAGGTCTATACATGATTGGATGCCTCCACTCAGTTTCCTCTCAGCTTCTCCAATTGTGGCTAATCCATAATTGTCTGAGATTGATTCTGAGACTACTTCTTCTCTGCTTGACTGGATCTCTCCACTTGGTCTCCTCTTAGCTTCTCCAATTGTGGTTGTTCCACAATTTTCTAAGATTGCTTCTTCTGGGGCAGCATGTTGAGAGGTAATTTATTATCCCTTTCAACCACCAAGTCTCTAACCTTTTCCTTGCTCCTCAAGGCTTTTCATGCATCTTGAACCTCAAGAGCATATAGGTTCTTGACCCGTGAACTGATATGTTTCACTTTTCTCGTGGTGATGTGTCTAAGGAAAACCTTTCCCTTACTAAAAACCACATCATAGCCACAGTCTTCCAATACCGTGACTGAAACAAGATTTTTCTTTAGTCCTGGAACATACATCACATCTGTGATCCTGAGAGGGGAGCCAGGCTCCCTTTGAAATGTAACCATACCTATCCTGGTAGCTCTATACCTCTTGTCATCTCCAAACTCTATTCTCTACTTGAAACATTCAGCTAACAATTGGTCATCAATGAAAGTCTTAACCAAATGACGACGACGTCGCCACTCATGAATATGATGAGAGATGTGAGTGGCCTTACTCTATTTTAAACTTGTTAATATTTTTGTTCTAGTTTCATATTTGATGGGTAACTGGAAATTTGTTAGGAATGTAGCATCCAAGGCGCTAAAATTATCAAACGAAGCTCAAGGTAATTCTATGTACCATTTAGTTGTCGTACTAGTAAGCATACATTGGAAAAGATGTAAACGAATATAATCATCATTGAGGGAGTTATAAGAACACCACAAATGATAATTCATTATGTGCATGGATGGGTATTCACCAATATTTCCATTGAATTTAGGAATATCAAAAGGAAACTTGGTAGGAATAACCGACCACCAAGGAGAATGAGCAATGGGATCATTGGTGAGCCTAGTCAAATCTGGAAATTCGAGAGTCACCATGAATGGAAACTCCCTGTTAAGGTTGGGTGGAGGGTATCCCGGATAAAAAGATATAGAATGAGAAATAGGTATCTGTGTCCTGCGATAAGGAGGATTTTGATAGCCAATATACACATAACCCTATAATCTGGCTCTAGGATGACCTTTCAAAGGTTGAAACAGCTGAGTTTGGACTTGTTGACCGTAAGGAATCTGAGGGATACCTTGATACAATGGATATGGTTTCCCTGTGGGATTTTTCATCATCCCAACATAAGGTGGATTCAGTTGTGGTTGTGCATGTTCCTAACGTACATATTCTGACCCATCTAAGCTTGAGGAATGACATGTCCAAACTGTTGAGATTGTAAGCTACCTTGAAGATGCTTGGTATACATGGGTTTAGATGTGCTAGATACCGATAGAATAGGTTGAGTTAAAGGTACAACCTATAAACATTGGCTCACATTCATTTGAGTTTGATCAAGTTGAGACATGGGTTGTTGAAAAAAATATAAGGGGTAGATGGAACAGGTTGAGAAGCTAAAGACAAAACAACTAAACGAGGTTGAGTAGCAAAAGTAGGTTGCTAAACACTAACAACCATTCTTGAATAAGTCGGAACCATTTAAGGCTGAGCATGAATTTGAGGGGATGGAAATGAACCTACAACATGCCCCCCAGCCGAAAGAGGAGGTTAATAGAGAGGAAACTCCCGCCACCAAGAGGAGGGTTCCCAATAGGAGATGGATTTCGCTATTGTAAATAACCATGTCTACTAACATAAGGGCCAATATGTTGTTAAACTTTAGGTGTAGATGGAGGAAGAGGAGTATACTATGTAGTGCTCATTAATGGAGTGCCAAACAAAATTCCAGTTGTAGATGTCATGGGAGAGGTACATGGACTAGATGTTGCACCAAAGAAGGTACCATACAATGATTGGTAACCAGGAAAGACAGACGGGCCACCATACAAATGTGCTTCTAGTGTGGTTAGAAAGATGGATGAGGTTACAACTTCAGTTGTCTCATCCATGGTAGAAGATACATGTTGGGAAACCAAAGTAGACTCAGTCATGTTAATCCCAAAGAGGATTGCCAAGAGAAACTCAGAGGTGAGTAGAAAGGAAAATAATTAGATAAAGGACACTAAAATGGAGTATGAGGAGACAAAAAAGGATGGGCCTGATAAAAATGAGTCCCTCCTCGAATGGGAGAGGAGGGATGAGGCTCTTCATGTGGAATCTATTCAATACTCACAAGACCAAGTAGAAGGGGTTCACCGTCGGGTCCAAGATATATATTTTGGGGTTGTGTCTAAGACAATGAAAGAGAATGAGAAGGTCTTGAAGTAATAGGTAAAGATGGTTGAGGCACCTCAGGTTGTATAACCTCAACTTTAGTTATCCCTGGATTAGGAAAGTCAGGTTAAATAAACTCAGATAAAGAGATTTCAGGTGCTTCGGTATTGACTGCGTCAGAGTCACCAGCCAATGGAGAGGTAATCTTAGGCTTTGTACTCATAGGAAAAGATTATTATGGAGGATCTATTGTAGATGAAGGACCAGAAGTAATAGCCCCTGAATTACTGGATTTGGTAGTATGCAATTTCTTATGCTTCTAATGAAATCTAGGAGTTTCCTCTCATGGAAGAGGAGGCTTATTTTTCATTCTATGTGAACGTCGGGGTAAAAGGTCTTGTTCTTCCATAGTGGATTAATAAATTTTAACCATTAAGCCAAAAAATAAGTCAAAGAGGGTAAAGTAGGCATAAAAGTTTACCAAGAAACTGTGAACTACAATATAAAACCTTGGAGAACCAAGGATTTATGTATTGGAAAGCAAACTCCCTAAATGTTTTGTTTAGTGTATCATAGTGTACAAGGCGGCTGACTTAGTTACCTATGGTGAGGATATAAACCTATGGTGAAATTCCAAAATATACTTGACAGTATTTGGAAGTGCAGTCTAAGTTGGTGTTGTCTAATGCTTAGCCATACGATGAGAGAGTTACCATATACTTTTCATGTGCAGATCACGATCCAATATACCTAGAGGTACATGGAGAATGGTATGATACACTTACATACGTGGAACAAGATATCACATCCAAAATGCAATGCTAGAAAAAAATGATAGCTCCTATGTTTACAGACACCAGAACACATCTCTAGCCTATACCTCTAGATGCTTGTGTTAATTTTACAAATTCTCCTTAGGTTGATTCAGTAAATTTTAAAGTTTATCTTGATTTAAGTTTTGGTTTTCAAGGCTCACCACGAATTTCACTTGAATATCCTAAAATGAAAACTAGCATGATAAAATAAAACTTTTCATTTCAATGAAAGTATATATATGGGAGGGAAGAGAAGATAGAATATGGAACATACCAGATGCAACAAACAATATTTTTAAGCAATTCCCCTAATGGAATTGTTTCTAACTACAATTTTCACTCACAAAATACTAGATGAAATGCATGATGCATAAGATTTTTCTTTTCAATTCCACTTAATTTTTAGATGAAAACCAAGATATTTACCTAATCACTAATTAAAAACACTTTTTAGAACGATGATTGAAACACCAATTCCTTCAATCAATCCAATGCTCAAGCATTCGGTTTGCTAATGACCTAATGATAAGAATAAAGTAAAACCCAAACAAATTATTACCAAAGGCACTCAAAACCAAAAGCAAACAATATGAAGGCTTCTGAGAGGGCTAAAAACATTTAGGGACACAACAAGGACTAGTTAGAATCAATTCAATCAGATAGAAAAGCATCAAAAGATCATTTTTTACGTAAAACAGGGGTTAGTGCAGGTGAACAGGGTGCGTTGATCAGGGAAAAGGGATTTTCCAACACAAAAAATTAAATGAAAATCAATGAAGGGTCTTTGACCTAAGTTCAATTCAAGCTAAGTGAGACACTGGAGGTATGTTCAAGAGGTGTAACAAATGAAAAAGTGAAGGAAACTACTAAGGGAATGAATTGATCTCTAGTATGGTCACCAATTTGTTATACGGAATCTACGATTGCGAACAAAACTATCTTCCCTAGACGTAGTGGCATGGTATAGAACAACAAAAATAAAAGACTATAAATTTTTCCTTAGAAGAATTAGAGAATGGAAATATTCTTACTTGTGATCCATCGTAAGCTCTTCTCTCTTCTTGGGTTGTCATCTCAAACCGTAGCTCCAATCACTATCATTAGAAGCTGCACAAACAAACAACACAAGCCAAATATCTAAGACATATATGTAGCATTATCCAATTATTTTATTCAATGGATCAGCATAACATTGAAACACATGTACATAAGCATAACATAACACATGTAGGAAAACATTATAATCTTTGTATTAAAATGGAAGGGAGGGATTTTACAACCAAAATTTGAAGTTGATCTTGTAGAGATCCTCCCAAGTTGACTTATCCTTCCTTGCCACAATGTACACCTCAAATCCACCCTAATGCATGGGATGATATCTCTCTTAAGATTAAAGCAACAACATAAGGGTATGATTAGTCTCAAAAAGCAAACCCCTAACTTGTGGATGGCGGTAAATATATAGGAGATGAGGGTAGTTTAGGAATTATTATCCATTTACTAATCTAGTCTTGAGATCCACTCTTGATGGGAGGATGAGCTCAGGGGATAAGAAGTGAAAACTCCAAGGTAGGGGAGGATAGGATTCAAAGTTCTTATCTAAGGTATATGGTTGTAACAACTCTTGCAAGCTTATGGAAGAGGAAGCTTTGGGATTCTTTTTATTTTTCCTGAATTTCTAGAATCAGCGCACCCTGAGCAAGGTAAAACCTACTTTGATCAAATTAAGTGCATTACTGAGCAACCTGCAACTCAAAGCTGGTCCCTAAAAGGCCAAGGTATGTCGGGCCTTAAAAGCACTATAATGAAGCATTCAACGGTAGAAAATCAGGGATTTGAGAGATTCATGCTTAGGGCTTTGTGTAGGGATGATGACAAGGTGTTCATGGACATTGATTGATCTAGTTTGTAGACCTATTGACTAGATGTGACAAACTAGACTTGTTAACAGTGTTGGACCTGCCAACATTCAGGGGATCACCCTAGTATGAAGTCCCAACTATACCTCACACTATTTGGTGTGGGAGTCCCATCCGATATGATGGCCCGGCTTCCATTATCTTAAATGTTTTCCTTAGCTCTTCCCTGTCAGCGTAGGAGAGTGGTCTACTTTGTCTTCGAGTAGTGAGGTTTGCATGCGTGGTGATTGATAGTGTTATTTATTTCAAGGTTATTTCAGATGGGAGGAAACCCAACTCTGTTAGGAACACACAACACAACAGGACATGTGCAACTTCTGGAGAAGGAATCCACATGAATGTGGTAGTCACAACACACAAGGGATGATAACACGTACAACACTCAGTGGGAAATACGCACGAGTGCGACAATCATTATAGAAAGTTTACGTGAAAGGTTCTATTTGATGTCTGGGAGGTAACCAACATGGGAAAGACAAATTTAACAACTTATGCAACACATTTTCATTAATATATATGTATCAGAATAGCTAAATGAATCCAAGTGCTAAACACGGGTTAGAGAAACATGCATTAAAAGTGCTCAAGATGAATCTTACAAATAGTTACAACACATGTGTGAAAACGTTTTGGCCTATTAGCAGGCTTCTGAATTAAGAAAAAGTTCCAAGACGCATCGATACACCATACATCGCTAACCCCATTGGTGGGGCATTGGAGCCACTACTTACTCTTAAAAGAAAAGACTACAGACTCTCAAGGCTATGTGGGAGGAGACAAGGTGAAAAGTCCCTTGCATGTACAAATGAGAGGGTATATATAGCCAAGGGCGAAACTAACCCTTATGAATGTTTGACTTCCCTCATGATTGTTTGACTTCCATGACCTTTCAACTTTACATGACTCTTCATATGACAAGTGGGTCTCTTGTAATTCCACGTTACATTAGATTAATCAACAACATGACCCACAGTAATGATGGGGACGACATGAATCATGATAAGACTCAACATGACAGTGTTGGTACACTCATGCTACTGGTGGTGTGCATGTCAAGTTGCAGTGCTACTAGGTGATGGATGTCGTCATCTTGTGTCATAGCTTCACCTCCACATGGCAAGGTGAGTGGAGTCCTCGATGGTCATTGGATTCACTTGATGTTGCATTTGCATGTTTCAACTTGCTTGTATGTTGGCATGCTTGATAGGTTCGTTCATTCGCAAAAAGTGTATGTTCGTCCATCCATTCATCCATGAACACATCTTCGCATGTTCATCTCTCTGTCCATCCGTGAACACATCTTTTCATGATCGTCCATTCACGAACACATCTCTTTGCATGCATTTTTTGTTCATTCATTCGCGAACATGTCCTTTTGCATGTACTCCCCTTGTTCAGCCCATCCATTGTCGCACCATGTTTATTCGTGTAGTAATATCTGCAGTCACTCATGATGAGACGATCTCAAATCCATAAAACTCCTAGTCTACCATGATGCATGATCATTTCAAATATAGGCGACTGGGAGAGAAGACAAGGTTACGAAATCGTGCAAGGCAATTTTCGAGCTAGGATGCAGGCTCCCAACAGTGCTAGTGAAAATTACGCAGAAGTACTGGTAGACGGTGATGGGCAATGTGGATCATTTGTGACTATCTGTAGGCTCTGGCTCGGCTAGAGGGCAAATCTGCACAATTTTTGGGAGGAGTAGTCCAGGCTACAGGAAGGCTAGGCAGAAAAAATCTGCACAATTTCTAGAGGGAGCGGACAACAAGAGCTTGGCAGCAAAAACTGCACAGTTCCTAAAGCGAGATGGCATGGGGTTGCTGGGAGCTCCCGGTGGGAAAAACTATGCTGATGTTTGGAGGTTGGCCTACTGACCACCTCTATGCAGTTTCTGAGCTGAGTGGATTGCTGGGATGAAAAGGGATTTCTCATGAAATCTGCAAAGTTTTCCTGGTGAGTAGCTAACCAGTTGATAGGTGGGCTGGCTGGGAAAACTGCGCAATTTTTTGAGACAAGGATGAGCATTGGGTGTATGTCTGGCCTATCTGTGCAATTTTCTCAGTCGGCAAAGCAAGCATGGTCTGCAGCCTCTGCGCAATTTTTTAGGGGAGTCTGTCTCGGGGTGGCTTCCCAGTCAAAATCTCAGGTTGACTAGCAGGAGGGTTGATTGATCAGCTTGCGGGCACTGCAACTTGAAATGGATTTCTTGGTGCTTTTGTAATATTTTGGGTGATATTCGATCAAGTCTATGGTGGTGTGAAGGTCTGCCAGTTAGAGGGTGATATGGTTGTCATAATTTCAGCAAAGCGACTAAGTGTGCTAGCAAGTGAAAAGGTGCATACGTGAACTTGCAAATGCACACTTTCATGACTTCACGACGAGATGAATCAAACCATCCAGGCACACATGCTTAACATGACCGACCAATGGTGCAAGTCGATGAGCGCGATGCTTGTGATTGATTGTTTGACGACCACGAAGACACTTGTGTGATAATGCATACGAATCCATGTGTGAGTGCGATGAATGTTTACCTACCCAATCATAGCATGTACACATGAAGCCGAGACCTTATGTAGGACAAAAACATGGTTGCAAGCGTGACATTGTTACCAACATGCAAAAGATGTTCGTTGAACGATCAAGCAAGGTGGGTGAAAAGATTCACACAAGCTCATGGGATGAACCCGAGGGCGTGCAAACATCAATTAAAACTCTCAAAGGAGGTTCTAAAATTGGATGCGGGCCAAAAGTTTGGAGGGTGTTGTGGCCACTACAACACTTGGAGACACACTCATAGAACTCCAGCTTCTCTGTTTTGGTTCATTGATAGCACAGGGCCTTGGTCTTTCGAGGAGTATTGAATCATTGTGTAGGTTACTTCAGCTTCCCCACTTACCCCATGGATAGACATTGTTCACCTTTTCCCAACTCAGTCAAACACAACAAAAGTTCAACTTGATCACAGTTTTTCGAAATCGGGAAGGGTAGTTTGGCTCATGAGTTGAAGATTTTCAAAGTATAAGTTTTCATCTCTGGTATTTCTTCATTGCCAGCAAGCTCAGATAGTACCCTGACAGAGTCACACAACATACACATTTCTCCACTACCAGCGAACTTGGTTAGAACCCCAGTGGAGTTGCATGCTTCACCTTTATGCGTAGGAAGGCTTTCTCTTCTTTCACCTTTGTATTTTTTAAGAGGACTTTTCATAGGCACTTATTTATTTTTTGGGGTCGAAGATTGATCCCGACTTATTGAGAGAAGAAGAGGTTGTTACTTCAAAGAAGCATGTAAGACCCTTGACATAGGTTTGCTCGTTTAGATTTTGCCCTTCTACATTTCTACTAGTTGGATGAGCTTGAACACACATAGTAGAAGGCTGAGTACAGGCATAGGGCTTCCCTGTGTGGACACAAGTTGATGGTTGGACCAAATCTTCCCTTGCAAATGGCTCATATTTTTCATTAATACTTCATCCAGTGAAGGTTACAACCAATCACAGCGAAGACGGACACAAGAATGGACAAGTGTTGTAGTGTCACAAGTCTCTTCATATCTAGGCCACATACTTATTCAAAAGCCAAAACTCAGAAGATGGCAGCACTTATTTCTAGAAAACAAAAATAGTAAGGTATTAAGAAAACCAAACAAAACAAAAACAAAAGTAGTAAGCAAGGAAAACAAAGTGAAAACAATAAACAACAAGAAAATTATGTACATGGCGCGGGACGTGACCTGGCCTACTAGAAATAGTGTTTGAGATCTTGGCCATTGACACGAAGGTTGTCAATCTTCTAGTCAAGTGATTGTAGATAGTACGTGTATGGGCCAAGCTTCCCATGGACTTTGTAAGAACCAATCCATAGGGACTGGAACTTCATATGCTTGCCTTTGTCTTCATGGGATTTATCCCATTTCAAGACCAAGTCACCAACATCGAAGTTAGCTTTCCCTACAGACTTCTTATCGAACAATATCTTGATAAGGCTCTAGTGGAGTGTAATTTTTGTTTTGCTTTCATCCTTTCTTCTTGAATATTATGGGTTGTATCCATCCTACACTGAACTAGCTGACAAGGCCTGCCTTGGGATTCATGGGATAGCTGAAATGTAAGCAAGTAGATATTGGGTGGTAGGATGGCCTCCTTACCATAGAATAGGAAGTACGGTGAGGTATTCAGAGACAGTTTGGGTGCTATGTGGTCAACCCATAATGCATTCCTTAGGGCGGAATGCAAGTTGCACTTCTTAGAGTGAATGGTTTTTTTTATTATGCGGATAAGGTTTTTGTTCGTGGATTCTGTGAGACTATTTCCCTGCGGGTAGTAGTTAGATGAGTGTTTTAGCACAATACCATTTTGTAATGAAAAATCATAACTTTTCAAAGATGAAAATTATGTTGTATTATCAAACACAAGTGATACCGGAACGACGAAGCATAAGATGATCTTCTATTGGAGGAAGTTGATGACCTCCTAGTCGTTCACTTGCTTGAGCGGAACTACTTCTGTCCACCACGTGAAGTAATCAATTGATGTTAGAATGTAGTAGTGTTGTTTTGACGAGTGTGGGAAAATTTCCCCAATGATATCCAGGCCCCATTGTTGAAACGGTTCGGTCACCACAATAGGGTGCAATGGGGATTCTAACCTTCGCGTTCTTCCAGTGCATCGCTGAAAGACTGGGCACTTATGGGCATAAGCATGTGCATCCTTGAATAATGTGGGCCAATAGAAACCGACTCACATAACTTTGTGTGCAATGGTTTTTCCCGCAAAGTTCCCCCTGACAGGTCCGTCATGTAGATCTTGTAGTACCTTCTCTGATTCATGTGCCTCTAGGCACTTGAGAAAAACTATATTGCTATGCTTCCTGTAAAGCACTTCGTGCACTGACTGATATGCTAAAGCTTTGAGACACAAAGCCCTCTTCTGTCTGATGGAAAAGTGAGAGGGTATGGTGTCGTGCTCAAGGTATTGGCACACATCTACATACCAAGAGTTTCCATCTTCAGTGGGTGTTTCTTGCACTACATCATACATTTCAACTTCCTGATCCCCATCGGCAAGTTGTTCTTCCTCCTCCTGCAAGTGTATTGCTTCAGCTATGAGTCTACAGAGCTCATGGCCTTTGACCATGTGAACTAGATTGATGTCAAGATAATATTCTTGCAAACCTGTCATCCAGTTCGCACATCATTCACCCATTCTTGTTGTACAAGAAGTGTGCAGAATGTTGGGTGAGGGACGTAGACTATGTAGTGGTTCTTCAATAAGTAGGATCTAAAGTATTTAACACCCTTTTAAACTACATATGCTTGTTTGTCAACAGCAAGGTAGGTGAGTTCAGGTCCCTACATTCTTGCGCTCATGAAGGATATGGGATGTTCGTCATTCATCTTGTCCTTCTAAGTGAGTGTTAGAGTGATCGAATTATCGGAGGTGAAGGTGTATAGCAGGAAGTCATTTTTGAAGTATAGGCTATAGAGTGCAGGCGCTTCTACAATAGCCTGCTTGATGCAGGTGAATGTGTACTTTTCCCTCTTTCCCCAACTATATATTGCATCCTTCTTGATCATGTCCTTAATGGGTTTGACTTTTTGTGCATAGTCTGAGATGAACTTCCAAAGGAAGTTTATCTTGCCCAAAGGACTGCATCACTCTCTTGTTGGTTTGGTGAGGGATCTCTTGTTTGTTGGTTTGGACCCAGTTCAGATCAACCTTGACCACTCTTTTGGAAATGATGTGTCCAAGAAGGTTCCCCTCAGACATTGCAAATACGCTCTTTTTGGGATTCAAGGAAATCCCATATTTCCAGCATCGCTCAAAAAATTTCTTCAGATGGCATATCTGGTCATCACGTTTCCATGAGAACACAATCACATCATCGAGGTATACCACTACGCTCTATCTGATGAGTCCACGAAAGGTGATTTCCATGGTGCGCTGAAAGGTTGTGCCTACATTCACAAGCCCAAACGACATTCGTCTGTATACGAACATACACCACTTGATACGGAAGGTAGTTTTGAGTCTATTTGGTTCTGCTACCAGAACCTAATTTTATCCTGAAAAACCGTTAAGTAAGGAAAACATCTTTGCGCCAGATAGTGTTTGCATAATGTGGTCCATAAATGGCACAAGGTAGTTTTCTTTATCCGAGGCATGATTTACATTCCGGAAATCAACACACAAGTGGATTTCCCCAAACTTCTTGCATACAAGAACTATAGAAATTTTGAATAATTTAACACATATTCAATGGATATTATCCTGATCATGTACTATTGTGGAATACATACACAATACATAAGCTCCTCTACGTTGATCATCAATTTAGCAGCATCAATAACAATAAAACATCAAGAGCATGCACACATTAACACAGTATGTAACCCGGGGAAAGCTTACAGCTGAAAACCCCACACTATCTGTATATTAATGATTGAGAACATGTAACATTACAATAGTCAATACTTCTCACAAGTATCCAGCACTATCTCCACCTGTTACACACAATACAGCTCAGATCTGATCTCCAAATCTATTCCACTGCTTGCCTGCCTCCACTGCTCAATACCTGCTCAAGAATGAATGAGAATGGATTAACCAAACTCATATTTACCTCCAAAGAATCACTCACACTAGGAAAGACGTGAGAAGAGGCTATAATACTGGGCAATACTCATTGGCATACTCAATCCCTTGATTGTGAAAATCCTCATGCACAACTATAGTCACAACTGATAGCAATCTGATCCTCTAACACCTATCCCTGCTGAACTGAACATGAAATGACATGCAACTGAGTTAACTGATGTATTCTATAGTTGCATTATGAGTTAATAATTAGTTTAACAACTCATCATTAGTCTATTTGCAGTTAGACTAATTACAACTAGTTTAACCAAGTCAAACTGAACACAACTCCATCAACTCCACAATCAACTCCACCAAACTCAACTGATTGAGTTCTAACTGAAGTCATGCATGCAACAACTCAACTGACCCACAAAGAAAGCATACTTCCTTCTGACAGCTACATGTGCCACATCTGTAGCTCAAACTGAAGTGCTCCAAGAGAATAAGATCAAGTTTATAGTCCAAATATTATTATGAGACAATAATATTTGACTTTTCTATTTTTGACAGCCAGTCTAAAAAGAGACTTTGATCACTCCTGCTGTGATCACTCCTGCTGTGATCATCCCTGCTATGGTCACTCCTGCTGTGATCATCCCTGCTGTGATCAAAAAATAGAACTTGCACCATAATTTGCCTGCGGGCCCACTTAGTGAAGACGACTTTTTTCACTAAGCTCCATCATCTTGTTGCAATCTCAACAAGAACAAGGTTTGAAACCCAGATAGAATGACAAACTTTGTATATGATCTATGCATCCAACAGCTTGGTGAGCTCTTTCTATATGAGGGGTTCAAGTGATAGATGTACTTTCCTCAACTTCTGCTGATATGGCTTGACCCCTTCCTTGATCGAGATGATGTGTTGGATTAGTTGTGTGTGATAAGTTTTTAGATCATCGTACATCCATGCGAACACCTCTTGGTACTGTTTGAACAAACAGACAAAGGCTTGCCACTCTTTTTTGTGCAACACGTACTGATATTGACGAACTTTGGATCTTATTTTGTTCCCAAGTTGATCAGCTCATGCATCATGGTGGAACTGTGGGTTTTGTTGTTCCTCGGCCCTAGAAAGCATTCTTTCAAGTCATAAATATTTTCCAATGATACCACTCCCTTTGACATAAGGTGGCCTTTCTTGCTACCAGCTTCTGCTTGTAGAGATCGCTCATTCTCATCTTTGTCTATCGTTGCATCCTTGAAGGTGTCAACATTGGCCATGAAATGCAGTATCTGTTAGGCCCCTATAATACTAGTGATTCCCCCATTACTATTGTCATTGTATCCCTTATTGTTATTATTGTGCCCCTATTGTCCCCATATTTTTATTAGTATGCCCCATAGAAACCCACTATTGTTATTTTTGTGCCCTTATGTTATTACTGTTATGTCGGCTTGATTATATTATGACTCCTTAGACTCTTATATATAGAAGGGAGGTTTAGTCATTTGTATCATCTCAGAATTTTTCATTTGTGTAATGTAAAGGAGGTTTCCCCCTTGAAGAGGCTAAATTATAAGGCATTGATCTATCTTTTCTATCTTTTGGTGAGTTGGTTTCCTAACATTTGGTATTAGAGCTTTGGACTTTAGGTTTTCGTTGCTCCAAATAGGTCATCATGGAATTTTTGCTATAACTTTTTTTCTGCGATGTTTCAGAAGATACAAAAAAAACCCATTTGAGCAACAATCGTTTTGAACTTTAGGTCCAAATTGCAGAGCTTGTCTTGCTATATTTGTGGAGATATGATTTGAGATAGTTAGGGTTTTTGCAGACTCCTGAATTACATTCCAAACAGGTGAACTAGGGACAATCGTCATAACTTTTGTTTTTAGAATCAGATTGAAATTTCATAAGAATTTTCATAAATAGGATGGCCTGTAGTTTTCTATGTATCAGTTTTAGGTACTAAGATCGAAACAGTGACATGTGGCATGTCGTACGAGTTCGCTCTACTGAACTAGTTTATAATAAGGTCACCGTGGGAGATTTGGCACAACTATTCCTTGGAGAATCGGATCTTGATCAAACTTGTGGGGTTAAAAATAGGACTCAGAGGGCTACCATAGGATGTGATTTCAGATATTCAAGACTCGCAGTTACAGAGATACAACAGATTCAATATCGAGCTCTTACAAAGTGAAAAACAAAAGGTGTGTAGGTTATTTTTTAATTTTGCATAAGATTTTTTTGAAAAATTAGTTTGAAGGGATTCAAAGGGAATAGTGAAGAATTATTAGCACTAATTAATGCCCCGAAGAAAGCAAATGGAAAAATCTAGTAAGTAACCTGAAAGCTCTAGCATGACTCGTGAAGAAGAGGAAGAAATGCAACATGATATATCAAAATTACAAGACCAAGTACAACACACTTCATTCTCACTAAAGGTAAATGAAGCCAAGATGAATGGAATGGAAGCTAACATGAATCGCATGCAAGTTAAGATGGAAGCTAAGATGGATGGCATGGAAGCTAAGATGAATGGCATGGACGATAAGATGGAAGAATTGAAGATAAATTTGAATAAGTTGCTACAAGAAATGGTCACTAATGGTGAAAGGGTAGTAAAGGAAACTCATGATGAGAACAAAATAAATGTTAATCATGATTTCATAGACTCTAATGTTGGATTGAAGACCCACCATGTTCCAAAAATTGATATGAGGAAGTTTGATGGCAAGGATCCCGGAACATGGATACTACAAATGGAACAATTTTTCGATCTCCATAATGTGCAAAACACAAAAAAGGTATGTATTGCAACTTTATATTTGGAACCAAATCTGTTTGTATGGTATCTATGGCTTTTCTCTTGCAAACAAATTGTCACTTAGGCAATTTTTACGGAAGAAATGATAGCACATTATGAGGATACAAAAAGAAACACTTTTAACAAAAGGGTTCAATGATGGAGCACATTGAGGACTTCCAAAAATTGAACATAAGGGTAAAAGATATTCCAAAGGAGCATAGGATTGATGTGCTGATAGGGACTTTAAATGATAATATCCAACATGAGGTTTTCCTTTTGGAACCTGATTCATTGGATAAGGCATTCAGGTTAGCAAGAAAAATGGAAAGAAAAATTATGGCAACCAGGAATCCTACCACTCACAACTATAAAGATGGAAGTGTTGTTGCCCCTAACCTTCCACAACCAACAAGGTTGAAACCACAGCAATTGGAAGAAAAATGAGCAAAAGGGCTTTGTTACAGTTGTGATAGAAAATACACTAAAGGTCATAAGTGTGCTAAGAAGAAATTATTCTACATAGATTGTGAAGAGGAGGAAGAAAAGGAACAAGAAATGTCAAAAGAAGAGGATATACTGCAGGAACAAACCCTAGATAAAGAATAAATGAATCCAACCATATCTTGTAATACATTGGCTGGAATCACCACTTCTCAAACTATCGAGATAGAAGGACATATCAATAAGAAAAAGGTAATAGTGTTGATTGATTCAGGAAGTACCCATAATTTTATTCATTGTAAGATAGCAAAGGAATTGAATTGCTTCCTATATCTAGCACCAGAGTGTCAAGTGATGGTTTCAAGTGGAGGAACCATAAATTTCTCTAGAAAGTGCCATAATATCAAGCTATCCATGGGAGAATCTATATTGAATAGCCCAATGCTTTCCATTCCAATGGGTGGTGCTGATGTTGTAATATGAGTCCAATGGCTACAATCCTTGGGTACAATAGCTTTTAATTTTCAAGAAATTTTCATGAAATTTTGTGCGGGAGGAAAGGAAGTTGAATTAAGGGGTATTACAAGGAAATCAGTAAAGATAATCAGCTCTAACGGTATGACAAAACTTCTAAAGAAGGAACAATGAGGTGTAATTGCACAATTATGTTCGCTAGAGGTTCCCACATCGAAATCATCTATTTCTCCAAATCTCCAAAAAGCCTTGGACAATCATTCCAAGGTATTTGAGACTCCCAAAGTCTCATGCCTATTCATGATCATGATCATGCTATTCATATGATTCCAGGAAGTGTTCCTCCAAACATCAGGTTGTACAAATATCCCTATGCCCAAAAGAGTGAAATTGAATGTATGGTTGCAGAAATGCTAGAGTCTAGTATAATTCAACCTAGTCAAAGTTCTCTCTACTCCAGTAGTATTGGTGCACAAGAAGGATGGATCATGGTGCATGTGTCCGGATTATAGGGAGCTCAACAAGCTCACTATTAAAGAAAAATTTCCCATTCCTATCATTGATGAAATATTGGATGAATTGCATGGATCAATTTATTTGACCAAGTTGGATCTCTATTCAAGATATCATCAAATCAGAATGAAGACTGAAGACATTCCAAAAACAACATTTAGAACTCATGAGGTTCATTATGAACTTTTGGTCATGCCTTTTGGACTTACCAATGCACCTTCTACATTTCAAGGTTTGATGAATTCCATTTTCAAACCCTTCCTTAGAAAATTTGTGTTAGTATTTTTTGATGATATACTAATCTACAACAAGTATTGGAAGGATCATGTTGAACATGTTGACAGGGTGCTCAAACTATTGGAGGAGAAACAATTATATGCAAAAAGCTCCAAATGTTTCTTTGGAGTACAAGAGGTGGAATATCTGGGTCATATTGTATCTCATGAAGATGTTAAGGTAGACCCTAGCAAAATTAGAGCCATTAAGGAATGGAAAATCCCCACATCCATAAAGCATCTGCGAGGATTTCCTGGGTTGACAGGGTATTATGGAAAGTTTGTTAAGAATTATGGGAGAATAGCAGCACCTCTAACAACATTATTGAAGAAAGATGCATTTTCATGGACTCCAGAAGCAAAAAAGGCCTTCGAACATCTTAAAGAGGCAATGTGCCAAGCACTGGTCTTAGCTATGCCGAACTTCACAAAAACCTTTATTGTGGAAAGTGATGCTTCAGGAAATGAAATTGGTGATGTTTTAATGCAAGATGAAAAACCCATTACTTTTGAAAGTCATCCAATCAAGGGAAAGTATTTACACAAAGCTATTTATCAGAAGGAAATGTTGGCAATACTACATGAACTTAAGAAATGGCGACTCTACCTAATGGGAACACACTTCAAGGTAAAAACGGATCATGATAGTCTTAAATACTTTTTAGAACAAATATTATCCTTTGAATAGCAACAAAAATGGGTCACAAAGATGTTGGTTATGACTTTGAAATCATCTACAAAATAGGGAAGAAAAATTTTGTGGCTGATGCACTCTCAAGAAAGGATGAGGATGTGGAAGCATTATTTTGCACCATTTCTATTATCCAACCAAATTGGATAAACGAAGCGAGGGAGGAATGGAAGAATGACGAAGAAGTATGGACACTCATTCGAAAGTTACAACAAGATCCCAGTACATCTGATACATTTAGCTGCCAAAATGATTTGTTACGGTACAAAGCTCACTTATACCTATGTAAGAATTCCCAACCCAAAGAAAAGATTCTTATGGAATTGCACACTTCTCCCTTAGGAGGGCACTCATGATTTTTAAAAATTTACCACAGGGTTAAGAAGGATTTTTTTGGTTTGCCAACAAAATAAAGTTGAAACAATTAAGACCCCAGGTTTATTACAACCTTTATCCATTCCAAGCCAACGTTGGGAGGAGGTTTCAATGGATTTTATCACAGGTTTACCCAAGTCCGAGGGAAAGAGTGTCATCACGGTGATAGATGAAAAACTTACCATGTATGCACACTTTTGTGCATTATCACATCCATTTAAAGTCAGTACAATTTCTACTACATTTATGGAAATAATTCAAAAGCTACCTGGAAACCCAAAGATTATTGTAAGTGATAGGGATCCCATTTTCACTAGAAATTTTTGGATAGAATTATTTTCTTGTCTCGGTACTCAATTAGCTCATAGCTCATCTTATTTTCCTCAATCTGATGGGAAAACTGAGATAGTAAACAAATGTTTGGAAGGATATCTTCGTTGCTTTGTATCTGATAAACAAACACAATGGGTCAAATGGTTGCCTCTGGCTGAATGGTGGTATAACACTTCCTTTCATACTGCAACAAAAATGGCCCCATTTCTGGCACTTTATGGATATCATCCACCATCCATCACATCATATTTAAGAGAAAATTCTAAGGTTCAAGCAGTGGAACATCACATCGAGCATTAACAAGAAGTTCTCCAACTCTTAAAGGATAACCTCACGTTGGCGCAGAATAGAATGAAACAACAGGCAGATCAACATCGTAGTGAAAGAAGTTTTGATGTAGGTGACTGGGTATTCCTATGGCTACAACCATATAAACAAATGTCCCTCAAGTAAGCTAAGAAGGATAATAAATTATCACCAAAGTATTATGGTCCGTACAAGGTGTTACAAAAGATTGGTAATATAGCATACAAATTAGAGCTTCCTGCAGCTTCCTGAGTGCACCTAGTTTTCCATGTTTCATGTTTAAAGAAGGATATAGGTGACAAGCTCCCAGTTCAAATAATATTGCCAGAACTTGACGAGGAAGGAAAAATCATATTGGAACCGGAAGCAGTCATAGAAACAAGAACTCGAAAGCTATGAAATCGATCAATTTCAGAGTATCTCATCAAGTGGAAGAACTTATCTGCTGAATATTCCAAATGGGAGGATGAGAATTTTATACAGAAGCATCCAGAACTACCCAAGCATTGAGGACAACGCTTTTCAGAAGGAGAGAGGCATGTTAGGCCCCTATGATACTAGTGATTCCCCCATTACTATTGTCCTTGTATCCCTTATTGTTATGATTGTGCCCCTATTGTCCCCATATTGTTATTAGTATGCCCCATAGAAACCCACTATTGTTATTTTTGTGCCCTTGTGTTATTACTATTATGTCAACTTGATTATATTATGACCCCTTAGACTCCTATATATAGAAGAGAGGTTTAGTCATTTGTATCATCTAAGAATTGTTCATTTGTGGAATGTAAAGGAGGTTGCCCCCTCGAAGAGGCTGAATTCTAAGGCATTGATCTATCTTTTCTATCTTTTGGTGAGTTGGTTTCCTAACAGTATCTGTTGATCATCATAAAAAAAACACGTATGTTATTTATGTTATTTGAGATAGATGGCCTATATAAAATTTCAAAAGTAAATCTATCCCTAATCGGTGACACCCTAGAGGTTGCGTTTGCCAGAGCATTGGCAGCTACATTACACGTATGTGGTACAACAGTGATGTTAAATGCTTCAAAGTTAGAGATAAGTCAGCATACCTTTTGCAGGTAAATTGTGAGATGTGGTGATAAACAGTGAATGGTGTTATGTTCATGTCGTACCACTATCTCCGAATCACCTACCACTTTGAGCATGACAGTGTTGAGGTTGATGGCTTTCTGCAAGCCCAACACAAGTGCTTCGTACTTAACAACGTTGTTTGTGCACTTGAACTCCAAGAGAATCAAAATCATATGTTTCTTGTAGTTTGGGTCGATCAAGACACACCCAGCTCCTGAGTCATCCTATGTCTTTGATCCGTCGAAATATGTGGTCCACAACTCATCTGTACATGGACCGTTCGACGCGCTTACACTACTACTACTGTTGTTGCTATTGTTACTGCTACTATTGTTACAATGTATCGTACATTATTCATTTCCATTAGTTGGGTAAGGAAGGAGACCCAACTACGTGTCTGGTGGGGTTGGAGATGGTTGTGTAGGATAACACCCCAGTGTTGTTTCCAGGAGGAAATTGCCAAACATGATTTCTGCAAAGGCCAATGATTCATTTTTTCCATTGAAGGGAGTGACACTGTGTTATAGACATATATGGGCACATCAACCCCAAACTTATATGTCGATAAACTAGGGCTCATCAACCCCTAAAAGAGTTGTTTCATGCCCTAAAGGAACATAGTCACCTAAATACATCATTCCCCAAAAATTCTCCCTAAGAAACCATCCAGAAATGGCGTAAATTGAACCATAATGACTGCTCCACTGGCAGGGTGCAATGCATACTGGGTGGTACACGGCCAGGGTGTGATGCATACTGATTAGGCCTTCTGTAGGGTGCAATGGGCGAGGATGGACAAATGTCCGAGACAGTTTGCTAGGTGGTTTCTCATGGAATCTTCTAGAAACTTCTCCTGTGCCACTTGCCTCTCTGAATTCGCCCAAGGATGAGTAAGAGATCTAAGAAATCTCCAAGTGGAACCAATTGTAACAAGTGGAATGACACTAATCAAACCCCATGGATGACTCACACCCTTGCGCACATCTATAAATGGATCCCTCATCTAAGAGATCTAGAGGCTGGAATATTGTGAATTGCAAGGAAGTGCTGATAGTTTGTAATTGAGGAAGGAGCATTGTATTGTTGGTGTGATCTTGCTATTTCATGAGGTGAAGAGGGATTGAATCTAGGAGGATGATGTTGGATCGAACAACTAGGTTGTAATTCTCCCCTCTATTAATAAAGTTCTTCAAGTTTTCTTTCATATGAATGTGCAATTGTGAATGTTATCATTTGTTCATTATATATCTGATTTTGTAATGTTTCTTTTGTAATAGATCACGATGCTTTGACAGTTCTTTGTTGCTATACTTGTGCAGGTACTCTCCAAGCAGGTTAAGTACAGAGAGGAGTTTCAAGCTCTGTCAAGGGGGAGAGGGATCAAGCAAGGGATTAAGCGGAAGTTCCAGGTTGGTTCCATTATCTTTCTCTTATCTGTTACACATAGAAGAAATCGTTGAGTTGCTTTAAACTATTGTTTCTAGGGTAGCTACCAAACCTAGAGGGCTAGTCATTCGACAAGACACTAGTTTTCCCAGAAAAAAATTGGCGACTCCACTGGGGAACAAATAGATGTTTGTTTGTTGTTATTGTTTGTTTTATAAACTATAGACAGAGCCCGAAGTTAGCGAGGTAGCCTTCAAACTGCTCTTGCTCTACAATTGCATAGTAGATGAATGCTGCTTCAATCAATCTCTGATTTAGTTTATGAATTAAAAATTTGACTTGCAAACACTTCTAGATGCCCTTTTGGTAGCTCAGTAACCTCTCAAGACATTCCTCTATACGTTTCTCTTTATTGTCCATCAAAGCTCAGCTTAACTCATTGAAAACAGCTACACATCTGAGCCAAAACCCATTTGAGTTGCACTCCCTGACCCATCGCACTGTCTTCCATTGTAACCCAATATGCATCGCACCTCCTGAGTGTAGCAAGTGCAATGCATCCATGTTTCTATGAAGCCCATGTGCGATGACTGACTGAACCCTTTTTCCATTCTAGAAATTGGGGGTTTTTTACCTTGTTTTCAGTTTTGTTTAGTTGTTTTGCTGCATATGAATAGTCAATCCTTACTGAAGCCTACTTGCATCACATAGATCAGCCTACATTAGATTAGGATTAGTAAATATTTTTTTGTATTTTTTCATCATTTACAATCCTTTGTCGAAAAGTTGTTTAAATCGATCTGTCGCTTTGGTACAAAAAGTGTCGTAATTGTTGTTTTGTGTCAAAAAGATAAGTGTCATGAATTATTCCTTCCCTTGATAGTCAATTGAACTTTTCTTCATGTATTTGATTTGATTTTTTTATATTCGAAGTGTCAAAAGCATTTTTTTATTCAAAATTGAAAAGTGTTGTTTAGTCTTCCTTCCTCTTTTGAAAAAGAAATTGTCTAAAATGTCATTTTGAGTAAAATATTTCAGATCTTTACTGCATTTAGTTTTCATTTTTGGCATTTTTCACATTAAGGAGAATGAAAACAAATACATGCATTTTCATTTAGCATTTTTTAGTTTGTTTGCGAAAAAATGACTTAGGAAAATGCACTAGTGTGTGCTCTTTGCTCTTTGTTTGAAAGAATTGTAATCTTCTTTCCCTAGTAGATAGGATTTTCATTGCTTAAAATAAACAAAGATTATTTATCATTCTAGATTACATTTTAGGAATTTCAAAATCATCATCACGCGGTGAACCATTGAAAGGCAAACTCTAAACAAGATCAACTCTAAAATAAATTTCAATGAACCTAACAAAGATTTGGAACTTAACGTGACACATATATAGGTCTAGGTTAGAGACGTGTTCTGGCATCGTTAAAACTAGTGGCTATTGTTTTCATTGAAGGTTGGGTGATTTCTCCTCCTTGATACGACAAGTACTAGCACGGACTTGTGCTCCTGTACTGTTGCGTATATATTGGGAGACCACAATAGGCTTATATCCTTTATTCATAGGAAGCTGAGTCTGTCACATATTGATCGCAATGCACTGAACACAGCATTCGGGAAGATTGATTTTCGTACAAAAGTCCTTGATATTTTCTCTTTAATTTATCACCAAGGTGTATATTGCAGTTTTACGATTGGTATGGTAATCCCTTTGTCTAGATTTTCCAAAGTAGTCACTTTCGTTCCTTTTCGACTCTTTAAAAGAAAACGCCCATCTGAGCACTTGTCACTTCAGGGTCATTAAAAATTGAAGGAGACTAGAGTCATCTTTAGCTTTTTCTCCACTCTTAAAAACTGAAAAAGAAAAGTTGTGTCCAAGCGTCATTAAAATTAATTGAAATCGAAACAACATCCTTGTTCCTTAGTTGATCTTAGGTTGAGACATATGGCGATGAATCCAGAGTCCACTGATTAAAGAATCCCTTTTGAGGGGAATCCTAGTCTGTTTCCTTCTTGGGGAAATATTGGTGCTCCTTATATGGCTACATTGTCCCTTCCGGGAATAACCATTGGTATGCCAGTATGGTTGTTTTCAACCTCTGTAGTTCAAAATGCCGTGATTTCGCTGCAATCGAGTACACCTCCAGTTGATCCTGAAGTTGACCCTTCGCCTTCTTCCTCGTTTGTTTCTCCCTCCCCTTCTTCCTCTTTGCTTGGTGAAAGTAGTGATACTAGTAACCAGGTGGCTAAGAAGAAGAAGAAAGGGAAGGAGAAGAAGAAGAAGCCAATTTAGTAAGGGGGCAACCAAGCAACCATTGCTTTAAAGGCATCACCTGGTGAAAATTCACACATTAAACTTCCCAAACCCAAATTTCCATGCATAATTTGTGCGGGAGACCATTTTCATCGAGATTGTCCTTGCTTTCCTTGGATCTTGAAAGAATGGTCTCCCCGTTCACACCATCCCATGTCATCAACTTCTGGAGATCATGTTGGTAACACGCCATCAACTAGTGACAGTAAAGTTCATGGACAGAAGGGAAAGGTCAAAATTCCATGTAGGTTATGTGAAGGTAATCATTCCCTTCACCGTTGTCCTTTTTTGGATGAAGCCAAAAGAGTGTTGGATAACTGTCCTGCTTCACCACAACGACTTCCATCTGGTTACAAGAAACTCTCCCTGAGTCCTTCTCTAGTTGAAAAACTGACTGACTTAAATCAACCGTCGGTCGAAACCACTCTCTCTGAAAGTGAATCTTATGAGTCTATACCCAACCAAAGTCAACAAGTTGAGGAAACAGTTGACCCAATTTTACCTTCAACTAATCATACCTTTCCCGAGGAGAGTGGAAATGATACCATTCAAGTTCTCTTTGTTACTTCAAATTCTAATGAACTTGGGGGAAATCCGCCTATTCCATCTAGACAAGAGGAAAACCTTCCAATTCTTGTAACACAAGGGGTTAATTCACCCATTTATTCAGTGCCTCCTCCAAGTAGTCTAGTCACTTCCTTTGGTTGGAATCGATTGACAAGATCTCGTCTTCCTTCTTATGTACCTTGCCAGATCATAGTACAAGTTTGTAAAATGATCATGTCTAGCACTATCATAGATGAAGGTGCATCAGTGAGTATCCTTTCCTCAACTGCTTGGAAAGTGCTTGGTTTGCCACTGCTTATGCCTGTTACACAGAATCTATTAGGCTTTAACAAAGGAACCAGTCGACCGTTAGGGATTCTTCCTAAGTTACAAATCACTCTGGGAGGGAAAAATGTTCATCTGAACGTGATGCTAGTCCCAGGACCTTTAGATTACAATTTACTTCTTGGGCATGACTATGTTTACAACGTGGAAGCTATTTTTTCAACACTCTTCCGAGTAATGTGTTTCCCGCGTGAAGGAAAAATTGTCACCATTGACCAGCTTTCATTTTCCAGTCCAAGCATAGCTCCAAGTCAATCATCATCCCTAAATGGTCCATTTGCATCAACAGTATCAATCGAATCTTCATTCCACCCACCTGATAGCCAGGAGTAATCTCGTGAATGTAATGAAGCTTTGGGGGCATGCACCTAGTTGTAAAGATAAGTTTCCTTGTAGGTTATGTGATTGGTCTATCACACCACTCACCTTTGTCTATTCTGGACGAAGTCGTCCTGCTTCACCGAAGTGATTTCCATCTAGTTACAAGAGACTCTCCCTTTCATCATGCAGGGGGCATGTGAACCAGCTCAAGCATAGTTCCCCCATGGTTCAAGCTTGTCAAAAAATGAACCCATTTTGAATTTTCATTTTCAATTTCTAGTTTTGTCATTTCGAGCTTGCATAAAAATAAAACTAATTCCAAGCATAATTCCCCCATGGTTCAAGCTTGTCAAAAAATGAACACACCTTCAAACAAATAACCTTTATGACTGTCAGTCTATCATCCTTTTGAGCCTTGGATGTGTACATCCCATCACCACCATTCCTTTGGCCGATCATACGCTTCCACTTGGTTGTTTACCCTTTTTGAGGAACAGATGCGATGAATGGTCTTATTAGCCAACCTCTTCATAGAATTCACCATGTTTTGAGAAGTCCCAAATTCACTGGAACCAGTTGTGTTATGAAACCAGCTCAAGAAAAGATAGAAAAGATAGATCAACGCCTTAGAATTTAGCCTCTTTGAGGGGGAAACCTCCTTTACATTACATAAATGAATAATTCTTCGATGATTCAAATGACAAAACCTCCTTTCTATATATAGGAGTCTAAGGAGTCACAATATAATCCAGCCGACCTAACAATAATAATATAAAGCCACAAAAATAACAATATAGGGATTTTATGGGGCACAGTAATAACAATATGGGGGAAATAGGGGCACAACAATATTAATAAGGGGTATAACTACAATAGTAATGGAGTAATCACTAGTATTATAGGGACCCAACATGCCCCTCTCCTTCAAAAAAGTGTTGTCCTCAACGCTTGAGTAGTTCTGGATACTTCTGCATAAAATTCTCATCCTCCCATGTGGAATCTTCAGCGGATAAGTTCTTCCACTTGATAAGATACTCTGAAATTGAACGATTTCGTAGCTGTCGAGTTCTTGTTTCTGTGACTGCTTCCGGTTCCAATATAATTTTTCCTTCCTCTTCAAGTTCTGGCAATATTGTTTGAACTGGGAGCTTGTCGCCTATAACCTTCTTTAAACATGAAACATGGAAAACTGGTTGCAATCGAGAAGCTGCAGGAAGCTCCAATTTGTATGCCATAGTACCAATCTTTTGCAACACCTTGTATGGACCATAATACTTTGGTGATAATTTATTATCCTTCTTAGCTTGCTTGAGGGACATTTTCTTATATGGTTGTAGCCGTAGGAATACCCAATCACCTACATCAAAACTTCTTTCACTGCGATGTTGATCTGCCTGTTGTTTCATTCTATTATGTGCCAACACAAGGTTATCCTTTAAGAGTTGGAGGACTTGTTGTTGATGTTCGATGTGATGTTCCACTGCCTGAACCTTAGAATTTTCTCTTAAATATGATGTGATGGATGGTGGTTGATACCCATAAAGTGCCATAAATGGGGTCATTTTTGTTGCTGTATGGAAGGAAGTGTTATACCACCATTCAGCCAGAGGCAACCATTTGACCCATTGTGTCTGTTTATCAGATACAAAGCAACAAGATATCCTTCCAAACATTTGTTTACTATCTCAGTTTGCCCATCAGATTGAGGATGATAAGATGAGCTATGAGCTAACTGAGTACCAAGACAAGAAAATAATTTTGTCCAAAAATTTCCAGTGAAAATGGGATCTCTGTCACTTACAATAATCTTTGGGTTTCCATGTAGCTTTTGAATTGTTTCCATAAATGCAGTAGAAACTGTACTGGCTTTAAATGGATGTGATAATGCACAAAAGTGTGCATACTTGGTAAGTCTGTCAACTACCACCATGATGACACTCTTTCCCTCAGACTTGGGTAAACCTGTGATAAAATCCATTGAAACCTCCTCCCAACGTTGGCTTGGAATGGATAAAGGTTGTAATAGACCCGGTGTCTTAATTGTTTCAACTTTATTTTGTTGGCAAACCAAACATTCCGCCACAAACTTTTGAATATCTGATTTAAGGCCATCCCAAAAAAATTCCTTCTTAACCCTGTGGTAAGTTTTTAAAAATCCTGAGTGCCCTCCTAAGGGAGAAGTGTGCAATTCCATAAGAATCTTTTGTTTTAGCTGGGAATTCTTACAGAGGTATAAGCGATCTTTGTACCATAACGAATCATTTTGGCAGCTAAATGTATCAGATGTACTGGAATCTTGTTGTAACTTTCGAATAAGTGCCCACACTTCTTCATCATTCTTCCATTCCTCCCTTGCTTCGTTTATCCAATCTGGTTGGATAATAGAAATGGCGCACAACAATGCTTCCACATCCTCATCCTTTCTTGAGAGTGCATCTGCCACCACATTTTGCTTCCCTTTTTTGTAGATGATTTCAAAGTCATAACCCAACATCTTTGTGACCCACTTTTGTTGCTCTTCAGAGGATAATCTTTGTTCTAAAAAGTATTTAAGGCTATCATGATCCGTTTTTACCTTGAAGTGTCTTCCCATTAGGTAGGGTCACCATTTCTTAAGTGCATGGAGTATTGCCAACATTTCCTTCTCATAAATAGCTTTGCTTAAAAACTTTCCCTTGATTGGACGACTTTCATCTTGCATTAGAACAACACCAATTCCATTTCCTAAAGCATCACATTCCACAATAAAGGTTTTTGTGAAGTCCGGTGTAGCTAAGACCGGTGCTTGGCACATTGCCTCTTTAAGATGTTCAAAGGACTTTGTTGCTTCCGGAGTCCATGAAAATGCATCTTTCTTCAATAATGTTGTTAGAGGGGCTGCTATTCTCCCATAATTCTTAACAAACTTGCAATAATACCCTATCAACCCAAGAAATCCTCGCAGATGCTTTATGGATGTGGGGATTTTCCATTCCATAATGACTTTAATTTTGCTAGGGTCTACCTTAACTCCTTCATGAGATACAATATGACCCAAATATTCCACCTCCTGGACTCCAAAGAAACATTTGGATCTTTTTGCATATAATTGTTTCTCCTCCAATAGTTGTAGCACCCTGTCAACATGTTCAACATGATCCTTCCAAGACTTGCTGTAGATTAGTATATCATCAAAAAATACTAACACAAATTTTCTAAGGAATGGTTTGAAAATTGAATTCATCAAACCTTGAAATGTTGAAGGTGCATTGGTAAGGCCAAAAGGCATGACCAAAAATTCATAATGACCCTCATGAGTTCTAAATGTTGTTTTCGGAATGTCTTCAGTCTTCATTCTGATTTGATGATATCCTGAACGAAGATCCAACTTGGTGAAGTAAATTGATCCATGCAATTCATCCAGTAATTCATCAATGACAGGAATGGGGAACTTATCTTTAATAGTGAGCTTGTTGAGCTCCCTATAATCTGGACACATGCGCCATGATCCATCCTTCTTGTGCACCAATACTACTGGAGCAGAGAAAGAACTTTGACTCGGTTGAATTATACCAGCCTCTAGCATTTCTGCAACCATACGTTCAATTTCACACTTTTGGACATAGGGATATCTGTACGGCCTGATGTTTGGAGGAACACTTCCTGGAATCAGATGAATAGCATGATCATGATCACGCATAGGTGGGAGACCTTTGGGAGTCTCAAATACCTTGGAATGATTGTCCAAGACTTTTTGGAGATCTGGAGAAATAGATGATTCCGATGTGGAAACATCTAGCGAACATAATTGTGCAATTACACCTCTTTGCTCCTTTTTTAGAAGCTTTGTCATACCATTAGAGCTGATTATCTTTCCTGGTTTCCCTGCAATACCCCTTAATTCAACTTCCTTTCCTTCCATAGAAAATTTGATGAAAAGTTCTTGAAAATTAAAAGCTATTGTACCCAGGGATTGTAGCCATTGGACTCCTAGTACAACATCAACACCTCCCATTGGAATGGAAAGCATTGGGCTAGTCAATACATATTCTCCCATGGATAGCTTGATATTATGGCACTTTCCAGAGCAATTTATTGTTCCTCCATTTGCAATCATCACTTGACACTCTGGTGCTGGATATAGGAAGCAATTCAATTCTTTTGCTACCTTACAATGAATAAAATTGTGGGTGCTTCCTGAATCAATCAACACTATTACCTTTTTCTTCTTGATTTGTCCTTCTATCTTGATGGTTTGAGGAGTGGTAATTCCCGCCAATGCATTACAAGATATGGTCGGATTTATTTTTTCTTCATCTAGGCTTTGTTCCTGGAGTATATCCTCTTCTTTTGACCTTTCTTGCTCCTTTTCTTCTTCCTCTTCACAATCTATGTAGAATAATTTCTTCTCAGCACACTTATGACCTTTAGTGTATTTGCTATCACAACTGTAACAAAGCCCTTTTGCTCTTTTTTCTTCCAATTGTTGTGGTGTCAACCTTATAGGTTGTGGAAGACTAGGGGCAACAACACTTCCGTCTTTATAGTTGTGAGTGGTATGCTTCCTGGTTGCCATAATTTTGCTTTCCATTTTTCTTGCTAACCTGAATGCCTTCTCTAATGAATCAGGTTCCCAAAGGCGAACATCATGTTGGATATTATCCTTTAAAGACCCTATGAACACATCAATCCTATGCTCCTCTGGAATATCTTTTACCCTTATGTTCAATTTTTGGAACTCCTCAATGTGCTCCATTATTGAACCCTTTTGTTTGAGACTTATCAATTGGCTAAAAAAAGTGTTGCTTTTTGTATCCTCATAATGTGCTATCAATTCTTCCGTAAAAATTGCCCAAGTGATAAATTGTTTACGAGAGCAAAGCCATTGATACCATACAAACTGATTTGGTTCCAAATATAAAGTTTCCATACGTACCTTTTGTGTGTTTTGCACATTATTGAGATCGAAGAATTGCTCCATCTGTAATATCCATGTGGCAGGATCCTTGCCATCAAACTTCCTCATATCGATTTTTGGAATATGGTGAGTCTTCGATCCAACATTAGCATCTATGGAATCATGATTAACATTTCTTTTGTTCTCATCATGAGTTTCCTTTAGTACCCTTTCACCCTTAGGGACCATTTCTTGTAGCAACGTATTCATATTTATCTTCAATTCGTCCATGTCTGTCTTCAAATCTATCTTCAAATCATCCATCTTAGCTTCCACGTCAATCATCTTAGCTTCTACGCCTTTCTTTAAACAGTCCCTCTTAGCTTCTACACCTTTCTTTAAACCATCCATCTTAGCTTCTACATCTTTCTTTAAACCATCCATCTTAGATTCTATTCCTTTTTATACATGGGACAGTTGTTGCACTTGGTCTTGTAATTTTGATATATCATGTTGCATTTCTTCCTCTTCTTCATGAGTCATGCTAGAGCTTTCAGGTTCCTTACTAGGTGTTTTCATTTTCTTTCCTCGGGGCATCAGTTACCGATAATAATGCTCTACTATGCCCTTTGAATTCCTTCAAAATAAATTTTCAAACGAAGCTTAAGCAAAAATTTAAGAAAATCTACACACCTTTTTTCACTTTGTAGGAGCTCGATATTGCCTCTGATGTATCTCTGTACTTTCCAATCATCTAGTTTTGAATTTGTGACTTGTAGTAGCCCTCTGTGTCCTCTTTCCAATGCCACAAGTCTGACCCAAATTGGATTCTCCAAGGAAGAGTTATATGAAATCTCCCACAGTGACTTGCTTATAGACTAGTTCAGTAGAGAGAAATTGTATGACGTGCCACGAGTCACTGTTTCGACCTTTGGATCTGAAACATGCATACAAGAAACTACAGTCCATCCTCTTTCTATACCTTCTTACTAAATTTCAATCCGATCCCCAGAGAGAAAGTTATGACGATTTTCCCCAGGTCACCTGTATTGAATGTAATTCAGGAGTCTGCAAAAAGACCAACTTCCTCAGATCATATCTCCGTAAATATCGCACGAAAAGCTCTGAAATTTGGACCCAAGGTTCAGCGCGATTTCTTCTCAAATGGGTTTTTTTTTCAACTTCTGAAACGTCACAGAAAAAAAGTTATAGTGAAAATGCCACGATGACCTGTTTGGAGCAGCGAAAACCCTAGAATCCAAAGCTCTGATACCAAATGTTATGAAACCAACTCAAGAAAAGATAGAAAAGATAGATCAACGCCTTAGAATTCAGCCTCTTTGAGGGGGCAACCTCCTTTACATTACATAAATGAACAATTCTTCGATGATTCAAATGACAAAACCTCCTTTCTATATATAGGAGTCTAAGGAGTCACAATATAATCCAACCGACCTAACAATAATAATATAAAGCCACAAAAATAACAATATATGGATTCTATGGGGCACAGTAATAACAATATGGGGGCAATAGGGGCACAACAATATTAATAAGAGGTATAACTACAATAGTAATGGGGTAATCACTAGTATTATAGGGACCCAACAAGTTGCTACCCTAGACACCACTCGTTCCTCAAAATCGAGTCTCCTTTAAACCCTTTTCAGACTCGTTAAATATGAAAAGATAGTCGAGCGCCGGCCTTTCCAACTCGTTAAATTGATTGGAAATGTCATCCCTCCTATATGATTTTATACTTTTTCGGACCCGAGGGATTATCTTACAAAAAAGTCAAGCGCTTGTCTTTTTCGGCTCATTAAAGTGATCGGAAAGGTCATCCCTTTCGTATCATTTTATCCTTTTTCAGACCTAAGGGATTATTTTACGAAAAATAACTTCTGGAGTTTTCTTTTCGCCCCTTTTTAAACTCTCTAAATATGAAAAGGACAAAGTTATCCGTGTCGTTAAACTCATTAAAACAATAGAGACAAACTTGTCCATTCTAAACGAGACTAAGTTTCACTGTCAATAGACTCGTTAAAACATAGTGAAGGTTTGCCTGAAGGGAAAATTATAGAAAAGGCATATGTTATCCTCCTCAAGCTTGACAAACTTAAAGAGGTACTGGTCAGCAATGACTGGGGAAAAAGGGAAGAAACATGAAGAACTTATGGTAGCAGGTCACTCTTGAACATGACACTTCACTCCATCACCATTATTGAGCCGGTTTGGGTTATTCTGTTCACCGGTCATCTCACCATTGGTCTTTCACACCATCCATCTTTTGGGGTTAACGCTACCAATCCATCTCAGTGTCACCGACATGTTCAAGAGAATTCATTCATTTGAGAAACCACAATACATTTAATGTCTCATCCACTGCAATACCTCCAAACCTTCATTTTTTTCATGACCGCCATTCCTGAACCTCGTGTCGTCAATCCATTTTCACTTCTAGAAATCATATGCTTCGTTTCATGTCATAGATGTGGGATACATTAAGGCCCTCCTATGACAATTCACTTCTTGTCGACATCAGCTCATTATCCAAGAAGTTGACTTAGAAACACCCCCTTCAATGCTTTGAATCTTGCATGCATCAATGGCAAGTTTCTCACTTCGGGCGACAGGTTGACATCAATGGCCTTCGACCGAAAGATTTTGCATGGTGTTCGACATCATATAATATATTCACACCACGTGAATTGTATTATAGTACCTTGAGGGTCATTAACATTATCGATGATTCCTCTTGCATCTGTTAACAGCTCACATTATTGGCTGGTAATCAGGTGATGTCTTTCCATGTTTGACTTCAGAACTGTTAGTGCCTAAATCTGCCTCAGGCTGAGAAAGGTAGGATCTAAGACAACATCAAACCACGCTTAACCTGGTAGCTAGCCCTACCAGGTCGGGAGAGGGCTCTCTCCGGGTCAATCTTAGCAAAATATGATCAATGAGGCTTGAAATGACTGATATGAATACTGATTTTAGGCTAGGTATGTGTGAAAAGGAGTTTGATTGAATTTGATGATGTTTTTTTGGCTCAAATGGAAAGGCAGATTTTGGGTGCGGGGAATGAGGCTCAGTTTTGCAGAGATCTCAATGGGGCAAGGTAGGCAAACTGATTTGGCACTTCAAATTGAATGAGATGGAGAGATTAGATAGGTGAGGAGTTGAAGAGGGCAAGAAAACTCATGGATCCTCTTCAAACAGCTGAAAACATCAAAAGCTAAAGCAAACCCTAGGTAGAGCACTGCAATTTCAATGGATTCTACCTTTTCCCTTGTTTGTTTTAGTTAAGAAGAAACAAGATAGATAATGGCATACATAACACATAATTAAATTTCACAATTACAGAAGAAAGCACTATACCAAAACAAAATTCCACATGAATCCCAAAGAGTGCTGCAAACCCTGGTCTCAATTCCTTAGCCAAAATGCTGATATGAGTATACAATGAAGCTCCTTGCTTTCTAAAAAGTCCAACCTTATGCCAAATTCCAACCCCTACACTATGAAATTCATAAAATATATACATTTTCTCAACCTTATACTAAGGGATTGAGCTCAACCATTTTCTTCAAAATAGAATCAATTACATTAAACTTGGGCTGAATTTCTGAAAATAAGTGTTGAAGATGAACTCGTATCTCTTAAACCATAGCACCTGTTACAAAAATAAAAGAATTTTTTGTAGATAAGGTCATGCTAGAGAAAAACCTCTCTCAAATTTCGGAAATTCGTTTCCAGTTGCTCGCAATAGGTTCCACAAAATCATCTCTAAAACAGAAAATCATTAAAAATTTAAATATGTGAAAATGAGCTGTAAAGATCTTGTCACATATCCCAATTCATGACACCTGTGAATAAACTGAAAGAGGTTTTTGTTATATGGCTCATGGTTAACAAAAAAATCCTTTTTTTTAGCAAAATTACTTTCCATCTGTTGTAAAATGGCCCCGCACTAAAATGACGAAAACAGTAAAAAGTATGAAAAATTTGCTTTATTTTAATGTAAGCTCCAAATATCACTATATATCTCCCACATAGTAGCACATGTGCATAAAATTAAGGAGGTTTTTGTTATTGGGTATGTGATAAACAAAAACCTCTTTCACTTTTAAAAAATTCCTTACCATTATTTCACAAACTGATTTTGTACTAAACTTGTCATTGTGTGCAGCAACTAACCTCAAAACATGCATAACCAAGAATCACTCATTCATTTCGATCATATCTTCTAATCCGGGAGCCGGTTACGTGAGTGTGATATACCGTTGGAAATATTTTTCCGAGATTATTCTGATGGACACACTTGTGACATGTTTTATGCTGAACATCATGTGAAAAACATCTAACAAAACCAGACGTAGTAAGAGCTCATGTTGATCCCTGGTGACAGGCTGCGAAGACTGGAACGAACAAGAACATCTCTTCACATGGATTGAATTGTACATCAAGTGAATATTGAATGAGTTTGAAGACCCCGGATCTAGTTTCATCCATCTGGGTTGTGAAATATTCAGGGATATAAAAACATCAAATGTACAAAGGCGCTACACAGATGGTCATCCGAACCAAGAATGATGACTCTACATCTGAAGAATCACCAGTATGCATCTATAGATGACTATCTGATCTATGTACATGAAATGAATTTACAAAGCTGAGCATGGGAATTCCTACCTCATCTAGATCATGAAAATTATATTATGATGATGTATTGTATTGTAACTTATGCAGGTCATCTTCCAGTTCGAAACCTCGGATCCTCATGATAAAGCATTTCACCCGACATCAATATTTACGACCTCATGCTTTAGGGGGCAACTGTTATAGACATATTTGGGCACATCAACCCCAAACTTATATGTCGATAAACTAGGGATCATTAACCCCTAAAAGAGTTGTTTCATGCCCTAAAGGAACATAGTCATCTGAATACATCATTCCCCAAAAGTTCCACCTGAGAAACCATCCAGAAATGGCCTAAATTAAATTGTACTAACTACTCCACTGGCAGGGTACGATGCATACTGGGTGGTACACTGCAAGGGTGTGATGCATACTGATTAGGCCTTTTGTAGGGTATGATGGGCGAGGATGGAAAAATGTCCGAGACAGTTTGCTAGGTGTTTGCTCATGGAATCTTCTAGAAACTTCTCCTATGTCACTTGCCTCCCTAAATTCACCCAAGGATGAGTAAGAGATTTAAGAAATCTCCAAGTGGAACCAATTGTAACAAGTAGAATGACACTAATCAAAACCCATGGATGACTCACACCCTTGCACACATCTATAAATGGATCCCTCATCTAAGAGATCTAGAGTTTGGAATATTGTGAATTGCAAGGAAGTGCTGATAGTTTGTAAATGAGGGAGCATTGTATTGTTGGTGTGATCTTGCTATTTCACAAGGTGAAGAGGGATTGAAGTTGGGAGGATGATGCTGGATCAGAAAACTCGGTTGTAATTCTCCCTTCTATTAATAAAGTTCTTCAAGTTTTCTTCCATATGATTGTGCAATTGTGAATGTTATCATTTGTGAATGCTATCATTTGTTCATTATATATCTGATTCTGTAATGTTTATGTTGTAATAGATCATGATGCTCTGATGGTTCTTTGTTGCTGTACTTGTGTAGGTACTCTCCAAGTGGGTTAAGTACAGAGAGGAGTTGCAAGCTCTGTCAAGGGGGAGAGAGATCAAGCAAGGGATTAGGCGGAAGTTCCAAGTTGGTTCCATTATCTTTCTCTTATCTGCCACACATAGAAGAAATCGTTGAATTGCTTTAAACTGTTTTTTTTAGGGTAGCTGCCAAACCTAGAGGGCTAGTCATTTGACAAGACACTAGTTTGCCCAGAAACACATTGTGCCTCATATACCTCTCAGATAACACCTAGATTTGATTGTTTTTACCCTTGTATGGAAGCCACATGTGCGACCAGTCCATAGCGAAATATCTGTTCAGCTTGCTGGACCAGTCTCTGCTGAGTAGTAAGCCATATGCTTCCAGTATGTCCACAACAACAATGTTGATGCATTGGTGGACTCGACCATCATGAGATAGTCAGATGATCACATCTCAAAGTTCACCAATGGCTGGTACAGATGTTTAATCAAGTTGGATGATTTGCGTGGATGTCTTGCTCCATTGCGCATTGATATTCTTGGCAATGGAGAGCGGCATGACGTTGGCTGCCGTGCCAGAATCAACCAAGTAGTTGTGAACATTACAGTTAAATATTTCGAATGAGAGCGTGAATGGAGGCAAACCTAAGTTTTCTTCTTCCATCCGAAGTTTGTTTATCATAGTTGAAAGTGATCTGGGATGTGTGCTTGCTCCCTTACTGGTAGAGATTGTGTTGTTCTTCGTTGTCTGTCCCAGTGCGCGCAACAAGATGTCCCACTGACTCTGAATCTTAGCTAACTCGAACAAACTGATGTTCACATGGGTTTTCTTCATGTCATCCACAATTTTGTAATATAGAGGGAGTAGAATCACTGAGGTGTCAGGGGTAAGACTAGTGATCATGTTGTCCAGTGGAGTATTCGGCAGTTTGCTTCTCATGGATGTACTATCATCCATCGTTGTCTTCCGGTGCTTTCTTTGCATTAACTGCTTTGAGGCAACTGGTGGATCAACCTTCCTCATCAGCAGTCTCATCTTTTCTTGCATTGCCCCGACTGTAGGGGGAACCCCCTTACTCCTAAGATTGTAACGGTCATTTCCATTTCGGAGTTGTTTCTTGGTGCTAATCTTTAGCGCTGCTTTCAAGCACTGATACATGTTTACCACATGCCCAGAACTTGATGCCTCATCAAGTGCAACATCTTCGTCATTATCTATATCTCCTGGTTGTTCCTGCATACTGTTGTCCAAGTCAAATGTGTGACTGCATACTGAGTTTTCAACTCACTTCCAGTATAAACAAGAATTCTCTGCATGACCATCTTCATGAAACAAATAGAATTTAGGGTTCATGCACCACTCGAGCTGGAACATAAAGCTCTGCATAGTTCTCAATGGGAGACGATTGCTGCCTGATGACATGCTTCCTTGTCTTTGTTTGGGTGTATGGTTGCTTGCAGACATGTCCTTTTTCCATTGTTTAAGCTCAAACACTTCTAATGTCAAGTTCTTTACGAGGCGATTGTGGGTTTCAATATTAATTGTTTCCTTGTCTCTAACTCTACTCATCGTTGCCTGGGACTTCCTGCTCTCATCCCTGGATTCCTTTTCTAGTTCATCATCCTTGATGACTCCAATCGTGTGTAGGTCTTTCACAATAGCGGTTGCCTCTTCGCAGTTTTCTAGTTATGTTGGTTTCGGAGCTTGCTTGATGAACTGCGGAATGTTGGTCATCAGTGCAGACATGTAGTAATCAATAGTGATGGAGTCATGAGGTTTCTTGTCCATTGCAAAATTGTTCAATATGCACAGAAACATCTGATTGAAGTATTTTACTTTTTCTTTCCCCTCCATCTTCAGGCTTCCCAATTCTTTGAGTAACATCGCTAGGGTATTGTCATCAACAAGTTTTTCCATAACCATGCATTTGAACGAACCCCACTTCTGTATGGAGTTGGCCGGAAGGCTATGGTACCATCCAGCTACATGACCATCTAAGGTACATGGAAACAATCTACATGCTACGTCATCGTACTGTACCTCAAGGGTTTGCAACTGTAGGTAGAAGTTGTCCAAATGGTCTTCTACCTTCACTGTGCTGTCAGGGTTGAACTTGATGCTCATTCTCTCCACCTACTTTGGAATCTTATGTAAAGCACCTGGGAGAGCCAATGGTCCCTGAGTCATCCATTCCAGATTTTGGTCAGCCATCTCTTCTTCTTCTTCGTCCTCCTCCTCTTATTTAGAATTTGATGGTTCCAACTCTGAGTCTGTTGGTTTGTCTCTACCTCCACCTCCTCCGCTGCCTTCCCCTCCACCCCGTGTACCAGAGTTTGAGCCCAAGATCATGAGGGTGTCTCTTTCTCCTTGTCGGAAGATCAGAGGCTCCTCTCCTTCTTCAACAGCTTTTGTCAGAACTTCAAGTGTGGCAAGAACTGCTTCTTCCACTGATGATAAAACAACCCCTATGGGAGTATTTTTTTCTTCCTTAAGGTGTATGGAAGATGTTGTATTCTTTGGATCAGTCTGACTTCTTTCAAAAATTGGTGGGTGATGGGACGGAAGAAGCAAAAGTGGTGATATGGAATTTTTTGTTCAGTCCTGGGAGGTGAGGTGTAACCAAATGTAGAGTTGCACGTAGGTGAGAGGGAGTGCGAGTTACTGCCTTGACCATATGGTTGATGAGTGAGTGTGAGAGGACGTTCATCCATAAGCAACTCGCAACCCTCCTTCTAGTTCCAGAAATGTTGATGGTGTTGGACTCACCAACATTTAGGGGAACGCCCCAGTATGAAGTCCCAACTAGACCTCACACCATTTGGTGTGGGAGTCCCATCTGGTATGATGGCCTAGTTGCCATTATCTTAAAAGTTTACCTTAGATATTTCTTTTTAGCATAGAGGAGTGGTCTTCTTTGTCTTCAAGTCGTGAGGTTCGCATGCCTAGTGATTGATAGTGTTACTTGTGTCAAGGTTCTTTCACCAAAGAGAGAAAGGGTGGGAGTGAGTCCCAAGTCGTATGGGAGGAAACCCAACTCTGTTAGGAACACACAACACAACAGGACATGCACAGCTTTCAGAGGAGGAATCCACATGGATGTGATAGTCACAACACACAAGGGAAGATATCACTTACAACACTCATCGGGAAATTCACGCGAGTGTGACGGTCGTTATAGAAAGTTTACATGAAATATTTTGTCCGGTGTTCGGGAGGTAACCAACACGAGTAGGACAGCGTTAAAAAATTATACGACACATTTTCATTAATATATATGTATTAGAATAGTTCAATGAATCCAAGTGTTAAACATAAGTTATAGAAAAATGTCTTACAAGTGTTCAAGATGAATCTTACAAACAGTTACAACACGTGTGAAAACGTGCTGGCGTGTTAGCGGGCTTCTGAATTAAGTGAAAGTTCCAAGATACATCGATACACCATACATCACTAACCCTGTGGGTGGGCATAGGAGCCACTACTTACTCCTCAAATAAAAGATAACAGACTCTCAAGGCTATGTGGGAGGAGCCAAGGTGAAAATTCCCTTGCATGTACAAATGAGGGGTATTTATAGCCAAGGGTGAAACTAACCCTTGTGATTGTTCAACATCCCTCATGACTATTCGACTTCCATGACCTTTCAACTTTACATGACTCTTCATATGATAAGCGGGTCTCTTGGACTTCCACGACATTACATTGATCAATAACATGTCCCACAGTAGTGACGTGGATACGACTCATGACAAGACTCGACATGACAGTGTTTGTACATTTGTGTTGTTGTTGGTGTGCATGTTGAGTTGCAGTGTTGCTGGGTGATGTATGTCCTCATGATCTATCATAGCTTCACCTGTGCATGGAAAGGTTTGTGGAGTCCTCGATGGTTGTTGGGTTCACTTGATGTTTCATTTGCATGTTGCTCCTTGCTTTTATGTTGGCATGCTTAACAGGTTCGTCCATTCATGAAAAGTGTATGCTCGTCCGTCCATCCGTCTGCAAACACATCCTTACATGTTCATCTGTTTGCCCATCCAAGAACACATATTTTCATGATTTTCCGTTAGCGAACACATCAGTTTACATGCATTGTTTTTTCGTCCATTCATGAACATTTCCTTTTGCATGTACACTCGTTGTTCATCCCATCTGTCGTCACGCCATGTTTATTTGTGTACCTATATCTGTAGTCACTCATGATGAGATGACATCAAATCCATAAACATCCTAGTCTACCATGATGCATGATCATTTCAAATGTAGGCGACCGGGAGAGAAGACAAGGTTATTAAATTTCACAAGGCAAGTTTCAAGCTGGGATGCAAGTTATGGGCACTGCTGGTGAAAACTATGTAGAAGTCACTGGGAGACGGTGACAGAAAATTTAGATCAACAATGAGTCCACGGGCTCTGGCTCAGCTGGAGGAAAAATATGTGCAATTTTTGGGAAGAGCAGTATGGGCTGCAGGAAGGCTGGGTAGACAAAATCTGTACAATTTCTGGAGGGAGTGGGTAGCGGGAGCTTGGAAGAAAAAACTGCGCAGTTCCTGGAGGGAGCTCGCAATGGGCTACTGGCGAGAAAAGCTACACTAATGCTGGGAGGTTATCCTGTTGAGCACCTTTGTGCAATTTATAATATGAGCAAACTGTTGGGCTACAGAGGGCTTGCTCATGAAATCTGCACATTTTTCCGGGTGAGCAATTGGCCAAATAACTGGTGGGTTGGCTAGGAAAACTGTGCAATTTTCTGATGGAGACAGGGACGGGCACTGGGTGTCTATCTGGCCTGTTTGCACAATTTTCTCAATCAACAGAGTAGGGATGGTCTATAGCCTCTACGCAATTTTTGAGTGGAGTCATTCCCGGGGTGGCTTCCAGGTCAAACTCTCTAGTTGACCAGCAGGAGGGCTGATTGATCAGCTTGCATGCAACGTAGCTTGAAATGGCTTTCTTTGTGATTTTGCATTTTTCTGGGTGACTGTCGATCGAGTCGATGGTGAGGTGAAGGTCCAGCTGTTAGATGGTGATGTGGTCATCAGAACATCAACAAAACGACTAAGTGTGTGAGCAAGTGAAAAGGCGCATATGCAAACTTGCAAACACACACTTTCATGTCTGGACGACGAGACAACTCAAACCATCAAGACACACATGCTCAACATGACCAAATGACGGTGCAAGTCGACAAGCGCGATGCTTGTGATTGATCATTGAATGAATGCAATGACGCTTGCATGACAGTGCATATGACTCCGTGTGTGAGTGTGACATATGTTTACATAGCAAATCATAGCATGTACACACGAAGTGAAGACCTTGTGTACGACCAGAACATGGTCACAAGCGTGACATTGTTACCAACATGAAAAAATTGTTCATTTAACGATCAATAAAGGTGGGTGCAAAGACTCACACGAGCTCATGGGGTGAACCCGAGTGCATGCAAACATCAACTAAAACTCTCAAAGGAGGCTCCAAAATTGGATGCGGGCCAAAATTTTGGAGGGTATTGCAGTCGCTACAACAGGACTATAACAAGTATGAGAATATGATAAAAAAATTAAAGAATTATTGAAATAGATTCCATAAGTTATCGACGAAAATATTTTAGTATAATGGTATGTGGTTGGTCTCCTCAAGAAGATCTGTGGCCCACTTAGAATACACAAAGTTACAATTTGTGAGGAAGCGCTTAAACTAGCTCAATTTATTGAAACAAATGATGAAGGCTAGTCGATTATCTCATCAACTGACAACAAACTTGAAGACAAGCTTGAACAACTACAAAAATATTTATTGACATTGATATTACAAACGAAAAACCTATGGCGCACCAACTGTTGCATGGAAGGACATACTAAAGACAATAGTAAATATGGAGATTATTTCAATTAGGATGTCTCACAGGTACAATCTGATTTATATTGTTATATCTATCAAATCAGTTAAGCAAATACTGTCAATATAATATTCAAAATTCCAAACTGAAATGATGTTCCATTTGAAAATATAATATGCATTCCACATAATAATGTCTACTTAACCAAAAAATATACCAAATTATCACATTTTTTATCATACACATGCCTTAGATCAATTTAACGAGCCACCATCATATGACGGATGAGGAGTTGGTTGAGGAGGTTGTTGGCTATGTGGGGCCTAACCGAGGTTCAGCAATGAGTTTAGCCAAGCAAATCCCAGTACTACCGGCTCTTTCGACAACAATCAGTAGTGCGCGAACTGAGGTCTCACCCAAGGTAGTATGGGAGGGTGCTCGAAGCAGTTTTCTGCACCCTAGGGATGTCTTGATGAAGTCTGGGTAGTTTTCGAACCAATCCTATGCACTTGCGCTGCTCCACGCAGCTGGCTGTCCTTCACGACTTGTGTAACTGCTTCCACGGAGCTCAGTAAAGGGCGCGAAGAGGTACTACCTGTGATCTTTTATCATTACTGTGCTTTTATTATAGATCTTAACTTAATTATGTGAGCCCAATATTCTCATTAATCATTCAACATTTATATCCAATGCACGCAATCATAAAATGTAAAGAGATGCATAAATATCACAGAAGCAATAAACACATAATATTCCAGAATCAACTTATATTTTATTAATCCTCTGTTCAAGTACAATCCCAACTCCTCCTTGCTCACTCAGCTGCAGGGGTCCACGCACACTGTTTTGAAACCAGCTCACAAAAAGATAGAAAAGATAGATCAACGCCTTAGAATTCAGCCTCTTCGAGGGGGAAACCTCCTTTACATTACACAAATGAACAATTCTTAGATGATACAAATGACAAGACCTCCTTTCTATATATAGGAGTCTAAGGGGTCATAATATAATCAGAACAGACATAACAATAATAATGTAAGGGCATAATATTAACAATAGTGGGCTTCCATCGGGCACAATAGTAACAATATGGGGACTACATGGGTACAACAATATAATAAGGGGGTTGTACTAATAACAATAAGGGGTTACACTAGTAGTATAGGGGCCTAACATGCCCATCCCCTTCAAAAAGTGTTGTCCTCAATGCTTGAGTAGTTCTTGATGCTTTTGTATAAAATTCTTGTCCTCCCATGTGGAATCTTCAGTAGGTAAGTTCTTCCACTTGATGAGATACTCTAAAATTGATCAATTTCGCAGCTGTCGGGTTCTTGTTTCTATAACTGCTCTAGGTTCCAATATGATTTTTCCTTCCTTTTCAAGTTCTGGCAATATTGTTTGAGTTGGGATATTTTGCAAATTTTGAATGACTGGCCACACTTCTTCATCCTTCTTCCATTCATCCCTTACTTCATTTATCCAATTTTGTTGGATACTAGAAATAACACAAAAAAATGCTTCCACATCCTCATCCTTTCTTGAGAGTGCATCTGCAACAAAATTTTGCTTCCCTTTTCTATAGATGATGCCAAAGTCATAACCCAACATATTTGTGACCCATTTTTTCTGTTCTTCTAAAGATAATATTTGTTCTAAAAAGTATTTAAGACTAACATGATCCATTTTTACCTTGAAATGTCTTCCCATTGGGTAAGGTCGCCATTTCTTAAGTGCATGTAGTGTTGCCAACATTTCCTTCTCATAAATAGTTTTCTTGAGATGTAGCTGTAAAAATACCCAATCATCTACATCAAAACATTTTTCACTGCAATGTTTATCTACCTATTTTTTCATTCGATTATGCACCAAAGTGGCGTTATCCTTTAAAATTTGGAGAACTTGTTTTTGATGCCCAATGAGATATTTCACTACTTGAACCTTTTTCTTCTTGATATGTCCTTCTATCTTTAGAGTTTGAAGAGTGGTAATTTCTTCCAATGCTTTACAAGATATGGTCGAACTCATTTCTTGATGCTCGATGTGATCTTTCACTTCTTGAACATTTTTCATCTTGATATGCCCTTCTATCTTGATAGTTTGAGGAGTGGTAATTCAGACAAATGAATTACAAGATATAGTTGGATATATTTCTTCTTTCTCGATGTGATATTTCACTTCATGCACCTTTTTCTTCTTGATATGTCCTTCTATCTTGAGAGTTTGAGGAGTGGTAATTCTTGCCAATGATTTACAAGATATGTTCTGATTGATTTCTTCTTTCTCTGGGGTTGGGTCCTAGTGTATATCCTCTTCTTTTGATGTTTCTTGATCCTTTCCTTCCTCCTCTTCATACTCTATGTAAAATAATTTCTTCTCAACACACTTATGATCTTTAGTGCATTTGCTATCACAATTGTAAAAAGCCCTTTTTCTCTTTTTTCTACCAATTGTTGCGGTGTAACTCTTGTAGGTTGTGGAAGGCTAGGAGAAACAACACTTCCATCTTTATAGTTGTGAGGGGTAGACTTCCTTGTTGCCATAATTTTACTTTCCACTATGTAACAAAGCCCTTTTACTTTTTCCAATTGTTGTGGTGTTGCTCTAAAGAAGGTGTTGCTCTTTGTATCCTCATAATGTGCTATCATTTCCTCTATGAAAATTGACCACGTAACAAGTTGTTTACAAGAACAAAGCCCTTTATCCCATAAAAGTTGATCCGGTTCTAAATATGAAGATGTAATACATACTTTTGTAACAGTGGTACACCATGTAGATCAAAATATTGCTCCATCTGAAGTATCCAATTTACCGAATCCTTGCCATCAAATTTCCTCATATCACCTTTTCTTGATTTTAGGAGCTCGATCTTGAAATGACTATAACTCTATAATTTTGGTTCTTCTAGTTCTGAAATTGCAACCTGCAGTAGCCCTCTATGTCCTCTTTCCAATGCCACTAATCTGATCCAAATTTGATTCTCCAAGGAAGAGTTATGCCAAATCTCCCACGGTAACCTGATTATAGACTAGTTCAGTAGAGCGAAATTGTACGACGTGCCACGTGTCACTGTTTCGACCTTTGGATTTGAAAAATGTACACAAAAGATAAAGTCCGTCCTCTTTTCGTAACTTCTTACGAAAATTCAATCTGATGCTCAGAGAGAAAGTTATGACGATTTTCCCCAGGTCACCTATTTGGAATGTAATTCGGGAGTCTGGAAAAAGGCCAACTTGCTCAGATCATATCTCTAAAAATATAGCATGAAAAGCTTTGAAATTCGGACCTGAGGTTCAGAACAAGTTCAACCCAAATGGGTTTTTTTTTTTAGCATCTACAATGTCACAGAGAAAAATTTATATCACAAATGTCACGATGACCTATTTGGAGCAGCGATACCCTAGAATCCAAAGCTCTGATACCAAATGTTATGAAACCAGCTCACAAAAAGATAGAAAAGATAGATCAACGCCTTAGAATTCAGCCTCTTCGACGGCGCAACCTCCTTTACATTACACAAATGAACAATTCTTAGATGATACAAATGACAAGACCTCCTTTTTAAATATAGGAGTCTAAGGGGTCATAATATAATCAGAGCCGACATAACAATAATAATGTAAGGGCACAATAATAACAATAGTGGACTTCTATGGGGCACAATAGTAACAGTATTGGGACTACATGGGTACAACAATATAATAAGGGGGTTGTACTAATAACAATAAGGGGTTACACTAGTAGTATAGGAGCCTAACACACATAGCTGCAGACTCTACCAGGCCTCTGTGCACTCAGCTGCAGAGCCGCTTACTACTACTATGACCCAAGACTCGGACTTACAGACTCAGAGTGAATTCCTCATTCGAAAACCCAAATTACTTCTCAAAGCTAAGACTAAGACTCCCTTTTACCCTTAGAGCCTCACTCTATTTATACAATCCCATGGTCCTTTAACCATGGGTAGGCCAACACAATCTATATTAAATTACATTATTTTAGGGTGGAAAACCCTATACTGTCACGCTCTGCGCCTTTATTTTGCGGGGTCTTTACATTACATTAACCAAAACTCAGGATTTAAGCCCCAAAAACATGCTATGGGGGAATCTGATGCCCAACAGGCCCCCAACACAATCATCGTGACTCATCCCGAGTCACTCGGCTAGTGTGGTGATCTTTGCGCAGAGTCCATCCAGTAACTTTTGCACTTTGCTTACATCGGTAACACATTCTTCTGCTGTCCACTGTATCAGTTGTGTGCAAATATCTGATGCATCATTGTCAGAGGCACCTTCCCGCCTTAGTGCATATGTATCCTGCATCTATACCAACTTTCCCTTGATCGTGGTGGTGGTCGTGAATGCTTCCTTGAGCTAAGGTTGGATGCGTGCTTTAAGCACTGCTTCTTTCTGGCGCGCAGCATCCACCTGTTCCTTTAGAGCCTAGGCTTCCTTCATCTTGGAAAATCACTAAGTAAGGGCAACCGTCTGTGCGGTCCCCCTAATATTGTCATATGCTTGCTGTAACTGCCATGCGTCTGTCTCTACACATTGTATGGTTGGATCTTCCTGCAGTGAGGTGAGCATGAAGAGGGACTGATCCAACAATCATGTGCAGTCCTGTATAGTGTGCTCTATTGCTTCCAACCCCGATTAAATGGCATGGTGGCACTGCTCTCTGACTTCTAGGGGTGTAGAGGGCTGCGCCTTCAGCCGCAGCTCAGCGATCTACAGGTTCGGCTCCAATTGAACCTTCACGGCCTCTTCCTGGGCCTTACAGGCTCCAGCCGCTAGTTAGAAAATCTTTGTTGCTGTTGGGAGTACTGTCGGCACGGCCAACTCTGGTATGCTTCTACAGGCCTCGTCCACGGCCTATTCCAATCCCTGGGTTTGTGCGACCAGGTTGTTGCATTACAGGCTGAGTTGTTCTAAATTTAAATTCTACTCACTCAAGACCTAGAGGACGCGGCCCTCCCTGGCACGAAGCTTAGCAGTTACCCCATCATGTAGTTGGTATAGGGTTTCTCTAGGAAGGGCAGCCAAATTCAAGCCTCAGCCCTTCATTGTACTCGTCGTGGCCCCGTCACCTGCAAGGGCTGCTAAGACTGCGCCTTCTGGTAATACAAAATTGTGGGCGCGCAACATCAGCTTGGATTTGAATGTACCTACCACAACGTGTGGTGCCATTATTCCTGGGGGCCACACCTGTAATGGTTGCAACTGCGCTCTGAGCGCCCCCAACACAGTTGTCTACTCCGTCATTAATTCTTCAAAAGCATCCTTACTGACATCACAAATTGTTTCGCCAATGTCAAGAAGGGCTCCCTCAGTGAGTTGGGTTGGGTTGGCGGAGGTCTTTGTTTCCTTTGTCTTTTTCCATGAGGCTTGCTTCTCATGGATGCATGGCCTCTTGAGTTGGGTTGATTTTGGTGCAGGGTCCGTGTGTTCCTCTATCTCAGCCTCTGCCTGGATGTCCTACTCTGTGGACATTTCCTAGCTGTTGTGGGGAAAAATGCCTACGCAGGACGATCCTATCCTCCTAAGGCGTGATAGTGCCTTAGCAACAAACGAATGCAGCTACTTCAGTTTCTTTCCTTTATGAAAATGAAAGAGAGGAGATTGGTAGACTTACCGTTATCTTTCGGTTGTCCCTCGATCTAGATCCTCTCCGCTTTGTGTGTCCACAGCTACTTGCCTCCTCGCTTTTGCACCCACAAGATCACAAGAGAACAGCTACCTGTGACAAGAGAGCAGCTACATGCAACAAGAGAAGGACACAATACAAAGGCAAATATACATATTCATAAATGATTCAGGATTAGAAGTAAATCAAATACACTAATGCAAATCATACAATAAACACCAGCATATAGGAAAGAACCAAGAAGCTTTATTGATTGATAAACAGGGTTCAGGAAGAGATACAACCCATAGGGTTCCAACCCAGCATCTCCTTCCCAGCAGCAAGGAATTCCTTCTTTAGCCCCTTTCAAAAGCATAAACACCCAATGATCCAACCACAATCCAACAGCAATTCTTTGCAATACAATCCAGCCTCCTTAGACCTCATGAGAGAGCTCTATATATAGGAGTTTTGGAGAAAGGATGAGTCAGCTTGAGGCTTGCATGAAGCTGACTAGTGTCCTCTCCCACTTCAGTTCTTGAGTCCACTTGGAGATTCTTACTTCCACTTGGAGATTTGGAACCTCTTACTCATCACCAGTCGAATTCCCTGATCCAAGTGTCATTTTGGAAGCTTCCTGGGCATTGACACCTTGAGGAATGAGTCTGCCACTTGTCCAAGTACGCTCAGCGCAGGTGGCCTTCTTTGCAGTTGACATTCAGCGCAGGTACAGAGTGGAGCACTTGACATTCAGCGCAGATGCTCAGTGGAGCAGTTGACATGATCCAGAAATTGCTTGTTTTTGAGTGTTTTCAGGTGGAGAACTTTTATAAACTGCTGTGGTTTTCTGGCCTTGTTCCTCTAGGGGTAGGAACAACATGTTTAGGGACTTTGGATCCCTTAATTATTGACATTTCATGCTCAGTGATGCAAGGCACAAAAATGTCTATAACAGTTGCCCCCTAAAGTATGAGGCCGTTTATCGAGTGAAATGCTTTATCCAGGGGAGTCCAAAGTTCATCCATTTGCTGGGAGGAGACCTGTAATAAGATACAATACAATACATTATGATTCATTCTGCTTTCATGATCTAGCTGAGGCGGGCATTCCCATGCTCAGCTTTATAAATACATTTTGGTACATAGAACAGACGATTGTCTGATGGTAGACTGATAGTTCTGGCGAAACTATCATCCTTTGAGGAGGATGATCATCTGCTGCAATGATGTACATAACAAATGTCTTTATTTTCCTGAATATATTATCGCAGCCCGGATGGATGAAACTAGATCCGGGGTCTTCAAACTCGTTCGATCTTCACTCTAAGTACAAGTCGATCCATGTGAGAATTGTGCTGAAGTCGAACATGGAAAGACATCGCTTGATTACCGGTCAATGATGTAAACCGTTAACAAGCGCGAGAGGAATCACCGATAATGATAATGACCCTCAAGGTACTGCAGTACAATTCACGTGGTGTGAATAAAGGACTTGGCGTCGAACACCACGCAAAATCTTCTGGTCGAAGGTCATTGATGTATACCTGTTGCCGGAAGTGAGAAACTTGCCATTGAGGCATGCAAGCTTCAAAGTACTGAAGGGGTTGTTCCTAGATCAACTTCTTGGATAATGAGCTGATGTCGACAAGAAGCGATCCGTCAAAGGAGGGCCTTGATGAATCCCACATCAGTGACACGGAACGGAGCTAATGATTTTAGTGGAGGTGAAAACAATCTGTGATATATGATTCAGGGTGGCAGTCATGAATGGATGAAGGATAATGTATGGCAATGGATGGGACCTGGTTGACTCTTTCTGAACGACTTCTTTTGAACATATGGCGACACTGATGCGATGGATCGGTAGCATTACCCCAAATATGGATGGTGTGGCAAAGACCATCGTGATGTGACCGGTGAATGAAACAACCCAACTCGATGTGATACGGAGGAAAAGTGTCATGTTCAAGAGCGACCTGCTACCATCAAAGACTTCTCGATTTTTTCCCAATTTTTCCCCAGTCATTTCTGACCAGTACCTCTTTATTTTTGTCAAGCTTGAGGAGGATAACATATGCTTGTTCTATAACCTACCCTTCGGGCAAGCCTATCGCTATGTTTTAACGAGCTTAGCGATAGGGAAACTCGTTCTCGTCTAAAGACAAGTTTGTCGCTATTTAATGATTTTAACGAGTCTAACGACAAGGAAAACTCGGCCCTTTTCATTTTTAGAGAGTCTAAAAAGGTACATAAAGTTAACTCCAAAATTCCTTTTTCGTCATCTAATCCCTTAAGTCTGAAAAAGTATAAAACAATACAGAAGGGATGAGTTTTCGGTACTTTTAACGAGCCGAACAAAACAAGCGCTCGATCTTTTTGTGCAATAATCCCTCAGGTCCAAAAAGATTAAAATCTAGAGGAGGGATAGCTCTTCCTGTCCTTTAACGAGCTGGAAGGCCAAAACTCGACAATCTTTTCATATTTTACGAGTCAATTGAAAAGAGCTTAAAGAAGACTCGTCTTTTGAGGAACGAGTGATGAACAGGGATAGCAGCAGATTCCAGGTACAGGTTGGAATTTTCCAATCACGGGAGTGTCACAAGGATGGCTAGGTGAAATCACTCTTCGCAGCTGTTCCTCAAAATGGGTAAACAATCATATGGAGGTAAACGATTGGCCAAATGAACGGTGGAGGTGAAGGTGCACAAAACACGACCAAGGTCTTTTTATGGTTGATCAGCTTACATTCTTAATGGTTATTTACCGGGAAGTTCATTTTTTAATGAGCTTAAACTTGCTCAAAGCTTATGTTTATTTTTTAACGAGCATGAACTATGCTGCTAAAACTGCTCGAAAGCTTATGTTTATTTTTTAACGAGCATGAACTATGCTACTAAAACTACTCGAAAGCTTATGTTTATTTTTTAACGAGCATGAACTATGCTGCTAAAACTGCTCGAATATACCAGTCATATGATAAGATTGTCTCATTGTGAGATCCCTATTTTTTATGGAGCTTCATCTCACTATGCTTTGCTCCGCACCCTTCCTTTATGTAAGTTCGGAAACGGCTAACCCCAAAAAACAGATAAATAACCGGTTCCGACACAGCTAACCCAAAAAGCAGGTAAATAGCCGCTCTTTTCTTGCACTCCAAAAGGGTTTTCATGCCCCCAGGTATAAAATATGATTTCAAGGTTGCCCCTCTTCCTTCTCACTTCTGTTTTTCTTTGGGTGTTCACAGCTACTTGTCATTGCAAGAGAAGAACACTACTCAAAAGATAAAACATTAGTGTTATTGAGGGAGGCTTACCTCTTTCTGGTTACCCAAAGATTGTCTCGTTAGATAAAACCCCTCCTTGGCCTACCTTTTTCAGGTTACCTAAAGATTGTTTCGTCAAACAAGACACTTCCTCGGGAATGCCTACCGAAATAGACAAAGATGGGAGACGGGTCCCGTCTCTCCCAACGTACCTTGACAAAAGAATCCTATTCTAGAACAACCCTCTTTCCTCCATGGACGGGGTACGGACTAGTCATATTCTTTCGCGGAAATCCTACCTTATACCCAAAGTTCTCTGCCGAAGCAGACCAGGACACATGCCCCCTGGGTTCCAGTCATGTCCTCCCGAATTACTCGCGCTCATCAGGAGGACGGACCGTGGGTTGAGACACTTCTTGCATGAATAGACCATTTAGGGATGGTGAGCAACTATTTGCGATGTGTGATCCGGGAAACGAAAGTTGGTCCACGAGCTTGACCATTCTTCCTCTATGTGGAAAACACATTACTCTAAAGAGTGAGGAGACTACTACTCCCATGCAATATATATAGTCTCATCCAAGGAGTAGGTTATAATCCAAGGGTCCTTGAACGACCATCACGTTCATTTGAACGGTCTTCCCCTTCAGTGTTATTGGCACATTGGGGAGGATTCCTAAAGGGCGACTGGTTCCTTTATCAAAGCCTGATAGATTTCTCATCTCAGGCAAAAGCGCAGGCAAACCAAGCGCTTTCCAAGCAATAGAGGAAAGGATACTCACAGATGCCTCCTCATCAATGATAGTGCCAGCCATTACCATTCTGTATATTTGACAAATAATTCTGAATGGTACACTGGCTGGCAACCGGGGTCTGCCTAGTTGGTTCCAATCAAAGGACACAACCAGGTTGCTTGGTGGTGGGACCGAGTAAACGGCCGGATAGCGCTCTGATGAACTTCCTTCCTGCGATAAAGGAATGGTGGCATTACCCCCTTGATCATCAGAGTCGGTGCTAATGAAGAGAATCTGGACGGTGTCGTCTTGATTCTCCTCTGTGATGGTGTCATTCGACGATGGAGCCTCTGAAGGCAAAACCGGGTCAACTGCCGTATCAACCTTTTGACTTTCGTCAGGCATGGATCCAGACGGTTCATCTTCAATGACAGGTGCTTCGGCTGACCACCTGGGCGGGTCAACCGGATTCTCAACTAGCGAGGGACATGGCAAGAGTTTTTGATATCCAGGAGGAAGATTTGCTCGTAAAATCGGGCGATCTTCCAGAACTCTTTTTGCCTCGTCTAAGAAGGGACAATGGTGGATGGCGTGATCGCCTTCACACAGTCTGCAAGGAAATTTAGCTTTCCCACTCTGTCCTGGAGCTTCACTCCCACTAGTTGACGGTGAACAATCGACATGGCTATCAGAGGTCGATGCTACCGAATTGTGCAGACGGGGGGACCAGTCTCTTAGTATCCGAGGGATACATGGACAATCTCTATGGAAGTGGTCTCCCCTGCATATGACGCATGGCGATTTAGGCCTTAAGAGTGCGGTGTGTGGATTTTTGTTAGACGACGATTGTTTGCCCCCAGTCGCCTTAGGCTCCTTCTGCTTCTTTTCTTTCTTCTTCTTCTCCTTTTTCTCCTTAGGAACTCAGTTCTTTGACCGACCAGTTCCGTCAAGCGAAGAGGAAGGAGGAGAGGAAGATGAAGTAGAAGGCTGGGAGGCAACTCTTGTTTGATCTAACTGTTGACTCGACTGCTCAGCAATGGTGGCATTCTGAACGACATTGGTTGAAAAGAGCCAAACAGGTAGGCCAATTGTCAATCCTGGAAGCGACAATGTGGCCATGTGGGGCACACCAACATCTCCCCAAGAGGAGAAGGGACTAGGATTCCCACCAAGGGGAACTCCTTGGTTGGTGTGCTCCATCTTTTCAACCTAAAGATCAACGCGGGAATAAGGGTGATTGTTCCGTTTAAAATAAATTGTTAACGACGCTTTTAGACACAACTTGCTTTTTCAGTTTTAAAGAGTCGAGAAAAAGCTAAAGATGACTCTAGTCTCCTTCGATATTTTAACGAGCCCGAAGTGACAAATGCTCGGTTGGACTTTTTCTGTTATAGAGTCTGAAAAAGGCCAAAAGAAACTGCTCTGGAGATCTAGGCAGAGGGTGTGCCAAACTTTTCGCAAAACCACAGAATACGTTTTACGGTACAGGTGGTCGATCTTCGTGAATGTTGTGTTCACTGCATTGCGATCAGTAGGGCGGCCGACACGGCTTCCTAAGGATAAAGGATATATGCCTATAGGGGTCTCCCAATATATACGCGACGGTACGTGGGAGCACAAGTCCGTATTAGTGCAATCGTCCCTCAGGAGGAATCACCCACCTTCTTAGAGATCGACAGTCACTACGTTTAACGACGCCGGAACACGTCTCTACCTAGACCTCTACTGTGAGCGTTATGTTGCAAAGCGTTGTTAGGTTCATTCAATATATTTTAAGTTGATCTTTTAAAAGTTTTTCTTTCAGGATCACCACGAGATGTATTGGTACAAATTCCTAAATGCAGTCTAAGATGATAAGCAAGCTTTATAATCTTTCAACTTTGAAAATCCTAGCTACTAAGGGAAAAGAGAGCGACTATCTTTTCTCAAAGAGCAATCAGCACACTCTAATGCACTCTTCCTAAATCCAACATGCAATCTTATCAAAATGCAAAATGCACAATGCAGGTGTTTGTTTTCACTTTCTTAGTATAAATGCCTACAAAGAAAGCTTTTTGCGCAACTTCGAATTTGCTTTTAAATGATTGAAAATAAACAAGTTTACTTTTTCCAAAATCAGCAAGGGTAGAAGAGATTACAATCACTTTGCGATTTTTCGAAAGAAATACTTGTTTCGACACTTAAAAATGACAAATTCAAACCAATAAGCAAAAGCAAACGATAGATCAAACTGCAAACAGCCAATGAACTCTCTTCTAAGATCACAATCAATCACTCAATCAGATCTAAATCAAGGCTACAGGATGACTATTTTGCTCATGCAAAGGAAAACTGTAAATGACGCCACAAACACATAAAAACACTTACAGTCTTTTTGTACAAAAATGAGGCGGAATACAAGCAAAGAAAAGGGGTTTCAGATGTGGTACCTATGCTGGTTAAAGGCAGCAAAAACAGAGATCAAAACAGGGCAAAAGACAGCAAGGAACCCCAGCTGCACAAGGCCACACTGGTTCAGCGCAAGTGTAACACTCTTAGTTTGACATTCAGCGCAGGTAGCCTTCACGGGACCTGCGTTGAAATGCAGACTGCCTTCACAGTGCCTGCGCTGAAAGGAGAAACTCTCGTCTCTCTTGGTTTCCGGGTCATAAAATGCTCAAAAATCAACTGTTTCAGGCCAAATCAGAAACACAAGCAAGGTATAAACAGAGGGATACTTTGAAAGGGTACTAAAGACTATCACAAAGGATCATCAAGTCATTTATGAGTCCATTGTTAAGATCATAGACAAAAACCCAGTAAAGGATCAAAGCAGCAACATTCTACTTTGCAAAGCAGTTCGATTGTTGCCGTTGAGTCTATGAAGTAAACAATGATGCAAGCTCAAACAAAATGACTTAAAACAAAGTTCTTCCCCAGCGGAGTCGCCAATTTGTTGTGGGGAAAAATGCCTACGCAGGACGATCCTATCCTCCTAAGGCGTGATAGTGCCTTAGCAACAAACGAATGCAGCTACTTCAGTTTCTTTCCTTTATGAAAATGAAAGAGAGGAGATTGGTAGACTTACCGTTATCTTTCGGTTGTCCCTCGATCTAGATCCTCTCCGCTTTGTGTGTCCACAGCTACTTGCCTCCTCACTTTTGCACCCACAAGATCACAAGAGAACAGCTACCTGTGACAAGAGAGTAGCTACATGCAACAAGAGAAGGACACAATACAAAGGCAAATATACATATTCATAAATGATTCAGGATTAGAAGTAAATCAAATACACTAATGCAAATCATACAATAAACACCAGCATATAGGAAAGAACCAAGAAGCTTTATTGATTGATAAACAGGGTTCAGGAAGAGATACAACCCATAGGGTTCCAACCCAGCATCTCCTTCCCAGCAGCAAGGAATTCCTTCTTCAGCCCCTTTCAAAAGCATAAACACCCAATGATCCAACCACAATCCAACAGCAATTCTTTGCAATACAATCCAGCCTCCTTAGACCTCATGAGAGAGCTATATATATAGGAGTTTTGGAGAAAGGATGAGTCAGCTTGAGGCTTGCATGAAGCTGACTAGTGTCCTCTCCCACTTCAGTTCTTGAGTCCACTTGGAGATTCTTACTTCCACTTGGAGATTTGGAACCTCTTACTCATCACCAGTCGAATTCCCTGATCCAAGTGTCATTTTGGAAGTTTCCTGGGCATTGACACCTTGAGGAATGAGTCTGCCACTTGTCCAAGTACGCTTAGCGCAGGTGGCCTTCTTTGCAGTTGACATTCAGCGCAGGTACAGAGTGGAGCACTTGACATTCAGCGCAGGTGCTCAATGGAGCAGTTGACATGATCCAGAAATTGCTTGTTTTTGAGTGTTTTCAGGTGGAGAACTTTTATAAACTGCTGTGGTTTGCTGGCCTTGTTCCTCTAGGGGTAGGAACAACATGTTTAGGGACTTTGGATCCCTTAATTATTGACATTTCATGCTCAGTGATGCAAGGCACAAAAATGTCTATAACACTAGCCTTCCTTGGTCTCTTTGGTGGGCACGGTTGTAGTCTCTGCCATTTGCGCTGCCACTACTGCCTCAGTTGCCTTCTGCTACGTGGTCGCTTCTTCTTCCTGGTGCCTTCTCTCTACCAGCTATGCTATGCATAGCTTGGTCTCCTTCTTATGTTGCTATGCTGTGATCTTTTCCATTTCTGCCAAGTCCAAGGTGTGCCACTCCTGAGGCTAGGACTCCATCACTGCAAAGATCACAGCATCCATTGCGATGAACGAGAGCTTCGCCCATGTTTGTGTGGGACCTTTGCATGCCCAAATATACCTGAGGTTATGCATATCTGCCTTGAACTCTGTCGCACTCTGTAAGCTGTTATGGACTGTGGGGGACAAACACAACCTGCGATTGATCCATGCTTGTATGATCACCTCTACGAACACCCATAACACCTTTATTTCACAAATCCTCATCGCGTCTTTTGTTTCCCTGAGTGAGGTGTACCTCGCGGCTTTGGGTAGGTCACCCTCAATCATGGGAAACTGGCTGTTGTTTAGCAACTCCCTTGCAACCAACAAGATGGATAAGAGCAACCACGCGTAGTGGAAGGTCTTACCTTGCTCCTAGGCCTCTCTATAGTTTGTCAGAAACTCTTCATAGAGGAATTGTGCCCAGTTGAACTGGACCCCCTCTATGCATTGCTCTACCAATGCAATTACAGACATTGGCACTTCGTCTGTGTGGAATTTCCTCATCAGCTTGCCGGCCAGAAACTGGGTGGCTACGCGCACCCCTTGGTCCTTGATGCTTGCGATTACGTACCCTCGCTTCCTCTTCTCTAGCTTATATTCGGCCTTCAAGGCTTCTGCGAGGGCCAAGTTGCTACTCTGTCCTACTATGACTGTGGGGTCATTTCCTTTGATAGGCATTCGAGAAAAACGGTGAATCAAATCAGTCGTGATGGGAATCGGCTCCTCCAGCTAGAGATAACCATCATGTACTAGGCATAGTAGATGCCGGATGACAAAAATAGTGACGACCGTGCAATGGTAGTGGGGTATCCATCGTAGATGGAGTAGTCCAGCCTTCTCTACACCGCGTAGCCATTTCTACTTCAATAATTTCTCCACGGCCAACTGTGGGAACTTCTCACCATCCACGAGGTCCCAGTCTTTGAACTTCAGATTAGGTACCCATCCCATCGGCGTACCTTCAAACCTTATATCATTTAGAAGGAGTGGGCTCTGGAGCACACTCTTAGTGGCCTCCAGGTCCTTAGGTATCTTGGCTTTCCCCTTCCACGGGGGATGTAGGGAGGTAACATTATCGTTGATGGCACTTGGGAGACATTCTCTGCTTCATCGTCCTGTGCTTCAATTTTGGCGATCAGGGCTTGCAAATCTTCCTCCTCCTCCTCTGTTTCAAGGGTGACGGCTTTTCCCTTCTCCGCCATTGACAATTTACTAAACCGTGGATTCCATGGTGATACCCAAACTAGCACCATTGTCTTCTTGTCTTTCTGGGGTCGCGGCGTGCATGGTGACTTTGGAACCTCTGGTGCAGTTGCTACCTCTCCAGGCTCCTCCTGGATCATCCGAGGCTCTGGGGTAACTTCGGCGAAGCGCACTCTTTTTCTCGCAGTCGTCATCGTATCTACACTAAATCCATTCGGTCACGTACTCAAGGGTAGCAAGAGTGCTTGGTGCTCAATGTTATGTACTGGTTCAAATCTTAAACAACCAAGTGCTGCCTCGAGGCTGGCCCAAGGAATTCTATAGTATCGTTTGAATTTTAATTCGACCATTCCCTCCACTTTTGAGTCATTAATACCTTCTTGGCGGTAGATCGTCCCGAATCTAGCTCTTAATTCTGTCTTAATTGCCCATTGTCCACTCCTTTTTGTCTTAAATTGGACCACTTGTCATGAACAGTGACACCAATGGTCACCTCCTAGCCTATCCATGTAGCACTGTTGCTCCCTATGCGATGCCATGACCCCTTTGACATGTCGATCCTGCACGCAACCTCCTTGTTGTGCAGCTCCCATACAAACTCTTTTATAGTCCCGTTCTCTCTTTCAACTACTTGTAGCGCTAAGACTGTGCTTCCTACAGATAGTTAGGTGGTCACACCCATGGTGCAAGGCTTCAATTCGCCTTTCAACCTGGTCTGTGGGCCTCCCTTAGTTATCCTCACACCATTCAGCATCGCACATTCTTCCTTATGCGGTGCACTCCCCTAGTTCCTTTGTTTGATAAGGTGCAGTTGTAGCCATGGTAGTAGAGCTAGAGATTCTCAGCGACCCTCTTCTAATGTGGTGGTATGGCTGCCCGTATCTTGTCCTATCCTTCCATCGATGTGACATGTTTGCATGATTTCGGTCTCCAGTTTTCTAATATCTGCGTCCACTAATATACTTTCCTGCTTCAGTCGTACCCGATCTTTTTCGAGTGTGCAAAGCTCAACGGTCCCTCGCTGAATGGTTTCTTAAATCTACGTATGTTCATCTTCGCCTGGCTGCATACTTTCTTCGCTCCGGTCCTTGTGTGCTATACCAACTATGGGAGTTATTTCATGAGGATTCTTTCCCAAATCTATGACCTAGACTCTGCTTGTCATTTCTGGAATCATTCCCACGCTCAGGTTCTTGTGCATGGCCCCATAGGCCCATCAGACCATTGGCACATGCAGGGCCCAATCAGTTCGCTCCACCTGGTAAACCTTGTTCATGATTCCACATAGCTTTGTGAATACCCCGATGTGGACTATTTGTGGCGTGCATCGCTTTTCCTGCTGTCGCATCAAGTTCTGATTCTCGATTCTTAGTCTGGGATGTGTTTGCACAGTACACGTCTGCACACATTGACATAGGTGGGTGCGAAAGTTGCTTTTTCCTGGATGCCCAACTCTCATTCAATGCTGGGGACTTCCAAACCGTAAGCACATCCATCTTCTACATTAATTTCGCGCCAGTTTCCAATAGTCCTCTGTTGTGTACTCCACCATCGTGCAGGTGTTGTACGTAGCGCCCATTCCAGCGCATCATACCACTACTTTTCCGGTACTGCACTTTCAAATTTGTCCAGGAATTAATCCACCACTGTTACTCCATCATATGTCAGCAGTTCCCTCGTCTTTGTTGTCACGCAACATAGGGATCTAGTCATCATGTTACAATTCAGCGTTGTCACTTCGTGCAATTAGTTCTGCCAGCATTCTACTTCTTCATTTGAATCCGAAGTACAGGAACTGTCGCGTTCCCATGAGATTCTCCCATCTTGAGTTGGTTTCACCCGATCCTGGTCTTGTACCATTATCTAGTAAATGCAATCTATCTCATCGTCAATGTCATCATCGCACATAGGTTCTGTGTAGCACACTCCTTCAGCTGGATCTAGTGGAACCAGTACGCGTAGGGACTTTTTCTCGAATATCATCTTCCACGTCTTCAGGTTGATGATACCATTCATATTAGTGGACCAGTCTATTCCTAGCAATGCGGGATATGGATTGCTATCATCAAAAATCTCTATTACTTCAAAGTACGTCTGTGTGCTCGTGCCTTCAATATCGACTGTTACTCCTTGCAACCTTCCCATGGGAACGACCTTCTATTGGTTCGCCATCCATAATTGAATAGGGGACCACTGCAACACAGGCCTGCCCATGCATTCCCAGGTTTTCTTAGGTAACACATTTGCGTCGGACCCCAGGTCCAAGATTACCTGATCCATTTCGTATTCACCAATCTGCGCTGTCAATCTCATCTCCCTTCTAGTGTGCAATGTATGCTTTCCCAGTTTCCAGACTACGCATGGTTCACCCGACCCTGTGCACCTAGTGATCAACTCATGTAGCCCTTTAACTGCCCTATTATCGTGTAGCAGCCTCATGCATGTCTCTAAAAATGTAGTAAGCATAGAAGGATCCATCCCTGGCTCTGGTTGATCCTTACTACCTGAAATAGAGGCCTCCGTGAAGCTCTTCTTAGCCTCCATAAACGTCTCCTTTGCGCGTTCCAAGCCAAACTCAAGTTCCTTTGTAGGATCCTTGCGAACCCATGTATCTTCCTCAAGCTACTTCCCCTTATCTTCTCCTATGGTCGTGCCACTTCTGAGCATCATGTTCACATTGGGGTCTTCGTCACACAGTTTAGACCTCATCATTTGGGTTAGTATAATCGCGAGCTTAGTGCCCTGGTCCTCCGTAATTGTAACAGATTAACTATCTGTGGCCCCTTCCTCACCCCATTCCTCCTCGTCCGCGACCTCGACCCTAAAATCCAGCGCGCACCATCCCCGTGGCTGGGTCGAGGCCTCGCGTTTCTATCTGCATTCTATAGGTTTGGGTCCGCTCTATCATCAACTCGTAGCTGCGACAAGTACGCTCATCATGGCCCACTGAACTACAGAAATTACAAAGCCACTACTGCGGAGCTTATGTATACTTCTGCAACATATGACAATTGTCTGTTGTGTGTTTTCCTCCTATCTGACAGATCGCACACCATAACGTGGGGGTCATACTTGGCCCTATGTGTGCTTCTAGTCTCATCAGCATCGGCCCCCCTCCTGCCAAGTAGTTCACAAATACCAGACAATGGTCCTTGTCATGGCCCTGGCCTTTACATTTTATGCACCACACTTCCTCACGCGCCTCCAAGCATGGTGCCCTATCCTGTTTCAAGCTCTGAATTTATAGGTAGATATTCTATAGCTACGCATGGATTAGTTGAACTCCTAGCCCCAGATCCTGTATCAGTGTTTCATTCAACCTCATCGCCATTTCCAATGCTTCAGCCTGGGTGGAAAGCTTCTTTGTGACAATGTCGTCGTCAGGTGCAATGTCAAAGATGCCACAAACCATGCGCGGTGTTGCACATCCGTTAGCATCATATTAGCCTCGTGGATCATAGTCTTCAGCCGTTGATCTAGATCCCAGGGGGACTTGCCTGGAAGCATCGCAATCTCTTTAAATCTGATGATTAACTGTGTCTCTGATTTCGATCGGCTAAATTCTCTGTTCAGCACATTTTGGATCTCCGCTATTCCTACATTTGGGTGATCATTGGAATGCTTGATATACCATGTCAATGCACGATCTTGCAGCATGCTCACCAATGTAGCCTTCTTAATGTTGTCATTCGTGACCCCTTGTGCTTCCCACACTGCTCTTACCATGAACCAGAACTGATCCAGATCCTCATTTCCTACTCCTCTGAATACGGGTAGCTTGATCGTGCTCGCCATGCTGAACTGTGGGGGTGGTGGAGGTGGAGTGGGTGGAGATGGAGGTGAGGGAGGTGAAGTGGGTGGTGGCATAAGTGGAGGTGGTAACTGTGGAATGCGTTGCCTTATCAAACTAACTGCACTTCTCGGAGAGACCCGAGCGAGCTCTTACTCGCTTTTTCATGAAGGTGAAATTAAGGGACTATTTCCTAGTTCCCTGCTACCTTTGTAGATCCTTCCACTCCACATCGTTCCAAACATTAATGTATTCGCATCACCCGTTTTCACATAACAGCATCTTAATCCAGGTATTCAGGGATTTAATGTACCTACCTCGCGGCCCCTTGAGAAAACGTTGCTCTGCTTCGTTGTAGCTCATGTTCATGTCTATCACAAATTCAATGATAAATCCCCCTATTATCTGCTCGAGCCAATGGTTCACTGCTTGCGTGATCTTATCCTCTGATGTTTATAGTCTGCACACTAATTCTGGAGTCCACACTATCGGTTGATCGAGCTTACACCTTCCTTAGCTGTCAGTGAATCTCGCGATCCACTCATACAGTTTAGAAGGGTAGGACGCAAAGAAGATCTCGTGGATTTCCGTATATACGTAGTGATCCAGCCACCTTTTCTCGGATATCTATGGAGTTCTATTTTCCTATTTCATGAACTTGTGAATCTTCTGATCCAACCACTGTTCAATTTCCTTCTTCATGGGATTCGAGTGTTTTGACATTAGACATCCTTTAGGCAGATCCCAATCCCAGCAACGGAACCATTTGTTGGCTACGTGGAGCCTGACCCAAGTTCAGTAGTGAGTTTAGCCAAGCAAATCTCGGTACTACCGGCCCTTTCGGCAACAGTCCCCGGTGTGCAAACTAAGGTCTCACCTGAGGTAGTATGGGAGGGTGTTGGAACCAGGTTTCTGCACCCTAGGGATGTCTTGATGAAGTCTGGGAAGTTCGTGAACCGATCCTATGCACTTGCGCTGCTCCGTGCAGATGGCTATCCTTCGCAACTTGTGTAATTGCTTCCGCAGAGCTCAGTAAAGGGCGCGAAGAGGTGCTATATGTGATCTTTTATCCTTACTGTGCTTTTATTATAGATCTTAACTTAATTATGTGGGCCCAATATTCTCATTAATCATTCAACATTTATAGGCAGTGCGCACAATCATAAAATGTAAAGAGATGCATAAATATCACAGAAGCAATAAACACATAGTATTCCAGAATCAACATAACTTTTATTAATCCTCTGTTCAAGTACAATGTTGACTCTGCCCTGCACACTCAGTTGCAGGGATCTGCGCACACAGTGGCAGACTCTACCAGGCCTCTGTGCACTTAGCTGCAGAGCCTCTTACTACTACTACGACCCAAAACTTGGACTTATAGACTCAGATTGAATTCCTCATTCAAAAACGCATATTACTTCTCAAAGCTAAGACTAAGACTCCCTTTTACCCTTAGAGCCTTGCTCTATTTATACAATCCCATTGTCCGCGGACCATGTGTAGGCCAACACATTCTATATTAAATTAAATTATTTTAGGGTGGACAACCCTAGACTCTCACACTCCGTGCCCACATTTTGCGGGGTCTTTACATTACATTGACCCAAACTCAGGCTTTAAGCCCCAAAAACATGCTATGGGGGAATCCACTGCCCAATAGAGGTTATGGTGGTCGACGGGGAAGATATAATAGCAGAGGTCAAGGTCATGGTCAAGGTCGAGGGAGATTCTATTATTTTACCTATTGGAAAGAGGGGCACGTAGTTGCAAACTTCCCTTTAAAGAATAAGACTGATCTATTCTTTTTCAACATGTGTGGACTGGGGGATCACTCCTTGGAGGATTGCCCCAATATTATTTAAAAGCTTTTAAATAAGAGAAATTTTAATTTGCTACAGACCATTTTGAAACAAGAAATTTTGAATTCCAAAAATCTCCATGTAGTTACAAGGTGAGGTACTGGAAAAGATAGTAGTAATCAAAATTGTCAAGTTATTCAACCAATAAAAAACACAAATAAATATCTAGATATGTAGGAACTAAATGATACAATGTGAAAAGCACTGGAATTTTTTATGAAAGAAACTGATCAACAAATATTATCTAAGGATCTCATTTTGGAAGAATTTCTTGAACTTTTAAAAGAAGAACATTTCATTGGTTGCTTGGTAGAACTCTTAAATATGCAAAAAAATTGTAAAGAAAGCAAGGAAAAATGCAAAAATGTTTGATAAATTTCTCATGGGAAACAAATGGAATACCATGACCCACAAGTCGATTTATAAATAAATGGGTACATGGTCAAGTTGTTGTCAATTTTGGTTCACTGGTAAATATTCTTCCTTGAGAAACATGGATCAATATGGGACAACTACATCTACACAGGATGACCAAATACATTAAAATTACCAACCAAAGATTTATCAAAGCTATCGAGACACCAAGGAAAATGAAAAATTCAATCATGGGAATCTCAATGACGGTTGATTTTGAAGTCATCTGTTGCAATTGTAGAAAGAAAAGTCTCAATATTGACTTGCTCCTTAGGCAATTGAGTAATTCAATTTTCCACACTGCAGGATGACTTACATTGCATTTAACTTGTGTGACATGGCCTTATCTACTAGTTAGCTCAGTAAATTTGAGTTTGTAGGCATGAAGTAGAGTTGTGTAGGTGTTGATTGTTAATATCTATAAATCTAGTTGAATTATTGTTAGTTAAACTCAGTTAAATGAGCTCTAGTCATTAGTCGAGATAGTTGAAGGTCAGTGAAGTAGTTATGAATGTTGTTAACTCATTGGTCTCTCAGTTAACTAGTCAATAAGCTGAAAATAAACCTAGTCATGCATGGAATTGGAATTTCCTAGTTGAGTGGATGGAAAAGGAAAATTTGTGTTTATTATTGTATATTTTTTAGTGTACATAAGAGTTAGGTGAGGCTTGAACTATCTAAGTGTTGTCTAGAGAAGGTTAAGAAGCAAGAGAACAATTTTATAGTGTTAGGTGTGCTTTAGAGTTGAAGCAAGACATTGCAATTATTTCTCTTTGTCATCTAAATTAATGCAAAGAAACAAGGGGGTTTTTTCCAGTTGGGCTCCCCTGTAAAGTCATTGTATTCCTTGTTTTTTAATGGTTTCATGCTATTTCATGTGTTTCTATCATGTGTTTTTCTTTTTGCAGAATATTAGAAGAAATTTGTGTCTCTTGATTTCAGGTCAAATTCATTAGCAATAGCAAGTTTCTTGAAATTTATACATGGTATCAGAGCTACAGAAAACTACATAGAAACCATGCTCCACATATTTCCTCAAAGAAATTTTGATTTACAGATTTTTTGGTGTAGATTCTCTTTAGTGCGGGAAAAATGTCTTTCAACGGATTGAGGCTTGAGTATGCATTGGAGGGCACCTCAGATTTTTTTGCTTTGAAATATGGGACATAAGATATCCTAGATGATAATGGAGTATGGGAATATACACAAACTAATATTCCAAAACCAACAACAGCATATGCACAAGCACTTTCTTAGTGGAAGAAAGACCTAGATCCAGGAGGATTATTCTGGAAGGTGTCAAATATCATGTGGTTTCGAACTTAAATGGAAAGGATACTACTTTTGCAACATGGAAAAATCTGAAAGATCTATTCCAGATCAACAATGATGTCAGGAAATTGGACTTGAGATATGAACTCAGAAGCATTCACATGCAAAAGAATGAAACCATTCCTCAGTACCTATCTAGATTCACTCAAGTTCGAGATAAACTTGGAGCAATAGGAGAAAATGTGCCATCATCTGAACTTGTGATCTTAGCACTCCTTTCCCTTCTAAAATCCTGGCACAAATATTAGGATTCATTTAATGAAAGAGACAAGCTACCAGATTGGGAGAGACTTTGGTCTAATTTGATGTAGGAGGATATCAAAAGAAACAATAGAGATGGTGTCACACCCATTGCAGATGAGGAAGAATATTATGCTCTAGTTGGAAAAGGAAAGAAGGCCAAAGGCATGAAGGTCCAAGGTGAGGCGGAATCTATCTAGAACCATGGCAAGTATAAATACTTTTGTAAAATAAATTGTTTTTGTTGCCATGAATATAGACACTATGAAACGAAGTGTCTGCACAATAAATCTAGTAAGGAGCCTACAACAGGAGCAGGAGGAGATGATATGGCATCTAAATTCGAATTATATTTCACCCTCTTTTGTTGTATGAAAATCACTGTAAGAGGGAGTGAGTAGTATCTATATTATGGTGCCTCATATCATATGACAAGAAACAAGAAATTCTTCAGTAGCCTACAAGAGAAGGATCTCAAACTACACATAGAATTTGGAGATGATGTGAGGTAAAGTACCAAAGGAATTGGTACTCACACCTTTAAGAGGGAGTCACGCTCCCATATTCACTTGAAAAATTTAATGTATGTGCTTGGATTAAAGAAAAAAATTCTTTATGTACCTGTATTGGAGGACATAGGTTATGATGTGGTGTTCAGAAAAGGGAAAATATTTTCTTAAGAATGTTACTACTGAAAAAGTGAAACATATCGAAGCTGGATTGAAAAATATCTACAAACTAGAGGTAGATATTTCCACACATGTAGCTATACCTCCAAGAGTGAGGTGGCGTGATGTAGAGACCTAGTCCCAGAGTTGCAAAGATTTGGGCAGAGCCAATAGGAGAGTAGTAGAAGTTGCAATATACTCTTCTCATAGATCATTACCCTTGCTACAGGGGCCCATAATATTCAGTATAATAGGGATTAGTGTCAATTGATGCAGTCAAATCTTGAGTGATAGTTGCATACTAGTTGCAATAACATGTTGAGGAGCACAAAATGGTATTGATAGCATTGTAGAAGGCACAATGAGGAATCAACAATAGTATAATTTTCCTAATAGATTGTGCATAGACTAGTAGTAGTTAGATCCTCAGGAGACAGTTGTAGCTCAAAGACATAGTTGATTTAGTATTTTTGATGCTTCTTAGTTGCAATTGTTGTAGTAGTGACAACATTGGGAGGTAGTGCTACAATACATTCCATGGGAGCTGGATTGAGGTTGTGCAGAACCCTTTTTCTTGCTAAGAGGGACTGTTGAAATTGTAGCAAGAAAAGACTCGATTTTGACTTGTGCCTTAGTCAAATTGAGTAATTCTATTTTCCACATTAGCATGATGACTTGGATTGTAGTTAATTTGTGTGACATGGCCTTTCCTACTTGTTAGCTCAGTAAATTCAAGTTTGTACGCTAGAAGTAGAGTTGTGCAAGATTTTATTACTAAGACCTAGCAATCCAGTTGAGTTATTGTTAGTTGAACTCATTTAACTAAGCTCTAGTCATTAGTTGAGTTAGTTGAAGGTCAATTAAGTAGTTATGACTATTGTTAACTCATTGATCTTTAGATAACTAGTCAGTCAACTAAAAATAGACCCAGTCATGCATGGAATTCGAATTGCATATTTTCTTGGATGTTAAAGGTACATTTGTATCTATAATTGTATACTATTGAGTGTACAACGATTTTGCACTAAACAGGTGATCAATACCCTTGGATTTGTGCAAGGAAATAGGGGATTTCCCTATTATTTATGATCTTAATTCCTGCATGATTGCAAAAGGAAATAGGAGGTTAGTTGAGGCTTGAATTGGCTAAGTGTTGGCTAAAGTAGGTCAAGAAGCAAGAGATCAATTTTATAGTTCATTCTATGCTTCAGAGTTGAAGGAAGGCATTGTAATTGTTTCTCTTTCTTATCTAAATTAATGCAAAGCAGCGGAGGGGTTTTTCCCAGTTGGGTTCCCCTATAAAATTATTGTGTTACTTGTGTTTTAATGGTTTCATGTTATTGCATGTTTTTTTATTGTGTGTTTTTATTTCTGTAGAATAGTAGAAGGAATTTGTGTCTCTTGATTTTAGTTTGAATTCATTAGCAATAGCAAGTTTCTTAAAATTTATACATCATCCACCTAGTCGATGGAATACATGCATACCCTGCATTAGTTGTCTGACCTTGGGGAAGAAGAATCAAAGAAATAATATCCCTAAAAATAAAATAGAATGAAGCTCAAATGCAACAACAAGAAAGTAATCACTCCTATAGATCCCTGAGATGGGAAACCTTAGGTCGAAGCCTACAATGAAGAAACTGAAACAAAAAAAAAAACTTTACTAGATAATGCATGAAGACCGTGATAATCTTGCACCAAATGATTTTGGTGAATTTTTGACAAGTTCACCACTCTCTATTAGATAGAACTCTGATATGGAACTTTATCAATGACAACTTCAGAATTATGATTCCAAAGATAAATAATGCTAGTCAATAGAAGACATTCTGATGCCAAATATTCGATCATGCTACTCCATCAAAGAAGTACGCATTCTAAAAAAATGTCAAGAAATACCATCCCTACTTCCGATGGACTTAATGTGTGATTCTAGCAACACTTTTCAATTTAAAGAATAAGCATCACCTGCTAAATAAGTAGCACAAGTAACAAAGTCTATCGGTGAACATGGAAGAATGCAAATTTAGTATAAAATTCATGGGTCAAGAAACGAGATGGTGGGATACCCATTAATCTCATATTCAAACATGGAAAACTACAACAACATATTTCATTGAATTTTTTGGAGGAAAAAGGTTTTTCGCATAGGAAAATATACCCATTTTTAGTTCCGAACAAGACCCTGTTATTCACATTCAAAGTTATGAGTCAGAATGGAGGAGGATCAAGTATAGAGATGAATGAGTTTGGCCTCATATGTTCTAAAACAATTTAGATGACTTTCCAAATAAATGGCACAAAATAGAAGAAGTGTGAGGAAAATCGTTGCAATGGAAAGAGTTAAGAGAAAATTTCATCAAAGACTTTCAATTCAAACCAAAGGGACGAAGTTAAATGAAGTTGTTTAGAAAACCAAAGAGTTCATAAAAGAAAATCCAACCGGCCATCAAAAACCACCAATTGATGCTTCATCGACCTACAATTATGTTTCATGCACCTCAAATCATAAAAGTGTCGACCGCATAGAAATGGAAGAAACAATTATCACTGGTGAAAGTTTTTTCTTGAAGAAAAATCAGTGAGAGAACCATAAAAGAATACAATCACTATACAAATTCAAAAAACAAGAAATGGAGAAACTTGAAAAAATAGATTTTCCATCAACCTATCAAGAAGTAAAAGTCAGGGAGAATCCACTTGATGAATCAAAACACCTGACAGGATGGATGTAGAAATAAAAAATCGTGAAGTTGAGATATTGAATGATGACCGAACAACAAATTGCCCGACTTAGTGATTACTGGTTGGACACGAAAATCATAGAATTTATTGACTTTATTAAAGAGTACCAAGATGTATTAGCCCACGATTACAAATATCTAAAGGTACTTGTCAAAGAAATGGCGGAAATGAAAATTAACCTCATTTTGGGAGAAAATCTGATAAGAAAGAGACCATAAAATCTTGCTCACAAGTATAAATCTATCACTAAAAAAGAAATAGAGGGGATTCTTATTGCGTGCATCATTTATCCAATAGAAATATCAGAATGGGCAAGTCCCAAGGTTGTGCAACCTAAAAAGCATGACCCAACTAGATTGCGTATTTCTGTCGACTACCATGGGATAAACAAATTAATAGATATAATCAATTTCCTTCCCATTCAATGATGAAATTATAAATGAAGTCACAAGGCATGAATGTTACTAGTTTACAGATGGTTTCTTAGGGTACAATAAAGTACCGATTTGGAGGAAGAAAGAGAGAAGACGACATTTGTTATTGAGTTCGATTCTTTTTCTTACACAGTAATCCCTTTTAGATTGATTAAAGCACCAGCAGTATTCGTAAGAATTATCATCAAAGCTTTTCAATGGGATATTTATAAAAAAATGGCAATGTGTTTTGATGATTGGATAGTATACAAACTACTGAAATATCACGTCCAAAGGTTAAGATTAATGCTTGAAAGGTGTTGGCAAATCAGTTTATCTCTTAAAATTAAACAATGCATTTTTGCGACACCAATTGGAATCATTGTTGGGCCATGTAGTCTCAAAGGATGGAATTAAAGTTGACATGAAAAAGATTAAGGTAATTTTAGATTTGAATCCCCCCTGACAAATAGAAACAAATCAAAATACTTTTAGGACATACTAGGTACTACAAACGATTCATTAGACATTACTCTGACATTACATTTCCAATTGATGAGCTTGTAAAGAAAGAACATTCCATTTATTTGATCTAAAAAGTGAAATGAGTTGTTTCAACTACTAAATAAGAAGCTAGTTGAAGCTCCCACCTTAAGTTCCCTGACTGGTAAAACAAAATTCACGTACATGTCAAGGCATCGAATGTGGTAGTTGGAGAAGTTCTGGCACAACTAAGCATTGAATCAATAGATCATCCAAATTCTTATGCTGGTTGAAAACTGAATAAAACTGAAAGAAAATACTCAATGAAACGATGGGAAGCTCTAGCAATGATTTTTTCCTTATAGAAGCTTTAACACTACCTTCTCGTGAACCCATTCATGCTCTACATAGATCATTAAGCACTGAAATATCTTGTAAACAAACCAATTCATCAAGGGTGGATTTGTCAATGGCTATTACTATTTCAAGAATTTGAATTTGAAGTCATTTTTCGACCAAGAAAGCACATTGTCTCCCCTGATCTATTATCCTCACTATAGTTCACAGAGGAACCAACCAAGATTGATGATGATCTCCCAGATGCGCACTTATTTAGAGTTGAAGCAATCCCTTCAAACCTCATTGAAATAGCATAATTCCTCCACACTGGTAAGGTTCCTAAAGGACTATCTAAAAATAATAAGAAGACACTTGCAATCAAGTCAACACCATTTACGTTTCTAAATGCATAACTTATTAAGCTTGGTATTGATGAGGTGCTTAAGAGATATCTCTTGGAACATGAAAGAGAATAAATTATTGATGAAGTGCATAGAGGGGGAGTTTGAGGTCATTTTCAAGGTGAAATGATTGCACAAAAAATATTGCAAGTAGGGTTATGGTGGCCAACACTATTTCAAGACTACCAACAATGTGTACAAAAATGTGACATTTGCCAAATATCTAGATGACCATTGTCAAAACATCAGATGTCGCTACATTCAATTATTCCATCACTACCTTTTGAGGTTTGGGCTATCGAATTCATCAACCCATTTCCCAAAATATCCAAATGAACAAGAGAAAATGATATCAGAACAGTAGCCAAATACTTAACGAAATGGGTAGAAGTGGAACTAGTCAAGTCATGTACCAAAGAAGTCGCAACAAAGTTCATATATGAGAATATAATAACATGATTTTTCTACCTTATGATTCTTATTAGTAATACAGGGACACATTTGTTAATAGTACAATTCAAGTATTAACAAAGAAATTTATGATTAAACATAAGAAGACTATTGCATATCACCCTCAAGAAAATGATGTTGTTGAATCTTTCAACAAAACACTACATAAAGGATTAACAGAGATTTGCAATATAGAAAAGGACAATTGGGATGATAAAGTTCCATCCATTTTATGTGCATATCACACAACATATAAGAAGTTGATAGGATCGACACTCTTTAAACTCATTTATGGACAAGAAGAATTTGTACCATTTCATTGTTCAACGAACACACAAATTGTTTCGAATATACTAAATACGATACAAAATTACAAACATAATGACTTAGAAAACTACATACTCTAGAAGAAGACCGACTCGTTCCACTCTACCATCAAAAAATTATAAAGGAATAGAAAAAACATTGCATGAAAAAAATTTACAAAATAAGAATTTTAAAGTCGGTGACTTAGCCTTATTGTATGATATTCGAGTGAAGGGTGTTATCACTCAGATTTTCCCAGAAGTTGTAAGAAGGGGAAAGGGGGCCGAGGTAACCACAAACCAATCTTTTAGATACAGAATCTAGCCAATCTGTATCTAGAGAGGGCTCTCTCTTTAAGTTTTAGCTTTGTTTTGAAAGGTATTAGGCTAGTTATGAAGTTTAGGAGTTTTGTTTGAGTTTGGGTGGTGAGATTCAATAGCAGAGGGGTAGGACTGGCTAGTTTAGGCCATTGGGCTAATGGAGTCAAAGAAGATGGCTTAACTGGATTAGGTTTCTTAACAAAGGATGGTTTTACAGAGCAAGATGGTCAAATAGGGAACAAACAAAGATTTGGAATAAATGGAATGGTTTCAAAAGGGGTGAAGAGCAGTTAAGAATCCTTCAACCTATTTGAAAGGGAACTTGAATTGATTACTAATAAAGAGCAGTTAAGTATTCTTTAATTAATAATCAAAGTGAACGAAATAGAAAACAGGAGCAATTAAGGTTTCACTATTTATTCTAATTCAGAAGAAAACATAAAGAATAATAACGATTGAAAACAAAGTGCAATCAAGCATATTCTGAATTACTCTCTTTCATTTATCATTCAGATATGAAACATAAATGATATAAGAAACAAGGAAAACTTTAAAACACAGGGTATAGAGAACTTATTGATCCGGTGTTTGATTCAAGAAATCTGTGGAAAGTCCCTTGCATCAATTCTTTATCCAGCAAGCCATACAAAAGTTTGGTCCAATCAGCACTTTATTCCAAAATAACCAATATTACAGCAATGTATATGAATCCACCCTCAATACTCCAATTGAGGGGGTATTTATACAAAAAAATTTACAAAAAATATCTCATAATAGAGTGAGATATATTCTAGGGTGACTAAGAGTAGGTTACAAGAAAATAGAGACAACTAGTCTCGAAGATAGGAGAAAGGTAAACTGATGTTGTGCTATTCCTTTTCTTGCTGAGTGTGCTGGAGGCAGGCCCTATGATTTGGCTTGCTGTCGTCTTCTTTAGTAACTCTGTGATGGCTGCCCTGTTTTGACTGATACTCTTTACCTGTTATGATACACTTCAACCTATTTGATCCCTGTTCATCTTTGTTTATCTTACTACAGTAAAGAGCCCAAAATTTACATTTTACTAAGGATAAATTTACAAAATTTCCAACATGTCTTCCCACCATTTTTGTTCTGGCAATCTGTGTTTCTGAAGTTTCCTCAGGGTTTCATCAGTTTCTGTATATCTCAAAAAGGTAGGCCGGATTGGGAACAAGTGCTTTATCTCATACTCAACATAGAATAAGTTCTCTAAGCTGTCATAGAGAACTTGGCCTATGGGGAATGCTTTTATTCCTAATGCACTTGTTGATGAACTAGCTTGATTGCCAGCATACTTATTCAATTTATTTACATAATCTATATGCTTCATTAATCTGTCATTAATCACCAAAGGACTTGGTAACCCTTTATTCTACAAAATGGTGAACTTTTACATAAAAGAATTAATTTCCACCTGCATATCTTGACATCTTCTCTCCAAATTCTGCATCAAAGTTTTCTTGGTTAGCACCCTTTTGATTTCCAAAATAGTGTCTATCATGTCTGAGATGCCAAGTTCTTCCAATTGTTCCTTATTTCTGTTATTCAAAAGATGTATGAGCTGGTTGGCTTGATCAGGCATTTGTCCTAATAGAGCTTTTGTCTTTTGAATTTCTCCCTGTGTTACTTTCACTAGATCAATCTATTCATAGATCACTTGGATGGATGGCCAAACATCATTTATGGATTGGGTGATGTTGGCCCAAAGAATTTTCTTGATCTCTGCAAGAGGCTTGTCAAAAGTGAGATCTTTTTCTAATGTTTTCACTTTATTTTCTAATGCTTTAATTTCCCTTGTTTTTTCTACAACGTTTATCTTTGAGAGATCATAATCTCTTTCCATTTTAGCCAACTATTCTTTTACCTATTTTAATTCTAAAACTTACATTCTCATATCTTCCATTGCCTTTATCAGCTCTTCTGTGGTCAAATTAGCACTGCTGCCCTGTGTTGTTTCTGTTGTTGCTATACCTGTGACCACCTCTATTGTGGTTGTTGGGATGTTTGGAGCTAGTGTTGTTCCAAGTGTAGAAGGGACTACTATTGAGACTATGGGAATTACATCAGGAGGCTGAGAGGTCGACTCTCCCTGCTTGTCCTTCAGTGCTTTTTCTAATGCCTGCTCTGTGTCATTTAATCTCTCATTGAGTTTCAAGAGTAGGTCCATCATCTCTTCTTCAGATTTCTATTTTATAACCTCAGCAGTTTGTGGATGCCTTGAAGGAGGTAGCTTTAGCTGTTTCCTCAGGGCAGCAATGTCTTCTTCTTTTTTCTTTATTAGTGCTTCTACACCTTTCACATCTTTGGGATCATGTCCCAATCCAATGATGATTTCCTCTAATGATTTTAGTCTATTATCCTTGGCCAAGGAGGAGTCTTTCTCCAAGTGTAGTTGGGTCGTTGTATTATCCAAGGAATTTTGTAGCTTATGGGCCATCATTGCTTCACCAGCCAATGTTGAATAGACCATTTCTCCAATTTGCTTGTGAAGTTCAATCTGATCTATAGGATGAATATCCTTTGCCAAGACCTCCAAGTTTGTTCTAATATAATTTACTGCTGACTGAGGTTGTTGCACTTTTGGCTTGAAGTAACTCATTATCATCTTGCCCTCTTTAATGTCATAGGCTGACATTAGTCTTTGCTGATTTGTGGGTGCCATTTTTAAATATTGATTGTAAATTTGTAGCCTCAATGGGTCATTCCTAGCCTTTATTTCTATGAATGTCTTCTTAATATCTAAGGCCTCTTTACTTTGTGGCCTGAGGGATGATACTTCTGCACTATGCTATCTTTCTAGCTCCTGCCTCTGTGAGCTAGTGGATGTTCCTCCCAATGGGAAAGTTTGCTGGCTAATTGTTCTTTCTTCTCTTTGACTGTCTAAAGTCTCTTCACCTATTTCCTCTTCTGAAAGAGGGTTCAGTCTTTGCCTTTTTGTCCCAGGCTGTCCTGTAGGTCCACTGGTAGGGGTAGTGGTTTCCCTGTCCCTCTTTTTATTTCTTTCCTCATTTAGAGGAGTTTGCAAAACTAGACTTTCTGCTACATTGGTTTGAGCTGGAGGAGTTGGCACTTGACCCTGTTCTTTGGAAATTCTAGGCTGATCTGACATTGTAGGCTATTATGTGGTCTCTACTTCTTTGCCTTTGGATGTTCCTGTGGCTGGTATGTTGACTTCCTGTGGAGGCTGTTGAGAGGTTCCAGCAGTGGATGCACTAATTGCTGATTTTTGAGGTAGCTTGAATGGTACCTGCCCAAAAGAATCCAGGTCAAGGGTTTTCTCAAGATCTCTCATAGAATTTTCTATATTGACCTACTCACTAACATCTTCTACTAGGGTCCCCTCTATCCATTCATCCAAGTTTGCAAACTGCTCAATTTCTGGGATCCTATGGTGAATATATGGGGATAACCTGTTCTTCATCCTTCTGTCACATATAAAACTGTAGGGGTCATATGGCACCCACCTAAAACTCTTTTGTAATCTAAGGTGATCTTCTAAAAAATTTTCAGCTTCTTTCCATGCATCCCTAGTGTTGATGACAAAAGGTCCTAGTTGGTTCTTAATTCTTAGCTGAGCTTTCTTCTTGGCACCACGAAAATGGACTAAATCTACATTTATGATCTGCCTGAAATATTCCAATGCAAATAATCTCATGGGAACATACTTGGGTAACTTAAAAAGGCAAAGTTCACACCCATACATCCTGATTTTTGTGTGATCTTTATATAGGTACCAGTCACCTATCTTGTACTGCTTAGAGAGCTGGATAATTTTCTTCATGTCACCATTGATCCTAGGAGGGGAAACTCCTGTCAACAGAGTGGTTGCTGGATGTACAAATAGGTCAATGAACTCTCTATAAGTGTACGGGGACTCAATGGTATTATGAAAGATTGAACTCCAAAAGATAACAGACTTTGGATTTCCTTTGGTGTCAAGTTTCTTGATAGGGAAAGGAAATTCATCTGATTGATAATATAACATAAGATGGTATATGAAGAAGGTGTATTTGAAAACTCCTTCCGTTTCCAAATTCAAGAATTGGTCATGGATTCTGTTGGCAATATAGGAGGCATAGTCATATCTGACAGTAGGGGGTTGTCCTGGAGTAAAGATTGATAGTAACACTAGGGTGATATCATCAACATATTCACTAGAGTTAAATCCCATAATCAGGGATATCATATCAACAATGAGTCTTCCAGTTTCAGTGAAGAAAGCCTATAGATAAGGAGGTGGACCTTTGGGCTAGTGCTTTGGCAACATGAAGGTTTGAGCAATACGAGTCACTTCTGATTTGGATAATTGAGATGCTTTTTCAAGTAAATATGCCATGGAAATAGGAGTGAGGGGCTGACTGGAATGGAACTACAACATTTCATTGATGGATTGAGCAGTTATGGGAAAAAGGACTACCTGGCTTGGGGACATAATAGCTCTATGGTTGGAATCATAATTAGCACAGCATTAATGAATTATGTTTGGGAAAACATGGACTGAGGGGAGGAAGTACATGGGAAGATTAGATTCCCACAGTCCAAAAATGTCAAATTTATTCAGATAACTATCTCTGGCTCGGCATAAGGCCTGAAGATGGTTTTTATCACCTGATAGGTCTTTTATCTGAAAATATTTATCGTCCAGAGGTAGATAATCTAAGTCTTTATGGGGAGCGTTCATGGGTGCTACATTCAGGGCTATAGAGGTTTCCATTTTTGGTTCTTGTGGATTGAAAAATGGAATTGGGGGAATTCTACGGAAAATAGGCAAGACAGCAGGTTGAGGACTTTATATGGCGAACACAAACTTGGATTAGAACTGAATTTGGCTCTTTTTTGTAGAATTTTTAGTAGAAAACCAAAATTACAGGGTTTGAGTGTAAATTGAATAAATGCCTGTATCAAGGAAGTGAACAGTGCCAAGATGGAAGGATAATAGGTTTTGGGCTACGTTGCTACAAGCTTCTTAACCAGGTGGTGGTCTAAATGCTCGAAAAGTTGACTTGGACATTGTTTTGCATGGGAGCATGGGTCACAGCGTGTAACAGTGAAAATGACAATTTGTTCGTTTATTTAACAAAATCAACGTTGGCGGGGGTTTTTTGGATTATCGGGCGGGTGACATGTGCAGGGAAATGATGTTTTGTCGTTTTATAGAGGGGTGGTAAGCGGTATGTGCTCGCACCGCTTTTGGAGTTAAATGGTTTTGGGCAGAGGGTGAGCAATCACATCGAATGGAGGGCGCGTGGCGGAGGTACGAGTGGAAAACCACCCGGTGATCGCACGTTAAAGCACGGTCACCAGGGGGGTAGCAATACAAGCATCAACCGTCGGATGATGGGGGAGCGATCGTGCGGTGGACGAGAAGTGAGGTACGGCAGGATTTATGTATGTGGACCCAATACATTTAACAATTTGTAAATTATATCGGGTCGACTGAGAATGGATGGGAAGGTTATTAACTAACCCAGAGGGTTACTTAATCCCATGGAAGAAAGCGAAAAGCTGAGGTTCTTAATGAGTTAAGGATTAACTAATTAATCCTTTTTTAAACATTGATTAGGTCGTATTCAACCGGGGAGGGATATTTAACCATTTGGGGGTTTTCTATGTTTATTTACATATTACGGGATAGGGTGAATTTCTTCGGGAGTTATATAATATAAGTAAGAAGTTAATATGGCAAATGAAATGAAAGCGCTAAGTTAAAACATTTTGGATATACATTTAAACTTAGGCTTTAAGTGGAAAAAGGGGGTTTTTAGGTGATATTATGTATTTTCCTAAGTAAAAATAGGATTTTTACTTAGGAAATGAGTTCATGAAGTCAAATGAATGGTTTATGAATAATTTTAAGTACTTAGGCTTTTTTAAATCATTGGGCCGAGGGTCCGGTCCCTCCAAAAGTCAAAGAAATGCTCTGAGCCCCTTTAATTTTCAAAGACCTTAATACTTCAGGGGGAATTAGTGAAATCTTTAGGGAAAAATGTGAAGGGAAGTTAATTATTTGACCTTGTTTTGCTTCAACTGCATCAAGTGAAATTTCTGCCTTGTACTTGTGATAAAAATGAAAATTAATACATTTTAGAGACATTATCCATCACAAGTAATCCTGCAACACCATCTACCTACCCTACCTACTTTAGCTTGACATTTTTTCTTCTTTATTAGGGTGCACTTGAACTGGCAAACCCGTATCACTCTTTTTCTTTTACATATAGAAATCTATCTAAGTCTAACCTTATTACATCCAAGGGCTCAGATTAAACTGTTGAGCTCCTATTATTCACTCTACCTGTCTACTTATCTGCCAAGATTAAACAGTTTGGTCAGATTTTATTCTGTACTTCTAAAACATGAAATTCAAATATGAACTAGCCAAGCTTAAACTATTTGATTATTCATCAATTGTGGCATAATTTAACAAGCTGCACACATTTTTTTATTATATAAGAGTAAAAAGTAGTGGCATTTAGACTTGCACACTTTCCTTGGTCTTTCTTTTGGTGGGGTTCATTTTCTTTCATTTTTTTGACCATCTTATTTCTTTTCACCCTTTGATTTTTCTTTTAGGGTATACCCTCTTTACATTTTTTAAATTTTTTGATTTTTTGAAAATATGGAAAACCTTTTGCGACAAGGAAAGGTATGAACATATTCATAGCTCATCAAGTCAATCATGAAAAATGACACCTATTGGTATAGGAGCATAACAAAGGGAAACCAACAAAACGAGAGATCACATGGATGAGACCCTTCGCCATCGAAGACATATGACCTTTAGGGTTCATCTAGTTGAAGACACTACAAAGGCACCTTTTCAAGTCACTTGTCAATGGTTCCCATCTTAAAAGATATGTCTCCTAATAACACTTAGCGTGGGTTAGGTCTAGGACTACTTAGTGGCGAGCTAACTCAATATTTGTAAAACTATTAAATTTTCAAATTAAATTATTAAAACTATTAAACTATTAAATGTTTTCTTTGTTAAGTTCAAGTTAGTAAGTTATTTAAAAAGTAGTTATAAATTAATGATAAATAATAACCAACGTAACAATCGAAGGTCTAATAAAGGAAGCAAAGAAAAATTCAAGCAAACAAATATAATAATGGAATAAGCGCTCAACTTGCGTAATATTATAAATAGAAAATCAAAGAAAAGCATGGATTGACATCAATGCAAAGATGAGCAATGACCAGAGCGTAGAGAAAACTTTAAAGACCAATATAGAAGTTTCGTCCCAACTGACAAATCAAGCTAGTAAGATAGAATTCAACTCGAACTAAGAAATAATCACTCAACAACGCAAAGTCACAAAGCATAATTTGATAGGATAGAAATTAAGATAGAGGCCTCGACCAATTGTCGGAAGGGAATTTGATAAAATCAGTTGCTAATAAATACTTGGCATGTGAGTCTGGCAACATATCACAGAAAAGAAAAAAATATGGATTTAAAAATCAGAGCACTTGAGTACAACCATCTAATCTGGAAACATTGCAAACTTTACACATCCCATTATTGTCAGATGTACAACAGAAATCAATTCAAATCGACCTGTAATTATTCACCACCTTGCGAAGAATGTGGAAATCATATAGCATGCACACATTGAGTGATGTTTAAGGATCAAATCAAAAATCGACAAGACCTTTTTCACAAGAGAAACTGAGTGAGAATGATGTCGTAATTAATTCCACTACTATAAAAATTAATAAATCCTCGGGCTTAACCAAAATTCTACCAGAAATATTTTTCAATGCTCCCTGTAACCTTGACAATATCTTCGACATCCAAAGTCTCATGATTTTTTATTCTAATCTCTTATATTTCCTTTGAATCATAGAATTATAGAATGATTTTTCTATGGTGAAGCACAAATACCATTTTGAAGACAATAAAGTTACAATAGAACCATGGACCAAGGGAAGGTTTGGCATTACTAGAAAGATAAAATTAGAAGTTCACATGCATAATATAAAGCAAGCAAAGTTGGAAAAACCCTTTTGGGAGAAACACTTTGAAAAATTTTCTAAGTCTTTTTGTATCGCTCCAAATATTCCCTTCTTCAGGACGAAGAAGTCTTTGAGGGTGGGGAAGATGTTGGAGAAGTTAGTCGGCTTAGCCGACTAGCTCAAGCTGAGTCAAGAACCATATAAGCTCAAGTCAAGTCGATAAAAATATATTGTAGCAAGAGTTAACTAATCTCATATTACTTATGGTGTCTAGTCAGATAAGTATACTATTGTAATTGTCCCAACAATCTATATATCAACATGTATATCAATGTATTAATTTTGATTCGGCTAATAATAGATAATATATCAAAGTGCTTTCACTGGTTCTCCATTACTATATCTCTATGTCTTTACTTATGCATGTTATGTGATTAGATGTTGTCTATAAGATTGTGATAGGTTCAACAAGAGACAGTAGTATATACTACAGTGGCCTTGACTTAAAGACATATCAATGACCTTGAATTGTACATTAACTTTGATGAATTTGGTGTATGTCATTATAATATGAGTGTGACCTATATGATAGTGGTTTGAAGACACTATAATGAATTAGATGCATCTCTAATATGACAACTAGCTTTGGTACATATATATCATTATAATTATGACAAGTGAAGGTAGCTATGGATGGCAGTCTCATAACAATTAATATGGTAGATCCCTTGGATATGAAAATGACTCTGATATGACAGTCAAAATGGTTGGAACTTAACGATTACATTTGTAGAATTTCTCACTGTAGATCAATAGATTATGCAATATACTAAAGAAAAATACAAGATCTACTTCTACAACAAACTTGCAGAAGCTTAATTGATTTTGAGCAAGATCAAATAGAACACATATAACTGAGAATGAGAAATCAATCACACATGAACATAGAATAATACTCTGGGGAAAGCCTCAGCTAAAAACCCCGATCTCTGTATTATCATACAAGTGGAAATATGTTCAGATTACACAAAGCATCAGCTCACAAGCTATCCTGCTCTCAGTAAAATCCAACAATACAGCTCACAGACTAAATAGACACAAGATATGCCTTCCCTTAGCCCTCCAAGCCTCCTATTTCCTTGTGCAATTTTCCTTGGGATCCAATGTTGCCACCTGTGTGAATTGGCCTCATCACACACTCATCAAACCCAAAAGTAACTGTGCAATCTCCAAGGAATGAATTCCTTTTGCATGCAAGAGATATCCTCCATGGAATATTCCTGCAACTGATAGTACACTGTCCCATCATCTGATCTCAACTGGGTCTCTGTCTGAACTAACATGCATGAGTTATTTATGAGAGAATATTCAGTTATCTAAAGTGCAGTAGTTACATGCATGCATGCATTAACTAACTGAACTCACAATTAGTTCAACAAACTATTTGAACTAATCTAACTAGACTTAACTCAGTTAACTGAGCTAACTAATTACAACTCATTCTGATCTCCTTTAATCAAGGGATAACTTCCTCAATCAATGGAGAAACTATTGCATGTCTTCACATAGACTTCATGTTTGATTTTCTACAACTAATTAACTCAAGATGAATTAATTAATTATGTTACAAACAGTTGCTAAGATCAAATTCGAATTTTAATTCTCAATTTTAGTTTAGGGGCTAACTAAAATTGGAATGTACCCTGAAATGCTATTTATAGCAGTGCTAATTTTAGCACTTATATTTTTAGCATTTCTTGTTGCTATTTTCAACACTCCCTCTCAACAAGAAAGCGATTATCAGTAACCCCAATCTTGTCTCTGTGGAACTCAAACTTGCATTTTGAAAATGCCTTAGTCAAAATATCTGCATCATGTCCCTCGGTCGAAACATACAACCAAAACATGATCCTCTTGACCACACAGTCTCGAAGATGGTGATACCAAATATCAATGTGCTTGGACCTGTCATGAAAAAATGGATTCTCAGAGAGTTTGATACAACTCTGATTACCACAGTAGATCACAGTTGGATCCATCCTCTGACCAAACAATCCTACTAGAATCTTCCGCATCCAAATGGCCTCACATGCTGCCTGACTGGTAGCCATGTATTCCGCCTCTGCTGATCTAAGTGAAACTGACCTCTATTTCTTGTTGTACCTGGAAACTGCCACTGAACCAAGGTTGAAGATTCCTCCAGAAGTGCTCTTCCAGTCTAATGGACTCCCTACCCATTCTGCATCTCTGAAGCACTAAAGCTTCACTCCCTCTGTCCATTTGTACCACAATCCATAGTCAGATGTGCCTCTAAGGTATCTCAGCACATGCTTCACCGCCTTCCAAAACAGCTTGGTAGGTTGAACCATAGCTTGACTCAGTTGGTTCAACGCAAATCATAAGTCTGGTCATGTGTTCACTATATACATCAGTGAACCTACAAGCTGTCGATAAACAGTAGCAGCTACTACCTCACCTGAAGTAGCATCCTCCTTCCTCAAGTTCCTAGCTAGAGGAGTCTGCATGGGCTTGCACTTCTCCATGTGAAAGCACCTGAGAATCTCATTGGAATACTTTCCTTGAGACACAAATATTTCCCCATCTTTTTGCAACACTTTCATGCCTAGAAAGTAGTGCATAAGACCCATTTCTTTCATCTCGAACTCTCTTGCAAGGTCCTCCTTGCAAGACTTGATCAACTGATCATCACTTGTCAAAATCAGATCATCCACGTAAAGAACAATGATTAGTGGCTTACCTTCTGCCATGATGTGGTAAAGGTTCACATCTGCTTGACTCTTAGTGAAGCCCAACCCGATGAAATATCTGTTGATCTTGGTGTACCAAGCACGAGGTGCTTGCTTCAGCCTATACAAAGCCCTCTTGAGTCGGCACACATGTGACTCATGATCGAAGGTCTCAAAACCTTCCTGCTACTCAATGTACACCTCTTCCTCAATTTTCCCATTGAGGAACGTTGTCTTCACATCCATCTGATCGATCTTCCAACCCATCTAAGCTGATAGTGCTAGTATCGATCTGATAGATGAGTACCTTGCTATAGGAGCAAAGGATCATCGTAGTCGATCCCCTCGACCTGTGAGAAACCTCGGGCAACAAACTTTGCCTTATGTTTCTCAACACTGCCAATAGCTTCCTGTGTTACCTTGTAAAGCCATCTGGAACTAACCACTGACCTATCCTGAGGTCTTGGGACAAAATCCCACACATTGTTCCGAATGATAGAGTCATACTCCTCTACCATGGCATCAACCCAAACTAGTTGCTACACTGCCTCCTCGAATGAAGAAGGTTCAGACTCTACACACTCCCCAACCAAGGCCATGTAATCAGTGTATTGCTCGGGTGGCCTCCTCTATCTGTCTTGAGAAGATGGTTGTACGACATTCTCTCGTGCATCCATCATCAACCTGTCAACTTCCCTTGAGCATTTCTGCCCATCTCTGGAAGACTTAGTGTTGGCGAGGTAAATCCCCTCTGCGGACAAAGGCGATCCCCACTAGCCCAAAATGGGTCTAGCAAAAATCAAACAATGCTAACACGCAGGTTCCTAATTACAAATTAAAGGTGAATGATGAGAGCCTACTTAGATTCCAACGCTAGTGTTGTAGAAGAGTCGACACTCCCGTTCTTTTGCTCCGGCCGGTCACGATCCTCACGATCTCCGTGAATGGACACCTGCACATGCAAAGAACGACACAAATACAAGCATAAAATCCAATAGATGCAATTATATATCGGTCAGAAAAGATATAACTCAAACATCATTACAATGAACAACAAGAGTGGAACCATAATGATAGTCATCTATTATTGATAAACAACAAAGAAGAATATAACCATAGTTCTAACGTCAAATCCTCCTTTGCTGGGTGATCAGCTACATATGCCTTGCAAGGCTTGTCGGGATGGGGAACAATCCTCTCTCTCTTTGATTATGGATGCAAAGAAGACTCTTACAGCAATCTCTTAGACTTCTGACAGTATAATTCTCCCTATGCTTGAATTAGCTTGTCAAATGCAACAGAACAAGCTTTTATAGATGGAGGAGGAGGAGATACAATGAATCAAGACATCCATGAGATTGGCATTATCCTCGAAAAGCTATTATGGATAGAGGAAAGGGAGATACGATGAACCTCAACATCCATGAGATTGGCATTATCCTTAAAAAGCTTCATGAGTCGAAAGGAAAAAACCTTCGGGCGTGCATTTGTTAAAAAGCTTTCCAAAACTCGGTTGGTGTGGGTATAACTCTGAGACAGAGCGCCAACTGGCGCGCCCTCTTTGGAGGATTTCCCCCATTGGCGCGGGTAATACACTGTGGATCCGCACTAATGGAAAAAGGGGACTTTTTAAGGATATTCTGCAGGAGATGTCTTCAAGGCATATGAAGTCCATACTTATGGGAACATAATGCAAGTGTTTTCAAGTTATGTCACTTCTCACAGGTCCCAGAATGAGTCCTCCAAAGTGCGAGAGAGGGGTAACAGGGACGGTGACAAATGGTGACAAATTACTGTGTAATAGATGCCCCCTAAAGCATGAGGCCCGAGAGAGAGAGGGGGGTGAAATGCTTTACAAGAACACATGCAGCTGCCGTCAGAGAATCTGCATAGAGAGGTACAACTGATAGCTCAAGTACATGATATATGTGGTATGGGCGCAGCCATCCATAACAGAGTACATAATAATCTAGATCCAAGGTATGGGCACAGCCATCCGGTGAGGATCGATGAATAGACTCAGGCATGGTCGCAGCCATCCAGTGAATGAGTCATGTAATAATCACAATAATCCACAAAATCGCAGCCTGGATTCCAACAAACAAAATCCAGGGTCTTGCGCTCCATCTCGACCCAAACAAAAGTACAAGTTCAAGCATGCGAATACATGAGTTGAAGTCGAACATGCATGAACATTGTCTGATTACCAGTCAATAATGAAAACTGTTAACAGATGCGAGAGGTACCACCAATAATGACAATGGCCCTCAAGGTACTATAGGTACAATCTACGGCATGCGAATCAGTGAGCTGGCGTCGAACACCCATAGAATCATTCGATCGGAGGCCAATGATGAAAACCTCACATCGAACACGAAGAACCTGCCATTGAGGCATGCAGGCTCCAAGGCACCGGAAGGGAGTCTCTACATCAGCTTCCTGGATAATGAGCTGAAGCCGACAGGAAGTGACCTTGATCGAAGGTGGGCCATAGTGTTTCCCACATCATTGACACGAGATGGAGGAAGAATTTTGTGGTGAATCAGAATTATGTGAGCTATCAGAGGGAGGTTGTTATTCTGCAGAGATCAACTTCTCTTGAACATATCGGCGACACGACAGTGGACTTGGCAGTATTTGACATCAATGTATCAAAGGTCATGGTGACGAGGTAATGAGCAAATGAGAGGTCAAACAGGATCACCCAAATCCACGGAGGCAAGTGAAAAATGAGATGAGATGTCCCCACCCAGACACGAAAGCAAACAAGTGCCATGTTCAAGAGTGACATACTGCCGACACAACAATAATTATGGTTCCATTTTCCCCCACCATTTCTGGCGAGTACCCCAGTTATTTTTATTAACAAGCTTGACGGGGATAGCATATCCTTGTGAGGCGTCATTTCGACAGAATCCAATGTCATCAGGTTTTAACGAGTCTGACAGAGGAAGAACTCGGCGTCTTTTCATGTTTAGAGAGTTTGAAAAGACAGCAAAAAAGAAAACTCCAAGGGTGTCCTTTTTCGTAAATTTGTGTCTCTCGAGCCCAAAAAAAGTATAAAACAATGCTCGAAAGAATCGCCCGACCATTACAATCGAGGAGTACATTTCATGAGTAGTGATTTCGACCTGAAAATGTAAAAAGGCGATCGAAGCCACGTCGCTTCGTAACCGTTAACGAACCTGAAACGACAAGGGTTCGACAATATTTTCATTTTTACACGGTCGAAAAAGAGTTTAAAGACGATCGCCTCTTATTTACGTTTAACGAGTCAAGAGGGATAACTCGGCGATCTTTTCGTCTTTAAATGGTCAGAAAAGAGCTGAAAGCAGACCTCCATTTTTATTCTCTTTAACGAGTCAAAAAGGGAAAAATACTCGGCAATCTTTTCATATTTTACGAGTCAGAAAAGAGCTTAAAGGAGACTCGTCCTAGAGGAACGAGTGGTATAACGGGTAGCAACTGGTTCCGGCAATGGTGGAACTGCTCAAAACATGTAATGGTCAAGAGGCTGGCTAATAAAACCACTCATCGCCGCGGTTCCTCAGGAAAGGATAAACAACCAAGTGAAAGCATATGATCGGCCAAAGAGATGGTGGTGATGGAATGAAACAACCAAGGCTCATCTAATAGAATTTAAGAGATAAAGACAGCAATCACGAGATGTAAAATGGGTATGGGTTCATTTTTGCACAAGCTTGAACTATAGAGAACTCTGCTTGGCTTCGGTTTCATGTTTACACAAGCTTGAAATGAAAAACTATGCTTGTTATGAGTTCGCATGCCCCCATCATAATGACGCAAAACGAGGTACATGCCCCCAGCATAATGAGGTACAAGCCCCCCAAGCTTCATTGCATTCAACAAAGTGAATGGAATGAAGGTTCACTCTCGAGATCTACGAAAGACTCGACTTGTATTTTATGAGATCTTAATCAAAGACTCGATTTGGAAAGGAGGAGATGTTTCATTTTTTAATGAGGTTGACCTAGGAAAAGAACTATCCTCATAACCCTTATTTCATTTTTTAATGAGCTTGACACAAGATCAGGAACTATGCTCGGCCAGACCTAGTTTCATTTTTTAAGGAGCTTGACATAGGAAAACGAACTATGCTCTGCCAGACCTAGTTTCATTTTTTAAGGAGCTTGACATAGGAAAACGAACTATGCTCCGCCCGACCTAGTTTCATTTTTTAAGGAGCCTGACATAGGAAAACGAACTATGCTCCACCCGACCTAGTTTCATTTTTTAAGGAGCTTGACATAGGAAAACGAACTATGCTCCGCCCGAACTTCATTAGAATGAACAGGAAGTCGGGGCTTCCAAGAGTGCCACTCCGGGTGGAAGGGTAATATCTCAGAAGTCAGGACCCAATGCCCCCAGGACACTATGCACGATGGCGGCATCACTGGATCCAGGCACGGGATAAGTGGCCACGTAGTTGATCTGTGGTGGGGCAGATGCAACTGGTGGATGAAAACCAGGAGGGGATGACGACTGCGCAGGAGGGACCTGAGGATGAACGAACGATAATTGATCTATAGTCATGATTCTTCCATTGTGTGGAAAGCAAACCACACGGAAAAGTGAAGAGACCAGGGCCCCCATGGCATATACATAGTCACGGCCAAGGAGAAGACTGAAATCTAAAGCACCTTGGGTAACTGATACGTCTATATAGACGATTTTTCCTCCCAAAGTAATAGGGAACTTTGGAAGGATCCCTAATGGTTGACTAGTTCCTCCGTCAAAAGCCGTCAGATTCGGTGCGACTGGCACAAGCTGTGGGGAACCCAAAGATTGCCAAGTAGTGGCAGGCATAAGACTAACAGATGCACCCTCATCCAAAACAGTGCCAAGTATCGCCTTATTATAGGCATGTACTGTGACCCAGAAAGGCACATGGGATGGAAGGTGGGAGGTAGTCAAACGACTCCAGTCGAAGGAAATGATTGAACTACTTGGTGGGAGAATCGTATGATTGCCCCCCTGCTCTAAAAGAACCGAAGCAGGACTCTCGGGAGCAGCTGGGATAGGAGAGTCATTTCCGGACTCAAGAGAATCTGAGGAGACGAGAAGAACATGAGAATTATGCTCTTCCGAAACAGAGTGATCTGGTGGTGAACTCGAGTTGACACTCTTTCTGACCAATGGTTGGTCTGGAACAAGCTTGGCAGAGACAGGTTTAGGAAGAGGAGGCTAGACAAGAGAGGGATTTGAATCAATCTCTTTGTCAACAGGGGGACGATCTGCGGCTGCAGAAAGACGTTGATAGCCAATGGGTAGTTGGGGTGAAGGAGATGTAAGACTTTCCAAGACAACAGAGGCTTTATCCATGACCAGACAAAGGTGAAGGGGATGATTGACTTCACAAAGTCTACAAGGGATTCGAATCTTCCCTTTTCCCTTACTATTTCCAGCTAATAGAGTAGCATCATCGTGAGCTTCAGAGGATGATGAGGGGCGGGCCGGATCGTGAGACCATACTTCTAAGACCCTGGGAATTCCAGGACAATCGCGTAGAAGATGGTCATCCTTGCATAATCTACAAGGAAATTTGACTTTCCACGGAGGAGCAGAAGGTGGCCCGATGGGAGGTGTACTCGAGGGACTAGCTGCAGTTTTAGCCTCTCCCTTAGGAGACTTCTTCTTCTTCATCTTCTTCTTCTTCTTCTTAGTCACCTGGTTACTCAAATCTAGACTTTCACCAGGCAAAGTAGAAGATGAGGACATAGAAACAGGCGAAGAAGAGGAGAGGTCCACCTTAGAATCAACATGATGTTGTTCAGGTGGAGGGACTGATTGACCAGAAGTTGAGACGGCAGGGACCAAAGAGGTTGGGAACAACCAAATAGGCAACCCAACAGTTAACCCTAAGAGGGACAACGTTGCCATGTAAGGAGCACCAACATTCCCAAAAGGAGCGAAATGACCAGGGTTTCCGTCAGAGGGGATCCCTGGGTTGGTGAACCCCGGAAAAGTTGCCATCAAAAGAGAAGCCTACTTAAGCTAATGCAAACAAGATCTAACCGGGTAAATGTGAATCGTGGCCAAATAAATTTTAAGAAAAAGGAACCGAACTTGACCTTTTCACTTTTTAAGAGTCGAGAAAAGGACAAAAAGATGACTCTAGTCTCCTTCAAATTTTTAATGAGCCCGAAGTGACAAAATGCTCAGATGAGCCTTTTCTTTTAGGGAGTCCGAAAAGGATCAAAAGTGACTACTCTGGAGAAACTAGGCAAAGGGTTTACCAAACAAATCTGTAAAACTGCTTATACACCTTGGCAATCATATGAAAACCAAGGACTTTCCATACGGAAGTCAATCTTCCCGAATGCTGTGTTCAGTGCGTTACGGTTTGTAAGGCGACAAACACGGCTTCCTATGGATAAAGGATGATAACCTAGTGGTGTCTCCCCATATACTCGACGGTACGTGGGAGCACAAATCCGTGCTAGAACACTATTGTGTCACAAGAGGAGGAATCACCCAACCATAATGTGAAACAACAGTGACTAGGTTTAATGACGTCGGAACACGTCTCTAGCCTAGACCTCTAGATGTATGCGTTAAGTTCCAATGCGTTTTTAGATTCATTCAGTTCATTTTACAGTTGATCTTTGATTAGGTTTCAGTTTCCAGGTCCTACCGTATGTAATCTCTCACAATTTCCTAAATGCAAGCTATATGCCAAAATATTTCATTTCATTCGATGAATGCTAACTATGGGAGAGTTGAGATCTTTCAATCAAACAAAATGATCATCAAACAATCAACAATGACTCTAATGCAGCTAATGGCAATAAACGAAACTTTTTTTTTTTTAAGAATCACTAATTGCTAATAACAATGAAAAGCTCTAATTTCCATTAACTACTGCAATGCAAAAGAGATTGTTCGTTTTCTTTTCGATGGCAAAATGCACTAAACAAATTTTGAGAGATAATAACAAAGAGGAAAAGAAACAAATTTCACTCAATGAAAACACAATCAAGTCCCTGAAACACCAAGACAATCTTTCAAACCAAGAAAAATCACAAAGACCTCAATGAGCTATGTAATCTAAGCCCAAAACGAAGCCAAGCGGAATCCAAGTGAAAAAGAAGTGAATCACTCGAATAACGCAATAAAAAGCTTAACAATCACTGAACAAGTGCAAGAGAGTAACCAAAAAGTTGACTGGACCAATAGAAAACCAAAACTCCTAAGGAAGGCTCGATTGCACAAAGCCACTAGATGCCCTAGAGCTGGAATGTGAAATCGATGGAAAGAGGAAAACACCCGAAGGATGAAGGTCAAAAACCAGTCAAACAAAGCTCTGACACACTCCAGTAGTTGAAAAAATGTGACAAGACAGAAATCCAAGCTCAGAAGGCTTCCAAACAAGCAAAATGGAAAAGTTCACAGGCCTGGCGCGACTGTCAGGCTGTAACTCGTGCTTTTAAGGGATTAGCGCGAGTTGATTTTGTGCAACATGTGCCCACTGGCGTGACTGTCAAGGAAAAAATCGCGCTAATCAAGTTTGCTAGCTTAAAAATAAAAACAAGCAGTCCACGGCTTGATCAATAGTATCCAGACAGACCAGGCAGCAAGAGAAAACTTAAAAATTTAACCCAGAAAGCTTATCTAAGCAAGAAAAACAAGAGAAAACCAAAGTGCAAGACAAACTCCAAGCTGTTCGGTTCGTAAACCAAACTGGAGATTAACTGAAGTGGTGTTGATCTACTTCGCTAATGCAGAGCAATAGCGTTTCGAAGGCTACCTGGCCGTACTTCAGGCTCCGTCCAAGGTTTACAAATCAAACAACAAATAGCTTCCCCAGTGGAGTCGTCAAATTGTTGGAGAGGTAAATCCCCTCTATGGACAGAGGCGATCCCCACTAGCCCAAAATGGGTCTAGCAACAATCAAACAATGCTAACACGCAGGTTCCTAATTACAAATTAAAGGTGAATGATGAGAGCCTACTTGGATTCCAACGCTAGTGTTGTAGAAGAGTCGACACTCCCGTTCTTTTGCTCCGACCGGTCACGATCCTCACGATCTCCGTGAATGGACACCTGCACATGCAAGGAATGACACAAATACAAGCATAAAATCCAATAGATGCAATTATATATCGGTCAGAAAAGATATAACTCAAACATCATTACAATGAACAACAAGAGTGGAACCATAATGATAGTCATCTATTATTGATAAACAACAAAGAAGAATACAACCATAGTTCTAACATCGAATCCTCCTTTGGCTGGGTGATTAGCTACATATGCCTTGCAAGGCTTGTCGGGATGGGGAACAAGCCTCTCTCTCTTTGATTATGGATGCAAAGAAGACTCTTACAGCAATCTCTTAGACTTCTGAGAGTATAATTCCCCCTATGCTTGAACTAGCTTGTCAAATGCAACAGAACAAGCTTTTATAGATGGAGGAGGAGGAGGAGATACAATGAATCAAGACATCCATGAGATTGGCATTATCCTCAAAAAGCTATTATGGATAGAGGAAAGGGAGATACAATGAATCTCGACATCCATGAGATTGGCATTATCCTTAAAAAGCTTCATGAGTCGAAAGGAAAAAACCTTCGGGCGTGCGTTTGTTAAAAAGATTTCCAAAACTCGGTTGGTGCGGGTATAACTCTGAGATAGAGCGCCAACTGGCGCGCCCTCTTTGGAGGATTTCCCCCATTGGCGCGGGTAATACACTGTGGATCCACGCTAATGGAAAAAGGGGACTTTTTAAGGATATTCTGCAGGAGATGTCTTCAAGGCATATGAAGTCCATACTTAGGGGAACATAATGCAAGTGTTTTCAAGTTATGTCACTTCTCACAGATCCTGGAATGAGTCCTCCAAAGTGCGGGAGAGGGGTAACAGGGACGGTGACAAATGGTGACAAATTACTATGTAACACTTAGCATTAGTGGATATCTCCACTCTTGGATCCTCTGCATGCAGCTGCTTTGCATTAATCTAAGGCTCCTCCCCCTTAGGAACTGAAATTTAATCCTCTACATGCAACTTGAGCTCCCTCTCAAGTGATACTCACATGGCTTTCTACTCATCGAACTTTAGATCTCTATGTACCATTGTCCTTTGACTGGTAGGTAGGTGCACCCAATATTTGTGGGGTGTATCAGTGTACCCCACAAGTATCCACAACTCAGTTGTTGGATCTAGCTTCTTCCAGGAATCTTTGGTCACATGGAAATAAACGGATGATCCAAAGATCCTGAAGTGACTAACATTTGGTCGCTTCCCGGAAAAGGCCTCCATAGGTGTCTTCATTCCCAGTATACGGTGCGGGCTTCTGTTCTGCAAGTATACTGTTGTATTGCATGCCTCAACCCACAAATGAAGTGGTTTGTCTTTCGTCATGCAACATTGCTCGAGTTGCTCCCACAATCGATATGTTCTTCCTTTCAGCCACCCCATTGTGCTGTGGGTTATGGGGTGCCATCAACTCCCGTTTAATTGATTCTGCAGCGCAGAAGTCCCTAAACTGTTGGGAGACATACTCTCCACAATTTTCGCTATGCAAGGCTTTTATTTTCTTTCCAGATTCTTTCTCTTCCAAGGCTTTAAACTCAAAAAACCTCAAGAAGGTCTGATCCTTCTTTTGCATAAAGTAGATCCAGCATCTATGAGAAAACTCATCAATAAAAATAACATAGTACCTTTGTTTAGCGATGGATTCTATAGAGAATGGTCCAAAAACATCTATGTGAACTCACTTCAGGATTATGAACTCACTCCAGGATTGCTCCATCTCTACTATCTCGATCCTAAAAGGAAGATTACACATACTTACCCAAGGTACAACCTTTGCATGTATCCATCTGCTCCAATTTTCCCTTGGGAAGTCTGGTAGAAATCTGTTGCATGATCTTCAAGGCCCCATGGTGCAAGTGACCAATCTTCTATGCCATAGCTTGACAACATCTTGGCTTTGCAGCACCTCTTCTTTGGAACTCAGTGCAGCACAGTCGTCTACCTCCAGCTTTTAGATATTCTTAACTCGAATCCCAATCCTCTTGGTCTTTCCAGTACCGATATGCCTCAAGAATACCTTTCCTTTACTAAAGACTACATCATAGCCTTTGTCTTCTAGCATAGCGATAAACACAAGATTCTTCTTCAGACTCAGTACATACTTTACATTAGTTAGGGTGAGAGGAGCTCCATGCTCCCTCTGAAACACAACCGTACCTTCACTTGAAACATGGTACTTTCCATCATCGCCCATCTCTATCCACATCTGGAGATCCTTCTCCTCCAGGGTACTGAAAAGATTCTTGTCCCGGGACATGTGGACAGAGGCTCCATTGTCCAGGTACCAAACACATCCCACCATGGATGAAACCATGCATGTGATGAGAGAGACATCCTACTCGAACTGTGAGGCCAGTGCCTCACTGTCTGATCCCTTCGAGGATCCCTTCTTGGATTTCTTCTATGGACAATTCATAGCATAATGGCCCACCTCATGACAATGAAAGCATCTCACTTTCAATTTGTCAAACTTCTTCCCACCATGGGAAGAACTGGATTTGGGATGGGACGTCTTCCCTTTCCCTTTCCTCGTCTTACTCGCTAAGGCTAGATTTTATTCATCATCTTGTTTTAATGAAGATCCATCTCTAGTGCTTCTTCTTATCTCCTCCTACATTAGATCCGACCAAAGTCATTCCCAATCTGGCAATTTCTCTCTTCCATTAACCGAGTCTTGGTAGCTATGCCAACTCTTAGGAAGACCGGGGAGAGCAAGACTCACCATGTCATCATCGGATGTCGTGATCCCCACACTTCCAAGCTCATCCCTACAAGTGGTGAGTTTGTTCAAATATTTAGAGATCGTGTTGCCCTTTTCACACTTTATTTTCCAAAGCTTGTCTTTCAGTGCCAGCTTCCTCTGATTATTGTTGTTCTGATATAGATTTTTCAATGTTTTCCACATTGAAAATGATGTCTCCTTCCCATGGAGGCTTGAGAAAATGTGGTCTCGAACTCCCTCCAGGAGGATTCTCCTTGCTCCAACCATGCATTTCTTCCATTCCGCTAATTCTGTAGCATTAGCCACTGCTAGCTTGGGGACTTCTTTATCAATGAAGTCCTTTAGACCGTTGTCCTCTAATACTACTTCCATAGATCCTTCCAGGCTATATAATTCGAGCTACCATCAAGGGCATACTCGAGTCTTAAACCGCTGAATGCCATTGGTGAAATTTGAGATGTGATAAGAATTCAATTTCTATAATCAAGAACTTGAAGCTTCGAACTTCTCCCTTCTTTATATATTGTTCTTCGCTTTGATCACCTTTGCTCTAGTACCATGTAGAATTTCTCACTGTAGATCACCAGATTATGCAATATACTAAAGCAAAATAGAAGATCTACTTCTACAACAAACTTGCGGAAGCTTAACTGAATTTGTGCAAGATCAAATAGAACACATATAACTGAGAATGAGAAATCAATCACACATGAACATAGAAGAATACTCTGGGGAAAGCCTCAGCTAAAAACCCCGATCTCTGTATTATCATGCAAGTGGAAATATGTTCAGATTACACAAAGCATCAGCTCACAAGCTATCCTTCTCTCAGTACAATCCAACAATACAACTCACAGACTGAATAGACACAATATATGCCTTCCCTCAGCCCTCCAAGCCTCCTATTTCCTTGCGCAGTTTTCCTTGGGGTCCAATGCTACCACCTATGTGAATTGGCCTCATCACACACTCATCAAACCCAAAAGTAATTGTGCAATCTCCAAGGAATGAATTCCTTCTGCATCCAAGAGATATCCTCCATGGAATATTCCTGCACCTGATAGTACACTGTCCCATCATCTGATCTCAACTGGGTCTCTGTCTAAACTGACATGCATGAGTTATTTACGAGAGAATATTCAGTTGTCTGAAGTGCAGTGGTTAAATGCATGCATGCATTAACTAAATGAACTCACAATTAGTTCAACTAACTATTTGAACTAATCTAACTGGACTTAACTCAGTTAACTGAGCTAACTAATTACAACTCAAAGTACAACTCATCCTGGTCTCCTTTAATCAAGGGATAACTTCCTCAATCAAGGGAGAAACTATTGCATGTCTTCACATAGACTTCATGTTTGATTTTCTACAACTAATTAACTCAAGATGAATTAATTAATTATTTTACAAACAGCTGTTAAGATCAAATTCGAATTTTAATTCTCAATTTTAGTTTAGGGACTAACTAAAATTGGAATGTATCTCGAAATGCTATTTATAGTAGTGTTAATTTTAGCACTTCTATTTTTAGCATTTTCTGTTGCTATTTTTAACAACATTGACCTCAAAGCAACATGCCAGTGGAAGTATGTGAATAGGTTTATATGACAGCTTATGGAATATTGATATGGCATAAGCCTTCTTGGACTCATTTGGTTATCAGAAGTCAGTTCACAATCGAAGTTGTGAATTGATTTGGATTGGCCCTAGGAGGCCTGATTTAATGATGCATATCACTATGGATGTACTTTTTATCCTAGTTGAACTATTGATGAATATCTAATAGAATAAGAAGAATTGAATTATAGGTTTTCCCCCTTATGGGGATTTTCCCTGGTCTCCAACCAAATGTTTGTTTCTCTATTATGCATTTTTTTTTCTGTTGTTGATCTTTTATGTTCCATTTTTTATTGTTCTCTCTAAATAATTGCTAATTCTTATAATGATGTTATAGGGTGAATGTAATAAGTAGATATTGAAAATGTTTAAATGAAATTATCTACACTAGAGAACAATGTATCCCTTAGAAAATTAATAAAGTTTGAAGCTATATTTGAGGTATGAATCAAGGAGAAGAATCGGAGCATGAAATTTAAGAGTGTGATGATATTGTGAAACACATGAAGTATGAATCATGCAAGTGAAGTGAAAAATATGCTATGTACTATGATTTGAATTTGCATGAATTTAATGTTTTGAATTTAATTAATGATTTATTAATGTTCATTTAAGATTAAAAAAAATGGAACTTATACGAATTCACCCCCCCTCTTAGTATAAGCATAACTTCAAAAATTGGTATTAGAGCATGTTCCTTAAAAAAAAAATCTAATCTCTAGAAGGTCAACTTTGGTAGCACACATGGCTAGTCAAGAAGGTTTCTCCACAAACAAATTTGATCTTGACTTATGCAAGAACGCAAAAAAATACAAAAATACACATATACACAGAGACGCGGTAGAAATAAAACTTCATTTCATTAATGTCAAAGAACTGAAATATTCTTACATACAGAAATGGAAATAAACTAGCTCGGGCAATGGTAGCTTATCTCTGAGAAGATATGTGGTGGCTACATGCCTCTGAAATACATTACAATGATGCTCGAAGAACTATTTTTTATTGAGAAACAATGGAAAACCATAAACATCCAAAAACCTAACCCTAGGAGATAAAGCACCAAAATAACGTGCCCCGTTAGGGTAAATTGGTACTCAACTTCCCAGGGTCGTAACTTTGGCATATGATCTCTGTTTGACATGCACGATACTTGGTTAGAATGATTTATACAAGGAATATGAATTTTGACTATAAAGGTGAGTCAAAAAATCATGTTTCCCATTTTCCAAAAAAATGTCGTTTAGGGCCTCAAAACGACTCTGGAAGTTTAGGACCCGAAAAAATGTCAAAAATAGTAAATTGTGCTACAATTATGGAAACTAAAAAACCAAAATAAATAATGGTGGGTGTCCAATTGGAATAGATGGGTGGCCACCAATATCCACATGGATCAATCCTCCCCACTTAGGAAGAAATGGTTCCCATTGTGTTGAGTGCCTCCATGAGATGGGGAACTTCTCCTGAACTTGGTCCTTGGTGAGCCACTTGCTTGGTGTAGGAGTTGGCCATCCTTGACAACTTGATATAGTTGGATTTGTTGTTGGCAAGTATTCCTGATATGTGTGTCCATGATCTGATTAGTTGTGGCTTGTTCCATGCATTTTGGTTTTAATTCTATTGGTGTGAGTTGTTTTGCAATGTCTGATGTGTCCAATAATGGTGGAAAGTATGGTCGAAGGCGGTACACATTGGAAAAGGAATGGTGGAATGCTGAGTGCAAAAGAATTATCCCCTACAACCATAGTTATGTTGTAAGGCCCATATCGGAGTGGTCAAAGCTTGTGGTGGGGCCTAATGAGGCACTCCTTCTATAAATGTAACCAAACTTTTTCATCCACCTGGAACCTGTGTGGAACCCGATTTTGGTCATGACATTTCTTGTACTTAGCATTGGCTCTGTCCAATAAGTCATGAACCTATTTGCAGATGTGTTGAATGCACTCAATGAAGTTGTTAGCCATGTCACATTCAGACTGGACCTGATTTGAATATGCCGAAGTAGCTGCAAATGGTATGGCCACATCAATCGGACATAATGGCTGGAATCCCAATCCCACCTCAAAAGGGGTTTGGCCAATTGAGCTATGGAGAGCTCTGTTGTAGCTGTGTTGACATAGGTAGGATTTCATCCCATGTGTGTGGATGCTTCGATTTGTACATGCACAAAATGTGTACGATCATCCTCTTGATGGCCTCTATTTGGCCATTAGTTTAGGGGTGGAAAGTGGTGGACTTAGTGAACTTGGTATCTGTCATCGACCAGAGACTTGACCAAAATGTACTTAGGAACCTTCTATCCAAATCTGAGATAATGGACTATGGGATCCCAAAGTGTACCCACACCCATTCAAATCAGAGCTTAGATGTGGATTTTGCTATGATACTCTTCTTATAGGCCACCATAATGGTCATCTTAGAGAATCTGTCGATGACCAAAAAAACACAGTCATTTCTATGCTTAGTAGAAGGAAGGCCCGACATGTAATCCATGGAGATGGATTCCCAAGGTTGAATAGGAGTAGGCATAGGAGTCTATAGGCCTTTCTTCTAGATGGTCGGTTTGGTAATGGCATAGGCAGTGCAAAATCTTATCTACTTCCTAACATCCTATCGAAGTTTCAACCAATAAAAATACTTCTACAACACTACCACTATTTTCTCTACCCTGAAATGTCCAGTGACCTGACTGTAATGTGCCTCCCAAATGATCTTGGCACTCTCGGTTGAAGGAACATAGAGGTGTCCTAGGTGGCATAAAAGTGCATCCTGGAGGTGAAAATTTGGATCTTTCTTATGTTCCAAGAGCGTTTGGTATGTGTTGCCAAATTCTTGATCGCTCTTATAAATATGCATCCACCCCACAGTCTCATGCCCACAAGAGTCGATCACAATGGTCAGCACCATGACCGGTGGTCGGCTAAGGCAGTCTACAACATTATTGTTGATGACCTTTGTGTAATTAATGTTAAAATGGAACTATTGAATGTATGTAGACCATTTTTTATGGCAATCATTATCCAACTTCCCTTATGTCTGTATGAACTATAGGGGTTGACGGTCTGTGTGGATGACCATTTCCTTCCCCAAAATGTAATGCTTTCATTGTAGGAAAGCATACACATTGGAATACATCTCTTTGTCATAGGTGGGATACTTCCAGATTGTGATTGAAAGTGTCTCACTGTGATATGCCACTGGATGCCCTTACTAAGTAAGAATTACACCAATAGCATAGTCGGAGGCATCTATCTCGATCTCAAATGGTTGTTGTGGGTCTGGTAATGTGAGCATTGGTGTAGAGAAGAGGTGATTCTTCAACTCAACAAATTCCTTCTGTTGGGATTCAGACCAAAATAACTTTTCTTTCAATCATCCCTTTCTGACTTGACTCAAGGGCCAAGCGATATGAGAGAACCCCAACACGAACCTACAGTAGAAGTTGGTGAGGCCTAGAAAGTTGTGGAGATTTGTTAGATTGGTTTGGGCTGGCCAATTCTAAATGATTTGTATCTTGGTTGGGTCCACATGCACACCCCACTCATTAATGATGTACCCCAGATATTGAACTTGGGTCATACCAAAAGTGCATTTCTCCAAATAGACACACAACTTGTGTTGTCATAGGGCTTGGAGGATGTGTTGAATATGGTGGAGGCGGTCTTCCCAACTCTAGCTAAAGATCAGAATGTCATCTAAATACACCGCCACAAATGAGTTCGTGAAGGGTCGCAAGATGTCATCCATTAGCCTCATGAAGGTTGCATGGGTATTTGTCAACCCAAAAGGCATGCCCAGCCATTCAAAAATGCCCTCCTTGGATTTGAAGGAAATATTCCACACATAAGAGGGGTTGATTGTTACTTGGTGATAACTAGACTTCAAGTCAATCTTGCTAAAATATTTGGCCACCTAAATCTGGTCCAAAAGATCGTCAATCTGTGGGATTGGATACTTGTTCTGGGCAGTGATCTTATTCAACACCCGATAGTTAATACAAAGTCTCCAGGTCCCATCCTTCTTTTGTAAAAACATGATCAAACTCCCACAAGGTGATGAACTTGGCCTGATGTGCCCTTTCTACAACAACTCCTGAATCTTCCTCTTAATTTCATTGTTCTCCAGAATAGAGCATCGATAGATCAGTCCATTGGGTAGCAGCGCACCTGACGTCAGATCGATGGAGTGCTTGACATGATAGTGTAGAGGTACCCCTATGGGTGAGGTGAAGATTTCCCTGTACTCCTCCACAACCTATTCCATATGTTGCTTCTGTGTGGAGAATCTCTGTCAGGAAGTCGTGGCCACAATCTTCTTCTTTCCCTGAGGTCAAATCATAAGGAAAAAAAAAAAAACCCATTCTGGGAAATTATTTGACTGCATTGCTTCACAGTGATCAAAGACATGGCAGTAGGTAGTGTTACCTCCGGGATCCTATACAAATCATCACCTAAAGTAATAATAAGAGTACGAGGCCTAGACTCATACACAACATGTCTCTTCCACAAGTATGGTTGACCTAATAATACATCGAAAACTTCAAGAGGAGTAACATCACATAATACCTCATCCATGAAGGGCTTGATGTTGTAGAGAAGGCAACACTGTTGGATGGCGTGAAGATCTTGCCCTTAATGAAGCCACTCGATGGTGTACGAATGCAGGTGTGGTGTGGTCTATAGGCCCAACCTCTTTACGAACTCTGATAAAATGAGGTTTTTTTGGCTCCTGATGTTGACAATGAACTGCAGTAGGGAACCCTTCACCCACATCTATGAGCAGAAGAGTCTCTCCCCTTCCTCTTGATCTTCAGGCTCATATTTCTTGATATTGGTGGTGGAAATGGTGGAACTAGGCTCTGCATCGATAATATTCTTCCCTTTGTCATTCCCCTTGTCAATTTTTGACTCAGAGTTAGAACATGCATCTGATTTAGAAGCCTTCAACTCAACCACCAATGACTGCATGGATTGACACTCACTTGTGTTGTGAGTGGGGCTCTTATGGAACTCACACCATTTTCCTATGTCCTTCTTTATCTTCGTGGTGTTTCTCTTTACTTATGACTTCAGTGGGTTGTCCTGAGTCACCCTGCCTTGGATTTTTCCTTTGTTTTGTGTCTTGGGGATGCCTTTCCCTTGCTTTAGATTTGCAGATCCAAAGTATCGCTTCTTCTGTTTAAATTTGTACTCGATCTTGAGAGCGTATCAATAGGCGGTGCCAACCAAGGAGATGTATGGGAACTCCATCTCATCTTTGATGTACTTGTGTAGAAAGTCATGGTACTTGAGTACCAAATGTCGCTCAGAATCCTTGATACCCAACTTCGTGCGAAGGGTATGGATAACATTTGTGAACTCCAACACATCTTGGTCCCTTCCCTGCCACAATGTGGTCCACTTTATGTATTTATCTTCATAGCTCCTGATAGGGTAATATTTTTCCTTGATGGCATCTCAGAAAAAAATCCAATTGGGTGCGGCTAAAACCACTAAGGATTCCCTCTCGTCCTTTTATTCATAGTAGGTTTCCCACCAGTCCTTGACATGTGGGGTGGCTTTGAGAAGTGAAAAAGTAATATTTTCCTTATTGGAAAAGGCATGAACTAAACAATATTCTTCCAACATATTTAACCATCTATCTACAACATTTGTATCTATTTGGCCTTCAAATATGGGAATATCAAAGTTAACTTGTACGTTAAAAGGAGTGGATAATGGATGAAGATTTGTCACCTGTGGGCTGTCGTCGAAGGACTTGGGAAATGTTATCCATTATCACATTCCTCTGTCGCTCAAGGGATTCCTCGATAAATATTTTGAAAGGATATCCTACCCCCTCATCTTTATTTTCTTCCTCCATAGGAGGTTGTCAGGGTTTGTGAGGTTGAAAAGGTTCAACCAGTTTGAGCCCTAACTCCTTATACCCTAAGCTCGTTGGGGACATGTAAAGAAAAAGAGAGAAAGAGCATACCACTTTGATACCACTGATCTAAACTTATGTAGGAACACAAAAAAAATATAGAAATACACATATACACAAAGATGCAATAGAAATCAAGGTTCATTTCATTAATATCAAAGAACTGAAATATGTTTACATACAGAAATGGAAATAAACTAGCTTGAGTGATCGTAGCTTATCTATAAGAAGAGATGGGGTGGCTACATGCTTCTGAACTCTATTACAATGAGGCTCGAAGGCCTATCTATTTTTTAGAAACAATGGAAAACCCTAAACATCCAAAAATCTAATCCTAGGAGATGAAGCGCCAAAACTATGGGCCCCGCTGGGGTAAATTGGTATACGAATTTCCTAGGTTCGTAACTTTGGCATATGATCTCCATTTGACGTGCACGATACCTCGATAGAAACATCTATTCGAGGACTATAAATTTTGACTAAAATCATTAATGAAAGCCTCATGTTTTCCCATTATCCAAAAAAATGTCATTTAGGGACTCAAAACGGCTCCGAAAATTCAGGACCCGAAAACTTGCCAAAAATAGTAAACTGTGCTACAGTCAAGGAAAGTGAAAAATTGAAAGAAACAATGGTGGGGGTCCAAGTGGAATAGGCGGGTGGCCACCAATATCCACCTGGATCAAAATCCCCTTTGTTTGATAGAACAAACTATGCACTTTGGAGTATCAGTATGTAGACTTATCTAATGGCTTTTGAGTTTGATATTTTAAAATCAATCATGACTATTTAAACAAGAAAAAATCTTCCAACTAATATGGTCTGAAATAAGACTAATGAACAAAATGAAAAAGCCATGAGTGCTCTCTTGTGTGGTCAATCATAATCAAAATTTGTCAAGGTGATGCATTGTTAATCGATAAAATAATTTTGTGACAAACTTCAAAACATATATGAATGTGATGGCAAGATGAAGAAGGCGGAGCTCCAAATTGATCGAAGATAATTAGAGAGCTTGAAAATGAAGAATGAAAAGAATGTTGTGGCCTATTTCCTCTATGTGGATCAAATTGTTAAAACCATCAGAGGACTTAGTGAGAAGGTTGAAGAATCAATGATTTTTCAAAGTGTGATAAGGTGTCTCCCCTTAATATTTGATGTTAATGTCTCTCTTATTGAAAAAATGAAGGATATGCAGAAACTAATGTTGGATCAGCTACATGGGATTCTCACTACATAGGAAATTATGATTAAAAAAGAGAATCCAACATAGAAGGAACTTAGGAAGTAATTCCAAAAAATGAAAGAAGAGAAAAGGACATAAATCTTGTGATTGTTCCAACCATAAATCAAATACAAGAGACGCATAATTTGTGAGAAATCTGTGAAAAGAATTTTGAAAATACAAAGGTAAGCTACCCTCCAAATTTTTTAATTGTGGTAGAGTAGGACATTTTGCTACTAAATCCCCATATGTAAAAAAAGAAGATAGTGATGATGAAGTATAACATAACAATAAAAGAACACCTTATAGACACAAAAAAGGAAAATATACTAAGAAGAAGAATTTTTACTCTAGAGAGGATAGTAGCTCATTTGAATAAAGTAATGGACATGTTACTGATATTGAAAAAACAATCCTCTTCATATCCATGGATACAAAATCTATTGATAAATAAAATGAAGGCAACCAAAACAAAAAACTATATTAATAAGAAATAGACATTGATGGGGTAGTGAATCTTGAAGTAGAACTTGTTAGTGCCTTAAAAGAAATAGACATTCTTAAGGAAAGAATGAAAAGAAAAAGGGGGAATTATATCATTATTAAAATAAGGATCATGATCTTGATGAAACAGAAAAAATAGTTATCACCCTAAAGAAACAATTAGAAGAGGAAAAATGATGGAATAAATAGTGAGGAACTAGTTGAAAGAAACGAAGAAATTGTGAAAAGATAAAAGCTAAAATTCTTAAAGTCCTTAAGAAAGGAACCAGAGAAAAAAATTGATCAGTTGAATAGAATATTAAATTTTGGAAAGAGTGCTACAATATTAGATAATAGTCTTAGTTTCCAAAGGTCACCACTCATCATGACAAGTCTTGAATATGACAAAAAAAAAAATACCCCCAACGGAGATGCAAGCATTATGGTCACAAATCCATTAGAAATGGAAAGTGAAGAAAACCATAAAATCTATGCTAATATTCTCCAAGGATTCATCAAAAATGAAAGCAACAACATGAAAGGAAATGAGGACTAGCAGAAACTTAATTCTTCTCACAAGAACAACAAGAATGATTTTAAAAGAGTTGTTCCACCAAGAAGGACTTTCACAACCCAATACCAAAATCTCTTCATTGGATTCTATTTTTATTGAAATAATTTTGATCATAAAGCAATATAATGAAGATCTTATGCAATTTTTGTACATTGGGTTCAAAAATCCCATTGTTTTTCATGACATGGACTAATTGCCTTTCATGGATCCTCACTCTAGCAATCGTAGCAAAGACTACCTCCTACAGGTTTTGGTTTAACAACAATCGTGATTCCAAAAAGTGGTATCAGAGCCATAGGTCTTGGGTTTGAAACTCACATTACTTATGTTGGGAGGAAGATTGTTGGACATTTGGCTCAACACTCCCCATATATTTCATGACATGGACTAACCACCTATTATAGATCATAACTCTGGTGATTGTATCAAAGACAAATGCCTATAGGTTTTGGTATAACAATAGTCATGATTCCAACATTAAAAAGTGATCATCTAAGATATAGAAATAGAGGATCTCATAAGACCTCTAAGAATGATTATGTGAGAAACAAAACTAGAAATTCTCATGGGTTTTTGATAGAAACTACAATTCATTTTCTCCCTTACTTGACTACAATACTAAATTTTACACTAGCTATAAATATGAGCACATAGCGTGTGACTATATAAGTAGCATAATAAATTCTCCAAAATAAAGAAAGGAAGAATATGTTCTTACCAGTGATAGAGAAGAATACACAAAGGTGTCAAAAAGGAAGCAAGAAGTATGGAAGAAGGAAGAATGTGCACTTGCACTATATGCTCAAAATAAAGAAATACAATGGTAGGTTGATAATGTATATTTAAAACACATTACATGAGATTAGAACAAATTTCTCACCCTAATGGAAGAAAAAGGAGGTTAATGCTACCTTCGGGGATAATGCTTCAACAAGGATAGTTTGAAAACGTATTCTTAGTCTCAATGATGGAAATACTAAAACACAAAATGTATTGTATGTTGAGGGAATAAAACACAATATTCTAAGTGTCAATATTTTAAGCCATATAAAAGCCCATTTTAACCCTAAAACCCTTCATTAAGTTGAGTGATTACATTTCTCTTTTTATATTGTTATGTATGCTAGAATCAGTCATGGTCCCATTTTATTATACTTGTACCCCTTGTCTCTTATATATACTAAGGAGACCTAGTTTTAGAGTCATCAAATATTGTTTTGTACATTTTATTCATTGTAAAAGGTTGTTTTCCCCTCAAATGAGACAATAATTATTGGTTTGTTATCATTTTTAAGACGCAAGGATCATAAAATTTGGTATAAGAGCTCATGATCCTATGGTTTTGCATCTTCGAATACGTCATCATGAAATTTTATCTATGTTTTTTTTCCTGGAAGATTTCACATGGTGAAATCTGGGGAATCCTAAGAACATATCTTAGGAAATGCCTAGTTAAAATTTTAGATCTTGGTTCACTATACTTTTTGAGATATGTTCCAAATAAGTTAGGATTTCTAAATGCTCCTCAGATCAATCTCAAATAGATCAGTTCAGAATTTTCACTGTAATGTTTTTCTTATAAGGATTCATATTGGGAAATGTGGACCACATTTAAGCAATATTTTGATGAGCATATGATTTAAAATTCATATCTTAGTTCACCATAACTTGAGATAAATTATATAAGGAATTCCAAGTTCCCGAATGCTCCTGAAATCAATTTCAAACAAGTTTGAAATTTTCACAATAATTTTTATTTTTTTTGTGAAAGAAATTTCAGTAAATAGCTGATTCAATTTTCAAAATTTGGTTCACTATAATTTTGAATTTATACCCTATGGAAGTTATGTTATTTGATCTTCCTTGAAATAAATTTTAAACAAGTCAGCTTGGTATTTTTTCTATATCTTCCTTGGAATTTCCAAAATATGAAATCTTCAGGGATTTTAAGAGATATATAGAAGCACCTCAAGTATTTTTTTTAGAATATATTTGAAGAATTGGAGACATGGCACAACATACAAGTTTGCTCGTGGGAAGAGGCCAAAAATTCAACAAGTTTTGGGAAATTTACCATAACTTTTAGCTGGCACATCAATTTCAATTCACACCTATGGAATTGAAGAAAATGTTAGAAACAATGGAAACCATGACAATATTGAGAGTGGGGGTGAATCAATAGTGTGGAAAAATTATACAAGTTTTGGGAAAGTTGCCATAACTTTCAGTTAGCACATCAATTTTATTTCACACCTATGAAATTGAAGAAAATGTTAGAAACAATGGAAACCAAGACACTATTGAGAGTGGGGGTGAATCAATAGTGTGACCAATTTTACATGTTTTCATAAATTATACTTTTCAATCACTTTAGCAATTGTTCATGGATCAACAACAAAACTCAATCATGTAAAACATAACATAATCACCAAGCACATGAGTAAGATGTACACAATACACTAATCTTGCTTTTATTACAAGCTTCAACTTAATTACATCAATGCCCCACAAGCTAATACTTTTAGGTTTATCTACTACTACTAAAAGGATATTTTATCCCTACTCATTTATCAGTCTTCACTAAAGGGGATTGTTGCCCCTACTCATTTATCATTCTTCACTAAAAGGGATTGTTTCCCTTGCTCGTTTATCAGCCTCTATTGAAAGGGACTCTTTCCCCTGCTTGTTTATAAACCTCTACTAAGAGGGACTATTGCCCCTAATTGTTTATCAACCTATGTTGAAAGGGACTCTTGCCCCTTCTTGTTTATCAGCTACAACTGAAAGGAATCGATGCCCCCAAACATTTACTGGCACCCACTAGAAGGAGCTACAACCCATGATATGCAAGCTACCACTTACAATACATATTGATCCATATTTCATCCATTTTCAAACTTAGATCAATAGACCACTTATGTCATAAATAGATAAATTTTCTTATTGCAACTTCTCACCAAAACCACCATACAACCTCCTTCAACAATCTCTGAATACTGAACAAATCACCAACAAGATCACCTTTAGCAATTTCACATTACTGAACACACCAAACTTTACTAGTGACATCAACACAAAAAGTCAACTTTGATGAACACATCAAAGAAATAATCATGAATTCATCATTCACCTATCGAATATCAAATCAAATATTTGATTCACCCTTGATGCACAATGCATCTCATTGCACCAAAAACCTCTCATCCACACACCAAAACCATGTCAACCTACTTGCTCAAGCCTACTTATAAAGAATTTTGGACTGATAGTTTTAGAATTGGATTTTAGTTATCTTGTTCTTTGACTTTACAGGGATTTCTTATTTTTTCCTTTGTGTTTTTCAATTTAGTCATCTGGATCTACTATTCAAGTCTTATTTTAATCCTCACCTGTTAGTTCAAGGAATTATGAGTTAAACTGTTATTTTCCTGCTTATTTTTAGTATTCTGGCCCTTCAACAGAATTTAGCTAGACTTTTCTAATTTCTAGCAGCAATTGACTTTGGCTTAGCTGCTAAGATTGTCACTAAAGAATCACATGTTGTCGACTCATTCCACCAAAGATCAAAGGCTTTTTACATAATCACATGCTACCAGAATTAGATGTCGACTCATCCATCCAAGTGCCTAAGAACTTTACTATAGGTAGAAAGGTCTTTCAATATGTCTCTTCTAACTGCGCTGCCAAATCTGTTTCCTTAGCCTTTTTATTTTATTAAAGAATCATTGCCAAATCTGTCAAATTTGTCTTTAGCACATTTTTCATTGGCACATGTCTGCTTTCCCTCCATGGGACCAAGCGCAGTGATCAGTCACTCAATCCTTCAAGAACTTAATCTGTTTAGGTTTGTGAGGGATGAATTTCATTTATAAGCTTTTGCGACCCTGGTTCTCTTCTCCATGTAACCTCGTGCCAGTGCTTGGGCTCAGAGTTCTCTATCTCAGTGATTTTGTTTGTGCCCCCTTTATTAAACTTCTAGGCTCATACCTATGGGCTTAGTTTTCAATGGGGACCACCATACCTTCCTCTTATTTTCTTGATTCTCTATCAAAAGCCTCGTCAATCCGATGCATTTTTCTCGACACTTCCTCTGTGTGCATCACTAAACATCGTTGAACTCCCCTTTGGGAGCTGAGTTATTTCATGGTGTTTTCATTGCAAAAAAGAGCCAATAGAAATGCTCCCAATTTTCGTCAACTCTAACACACCCATGTCATCCTAACACCCAACCATTTCGTTGATTTTCCTTTGCACTGCTTCAAGACCTTCCGGGGTCCTACCAATGGGATGACATCGCGTCGATGTCACCTATGCCATGTGTTGTCCTCTGATTCGTCCACATGTCAATAAGAAATGAGCCCTTCGGGTGCCCAAAAACACCAAATATTATTGACATGTGTCACGCTCTCATTTAGCAGTTGTTGATGTCATCATCCTCCATTTTCTAGGTCAATAATATGCTACCAAGTGTCCCACTGTTAGAGAGGAAAGAAAAAGGTATGGAGCCTTATTTTTCAACAATTTTCCTTTATAAATTTTCAAAGGGTTCTTAGTTATTTTATTGTTCTTCTCTATTTAACCTTCTAGGCTCGTTCCCCTCAGGTCACTGCTTTGAAAACCTCCAAGATTAGTTTTAGTGGGTTGAGTTGTAAAGGTGGGGACCTCCCACTCAATTCTCGGCCAATCACTACTTTCCATTGCATTGTGTACTTCCACGTCTACCCGCTTGTTGCATCTCGGTGCTTTAACTTTTTGCACCCCTTGTAAACCTATGAGGTACATCCACTATGATGGTGTCATCCCATTGACTCCTTAAGATCTTACTTATAGGTTTTGTTGGGGTTATACTACCCGGAAACTTCCATCAGGCTAAGTTGTAGAGTGGGATCTGCCTACAACCAATGGAAACCTTTCCCACTACTCTGTTGTCACTCCAAGTTAGCTCAGTCCACATTTTGGCCACTCCACCACCATTTCCACTAGCTTTGGATGCTCTACCAACTTTAATGAAGCCCCAAAAAGGGTCTCCAAGCCTCTTTATCTCTGCTAACTTTGACTTGGGGCCCTACAACTTTGACTAGCTCTCTCTTTCAATCCAAGAGGTCATTTTCAACTTACGAATACCACTATAAACCTATTTCAGATCTCTTCACATCTAAGTGGGTTCCATCTACATCTAAGACGATGTGTTATGCAAGAAATGGCTACAAATTATTTGAACTTATCTTACCATGAATTTTGATCTTCATTCTTCTTGTAACTAATCTTGAATGCCAGTGTCATCCTTTTCCATCCTTTGACATCTTTGGCATCCATTGAAAAACACCATCACCAGTGCTCTATAGTTTCCATGATTTTCCTTTGCCAACAATCTTTGCCTTTGTCATCAATGACAACATATTTCCAACAATATCCTCCTTTGGCATTGATGGAAACACCAATATAAAGAAAAAACATCGTCACCAATGATCAAGCAAAGATACATGTACTTATCTTCTTTTTATTTAATGTTTCTCCCTATGTTTTTTTGGAGGTCCTTCTCCCCCTTTGTATGAGGTTATTTACCATATTTTGTTTTATCAAAAATTTCTCCCCCTTTTCAATTAATGGCAAAGATACTAATATGCTCCCCTTGTCAACAATCTCCCTCTATCTCACTGATCCTATGGACCTGTCAACTTCTTCTTCTTATGCTAAAAATATCATATACCTTTGATCTGATCCAAGCAATTTCCTCTATGTCTTGTGAAGAGGATTGAGTTGAAGGGAAAGGAATAACTACTCCCAATCTTTGCCTCAAGTGGTCAAGAGGGATCTCAGCTTATGCAAATGAGACATGAGAAAAATAATTCCTTCTAGTCTAAGTCTCAACTAGGATTACATTCAAACACATACACCTAACCTCTAGCAACAAGTAAAACCTTTTCTTTGATACCAAGTGTTGAAATGATGCAAATTGTTGAATTGATTCCACTGGTAGAAATTGTTGAGCACTTAGTAACTAAGTGACCTCATCCTCTGCACCTTTCACCACAAATTTTATGTCTAATACCAATTACTAATAGAACAATATCACAACATCAATCCATTGTACATCAAACACCTGATACAAATTAATGATACATATTTCCAATGCATAATGTGATACTCAAGTATTGACTTTAGTATACTCCCCCTATGGCTATGTTCCCTATTTGCATTAGGAATCTGTAAACAATACTTACAAAGGAAACTTCAACAATTTACATATCATAAAACTATCAATATGATTTTACAACAACATTCAATACTTCCTTTGTCCCTTAAATGCATTCTTTGGAATGTTCCTTTCTGCTCCTTGCATCTGACCTTTCTACCTTCTCTTGAAGCTAGCCTCATCTTTTCAATGAAGAGGAAAAAGGGATATACTCCCCCCTGAGTAGAATATCTTCCTTTTTCTTCCACACCTGGATATGAGTTGATTTCTTGTGTTGGTTTTCCTGATTGGGTGACTTTATGCCATTGCCTGAGCATACAGACCATTAATCATTCCTTTTGTTAGCACCAACTAAAGCCAATCTTTAATTTACCTCTTGCTTTTTTTTCTCATTGTTTATGCCTACTTTCTTCCTATATTTCAATGAAGAACAACTGGAGCTACTACTCCTTTTGTCTCATTGGAGCCTCTGCCTATTACAGGTTTTATGAGAGAGAGAAACTATGGGAATTTCAAACTTTGATATGCTAAATATCTACTGATTATATTCAAAATCAAACATTGTTCTATGTTTCCTTCATGCACCATTCGTTTTTCTTCTCTTAAGACTGCAAAAAATATCCCATGTAGTTGTCCTTGCTAGCTCTCATTATAATCCATGCCTCTAACTGCAACGGTTTGAAAAGATGATTTCTTTCAAAATTTTCATGTAGCTACTTTGTCCCCATAATTCTTACACTTGTTACATTCAAAATTATTCAAGAAGGGGAAAAAGGAATTGTTCTTCTTACCAAAGCTTCTATCAATCCAATTTCTTATACGAATACTTATTATATTCCTAGTGGTTTTCGGCCACTAAAGATATTTCCTCTGAGGGGAAAAGGCCCTCTATGCTTGTTTGTTTGAATTTTTCTTAGAAACTTGTGCCCATGGCTGAACTAGCACGTTCCACCTCTGTTGTTGCTCCTTATTTTTTCTCTTTGTACACTTGGAGGCAAAGTTCCCTGCATTACTACAATAGAAACATATGAGGGTCTGCATACCTTTGTTTTCATTCCTAGAGGTCTTTTTGTCTCCTTGATGTTTTGTTCTTTTCTTGGCGACTGCAATGCTTTCAGATCATCTTTTAACCAAATTTGTGGGTCTCTTTAACGTTTTTACTGAGTCACTATCATTTTCCAATAATGTCTCATCCTGAGAGGAATATTGGCTGGTTTGAATCTCCTTAAACACTTCTGAATTCTTTACATGCTTATGAAGATTCATCAACTTCTCATTTAATTTTATATTCTCTTATTCTAGCTTAGTATTTATGGATATGAATCTCTTGATCTCCTCAAGAGCTGATATAAGCTACCTCTTTAAATAGATCTTTTCTTTAAGATCTTCCAAGTCAATAGAGGAGCAATTGGAATCACAACAAATGTCAATTTTACTCTCAAGAGTTTGTTCCCTTGATGAATCTAGGGATTCTTCTATTGTCACAAGAGATGTCCTTTCTTCCTCTTCAATAGAGGTAGACCCATTTTATTCTTGACTAATTTCCATATTTGTTATTGTTATTAAAGTAACTCCTTCACTACAACTAGATGAGAAAATGTCACTTTCAGCAATACTTGCTGTCAAGTAGTTTGAAGATAGATGGACTATTGTTCTACAATAACAACAAAACAACAACTTGCTTGAAGATTTCATCTCCTCTAAGTGTTGACCAACCATTTGGCCTCTTGTTACAGGAGTATGATCCTCTGATTCATGATCTTCAATGCTCCATCTTCCAGGGAAATCTTCTTGACATCGCATGTAGATTGCATGTCTATATCATAGATGGAATGCATTTTATCCCATATTTTCTTGGAAATCTCACAATATATTACTTTCTTAATATATGACTTAGACAAACCTCTCATGATTTCCTTCCTATATTTTTATGAAACTTATCATTTATTACTCCATCTTCCGTAGATAGCCATACATCCAAATAAGGAGATTGTAACTATATTTTCATCCTTAACTTCGAAATTTTATAATTTGAGCCAATCAAAAATGGAACTCCATTTGAGGTAATCTAGTCTTGTTTTTCCATGATACTTGATCTTCCTGCCAACTATTAAAATGACCATGAAGGAACCTAGCTCTAATACCAAATTTTAGAAACAATGGAAACCAAGATATTACTGAGAGGGGGTTGAATCAATAGTGTGGTAAAATTATACAATTTTTTTCAAATTATACTTTTCAATCACTTTAGCAATTGTTCATGGATCAACAACACAACTCAATCCTGTAAAACATAACATAGTCACCAAGAACATTGGCAAGATATAAATAAGGCACTAATATTCCTTTTATTACAAGCTTCAACTTGATTACATCAATGCCCCACAAGATACTACTTGTAGGTTTATCATCTGCTACTTAAAGGAACTTCTATCTCTACTCATTTATTAGTCTTCATTGAAAGGGACTTCTACCCCTACTCATTTATCAACTTCTATTGAAAGGGACTCTTTCTCATGCTCGTTTATCAGCCTCTGTTGAAAGGGACTCTTGCCCCTGCTCTTTTATCAACCTCTACTAAAAGGGACTCTTGTCACTACTCATTTTTTAGCTACTTATAAAAGGAACTATTGCCCCTAAACATTTACCAACACCCACTAGAAGGAGCTACAACCCATGATCTCAAAGCTACCACCTATGATCCCTATTGCTCCATCTTTTATATATTTTCAGACTTAGATCAATAGACCACTTATGCCATAAACAAATAAATTTTCTTACTGCAACTGCTCGCTAAAACCACCATACAACCTTCTTCAACAATCTCTAACTATTGAACAAATCACCAACAAGACCAGCTTCAACAATTTCACATTATTGAACACACCAAACTTTACCAACAACATCAACACCAAAAGTCACCTTTGATGAACACATAAAAGCACTAATCACCAATTCATCATTCATCTATCAGATATCAAATATGATATCTAATTCACACTTGATACACAATTCACCTTGTTGCACCAACAATCTCTCATCCACACAAAAAAGACTTGTTAACTTGCTTGCTCAAGCCTGCTTATAAAGAATTTTGGATTAATATTTTTGGAATTGGACTTTAGTTATCTTTCTCTTTGACTTTGCATGGATTTCTTAATTTTTACCTTTATGTTGTTCAATTTAGTCTTTTGGATCTGCTCTTTAAGTCTTCTTTTACTCTTCACCTATTACTTTAAGAAATTATGAGTTAAATTGTTGCTTTCCTGCTTAGTTTTAGCATTTTGGCCTTTTAACAGAATTTAACTAGGATTTTCTATTTTCTAGCAGTAGTTAACTTTGGCTAAACTATTAAGACTGCCACTAAATAGTCACATGTTGTCGACCTATTTCGCCAAAGTCTGAAGGATTTTTACATAATCACATGCTTGCAGAATTAGCTATTGACTCATCCATCCCAGTGACTAGACACTTTAGTTTAGGCCCAAATGCCTTTTAATGTGTCTCTCCCAACTACGCTGCCAAATCTATTTCCTTTTCCTTTTTATTTTATTAAAGAATCCCTATGAAATATGCCAATTTTTTCTTTAGGACCTTTTTTTTTGGCTCCTGTCTTTCCCACCATAGGATTGAATGTGGTGATCAGTCACTCAGTCATTCAAGTGCTTAACCTATTTAGGCTTGCGAGGGATCAATTTCCTTTATAAAATTTTGCAACCCTAGTTCCCTACTCTATGTAACTTCGTGTTAGAGCTTAGGCTTGAAGCTCTTTATCCCATCCTTTTCATTTGTGCCCTATTTATTAAAATTTTGGGCTCATACATGTGGGCTTAACTACCAATGGGGTTTGTCATACCTTCCTCTTATTTGCCCGTCGCTCTGTCAAAAGCCTTGTCAGGCCTATGCCTTTTTTCCTGACGCTTCCTCTATGTGCATCAATAAACATCGTTGAACTCCCCTTTACAAGTTGAGATGTTCCATGGGGTCCACCATTGCAACCAAGAGCCAATAAAAATGTTCCTAGGCTTCGCCAACTCTGACATGCCCACGTCATACCAAAGTCCAATCTTCCCGTTGATTTTCTTTTATGGCTCTTCAATACCTTTCAGAGTCCTGTCAGTGGGGTGAAGTCATGATGATGTCACATGTGCCATGTTTCATCCTCTGATTGGTCTAGATGTCAATCAGAAATGGGTGTTTCAGGTGCCCAAAAATACCAAATCAGCTTGCCACATGTCACGCTCCCATCAGGCAGTGGAAGACATCATCATCCTCTGTCATCTAGGTCAATAATACACTCCCAAGTGTCCCACTATCAGAGAAGAGAGAGAAAACTCCAAGGCCTTGTTTTTCAATGATTTTCCTTTATTAATTTTCAAAGGGTTCTCGTCCATTTTGTTTTTCTGCTCTATTTAACCTTCCAAGCCAACTCTCCTCTGGTGGTTTCTTTGAAAACCTCCGGGATCACCTTTAGCAGATTGAGCTGTTAAGGTGGGGACCTCCTGCTCAATTCTCATGTAGGTTTAAAATGTTTTTATAGGTCTATTTAAAGGATCAAATTGATTGGAAAAAGTAAGAAAGGCACTAGGAGTGTCATTTACCAACTTGCTAGGAGATGAAGACCCCAACCTCTTGAGAACTTTTCATTTTTTCCTTGAAACTATCAAACACCATAGTTCCCTATTTTTATTTATTGCTTTCCTATAATAAAATGATGGTTGGAGAACATGTTATCTAAAGGCATGAGTACAAGACTATGAGTTATCACTCATCTTCCCTCTCAGAGATGGGGAAGGCCATAGTGCATTCTCATCCTCTTAATGTGTATTTGGTCAAAATTGATTGGATTAATTAAAAGGCTATCAGAATGCCCCCTTTTTTCCATTGGGAAGATAGGACTTAGTGTATTACTTAACCTTTTTGATCAAAAATCCCTTTCACCATTCTTATTTCTTGACATTTGATTGAACGCTTGACATTTTGAATATGATTGCATAGAGAACTTGGATTTGTGTCAGAAATATCAATATATGTGCATGCATTCCAAAGTGTTCTTAGGTCAAGTTAGTGTGATTTCCATTTCAAAGCTTGTGTGATTAGATTGAAAATTTTGTTTCATGACTCTTTAACTTAGTTTCTAGTTTTGAATTAGAAGTGATGACCACTCTAACTTCACTCATGACATATTGTACGGTGCTTAAAATTCTATAAACACATGATTGTTATAAAATCATGTCCTAGTTTAGATCTCTAAATTAGATTGATAGTTGGATTAGTTAAGATTTCTCAGCTATTTGTTATGTTAGTTTATACTTATACTTTATGCTTGAATTTCTACCAATGGATATACTTTGGTATTTTAGCTAAATCATTATTATGTGGATTTATGAAATGGTGTATTTTTTTTTTCAATTCTTCCACCTTAATTTTAATTTATCATTTAGTTTCATGGTGATGGCAAAGAAGTAAATATGTATACAAACTTTACTTGCCACATGTTTAATGTTCTTCATAGTGCCACTAAATATTGATGCACTTCATGAATGACCAAATAAGCAAGATTATATTCATTAGTCTCAAAGCATTCATATTTGATTAACCATTAGTATTTGAATTTGAACTCATCGCACTTGCTCATAATAATTTGACATGTTATTTGCACATAATTTAAACTAGAATAATATCCTTTAGAGTGGATAGTGTCATTGGATAGATATTTCTCTCAAGCCCAGCAAAAAGAGCCTTTACTCTTATTACACAACCTAGCTCCATTTGACCTTTAGGAAAACTCTCTTTAGGTTGGCAAAAACCTTCCTAAACTTTAAAACTAGACGCAAGACCACCAAGGATGTTTGGTAGTTGCCTCTTGGCTCTTTCATTGGGGTTAGGACTTCTCCTCTTAGGTGAAATTTTGAATCGAAACAAGGAGAAAACTAATGTTAGAAAATTATATATTACGGAGAAATGGAACACATAAAATATTGCAGAAATATAAACACAAAAAACGCACAAAACAAGAGAGACACAGATATACGTGGTTCACCCAGTTTGGGCTACGTCCACCCCGAACAGCCAATCCTTCCTTTCTATTATCCAGCAAAATGAAGAGACACAACCTACAGCAAATCCACTGTAATATCCTCTGTTTTCTCTCACAGTCTCACCTCTCTGTTTCTCGCTCACAGAATACACATCTATATCTCAGCCTCAAATACAATACCCTCATACAAAGAGAGGGGGTTGCCTTCTAGGGAAAAAAACCCTAAACTAAACATAAGTTCTACTGTCAGATCATCTGCCTAATGAATGGCCCAGATTGACTAGAAATTGCTATACTTTTACAAGGCAATTTTACATTTGTTTTTAGCTTCGGGGGCGCTGCCCCCGGACCCCCCGCATGGAGGGGTGTACAAACTTCCTGGGGTATACATCTGGCTGAAACAAAGACCTCTGAACAATCATGCTCCACACACAACAATCTCCCACTTGGAGAATGATTGTAGAAACTCCACCGCTGCTTCATTTGTTGGACAATGACTCCTCTTTGGACCTGGTTGTTTCTCATCTTCATCGTCATCCTTGAAGACCAATTGAAACTGAGCATATTCTCAGTTTCTCCCTGGTTACAACTTTTGTTAGCATATCTGCAGGATTCTGGCTAGTGTGTATCTTTTCCAGCTTCAACTCTCCATCTTCCAACACTGATCGTATGAAATGGTACTTGAGCTGTATGTGTTTAGTCCTAGAATGAAATGCTGAGTTCTTTGCAAGATGAATGGCACTTTGGCTATCACTGTATAACGTGCCCATATCATGCCCCTTACCCAATTCACCCATAAACCTTTGTAACCAAATCATCTTTACTAGCCTCTGTAGTAGCAACATACTCTGCTTCTGTTGTTGAAAGTGCAACAACACTTTGGATTTTTGAAACCCAACTGACAGTTGTTCCTCCAACAGTAAATACATATCCTGTAGTGCTCCTCCTGTTATCTCTGTCACCTGCCATATCTGCATCAACATATCCCTGTAAAGAAATGTTTTAACCACCAAAGCATAATGCTTGATTTGTGGTACCTTTCAAATATCTGAGAATCCATTTCACTGCCATCCAATGTTCCTTTCCTGGATTGTTCATGTACCTGCTTACAACTCCCACTGCATGTGCAAGATCAGGCCTTGTGCAGGCCATTGCATACATTAAGCTTCCAATTGCTGATGCATATGGAACTTTAGACATATAATCCATGTCTTCTTGGGTCTTTGGGCACATTTCCTTGCTAAGTTTGAAATGGCTAGCAAAAGGTGTACTAACTGGTTTTGCACTTTGCATATGAAATCTTTTCAACACCTTTTGTATGTACTCATTCTGAGACAATGTTAATTTGCGATTTTTCCTGTCTCTAGTTATTCTCATACCAAGGATTTGTTTTGCAGCTCCCAAATCCTTCATTGCAAATGAATTTGCCAATTTTCTTTTGAGTACATTTATTTCCTGCATGTTAGATCATGCAACAAGCATGTCATCCACATACAATAACAATATAATATAGTTGCCATCATTTTGCTTTTTCAAATAAACACAATGATCAGAGTGACATCTAGTATAACCTTGTTCAGACATAAACTTGTCAAATTTTAGATACCACTGCCTTGGAGCCTGTTTTAAGCCATACAAGCTCTTCTTCAACCTGCACACTAGTTTCTCCTTCCCTTTCACCTCATATCCTTGTGGCTGCTACATATATATCTCTTCCTCCAAATCCCCATGGATAAAGGTTGTCTTAACATCTAACTGCTCAAGATGCAAATCTTCAGCTACTACAAGACTCAAAATAGTTCTGATTGAAGTCATTTTAACAACAGGAGAAAATATTTCATCAAAATCAATACCTTTCTTCTGTGCAAACCCCTTCACCACAAGTCTAGCTTTGTACCTCTGTTTTCCTCCATCTTCTTCCTTCAACCTGTAAACCCATTTATTCTTCAATGTAGTTTTTCCTGGAGGCAACCTGACTAAATCCCAAGTCTGGTTATGCATTAAGGAGTCCATTTCTTCTTCCATGGCTACCTCCCACTTCTTCCTGCTTTCAACCTGCATTGCTTCTTCATAACATTCGGGTTCACCAGAATCAGTCAACAATAAATAATATAATGAAGGAGAGTATCGTTCAGGGGGTCTACTTATCCTGGTAGATCTTCTAACACCACTTTCAAGTGTTTGGGGTGCCTATTGCTGTTGTGGTGGTTGCTGTTGTTGATTATTATTATTTTCAAACACCTTTACCTTTTCAGTGATGTCATCAAGAACTGTGTATTCCTTGTTTTCGTTTTCTTTCTTCTTTTCCTGCAACTGATTCTTATACAAGACCTTTTCATTGAATATTACATCTCTGCTCCTAATGATTTTGTGATTTTCATAATCATATAAACGATAACCAAAATCATTAACACCATGTCCAATAAAGGTACATTTCTTTGACTTTGCCTCAAGCTTTGTTCTATTTTCTTTGTCAAAATGGACAAAGGCCTCACAACCAAAAGGCTTTAAAAAAGAGTAGTTTACCTTTTTACCTGTCCATGCTTCCTCCGGAACACCACCATCCAAGGAACTTGAAGGCCCTCTGTTTATTAGATAAACAGCAGTATCTATAGCATATGCCCAAAACTGTAAAGGCAATCCTGCATGCAATCTCATGCACCTTGCACGCTCCATGATTGTTCCGTTCATCCTTTCTGACACACCATTTTCTTGTGGTGTTCTTGGAACTGTCTTCTCTCTGCAAATTCATGTTCTGAACAGTACCTATCAAACTCTTTGCTGCAATATTCACCTCCATTGTCTAATCTAAGACACTTCAATTTCTTTCCTATCTCAATCTCAACCAAAGCTTTCCATTTCTTGAAAGTATCAAATACATCAAATTTATTCTTAATACAATAAATCCAAGTTTTTCTAGTTGCATCATCAATAAAGGTAACATAATAACGAGAGCCACCGAGAGATGATACCTGAGCAGGTCCCCATACGTCTGTATGCACAAGCTCTAATTTTTCGTTCTTCTTTTCTTTCCCAACTCTGAGAAATCTGACTCTCTTCTGTTTTCCATAAATGCAGTTCTCACAGAAGTCCAAATCAACATTCTTCAAACCCGGCAACAAATTCCTTGAGTGAAGAATCTTCATCCCCTTTTCACTCATGTGTCCGAGCCTATGATGCCATAATGCTGCATCTGCTCCTTTGGAAATTAAATCATTAACAGAGTTAGAAATACCATTGCATAAATACAATGTACCAACCTTTTCACCTTTTGCTATTACCAGGGCTCCTTTGGTGACCTTCCAAGCTTTATCTGTGAAAGTTGTCACACAACCATCACCACCTAACTACCCTGTTGAAATCAAATTTTTCTTTAGATCTGGAACATGCCTTACCTCCTTTAATAGCCATTGGTTTCCATTCTACTGTTTTACAAGAACCTTACCCATTCCAATGATTTTACAGGGTTTATCATCACCTAGACGAACTTGTCCAAAATCTCCTTGAACATAGTCATGAAAGTATTTCTTATCAGGTGTGGCATGGAATGAAGCCCCTGAATCTACCACCCAGGAATCAGTAATATTTTCGAAAGAAAGAATCAAAGCATCTTGTAACACCTCACCTGTCACATTTGCTTCATGATTGTTTTCTTGCTATGCATCTCCTTCTTTTCCCTTCCGAGATCTACAGTCTTTCTTTAGGTGTCCTTTCTTTCCACATTTCCAGCACACTATCCCCGATCTGGACTTGGATCTGCCTTTCCTTGATTTACTGCGATATCCTGAGCTCTTTCCTCTTTCCATTTTTCTTCCTCTAGACTCTGCACTCAAAGCATTTCCCGATGTCTCACCGGAGCTTTTCCATCACATTTCCTCGCTAAGGATAGCACCGACAACATCATCAAACTTTAAAGTACTAGATCCAGAAACGGAGTTACTAATGGCCATTACCAAACCATTCCAACTTTCTGGTAATGAGCACAAGAATAACAGAGCTCTAACTTCATCATCAAAGTTTACCCCTACAGAACTTAACTGACTTGTAACTGTATTAAAATCATTTAAATGGTTTGCAACAGATCCACTTTCCGACATATTCATATTAAATAACTGTTTCATAAGAAATACCTTGTTTGAGGCCAAGGGTTTTTCATATAGTTTCGACAACGTCTGCATCAAACCCTCTGTCCTGGTTTCCTTCAAAATGTTGAAGGATACTGGCGCAGCAAGGCACAACCGTATTGTTCCGAGTGTCTTTCTATCGAGAAGGTTCCATTCTTCGTCTTTCATACCCGTCGGCATCTTTGTTTTTCCGCCCAATGGTAGGTATAGATCTTTCTGATACAGATAATCTTCCATCTGCATCTTCCACAGTGAGAAGTTTTGGCTGTTAAATTTCTCGACCCTAAACTTACCATCTTCCGCCATTGCTCCCACTCGAACCAGGAACCCTTATTTCCTGCGAGTTTATCAGCCAAATAGACCTTCGGCTCTGATACCAGTTGTTAGAAAATTATATATTACGGAGCAATGGAACACATAAAATATTGCAAAAATATAAACACAGAAAACGCACAAAACAAGAGAGACACAGATATACGTGGTTCACCCAGTTTGGGCTACGTCCACCCCGAACAGCCAGTCCTTCCTTTCTATTATCCAGCAAAATGAAGAGACACAACCTACAGCAAATCCGTTGTAATATCCTCTGTTTTCTCTCACAGTCTCACTTCTCTGTTTCTCACTCACAGAATACAAATCTATATCTCAGCCTCAAATACAATACCCTCATACAAAGAGAGGGGGTTGCCTTCTAGGGCAAAAAACCCTAAACTAAACATAAGTTCTACCGTCAGATCATCTGCCTAATGAACGGCCCAGATTGACTAGAAATTACCATACTTTTACAAGGCAATTTTACATTTGTTTTTAGCTTCGGGGGCGCTGCCCCCGAGCCCCCGCCGGGGGACCGCTAGCCCCCGGACCCCCCAGTCGGGAGGGATCGGCCCCCCCGGACCCCCACGAGGGGGACAAGTCCCCCCTGCATGGAGGGATGTACAAACTTCATGGGGTATACATCCGGCTGAAACAAAGGCCTCTGAACAATCATGCTCCACACACAACAACTAATTCATAAATTAATCCGTAACTTAGTCTCCTTCCTTCCCTTCACATCCCCTAGTTTGGTTCTTGTTTTCCTTCAAAAATGTGATGGTGACTCTATTCCTTCCTTTATTACTCTCTTTGGTTGCTAAGAGAGTGTTTCTATGTGTTAGTGGTGCTTCACTCTAATCACTGTGCTACACCACACATACCCATATATATCAAATGTTAATGTTTTAGTGGCTACTATTTCATACTTTATACCTTAACAACCAGGAAAATTCCATGAATGATTATAAATTGATTATAGATAATATGTAAATGAGATCAAATAATAATAAAAATTTAATAATCTAATTTCAAGGTAAACTATATATATATATATATATATATATGACAAGTGTGGAAGAAAGAACCTACTTTGTAGAGTGGTTTGGTTGCGTAATATATATAGTTAATTAAAGAAATAATTGACTAAAAAAGTGATATACATTTTTCACAAACTTTAAAATCAACCCTATTCTTTCTCATTAAATTTTCTTATATTTAAAATATATTATTTTTTATATCATTTTTTGCCCTAGTATGGTAGAGATGTAATGTGATGTTTAACATTTTAACTAAATTAAATTAAATTAAAGAAAAAGATTAATGTAATGTAAACATTTTAATTGAGACAAAATAAAATAAAATAAAATAAAAATAAAAAATAAAGAAATAAATATAACCTTATAAAATAATAATAAAAATAAAAATTGCCTATGATATTGAGAACCCATGGTATTAACCTATGGTATTCCTGTAGAATGTAGCCTATTTAAAGGAGGAAATTAAATCAACATAGATCCATTTTAAATCCGAATCTACCAAGTGTCAAGAGGGATCAAATCTCTTGATATACAAACCTCTTTTAGAGTAAAAAAAATTTTGATCCCTCTCAGCATTTGGTAAATCCAAATTTAAAATAAATCTAAACTAATGCTAAATCAATATTTTTTATACATACAATATATCCACTTTAAAAATAAAAAACATAATTATATATACATCTAAAAACCAAACAAAAATCCAACGACGGCCGTCATTGTCTTGTCTTGTTATTGTTAGCTCTAACTATACATCAATTGTTCACATTCCTTTCACCGTACCTCTTCGCATTGCCTTTTTGTCTAACGTTCTTGATTTTGTATGGTTGGGTTACATAGTTTGTTAACAACTTTATAAAACCCTTAAAAATAATGATTTTGGAAAGTTAGAAATGGCCCGTTGTCTAAGCATGAAGTTGAATGTAAATACAATATTTATACATTGTATGTAACTCCGTCTCTGTTTTATCAATCAGTCGTAGTGTTGTACTAGACTTTAGGGAAGCATAACTACAAATATATAATTGGCATGGAAGAATTATAACTTGTTCAACATATTTTCTTGTAGAACCAATCTAAAACAACATAGGGAAGATTTGGCACTATAATTAAATGGTGCAACCCAACTCTAACTTGGTCCTATTTATACTTTAACCCAATCAACCTTGTTTGAGGACTAATTTTATAAACGAATTAGTGTAAAACTAATTGTTAAATTTGATACCGGTCAACCTTGATCGATGGCTAATTTTAGAAAAGACCTAAGCAAAAACAACCGTCATTCAATCAACTTCGTGAGGGTGAAGTTTATAAAAGAATTGTTTTCAAGAATTTGGCTTTGAAATCTATGAAAGTAAATATATATATGTTTTCGTAAATTCATTTTTACATTTATAAATATAATTTAAATAATAAAAACATTAACTCACCAAATTTCATATTTACACAACTCTAATATACTAATAACCTATATTCTACATAAAACTCTAACATACTAATAACCTATATTCTACATTAAAATAGTACGATATAGCTGTCAACCCAAGAAAGACTAATGAGCAAATGCCCATACATCACTGGGCTATGCAATGCCATTGTGGTAGCAGCGGTGTGGAGTGGTAAGCTAAGAGCCACTGGGTCTGCCATTATGGATATGAAGGTGGACCTCGTTAGGAATTATGTTAGAGTGGTGGGAGAAGATACTTGGCTAATCCCCAAGGTGTTCTTATGACTCTTAACATAATCGATAGAGAGCTCTGGAATTTGAATCAGTGGAAGTGATACTTTCAATGGTTGGAAATTGTAAGTATTTATGTAGGCAAGAATTATTATTTTGAGTAAAGTTAATTTGAGTGATTTTGAGTTAAGTTATATTTTGAAAAAAGTTAAATTTAAAGTGTACATGTAAAATTAAATAAATTAAATTGAGTAATTTCTAAATTAAATTATATTTTGGAAGAAATCAAATTTAGAGTACTTACATGTAAAATTATTTTTCGCACATGAGTGTACAGTATAGTAGTCGGGGCAGTCGGATGTCACGCACCCCGCCCGCGTTCGATTCCCATTATGGTGGCGCTGCACAGCAACAATATGTAAACACTGTGATTGTATATTAATATCATATAATTGATGTGATGAATGTATATAGTGTAAATAATATACTCTGGGCTTCTTCAGGGACTGGCCCCATCTTTTATATTTACTTCTAAAAAAATGTAAAATTATTTTGAGGCGAATTACTAGACTAACCAATTTAAATACCCCTAGATCAATCGATAAACAGCGACTCGACTATTGTTATTGTATGTGAATTTTGTGGCTTTCCTCTCTTGGTTTCCTCTCTTGGTTTCTTGTGATAACACGTGGGTTGCATAATGAAACGTACCATGACATCTGTTCCAAGTTGTGTAATATAAGGGAGGAGCGTTGAAGGAAGCAACGTGGACAGATTTGTCGCACTGAAAATTATAAACAGTGAAACGACAATGTTTAGGCGTGCAAGTGGCATCACATGCGACAAAGAAAGAGATACGATTACTTTTGTTGTATGTTTTTATGGTTTCGATCTCTTCAGATTTTTCTAAGAGTGGTAACGCATTTTCGTGGAACAATGTATGGGTTTCGGTGAATAAATCTATGGTATGGTTTCAATCATTGCAGATTTTTCTAAAAAGTGGTTAAGAAATCTATGGTTAGATTGAAAGAGACAGACCCCAGTAATAATTTCCTTTTCGCTCAGTTCAATCTCTCCGGGTTGTTCAAGGCTGATGTCTTGAAGCAACAGAGGAATCGTCGTTTAAGTCGACTTACCCGGCGTCGAGCATAATGTTGAAGCTGGAAGAATTGCCAATCTTTTCTGATTCCATTTCAAGAAGTCGAATGACTGTAACGTGAAGTTGTTGGAGCCGGAGCACAGGCATTTGAAAATTGATGCCGAGATTTTCAAAGTCACGCCTTTGCTCTTAGTGGTGGAGTTTCTAAGACCGATGGGGATTCGCTAGAATACAGTAAGTTCTACCATCAGGATTTAAAGACCGGACTCAAAAACATAGTGTGGACTTGGAATGAAAATTGTCACGCCCCTATTTTAGCGGTAGCTTTTCAACCGCACATAGACAAGTGCGGCATCACTACCCAATTTCTTTTCACCAATATTCTCAAGTACGCCTAACATTCAACACTTTGGATTATTTTTCAACTTTTACTAAGTATTCATCTTTTTAACACACTAGAAATACGTTTATCATCATCATTTATAAACATATGCACAACGGATACAATCTTTAATGAGAGGGGCAACTCCTTGGTTAGAGTCTGCCCAAATAATAATAAATAATTCACTTTTACAAGTATTTTTATACAATCACAGCCTTTACTATGCAACCCCAAGTCACCTTTACAATTCTACCAATTTTCAGTGTCGTGTTGTGTTCAAGGTCACCCCACCCTAAGTCGCCCTTCGTTCAATGTTGTCCCTCAGTCCGTTCAGGGTGGCCCTCGTTCAGTCGTGCCCCTCCGTCATTCAGGGTCGCCCTCATCGTTTAGTAGCACCCCTCCATGTAACGGCACCCTCAGCGATTCGCCCGCCGGGCAGACGTGCCCTCCGTGGAGCGACGCCCTCAGCGGTTCGCCCGTTGGGCAAATGTGCCCCTCCGTGCATCAACACCCTCAGTGATTTGCCCAGCGCAGCTCATCCGAGCAGACGTGCCCCACCCTACAGCGACGCCCTGGGCAATTCGCTTGTTGTAGCTCATCCAGGCAAGGTCGCCTCTCCGCAACTCACTGGTTCAGTTTTTCTATTTTCGGCCAAGTGTTGCGGCCTTCGGTCCACCTGCACTTTCAGCGCTCTTGTTCACCCTTCGTGCTTGTCCAAGTCTAGAGAATGCCTTGAACTTGCTTTGAAGCTTGAACTTCTTGCCTTTCTTCGACCCATGCATCCTCCACTTATACACTTCACCATGGATGTAATGTGGGTCGGCCTGGGAATTCGGCTGTCCATGCCCCAACTTCGCGTCTTCTCACCCCCATACAATGGCTCGTCGGGTCCACTTACCCAATCGTGCACCATATAAGCTCACCATCACAATGTTCCATACTTAGCCACTTTTTCAGCTCTTCAGTTTTTCGACCCTCCGTGTTGGCTCCTCACAACTCATGTCCCGGGCACGTTTAACCAACCGCCCAACTCATCGCAACTCGTGTCTCGAGCGTGTTTAACTGACCGCCCAAATCGTCGCACACCAACTCGTCCCATCGTTGCAAACTTTCGTCGCAACCGACTCGCCTACTCACTGACTCATCGCACACCGACTTGTCGCACGCGAGCTTGTCGTGTTTAACCGAAGGCGCATCGCCCCAACTCGTCACACGACTCATGGGCGTGACATACTCCCCCACTCTAAACATTGTCGTCCTCGAAAACACCATCATACGACACCACGAAGTGTCACTAGCTCCAACATTCAAAATGTTCATGTTCCCCACCTCTGCTCTACCATCGCACAAACCATAAAGTTTCATGTCTCCATGAATAGGAAAGTGTCCTCAATCCATGATTATCAACCACCTTCGTCGCAAATCCACATGCTTCCCCCACTATGGAACGTTGGTCCCTCCAACTCAAGCTACATGCTATCATCATCATGAGAAATGCTGCCACGATACTCCAGCCCAACTCTAACATATCTCAGTACACTTCTGGACCCCATGATTCGAGCTAGTCAGGTAGCTAATCCAACTATCATGGTCAAACCATGAGAATGCACCTCCTCATGCTGTTATCGGTCATTTCTCTTAGCATCCTGTCACAACATCAACTCGATCGAAAATCCATCCCATGTCTATTAGATGTAAGTAAGCCATGCCCAAGTCCATGAAGTAGCTTCCATCTCATCTGCAACATTTTGCCCATGATGTTGGTGTCAATGTGTTGCATGTTAATCATCCGCATCTATCCCAGCATCATCATCCATATATGTGTATTAGATTCATCTCCTCAAAATGAAGAGATCCTCTCATCAAACCAACTCTCAATGTGCCACATTCAGGTCCATGAAGCAACCTCCATCATATCTGTAATGTGCCATCCGTCAATTCTGCCAAAGAAACAAGTATACACCTATCTCATCATCCATGTGCTGCCCATGATCATAAACCAATCAGCCTCCATGTATCAAAAGTGGTTAAGTCTCGGCTCAACCCATGCCCAAGTGTTTCCACCAAGGCATCATCATCGCTGCAACTCCATCAACTCCACAATGTCTCATCTCAATCATCCCCATCAATTCACTCTTCAAACACATCCATAAATGTGCCTAAAAGTATGCACCCCATACTGCATCAAAGTCAGATACACCACTGACCTCAGCTCCTCAATGCATCAAATCCTCCAAGCCCACTATAATATGAAGTCTCCAATGGCTACAACAATCTCATGTCATCATGAGCTCCATGAATCATCTCCATCCAACATCTCAACAAACATACATGTCCTGATCTCAAAGGTCCCTGCAAGATGCCTCGACTCTCCATGTAGTAGGAATGCTCTCATACACTGCTCACAAATCCAACCAGTCCATGGCCTTGTTGTACAAAAGTGCACAACATCTCCATCGGCTCATAAGTAAAATGTATCCATGTCGCATCAGCAAATCCATCCGCACAACATCATTGCCTTGGCACTCCTCATTGGATGCCCATAAGTGACATCTCTACAAGTGCACCTGCATAATGTCCCTTCATAGTGTCTCTAATGCTCCGTCTATCCAACTCGATGTCCATGACTCACGCTGTCCATGTTGTCCAACTAAGTAGACCCATCACAACATCAGTTATTGTATCCAAGTCCTCAATTAGGTCTAGTGTCCTTGGTCACCCAAACCATATATATCATCAAGTCATATCATATCATATAGGTTCCTTCCATCATCAATCCCCCTCTAAAGGGTCCACCAAGACTGCCTCTTGGTCTTCAGCCATGAAGAAGTCCACGCAAGTATAACTTCGGTGTGTGCCCTTTCTCCAATCAGTTCATGAGTCATGTCGGGCACTTAGCCAATTCTTCATATGGCTAAAGCATGACCCATCCTCCACAATGATCATCATGTTCCTCCCTTGTCACGAGCATTTGCACCCCTTGCCATGAGGTCACAAATTGCTCCAACAAGCTCTCCAACAATCAATGTTCCTTGCTTCTCCACACAAGGTCTCATCATAGACATCCATGGTAAGGTTGTCCATCACATCGGCAAACTGTCTTTTCCCTTCCCTGCATATGGCCCATCCTCCAAAATCTCCAATGAAACACAAGTAATAATAGGAATACTTACTTCATCATGAGGCTCCTCCATGTGAGTGTCTTCATCCATCAATGTCTGCATCGTGCCTGAATCTGGTTCAACTTGAGTAATCAATGGTACCTCAAGTCCTTCCTCTTTCGCTGTCACATCAGCAACATCCTCCAAATTCGCTTCCGCTATGGTAGGTTCCATCCCATCAAGATCCTCTTTGTTATGTACTGCAATTTTGTCTTTATCATGAGTGAAAGCTATGAACTGCTCTCTCTCAGGAGTTAGCTTTTCTCGAAGCCTTTCTTGGTTCTTCCAGAGCAAGTTCTTCCTTACTTTCAACTCCTTGAGTTCTACATCAAATAAGTCCACTTTTCCTGCAAGTCGATAAAGTTCACCTCTATTCATGTTAGAGATCCCTTCCTTAGCCAAAGTACAAAGAGCATCCCTTGTTTCATACAATTCCTTGCTTAATTCTGCAATTCTTTGTTCATCATCACTTGATTCTTCAAGTAGACTTCACTTAGATTGACTTGGCCCCAAAGCATGCCTCTGCCATTCTTCAAAGCTCATAATTCCTATAAAGCCCATTTTTTGTAAAATGGACATACTCCTCAATTCTCTGAATGAAGCCTCTGATCCTTGTCACGAAGTGCAATGAGATCAGCTTCAACTCGTTCTCTAAATCAACCTCTGATACCAATTGGCATGCCCCTATCCTGGTGGTAGTCTTTCAACCGCACATAGGTAGATGCGACACTGCTACCCGATTTCTTTTCACCAATACTCTCAAGTATGGACTATGCCTAACATTCAGCACTTTGATTATTTTTCAACTTTTACTAAGCATTCATCTTTTTAACACAGCGGAAATACATTCGTCGTCGTCATTTATAAATATATGCACAACAGATACAATCTTTAATGGGAGGGAAAACTCCCTGGTTAGAGTCTGCCCAAATAATAATAATAATACACTTTTACAAGTATTTTTATACAATCACAACCTTTGCTAGGAAACCCCAAGTCACCTTTACAATTCTGCCAATTTTCAGTTTAGGGTTGTCATTCAAGGTCGCCCCACCCTAGGTCGCCCTTCGTTCAGCCTTGCCCCTCGGTCCATTCAGGGTGGCCCTCATTTAGCCGGGTCCCTCCATCATTCAGGGTCACCTTCGTCATTCGAGAGCACCCCTCCATGCAGCGACACCCTCAGCAGTTCGTCCACCGGGTAGACGTGCCCCTCCATGCAACGACACCCTCAGCAGTTCGCCCGTCGGTCAGACGTGCCCCACTGTACAGTGATGCCATCAACGGTTCACCCACCACATCTTGTCCAAGCAGATGTGTCGCATTGTGCGGCGATGCCCTGGACGGTTCACCCGCTGCAGCTCATCTAGGCAGGGTCGCCCCTCTGCAACTCGCGGGTTTAGTTTTTCTGTTTTCGGCCAAGTGTTGGGGCCCTCAGTCCACCTACACTTTCGGCCCTCTTGTTTGTTGTTCTTGCTTGTCCAAGTCTAGAGAACATCTTGAAATTGCTTTGAAGCTTGAACTTCTTACCTTTCTTCCATCCATGCATCCTCTACTTATACACTTTGCCATGGATGTAATGTGGGTCGGCCCGCCCAGGCCGACCTCTTAATTTTACTGAGATCTTAATTTTACTATCCATTCCCCAACTTCGTGTCCCCATACAATGACTCATCAGGTCCATTTACCCAACCGTGCACCATATAATCTCACCATCGCAATGTTCCATACTTAACCATTCTTTCGACTCTTCGGTTTTTCGACCCTCCGTGTTGGCTCATCGCAACTCGTGTCCCAAGTGCATTTAACCGACCGCCCAACTCGTCGTACACCAACTCGTCCCATTGCCGCAAACTTTTGTCACAACCAACTCACCCACTCACCGACTCATCACACGCCAACTCATCACGTTTAACTAAGGGTGCATCACCCCAACTCGTCACACGTCACACACATGAATCATTGGCGTGACAGAAATAGACCGGAGAGAGAATGACACATATTCACTATGTATATCCCATGATTAATTTTCATGATTTGTGTTTGATTTCTTCAAGTTATTTGTTTATTAGTGCAAGTACTGCAGCTAGAAAAGGAGAGTTAAGATGAACCATTTCAAACACATAAACCTGCACAATATTTTTGAATGATGAGTATCATATGTGTTGTGTATTGGATGTGCACTAATAAATTTGAAAAAACAATAAATGAAATGTTCCGTATTTCAAAATGTGTGTAATTTTTGTTTTTTTAAGGGGAAAATGGTGTTATATATCCATCACAATTATTAACATGGTCGTGATAATTTTGTCTTATCTTAGACTAATAGTTCCACTAGCATTTGTAACAAGAGGTGCAAAGCAATGCCCATAGGAGAAGTGGGGACTAATAGTTCCACTAGCATTTGTAACAAGAAGTGCAAAGCAACACCCATAGGAGAAGTGGGGAATATGGAAGCAAGTAAAACCAATATTTGAGTAAAATGGTACATATGTGTTGTACTACTCAACAGACCCCATTATAGTTAATAATAGAATTAATAAATAATCAGAGCGTTTTAACATTTAGGTTATAATCCACAAATTTCCAATAACTTGTTTGTTCAAAGATATTTTCTTAATTAAAACTCAAAAATCAAAGTTTGAACAATAAACTTTAGGTTTAACTTTAAAACCTCTATGCAAAGGTATTAAAATGTCGATTAAAACCTTCCCCAAATAAATTTTAAAGTTTAAAGGCTTAAATATGATAAAAGTCGACATATATATGTAAATAGTAATAAAGAGACCAACCCACAAAATTGCCACGTAGCATATTAGGATTTCACTAGTGGCATTTTCGTTTTAATGTCCATGACCAGACTTTCGAAACCTCTAACTTGCGACTTTATTTACACGATATCCATTCAATTTAATTAATTACAACATAACCATTACGCCTTTTAATGTCCATGACCAGATACGCAGCTTTAAAACTTGCGATATGAAGGTTGTGACACGACGGATGCAAAATTACATTAAGGCATGTTATGATGGAGTATTCGGGTCTGCAACACATATCACAATTGGAGGTTTCAACGTCACAAGGCTTCGAAACTTGCAATATGGCAGATGTGATATTACATTGAATCTATTATAATAAAGGCAATCGTGTCCACAAGACATATCACATTCAAAGATCGGAAGATCTAAGCAGAGGTCTCATTCCAAAAGCTCTAATGAAGGGTGGATGTGATTTATATTAAATATGTTCGAATAAAATTAATCAGCTTTGGAGATAGACAATATAGAAAGTTTTAATAGGACAACCATCTGATTTCTCCAATAAAAATCTCTGATAAAGTTGACGTGTATCAAAGCCCATGTTGATCCACGTTCTATCAACTAATGGAAAAATGCAGTGAATTTACGGTTTTCGATAGTCAAAATGTTTTCATTAACACTAACAATTCCTGAAGATTTCACTCATAAAATTCTTGGATTCATGGATAATTGGTCATTTTCTCTAAGTTATTCGCTCTAAGTGTAGTCGCTAGGCACTCTTGTGTTTTTTTCTCGCAAGCTAGTTGTGGTGAAGTAAAATTATAAGTGCAGACACAAACGAATTCCTCTAACCCAATAATGGGTCTAGCCACAATAGATACATTCTATGGAAGATTTCCTTAGGTTAGAATCAATCAAGAGGGCCTACCTCTTGGTTGCTTATCCTGCTTGATGATGTCCTCGCTTGCTCGCTCTAGCAATCTCTCACTTCCTTCTTCAGGCTCCTGAAACAAGTAAACAACAACATCACACAAACATAATAATAGACAAATTGCAATTCAACCTACTTAATGAGTCAAGAAGCATCAAGACATGAATATGTAATATTACAAAACATGTAGGAAATCAATCGATAGTTGCATATATTAATATCAAAGAGAGATTACAACCATATGTCTTGATGTTGCAATCTTCCTTTGACAAAACCAGGTTCCCACACACTTCTGCTAGTACTTCATGATGGCTTGAAACAACAATAGTTTAAAAACTCTTCCCTTTAGGCTTCACTCCAAACCAAACACACTTCTCCCTCACTAGATGGCTACAACTAGTAATAGCTTGCTTGTCAAATCAAAATAGTATACTCACACTCAGCCAACACTCTAACTAGCTTGTGCTTGGGAATAAGGGAGGTTTATATAGGAAAGATGGATGAGAGATGGATCCTCTTCTCATGGGAGAAGGACTTATCCCTTGAGGTAGTTCTATCATTATAGGGGAAAGGATCCAAAACTGTTATCCTCGACCCCATCCGGCCAAACCATTTACCAGAATTTTGTTACGGAGTTTCTAGAGATGGAAGCTTCAGCTCTAATTTTAAAAAACTTTCCATAACAGGACTGGCATGACTAGAACACAGCTCATTCGCATCAATCGGCGAAGGGAATAGTGCTAATCTATGCACATCCGTGCAGGGGAGACAAAGGCCATTAGTGTCGGTCTTGTAAATTGGGCAAAACAGAAGCTTCAGGGAAACTGGTGCAAAAGGGAAATGATCTGCTCATGAAGAGGGACATAATGGGAGTTTCTCCATGAAGGCAAAGCATGCGGGGTTCACTGTAGAGGTCCTCCAGGATCAAGGAATAGGGAGTGCAGGGACAGTGAAAAAATGCTATGTAATAGATGCCCCCTAAAGCATGAAGGCCGAACCGGAGTGAGGGATGAAATTCTTTATAAATCAGTGCGGGGAACTAGTCTGCCATCAGAAAACATACAAGCAAGTATAGATACATATACATAGACTGAGATCTTCATCAAATAATACATGAATCATGGCATGGATGCAGCCATCCAAAGAATGATTATGTAAATGGATCCAGGTATGGGCGCAGCCATCCGTCAAAGAGGATCATAATGAAACCAAGGTATGGTCACAACCATCCAATAATGAGAAGGATCACATATGATAACTCATGTTTTGGTTGTAGCCAGCCATCTGAAAGAGACATGCATATCATCATAACCATGTCACACCACTTTGCAGCCTGGACATTTTGTGATTTGAGTCCAACGCCTTGTGCTCCAAAACAACCCGTTCATAGTACAAATTCTAACATGTGAATAGATGTGTTGATGTTGAACATGCTAGAAGGTCGCTTGATTACTAGTCAATGATGTAAACTGTTAATGAGCGCAAGAGAAACCACTAATAATGATAATGGCCCTCAAGGTACTATCAGCACAATTCACGGAATGTGAATAAAAGAACTGAAGTCGAACATCCGCGAAATCACTCTATCGAAAGCCAATGATGTGAACTTGTCATCAAGTGCGAAGAACTTGTCATTAAGGCATGCAAGCTCTAAGGTATTGGAAGGTAGTCTCTCGGTAAACTTCCCAGATAATGAGTTGATGTCGACGGAAAGTGACTGTGTCGAAGGAGGGCCATAATGAATCCCACATCATGGACACAAGTTGAGAGGATGCAAAATGATTTTGGATGATACAGAGAAACAGAGGTAAGTGTAACTGTAGAAGGACAACTCTTGAACATATTGGCGACACAACTGGAAGTTTGGTAGCTTTTGGATCCATAGGATCGGTGGTCATGACGACATAGTAGAGATCAAATGGAAAATAAACAACCCAAACCCAGGAAGGTCAACGATGTAAAGGAGGATGTCTCAACCGGACACGAAGCAGAGAGTGCCATGTTCAAGAGTACGCTGCCGACACGACTCGATAGATTTCCAAATTTTCCCCCCACCATTTCTGGCGAGTACCCCAATTATTTTTTATCACAAGCTTGAAGGGGATAGCATGTGCTTTCACTGTAAGTTCATCCTTCGGACGAATCTGACCTAGTAAGTTTAACGAGCTCTAGGAAGGAGAAGCTCGTGTACATCATGGTGACAAATCCAATGTCGTTTAATAGTTTAACGAGTCTAATAAACGTGTAACTCGGTATCTTTTTCATGTTTAGAGAGTTTGAAAAAGACACTAAAAGAAAACTCCACATGGTCCCTTTTCGTACATTTATGTCTTTCAAGCCCGAAAAAGTAAAAAACAACACTTGAGAGAACCGCTTGACCATTTCAGTCAAGGAGTACCTTTTTCATAAACAATGCCTCCCAGTGCGAAAAAGGAGTAAATATATACTGGGCGCACGACATTTTGCATTCGTTAACGAGTTTGAAACGACAAGGGCTCAGCCATCTTTTCGTTTTTAAAGGGTCGGAAAAGTGTTGAAAGTGGATCCCCCATTTTTATTCTCTTTAACGAGTCAAAAAGGGAAAAAATACTCGACAATCCTTTCATATGAGTTTAACGAGTCGAGAAAAGTGTTGAACTATGACTCATCGCCATCGTCAAACGTCCATCACTTGTCACTGCACAAACAAGGCAAAGCGTATTATCAAGTCCTTGAGGCAAAATAGGTGAAAAATATTTACAAAACCTGATATTTTCACGAAAAAATGAATAAATAGTGGAAAAGTAAATATATTTTTACCATTTACCATTTTACCTTTGTAGTGAAGACTTTTACCCTCTTTTGCCCTAGTTTTCCCGAAGTGGATTGCGGGAGATCTGAGAGGCTAATCAATGAGCCGTCAATTCCAGGTAACAGTCGAAGCCCTAAGCTCCATTTTCATGCTATTTATTTATGCTTTTAACCATTTTTTTTGGATTTTTAGGGAGGTTTTTGAGAAAAAATTTCACCCTCGATCGGCGTTATTTCCGGGCACGAGATCGCCCCGGCCGAGGGTTATTTGCACGGCCATCCATGCTGAACGGTGTGACTGTTTCTAAAACAGGCACACCAGCGTCGTGGATAGGGCAAAAACAAGTTTCCTCAAGAACTGACCATTAAAATTTGATTTCTATGTACCAAAATTGATGATTGACTCAAATAAATGGCTTTTGTAGGAGAGAAATCACTGAAAATGGTGGATTGGAAGGAAAAAGAACACAAAGATGTGGACACCCAGGTAATGAATGATCCAAATTTCCTGGAGGCTTTGAGGGCTTGCGGGCCCCTCAAATTTTTCCTTACAGCAGGGATGCGGGCCCAGCCCGAATTGCTTCAGTATTTGATAAGCCTTTGGGACATCAATCATGGATTTTTTTTCATTGGGGACTAGGAGCTAGAGTTGACAACTTCAGACATTTAATTCATCATTGGGCTATCCCGCAGAGGTGAGCCAGTGAATTTGTATGGGTCACGTCCGATTGAGGCAAGCATATCTTCCCTACTTGCCGCGCATTGTCTTGAGGCCTCGAAATCCAAAATCGGGAAGATTGAGATTTCTAGTGTACGGGATTTGACACTAAGGGTGATTCTGTTGACCATCAATAAAGTGGCGGGGTCCCAGGTGAAACATGAGACTAATAAGTCAAAGTTCTTTTACGCTATAGACTACACAGCTCCTACGATCTTCAACTGGGCAGAGGCCATGAAGATGAATATCAAGCGCCAGTTATCCAAGGTGAAGGCGGGAAGTTTGAAGCAATTTGGCTTCGGATCAGTACTTGTGACCTTTTTCATAGAACGAGTGCCACTGTTCCAGTATCAGTTGACTGAGGTTGATCCTCCTATGCCACGTGATCTGCAGATGGCTTGCTGGAGTCGTTCAATGCCCAAGATCACTGGGGTTTAGCGGATGTCCTATCGATCAACATCCTTTTCGTGGTTACGACGATAGAAAATTGTCATGGAGGACTAGCCGTACAGTGGCACTAATTTCCATGGAGACTCAGATATGCCTTTGCCAGATGGGGAGGACTTTGATGACGAAGGTAAAAAACCAAACCAAATTTTCATTTTGATGTTTTTAAATTTTTTTTAGTATATGCATGCTTATAACATTTTCCTTGTGTATGCAGATGTTGGACCAAAGCAGCCGGCTGGGATGTCCCCGATAGCCAGGTGTTATCCCCGTCTTATTGATGTTGTCGCCCCTTATCAGTGAAGGAGCGATAACGTGTAGGAGATTGCGAGGAACCTCAAGGGGTTGACTCATGGTATCCCTGAGTATGCTCGGATAGGAGACATGCCTCGACGGTACCAGAGGCACATAGTGGGAGTCTTAGATCGGATCCGCCGATTGATGAGTCGCGTAGTATGAGTTGTCTTGTGCTAACATGACCACCATGCTGAGTAGTTCTTAGGTCCAGTACTTACATATTTTTTTAGGCCTACGTGCCACATATTTTTTAAGGCCTACGTGCCACGAATGTACGAGGCCTGCGAGCCGCCGATGTTATTGGAGACATACATATTATTTTTTGGGGTTTTGATGTATCAAACATTCTCACATATGTATATATGTTATATTTTCCTGTCAATTATGGTAAAAATAGTTTGTCTTATCTTTTACATGTTTCGAAAATGTCTATCCTACATGTAATTAGCTAATGCATCTGTTAATGTATTCATGTGTCTAGGAATATGATGATATGTGATATAATCAAAATGTCTTTCCAACAGATGGATACAGAGATACATTCATAATATTTGAGGGTTACTGACGGAATATTGTCCGTTGAGTTGAAGGATAACAAGCTGTGAATCCAAGTTGACAACCAATTCTCTGATGCCCAGAGTGAAGGCTTCTGATAACAGTTTGATGACCGCACTGTATTCAACAATGTTGCTGGTTGTACGACCTAGGCAAATACCTTGAAGATCAATCAACTCATTGTTAGGGTTGTAGATAGCCCATGCCACAGGTGATAGGTTCTAAGTACTTCGGCAAGCACCATCGGTGAAACCGACGTGAGGAGCTGCAAACATCTGCAAAGTATGAAAATCATAGTAAACAGGAAAGTTGTTTGAAACCTTCCATACAAAACCACACTATACAAAAATGAATCACACACTAATTTACATAAGTAACCATGCAAGATGACCTAAGCATAGTACTTTATGAAGTAAAGCCCGTTTCGGGGCTTATCAAGAGGATTTCCTTCATAATCAATAAGTTCATAGGCTCCTTTTTGCAAAACACGTTTTACAATATAGGGCTTGTGCCACATAGGTTCGAACTTGCCTACCCCCATCTTATCATTAGCTTGGTCGTATAGTAGGACCAAATCACCCTCAGAGAAAGCGCGAGGGGAGACTAACTAGTTGAAACTGGATTTGACCCATTTCTTTTGTGCTTCAATGACCAAGGCAGCGAGACGGCGAGTCTTGTCCAGTCATTCCAAATATAAGAGGTGTTCCTCTTGAGGTGATGTTTTAGGGAGAAGTTCAATAGGTAACTTAAGTGAAGGAATCTCACATTCGATCGGCAATGTTGCTTCCAAACCATAGACCAGCTAGAAGAGTGTGAAACCAGTGGTGTCTTTGGTTGAAGTTTGGTAGGCCCACAGAGATGAAAAAAGCATGAGATGCCAATTTGACTTCTGCATCCTAATAGTACGCTGAAGCATGGTGACCAAAACTTTGTTCACGACTTCAACTTGGCCGTTGGCCTGAGGGTAATATGGGGTCGAGCCATCGTGGTGCAAGCCCAATGTAGATGTCAGTTCTTCCATCATGTAATCTTTGAAATGGGAGCCATGATCTGTGACAATGGCTTGGGGTACGCCGAACCTAGAAATAACATGGTTAAAAAGGAATTGAGATGCCATCTTACCATCTACCGAATATGTAGGCATTGCTTCAGCCCATTTGGTGAAGTAATCCATAGAAATAATAATGTAGCCATGCCCCCGGTCAAATGAGGGTTACATGTCATATAATCGATGCCCCATTTGGCAAAGGGACCAATGGTAATGACAGGGTGTAGGTGAGCGGGTGGGGCACGCATCTTGCGTTGGTAGATTTGGCATTCATGACACTTGCGGACAGTAAGAATGCAGTCTTTGAAGATGGAAGACCAGAAATAACCAGTGCGAAGGATTTTTTAAGCTGTAGCATAACCAAATATATGACCACCACATGCCCCAGAGTAGCAATAATTGATAAATCTTCCAGCTTCCTCAATCGTGAGGCATCGGCAAAGAACAAAATCAACATCGACACGATATAAAGTATCACCAATAATGTGGTAGGGTTGAGAATGATGTCAAATCCTTCGACGATCATCTTTGGTCAACGCGAACCGAAATGTGGAGGTTTGGAGATACACAATGATATCACCGTACCATGGATCAAGGGTGCTAATCAGGAAAAGGGTCTCATCTGGGAGTTGTTCATCTGCACCAGCAGGGAGAGCTTTGGAGGGAAGGGAATAGATCAATTCTACGAAAACAAGTGACTTCTTAGATTTGGCCGTAGTGAAGACCAAATCGAATTCTTGCAGGATAACGATCCATTTAGAATACTTGCCCCCCAGCAACTGACGAGTCAGGATGTAGGTCATAGGGTTGCATTCAAAAATCACTGTAGTCGTTCGTAAGAGAATATAATGCCGAAAATGTTGAATAGCCTGGACGGCAGCCAAAGCCAACTTCTCAACATGTGCATAACACATTTCAGTGTCGAGGAGATTCTGACTCAAGTAGTAGATCACGTGTTCAGCGCCTTCATCGTCATCTTGAACCAATACCATAGCTATGGTGCTAGGGGTTGTGGCTAGGTAAAGGAAGTAATCTCGATAATAATTCGGTGGATCCAATAGAGGAGAATTTATGAGGACAGCCTTCAGATCATCAAAATATTTTTGGGTGATGTCATCCCAGCCAAAGGGTGTTCCTTGTTTGAGCAACCAAGTAAATCCCGTAGCTAGCCCAACGTAGTTGGGTATAAAAAAATGAAGAAAATTGGCCTTTCCTTGGAGGCTCTAGAGTTGGTGTATTGAAGATGGAGGGGGTAAGTTTACAATTGCCTCGACTTTTAGCGGATCCAGGTGAATCTTGTCCTTGGAATTGATGAAGCCAAGGAGTCGTCTTGATTCTACGCAGAAAAAATATTTGTGTGGATTTAACTGGATGTTGTAGTGCCTGCAGCGTATAAAAATCTGTTGAAGGTGGTTTGGGTGATCTTGTCGCTTATGAGAATGGGCAAGAAGATCGTCCAAGTAAGGCTAGACAATGTTGCGAATGTCATGAAATGCATAGGACATTTCCCACTGAAATGTGGCCCCAACATGTTTTACGCTGAAAGGGAGCTTCTTGTATGCGAACGTACCCCATGGGCAGATAAAGGTTGTCTTCTCTTGGTCAGCCGATGCGATATTGACCTGGCTGTAACCAGAAAAACTGTCCATAAAGGAAATGATCTCACTCCTGACACATTCATCAATGTTTTCATCAATGAAGGGAGTAGGATAGTTGTCTTTAGGACAGGCACAATTGAGATCTCGATAATCCATGCAAACGCGGATCATGCCTTGTTTTTTGTTCATCGGGACAATGTTGGACACCTAGTCTGTAAGGGGAATGGCATAAATGAATCCATCTTTTAGAAGCTTTTTGACTTCGCCCTTAATAGCATCGGCCTTTCTTGGGTGCACTGGACGAAGCCGTTGGCGAATGGGTTTCGCATCTGGATACGTTGGTATTTCATGCACCGCGATGATGGGATCAATATCAGGCATTTCTTCATAAGACCACACAAACACATCACGAAATTCCTAAAAAAGATGAGTATATGTCTTAATCTATTTTGGAGAACAAGATACCCCAATATGAATGTGTTCAACAATACTAGGTTTGACAGAAATGTCAATCGACATCGTTTGGGTAATATTACCCAGATTTCCTTCTGACCATACTTAATGAGTAACAGTCGGTGGTGGAAGTTGAGAAAAGGACTCTTCGAAAGAAGTAGACATGACCGCTGGGCGAGGTAGGAATGAGCAGTGATGGTGGGTATCGATCCATGGCATTCCTCGAGAGACATGATTTCCATGATACCTTCATTGGCGAGGAAGGTCTTGGCTAAGGGATTGGGTGATTCCAAAGTGCCAAGCCAGGGGGATTGAGAATACATATCAAGAGAGGTCTTCGAGATATTAGAATCAAAGGATGAAGAGTTCGCAGCCGAAAAAATTTCCACGTAATTGACTTTGGCAGGACTAAACGACATGATGTCGCCCCAAGAATCAACCAGATCTGGCGCAGGTATGACCCAGGGATCAAATTTGAACGAGATCATGTTGACAGAGGCAACATGATGAGGTGGGAGTGGGAAAATCCTCATTAAGGTAGAATATTTGAAGAGACCTGCCCCCACACTCTCAAAGGGAGCACCAGAGTGCTTGACATACGGAATGTTGCCATCGGATGAGGAAGAGGCAAAGAAAGACAACTGATCAATACAATCCTCCTTTGATGGGGAAAACGGATCACACGAAACAAAGAGGAGGCAACGACATGCATGGCATGAGTCCAACTTCGGCCGAGTAGAATATTATAATTGAGATTGGCGTCAAAAATCTCTACTTTGACTTGCACTATCTTGCCTTCCAGGGTGATGGCAAGGTTGGGTAAAACACCGAAGGGTCATGAATCGTGCCCATCGAAAGCTTCCAATGTGTTTAGAGATTGGTTTAGTGCAGGGGAACCAATAGCCTTCCAGCACGCAGTTGACATGATGCAGGTAGAAGCACCTTCATCGATGACAGTGCAGTGGATGGTCTTTTCATTAATGATTACCTGAATAAGAAAGGCAATTTGATGAGGGAGTCTCGGAACATGGTTCTCTAGATCGAAATAGATCAAATTAGAATCAGTGGGATCGATGACCCCGATAGCTGACAGCAAAGATTTCCGTTGTGATGGGCATCTTTGGAGTACCTCGAGAGCCAACATAGCTAACGGTGCCTGAGCCAAATATTCAACAATATTGTAATGTTGAGTGGCGCAAGTGTTGGGATTGTATGAGGATTTCCTTAGCACACCTCAAGAGGGTGGCTGTGGAGCAGAATCAGGCTTAGAGCACTCGATTTGTAGAGCGCCAGAACTCGGGGTAGAAGAAGAAGATGGAAATTCTTTTTCTTTCCTTGCTATGGGAGCTGGAGTTTGATAATCCTTTGATCAGGTAACCAAATTAATGGGCATGATCATCATGAACACTTGAGATCCAGAGGAAGCAGATCGGGGTTGGTCTACCATTTGAGTTTGCTGAGATGGAAAGGGCTCTTTAAGGATAGCAGGGGTCCCCTTGAGCAATCGACCAACTTCAGATTATCGTGGAAAATCCTTAGTATAGTGATCCTCCTCGCAAATGAGGCAAGGATACTTAGGCTTCTGTTGCGATGATTCACCAGCAGAAAATTTAGGAGGACACTATTTCGAGGCATCGACTTTAGCCTTGCCTTTGCCTTTCTTTTTTCCTTTCGAGGATTTTTCCACTGTGGTAGACTAGACAACGTGGACCTCTGAGGTTTTACTAGGGCCTGGAGGGTTTTGAGATGAACTGTTGGGAGCAGTATTCGAGACCGACTTTTGTTTGGAAGAAGTTTTGACAAGGGCCTGGGATACTGAACCAATAACTCCATCAACGGGAAGGATAGTCAGTGACTTCGATGTCACTGGATCGGATGATGGCTATGGAGCATTGGGTAATAATTTGTATAAGGTGCCAGATTGAGAGTAGACCAGGTCCAAGTACTAGGCACGAGTAATGGCTTCCTCTTCAATGACACATCCACCCAGGGCTATATTGCGAGCAATTGAGGCTACGAACGATTTGGTAGACCATTTGGTAAGCAACTGATCAGTTATCTCGAACTTGATCAGTCGACGTCTATGTCTCCATTCGTGGATATGATTAGAGATGTGCGTCATAATGTCTTACCTAAGAAATGTGAGCAGATAGGTTCCCAATTCATAACGAACTGGCAGCTGAAATGCGTGAGGAAGGCCATGGCTAATGAATTGAAGTCATGAAAAGTACTTCAAGGTAGCTCGATGTACCATTTTGTTGCAGCACTCGTAAGGGTTCGTTGGAAAAGACGAAGATGAATGGAATCGTCCACGTATGAATTCGATGAGCACCAGAGGTGATATGTCATCATGTGGGCCTGAGGATCTTCTTTAGCTTTCCCATCGAACTTGGGGCAATCACTTGGTATCTTGGACGGCACCAGAGGCTAGTACGGTGAATGAAGAATTAGATCATTCGTGAGATGTGATACATCCGGCAACTCGAGTGTAGCCAAGAAAGGTAATTGAGTGTTAAAAGGCATGGGAGGTCGATAAATGGACCCATAAGGAGGAGCCCGTCCCTGCTGGTAAGGATTTTGGCCCCATAGTGGGGGATTTTGGCCATATGGCATCTAAGGCTGCCCCCATTGTGGGTTACCTTGACCAAAGGGACGATTCAAACCATGAATACCTTGAAACCATCCATGCACAGGTTGTTGATAGGCAACGTATGGGTTAAAAGGTTGCTAAGCCCATTGAACTTGGACATGTTGGTATAGGACCTTTTGTCCTGGAACATAGGGTTGCTAGGCCTGTTGTCCCTGAACAAGAGGGTTCTGGACCTGCAGTCCTTGGGTATAAGGTTGATATGCTTATTTCCCTTGGACGTAGGGGTTCTGTAACTGGTGCCCTTGGCCGACGAGATTCTGAACCTGTTGGCCTTGTACAAGAGGATTCCACACCTACTGTTGTAGGACTTGACCTTGAACCTATCTCTGCAAGGGTTACCCTTGTTGATGGGTATACAAGGGTTGCTACTGCCCAGGTTGGTTTTGCTGACCTTGCAGTTGCAAAATCTGTCCCTAGGTTTGTAGAGGTTGGCCCTGTGAGCGTATGGGTTGAGAGTTATGCAGAACATATTGCATCTGCTACTGCGCAGTTTTATGCAACTGTTGGAAGGACTAACCTTGCGGTTGTTGCAGGTGACCTTGCTGTAGGATAATCTATCCTTGTTGTTGCGCAGAAATCCCTTACTACAACAAAGGTTGCCCTTGTGGTAACAAAGGCTGCCCTGGTTGTTGCAAAAGTTGTCCTTGTTGTTGCAAGGGTACTTGAACAGTGCCCGAGAAATTACTGAACTGAATCTGGCCATAGCCAGGCTGGATGTACTACCCAGACAGGATGGTGTAAGGTTGATTAACCAATCCTTGAGAACCGTACAGAATGTAAGGATTTTGGTATTGGACCTAAGCCCCATAAGGCTACTGATACTAACCATTGTTCGATCCAAACAGGCCACCAGGATTTTGAACCTGTTGCTACTGGACATTACTTGATCCAGTAGGGTTAGTAGGGTTGTAAATAATACCAGAAGAGGGTTGGTTTATACCAAGCATGTGGGCTTGTGAGCCACTCACATTAGTGGCACCTGACACCATAGAGACATTTAGATTCTTCCCCCCAGGCGGTGGTGCAATCTAGCCACTGACTAACAGGATAGAAGAACTGGTAGAGAAAATCTTTGAAACTGTTGGTTGTGACTGATGCATAACTGGGGTTGATGGTACAAGAGTGTTCGGGACAGTGGATTGCACTGGGACTGAAGTAACAACTGGTTGAGAGGTCATGTTCATGACGAACGTACTTGACGTAGGTTTGATGCCTGATGCCCAAACAGAGTTATGGTAGAGCGATTAGGCACTCGATGTGCCTGAAACTAAGTGCCCTACAGACACATAGTCGAGTGGCAAGCTAGCGGGAATACCTTCTGAATAAGGGAAACCTTAGGAGGGAACTGCAACTGCAATTCTTCCCCCTCAACAGTGTGTGGAGTTGAGACTTCGGACTCATTCGAAGAAGTGACTGGAGCATCGCCCTCGGGTTCCATATCTGGAAACAAATGATGACGGACAACCGAACGTGTACTAAGGGATAGTTCCAAAGGAACACCCGGCTGATCATACGGAATGTAAGGGCGTTGTGGTGATATCTCAACAGATTCAAACAGAGGGTTCAGAGGATAGATAACTAGTCCAAGCTTACCAACAGTGGTCGACGAGTTCTTTGGAGTTCGAACAGGATTATCTGGAGATTCCAAGTTAAGACCAGCAAATGACCCTGAATCGAAAGTAGGTGGAGGACGAGATGATAATGGTTGAACACTCAAAACAATTGCGAGTTCAACATTTTGGTCCTCAAATGGCTCTGATAACTCAGTAAGTGGCTCCTCGGACAATCTTTCAAATGGAGGAGAGGAAGAGGAAATGGGTGAACCAGATGGTTCAGCCACGATGACCTTGTCTTAGTCGACAACATAAATAACTTCAAGGCCTTAAAATGTCCTTTTAAGGGAACTCAAGATTTGGTCAAAAAAATCTAACAGGACGTTTTGGATCGTGGGAAATCAATTATTTAAGATGCATAAAAGACTGACGTTCTCTCATTTTTTAAGAGTCAAGAAAGAAACAAAGATGACTCTATTGCTTTCGATTGGAAGCAAGCTCGAAAGGACAAGTGCTCAGATGATCTTTTAAGTTTAATGATTCAAAAAGATCAAATGACTGCTCTGGATGATCTAGGTAAATAGGATTACCAGGCAACCATGAACTGCAGAATACCTCCTAACAAACCAAGAAGTACGAGAAGGCGATCTCCCTGAATTCTGTCTTCGGTGTATCACATTCGCAAGGTGGCCAACTCAGCTTCCTAAGGATAAAATGATTTCAGCCTAGTGAGGTCTCCCGTAATATATGTGATGGTACGGGGAGCACAAATCTGTGCTAGCGCTGTCTAATGCCGAAGCTAACGAAAGCTACTAGGTTTAGAGACGTCAGAACACGTCTCTAGCCTAGACCTTCTAGATGTGATCGTTAATGTCAAATGCGCCTTAGGTAAATTGAATTCATTTTAGAGTTGAACTTGAGTTAAGTTTCAGTTTTCAGGTCTTAACGATTCTACTCAAAAAACCTAAAATGCAACTAAATGGGACAAGGCCCTTTCAATTCAATGAAATGCCTACACTTGAGAGGGTAGAAACTACTCAATCAAATGCAAACAATCAAGCAACTGAAAACAAAATTATTTTTCACTACTTCACTTTTCGAAAAATAAACTAATGAAAAATGCATTTCAATTCCTAATTTCCTAACAAGCATTAGTCCTTTCGAAATGAAAAAAATTCTCTTCCTTTTCAAATGCTAATGCAATTCTAGTTCCTAAGAAATGTGAATCATAATGAAGAAACAAGCTAGAATTTCATATTTTCTCATGAAACAACGAGACAAACTTCGCATACAAACATAATAATAGACAAATTGCAATTCAACCTACTTAATGAATCAAGAAGCATCAAGACACGAATATGTAATATTACAGAACATGTAGGAAATCAATCGATAGTTTCATATATTAATATCAAAGAGAGATTACAACCATTCGTCTTGACGTCGCAGTCTTCCTCTGACAAGACCAGGCTTCCACACACTTCTACTAGCACTTCATGATGGCTTGAAACAACAATATTTTAAAGACTCTTCCCTTTAGGCTTCACTCCAAACCAAACACACTTCTCCCTCACACAACTAGATGGCTACAACTAGTAATAGCTTGCTTGTCAAATCAAAATAGTATACTCACACTCAACCAACACTCTAACTAGCTTGTGCTTGGGAAGAAGGGAGGTTTATATAGGAAAGATGGATGGGAGATGGATCCTCTTCTCATGGGAGAAGGACTTATCCCTTGAGGTAGTTCCATCATGATAGGGGAAAGGAGCCCAAATTGTCATCCTCGACCCCCTCTGGGTTCAATTATCATAATTCAACCCCTTCTCACCGTGACCTATCCAAAAGATAATCACTTTGAAAACCTTTTGGAAAGAATCAAAGTGTTGCTAGATGAATTCCCTCATTAAAAGTTTTTTCATATTCTATGAAAACAAAACTTTAAGGCTAACAAGTGTGCCAACTATGCATGCCATGTGAAGTGTGCCATTTTAAAGGATTTTGGAGCTTTAAGAAATGATGAGTTCAACATAAAATATAAAATCACGTTAAACTATTTATAAATGTCTAACAACATGGAAGTTTTTTAGTGTCAAAAAGGGTATAACCTTGATAGTGGACTAGTAGCTCAATTGATTTTAGGTATGTCAAAAAGAATTAATCCCTAATTGATACCTCATTGTTGATGTAAAATAAAAAAATCAGGTGTTTAATTCGACTCTTAGTAAGTGTTTTTTAGATGGTGAGAACTTTAGTCATAAGATTAAAATACTAATAACTTGGGTACATTGTCAAATAACCTAGTCTAGTGTTTGGGTTAAAGTTCCATATTTGCAAGTAAAATATATTAGGTTATCCTTAAATGGTTTTGGGAGATAAAATCAAAAGTTATAGTGACATGTGGTATTAATGCAAAATTAAACTTTTATGTCATCGCTTGTTTTCTAAAATCTTTTCATTTCTCATTTTTGAGTTATATTGCTATGTCATCTGCATGTTCATTTATGCTTCCAAATATCTTTAATCCTTGTTCGAACATAGGAACTCATTCATATTCTTCAAAGTTCAATAATTAAACTAAGCCATAAGAAATGCTAGCTATGTGACTTTGTTAAAGTAAAGTAAGATAAAATATCTCAAAACACTTTTAAGAATTTGATCTCCTATAAAACTTAATAAAATACTTTTATCTTCATTTATATAAATTGATAATATATATACATATATAATAGTTATAATTTTTTACAAATCATATATAATTAATACCATATTATTAATATATTTTAGTTATAATCTAAGAAAACAATCATATATATATATATATATATATATATATATATATATATATATTAAATAACAAACTATTGATATATTTTATTCATAAAAAAAATCAATATATTATTCATAAAAAATTAATGATAATATTGAAATATATTTTATCACATATGTCAACTGACATAATGAATAGATAATAAAAATCTATAATATAAAATAATAATATTAATGAATAGTGTTAAAAATCATATACACTGGCTAACTCATTTTTAACACACACTAGTGCATTATATATATATATATATATATATATATATATATATTAACATGCTAACACATTCTTAACACACTAGCTAACTATTGGTATTTCTTTTACCGTTTTGAAATTAATATATTTTATTTGATGATGATGGTTAATGTCCACTGAGACCAAAATTTGGTCTATCGGACCTAAATAAACAAATTATTTAGTTTGATTTAAGATTTTATTTCTATGATTTAAGATTTGATTTAAGATTTTTATAGTAAATATTTAAATATATTTTATTATTAATAAATTTTTTTAATATTATTGATAGATTATATTTCAATTTTCATGTTAATCATTCATAGAAGTATGTAATATTTTTTTAATATGAAATTATAGAATTATCTTTAATCATAATATAGAAAAAAATTGTATTTTAAAAGCCCATATTTTAATTGGTTAGTTATGAACTTAAAATACACCAATTAAAAAAAAAACATCGTGACATAATTGATTTCTTTAATTAATTTATTAAAGATCACTGATGTAAACGTTATTCTTGTTAGTCCCTGCCTGGGACTCTTAGCGATCGATTGTGTGTTGACCGCGTATTAATCTTTTGTTTGACCCAAAAATATCGTTGTGCATCACAACTTTAACCAAAGTTTTCATAGTAGAAAATAATATAAAATTTATTATGTAATTTTTGATTGGACAACAAAGTTGGGGGTCTTATTGCGAGCTTCGCAGCTTTCAAGACATTATGTTCGGCGTAAAAATAAGATATCCAAAGTTTTCGGAGATGAAAAGTTTTTGTTATCCAAAGTTTCCTCATATTGCCGAGCTGAACATTTTATCAAAAGCACAACTTAGTTTGTCCTAAGTTTTTGGTACCTGTTCTCTGTGTCCTGCATGCAGTGTCGTGCATCCTGCAAGTGCCAGTTGTTTGCATATGCAGAGGCGTCCACGGTGGTCTACAAATGCCTTGTCCGGAGTAAGTTCAGAGCAGAGAGTGTCGAGCAGCTAATTCTCCGGAGTAACAGCAACCCAAGGAGCAAGTAGAAATGCAGAAAATTTATCTCTGGCTACAGTCCCATTTACATATGCATCGAATGCAACCGCAGAGCTAGTAATGGAAAGAATTTTATCACAATCTGTAAGTTTCTCTTGATCTTTTGTACTGTTGCTTATGGTCTGTACATTAAGCTTTGTTTTTCTTCAACGTTTGTATAACTCTGGTGCAAGATCCGTCATTGTCCTTGTAATTTAGATTGTTTTTAGTCAAAGAACGAGTATTTGGTAAGAGCATTTATTTACGCTCAGTCAGCGGAAATAGAAACCCCTCTATGTCAAACAAACTAATCAGTTTAATACCAGACTACAAGCCAATACTCTTAGCAAATGCTAGCTTCAAGCAGTAATGTGGATCTAGGCAGGTTGCTTCTGTTTTTCTGTGGCAATCGGATTTGTCTATTCATTAGCACAGCCAGATGTTTCGGATGTTTGCTTGTTTGATGCATAACGAACTGTATAAGCTCCTTCTGATGTAATGTTTTAGCGATTCTCGATATACACAATTTATCAATCGAAAATGTTAAGGTATATATGTAGTGAAACTACCTGGTAAGGTATGCTATCTGCTGGTGGTCTAATGTTTATTGTTGTGTCAAACGAGGTTCTGATAGAATGCTCCATGTGGTGGTTGCATTACGGAGTGATTGGTATAGATTATAAATATTGGCAGTTGTAGATTGAAATTGCTTTCGATTGAATGAAAATTATTAGAACTACGACCTTTTTGGTTTCCACCCACTAATCCTGTTACTTAGCTGTGGAATCTGAACCATTAATTGTCTTTTTATTCACACAAGTGTATTCTAGACCCTTTTTCCTTAAAACCTGAAGATAAATAAGTAATTTAGCCATTGTTGGTATTCCGTGCTGCATCTGTCAAAAAAATTAAGGCAATGTCTCAAAACTATAATGAGGACAAAATAACACTATAATGGCCACAGGGTGCCAAGCATGTATGCTAATTACTGCTCAAGTAACTGTTCCGTGTCAGCAGGCACTTGTTGTATTATCTGTCTATCCTGCCACTTCCGCAGCGCAACACCCCTGTAGAGCGCACGAATATCTGCAGTCTTTCTTAAAGCTCTTTACTGCTTGCATAAGGTTATACTGTCTTTAAGGGGTTTTTCATTATTTCTGACATAACATGTGTCTTTATTCTTTTTAGAGGATATAATAGTGTAAATCAGAAGATGCAAGGGCATCTTCACACCCTTAAGAATAAGTGGAAAAGTTGAATAGAAATATATAATTTATTTGAATGATGGTAAAAAATCATAAAAGGGAGTAACATATTTACAGTTGTGTGGGGATAGTAATTTGGATCCAAGTAGGCTTCCATTGTATCCTTACTTTGCAGTCAGATTTCTTGTATTTGATGGGCTTAATGACATTTTATGTGGATTAATTTGTCTAACTGATATGTACCTTGCATGCTTCAGCTGCTTTGATGTTTGAAATGATATCAATGTAGATTTAGGGTTAAATTGACTTTAAATACAACTAACCTTACAAGTCTGATCTACATTTTTACTCGACTATGGAGTTTGAAGTATTAATTGTTGCCTTTATTTTTGCGTTTAGATTCCAGAGATCCTTTCTAGGTTTCTGTCAGAGCCTTTGATGTCAAGATTGTCATTATCTTTTGTATAGCTGTTTGTTGGAATCTCATGAATTAATTTCCTTCACAGGAACAATGCCATCTGACATCAAGAAAGAGTCTGTATAGCAGTGGTCCATTGAGTATCCGAAGTGCTGGCTCATTTAATGGGAGTCCTCCAGTTTCACCAAGGGGATCTAATGATTTCAAGGTATGTTATTTTACAATGTTTTCTGGAGCAGATCATGAAACCTAATAAATCATGTTTCTTGAATGTATTCAACAATGAGTTTATCACCTCTGTGTTGCCACACCTAGACAGCAATTGTGCAAGAGAATTTTAGATATGTTATGTGGTTGACATTATCTTCTTCAAGCCTGGTTTACTGCAACAAGCTTTCAATTCTGATGTGTAGGTTTAGGTTCGTTATATGGTTCTTTGTTTCAATTTTTGTATTCTGCTACTGGGTACAGTTATGGTATTTACATTCAGCTTCCTTTACAATCGTTTTGGTTCTTATACATTTGAATGAAAAGTATAATAAATTTACAACAGAGAGCCTTACCTCTATCATTGCTTCAATCTTGGAACGCATTGGTGTTTTCATCCGTGCACAATGAATATATTTTACCCTTTTTATGAATGTTTGACCTCTTTATAAAAATAGCTGGAAGATAAAAATATAAGCTTTTGATTCAAAGACTAGTAGGCGTTAGATATTCGACATTCCAATGAAAGCCATGAAGGTTTTGCGTGTTGAATGGAGTAGCTGTTATCCACCACAATAGGTCAACTTTTCCATTAAACATAAGAACAACTTTGCTATTGGGATTCTTGAATGTCTTAATATTATTTTCACTATATGGGTCACATTCCAGCTTCATTCTGGGAGTTTAAAATTTATATAAAATTTCTTTGAAACAGCTAATGTCAAGAATTTTTATCTGGAGTGGCAGAGGGATTATTACAGCCCCCTTCTCTTTTTCTAGTCATGCCACCTGTTGGGTAGCTCATCTAGAGAGTGCTATGGTACTAGGATACCTAGTGTTTGCTTGAAGACTCTAACCCTGCAAATTTTAATTTATTGGCAATTCTGTAAGACTGTCAACTCAACAAAAACACATTTTGGGGGAAAAACAGTAGGACGGTGGCTAAAAGATATAAAAGAGAAGAAAAAAGAAGAGACCCGGGTTCACAATGCACAAGTTCATGCTGCTATTTCAGTTGCTGGTGTAGCTTCTACATCTTCTGGTAGTGGTGAGAGTAGTCAATCAAAGACAAGTATGGCAGTTGCATCCATACTTACCCAAAATTAAAATTTTAAAGTATTTCCCTGGTAGAATTAAGTATTAAGTAAGAAAGATGAAGGAGTATGTCAATTTTAACTGGCAGAGAGTGTTGAGCAGCTAATTCTCGGGAGTAAGTTTAGAGCAGAGAGTGTGGAGCAGCTAGTTTGAGGAGCAGAGGAGCAGAGAGCGTCCAGGGGAGGTTCACCTTTACAACTTGTAAGTTCCATTTTACAATGACTTAATATTACTTTCCACGATTACAGCAGTTCCACCATTACAGTAGTTGTTTTTGTTCATGCCATTTCTTCGTCCAGTCTAAGTTCAGCCACTCGTCTTCCATAGTTAGTTCCTTAAGTTGAATATATTAGTTCCATTTCCATTTTAATTTTGGGATTTGTAGATGGTGTTTAAGGGCTTTTTTAATTGCGAAAAACTCTATTTGTTAGGATCATCCATAACTCACATTCGCAGAATTTACAGCAATAGGCTCTTACAGTGACTTATATATTGTGTTTCGTACCTTTATTAGAACATCTTTTTATCATAGAACCCAACACAAGGGAAGGCGGGGTCACAAGTTGAGATCTTCCCTATGATATGTTGTTTTGCAGGTTCTTTGTAGTGGCGAATGCAATTGCCTGTGGGTACACACTGTTTTCATTCATCTTCTCCGTAACTGGCAAATTTTCCTCCTCTACACTGTCAGCCTTTCTTCTCTCTGTCACCGATTTGGTAATGCCTTTTTCTTCTTCTTTGCTATGAAGGTGTGAAAGCTGCGTTATAAATGTTGTTCAAATCTCGAATTGAATTTCATAATTGTGTGCAGGTGATGGTGGCACTGGTATCGGCGGGGGTCTCTGCAGCGGCTGCCATTGCTTACGTCAGGTACAAAGGAAATTCTCATACTCACTGATGATTGCTTCTGCCACTCCATTAAAATTCAATATGCTGTAAGATATATCCGAAGGGTTGTTATACATGAATATCAAGCGGGAGACGGCAGCAAAATAGGCAACCAGAAGCAAAGTAGAAATAATAAGGGTGATAATTGAGAAGCTCATTCTCTCCAACCCAATCTAACAGACAGAAGATAAACAAAGAAGTGAGTTTATGAGCGAAAATAGAGATTCATTTCTATATATCTGCTTAAATAATTTGTTATAAAAGGTTGTTGATTCAGGATCTGTTAGATTTTTTTTTTTAATTATTTGAATATTCATAGTGGTATTTGAAACGTGGACAACGTTAGCAAACGTGACGTCAGAGCACTAGTGTTTTAGAATATAAAATCGCATGGTGTGTTTTAGAATATAAATTCGCGTGTAGCGCATGAAGCTTTCTCATCAAATAGCTAATGACTTTCGTTCGCAAACGATGGTTCTGCGTGGCGCAACATTTGTTTATTTGTTTTAATTCTTTTATTATAAATTATGATGAGTATATAAATTTAGTTGTTAAATAAAGTTAAGAAAATTACATTTTTTAAATTAATATTATTAATTATAAAAGCAATAGTTAGATATCTACATTTAAAGGAACTTGTTAGAAAATTTTTAATAGTGGAGATTATTCATCATTTTATTATATTTATTTTATAAATAAAATTATTTAAAATATTATTCGTAAATATTATATTTTATTAATATTATTTTTAATTTATAAATAAGCTTGCTTAAAATATTATGAGTCAATATCATACTTTATTAATATTAGGTGAGAAAAAATTATGATTCATTTCACATTTAATATATTGTAGATAAATGTCCTAACATATGACTAATATTAGCAAGGAACTAATATTTCGATATTTATGGTTCTTATGCTGCATTTTACTATTTATAGTTCCCTATCTCTTTATTACTATTTAAAATTTTCCTATATTATGATTTATTTTGTTTAACATAATTATTATAAATATACTCTTAACATTTCCTTTTTCCTTTTACATAAATCATATTTTATAACAATTTCTTAATTCTTTATCTTTATTCATTTTTTTGCAATATTATAAATTTATTTAATATATTTAAAATTATTAAATACACTCTTAACTACTTTATAAATATATAATATCTTTATAGCAATTCTTAACCCTATTCTTTATAAATCTATTAAAATTTTGTTATTATAATTAGTTTATTTAATATAATGAAAACCTCCAACAACTACTTTATATTAAATATACTAATTCTTATTTTTTAGAGTTTTTTTTTTAATTAATTATATAATTTTTTTAATTAAACTCAAAAGTAAAAAACTTTTAAATTACTAAAATATTTTATCAATATTTTGTAAAATTTAACTCTTTATTATTTATCTATAATTATAATTATTGATAATTAATTAAAATTTAAAAAATTATATTTTAATTTTTTTTATATATTAAAATATTTGAAAAATAATTTTATATTAAATTATTTATCAAATAAATTATATATATATAATAATTTATAGTTAAAAATTTATTTAAATAAAAATAATAAAAAAATATATAATAAATTTATTAATTTTTAATTAATGAAAGTAAACTATTCCCATATACTTATTTGAATATACCTACAATATTTTTTTACTCGTAACATTTCACACGCTCTTACGTGAAAACCATGTTCTAGGGATTTCAAAAAATTTAAGTTATTGAGTAATAGGCCTAAACTACAAGGAAATATTATAACAATAAAATCACATTCGTATGTTAGTTTTTTTATTATCATAAAACCATCTATTTTTATGTCTTTCATTATGAACATCCAGTTCAACATCTTATATCATGTATTCCAGAATGAACGAGTTATGAATAACAAGTTCAACGTCTTATATCATGTATTTCAGAATGAACAAATTATGAATAACAACTTCAGTGTCTTATATCATGTATTTGAGAATGAACAATTAATTCAGTAATTACATCGTGTATTTCATAATGACCAACAAAGTTCAATGTCTTATATAGTGTATTGTATTTCAGAATGAACAATTAATTCAATAACTATATTGGATTTCCCATTCATGGTTATACCACCACTGCTTTGCCAACAATAGACAAGACATTTATTAAAAAATAAAAAAAATTACTTCCCTTACCATTTCAGCATTGTACTCTGACCAATACAATTCTTTTAAAAACAAATCTGCAAAAATAATTTGAAAACAATTTCGACCGACATCTTTTTATTACAAAATAAAAAATTACTCTTACGATTTCAGTATTGTACTATGAATAATACAAATCATTTAAAAATAATTTCGAAAAAATTTCGGCGGGTATGCCATCTGCAACGTAGACCTTCTGGCAGACCCCGGCAGGGACTACCGGCTGCATGCAACACTTGTTTTATTATATGTTTGCTAGTTTTGCTATAGGGTATAAGAGTCGTTTACGGAGGTGGAGGTATTGCCCAAATGGCTAAAAGTGGTTGGAATCTGGGTAAGAAAATTTTAAAATATCTTGTAGATATAGTGTTTGAATAAAAAACATGGTGGAAATAGATTCAGCACCATCAAAAACATATAAAACACCTAAAATTATGAATTTTAACAGCTTTTACTTAGATTTATAAAAATATCTACCAGATTTTTTTCAAAATATAACTGAAATTTCCATAACTTTCATGAGAAAAAGACATAATTTGTAGACTACGGCTAAGGTATATCTTTCAACCGCGATTGGAGTTTTTATCATAATATCAGCGTTTTCGCACATTGGTTACATCATTTTCATGGTATCCGTTTGATATTATCTAAATTTAAATTTGACTTAAAATATTGTCAAATCAATACTACAATTTAAAGTATAAACAAACGAGTTATTTTCAAATCAATAATACCATTTAAATTATAAACAAATGGGTTACTTACCAATTTAAGCTCAACGTAATGACCAAAATATTGAAAATTGGTCCCACCATTCCCGCACAGGTGTGCATCTAATATTATTATATAACACTCCTCTGACTGGGATGTCAGAGAATGATGACGATATGTCACCATCTTCCCTAACAGACACTACAAGCCCTAAAGTGTGATTTTTTTTCAATGTGATAGCGCCATTCTTATTATTTTATGCAATGATTTGCTGAAAGCCAATGATATCACGCCATGACGGTCAATAATTATGAATTGCGTCTTCGTTGAACTTTTTATATTAGGGTTTACGTTAAATAGATTATAGCTTTTGCTTAATGTCTACCGTTCCAATAAATAAAAAAAAAAAAAAATCAACCGTAAAATATTATGGAGTACGTAAGTTCGAGCACTGCACGTGACAGTCCCAAACCCTGCAGCTGCTATCTAGAAAATGATTGGATATCATTCATTCAAACAAAAAAAACTATAAAATGATTGGATATCCTTCATTCAAACCAAAAAAATAAAAACCACTTTGATGGCTTTATTATTAGTTCCTCTATGAGGCATGGTACTATAGTAATTAGAATCTGATAAGCATTAGTTGGTTCATAATTAACCTAAAGCTTTTAGGTTTGTCATGTGTTTATGTGTTATGTGTTTATGTGTTTTGTTGTGTATTTTTTTTTTTAATAGTTCAATGGATTTCACTTGGTCTCTTCTTCCATAGATTATGTTCATCGATTTAATTTTTATTTTGAAAATGCTAAATTAATGTTAGCATTAATTTAAAGCATTAAATGTTATGCGAATAAACCCAAGCAAGTTGAGCATCATCAAAGTATAATGTACTTAACTAGTTGGGTAGGTGTCAAAGCTAAAGTTATTTATCGTCGTTGAAGTTGCCACCTATAAATGCAAGTTGCAGGTTGTTGTCGTGTCTACAGTGGTGTGGCATCTATGGAAGACGATGTTTGGATGAATCGGTCTCCTTCCATCCTCGTACCCTGGCCTGGATGGAGAGAGAAACACCACTAACTCGCCTTGGATCTACCTCCTCCTTTGAAACCACATTAACCTCCTCATAGTTGTTGTTAAGGTCAAACTAACCTGGAACCTATTGCTGCTTAGCACAAAAATGGAAATTGTTGATGCTTAGCATAGAAAGGGGCGTTGTTATCATCCATGTCGCCTTGGCTCTACCTTCGCCTCTATCTTGCCTTGGCTCTACCTCCACCACTGAAACTATGTTAACCTCCTCTTAGTTGTTGGTAAGATCAAACTGACCTGAAGGTCAAACTAACTTAAACATGTCTCTGCTTAGCACAGAAAGGACACTGTTATCATCCATGTCGCCTTGGCTCTACCTCCGCCTTTGAAGCCACATTAACCTCCTCCCAGTTATTGGTAAGGTCAAACTAACCTGGAACTTGTTGCTGCTTCTGTATGCGGTTTTGAGTGTTTCCAGTATTTAAGAGTGTGGGGTTTAGTCCCCTCTTTTCTGTATGCAGCTATGAGTTTTTCCATATGTGTTGTGCAGTGGAGGAATTGCTTCCAGATCTCAACCTCAGGAATGGTCGTACCATTCTTGTTCATAATCTATTTCTCATAATCGAAGCGAAGACCATCTTAAAGCAAAGCCATGTTAGTACAAGAGAGATCTGGAAACCAGGTTCTTGTGGATGTATGACATGTGCTGCTCTTGGGAAGCTTTTCTCTACAAATGGGGAGTAGTTTGTTATGCTAACCTATATATCTGAATGTGGACCCATTTCCACTAGAAGTAGGGACGGGTGAAACATACCCTCCCTGACTGCCTGTCAGCTTAGTATCAGCTCCTTCACCTCAAGCTAATCTATACCACTGCCTTCGTTCCATCCTTGCTTTGAATCCTATGAGCGATCCCAATGGAATTCAAAAGATAGAGTTACCTATTTGCCATGAAACTATGTTCTCGGAATCACCCAATGCCCAAATGAACTATGTGTTGCTCACTCCCGAATGAACGATGTGTTACTCAAGAAGATGTATTCTTCGTCATCCAACTCCTGAATGAACGATGTACTGCTCAAGGGGATGTATTATTCGTCACCCAACGTATTCTTTGTCACCCAGATCCCAAATGAACGATGTGCTACTCAAGGGGATGTATTGTTAGTATTATTAAATAGATTTATGCAGCCATTGACCATGGTTATTCCATTTGGGAGGCATGGCTCTAGATGCAGATGGAATGATCAGAAACTATGCTCACTAGTAGCCAAATAAGCATCACCTACCGAGCTAACCCAGTTTCAGTCCCTTCATTCAATCATCTTTAATGGAAAGTGACTACAGCAACTGTGCACACACAAAAAATGCTAGCAGAAAACACTTGGCCACGAATTGCACGGTTCTGGAGACATGTGACATATGTTGAGCTGAGTGAAACACAGAAACATGAAATTTGTGTTGATTGAAACACATAAGAAGGCACATTAGAGAGCATATGAATAGATATGTTGTTATGAAACCAGCTCAAGAGAAGATAGAAAAGATATATCAATGCCTTAGAATTCAGCCTCTTCGAGGGGGCAACCTCCTTTACATTACATCAATGAACAATTCTTGGATGATTCAAATGACAAAACCCCCTTTCTATATATAGGAGTCTAAGGAGTCACAATATAATCCAGCTGACCTAACAATAATAATATAAAGCCACAAAAATAACAATAGAGGGATTCTATGGGGCACAGTAATAACAATATGGGGGCAATAGGGGCACAACAATATTAATAAGGGGTATAACTACAATAGTAATGGGGTAATCACTAGTATTATAGGGACCCAACATGCCCCTCTCCTTCAAAAAAGTGTTGTCCTCAACGCTTGAGTAGTTCTGGATACTTCTGCATAAAATTCTCATCCTCCCATGTGGAATCTTTAGTGGATAAGTTCTTCCACTTGATAAGATACTCTGAAATTGATCGATTTCGTAGCTGTCGAGTTCTTGTTTCTGTGACTGCTTCCGATTCCAATATAATTTTTCCTTCCTCGTCAAGTTCTGGCAATATTGTTTGAAATGGGAGCTTGTTGCCTATAACCTTCTTTAAACATGAAACATGGAAAACTGGGTGCAATCGAGAAGCTGCAGGAAGCTCCAATTTGTATGCCATAGTACCAATCTTTTGCAACACCTTGTACGGACCATAATACTTTGGTGATAATTTATTATCCTTCTTAGCTTGCTTGAGGGACATTTGCTTATATGGTTGTAGCCGTAGGAATACCCAATCACCTACATCAAAACTTCTTTCACTGCGATGTTGATATGCCTGTTGTTTCATTCTATTCTGTGCCAACATGAGGTTATCCTTTAAGAGTCAGAGGACTTGTTGTTGATGTTCGATGTGATGTTCCACTGCCTGAACCTTAGAATTTTCTCTTAAATACGATGTGATGGATGGTGGTTGATACCCATAAAGTGCCATAAATGGGGTCATTTTTGTTGCTGTATGGAAGGAAGTGTTATACCACCATTCAGCCAGAGGCAACCATTTGACCCATTGTGTCTGTTTATCAGATACAAAGCAACGAAGATATCCTTCCAAACATTTGTTTACTATCTCAGTTTGCCCATCAGATTGAGGATGATAAGATGAGCTATGAGCTAACTGCGTACCAAGACAAGAAAATAATTCTATCCAAAAATTTCCCGTGAAAATGGGATCTCTGTCACTTACAATAATCTTTGGGTTTCCATGTAGCTTTTGAATTGTTTCCATAAATGCAGTAGAAACTATACTGGCTTTAAATGGATGTGATAATGCACAAAAGTGTGCATACTTGGTAAGTCTGTCAACTACCACCATGATGACGCTCTTTCCCTCAGACTTGGGTAAACCTGTGATAAAATCCATTGAAAACTCCTCCCAACGTTGGCTTCGAATAGATAAAGGTTGTAATAGACCCGGTGTCTTAATTGTTTCAAATTTATTTTTTTGGCAAACCAAACATTCCGCCACAAACTTTTGAATATCTGATTTAAGGCCATCCCAAAAAAATTCCTTCTTAACCCTGTGGTAAGTTTTTAAAAATCCTGAGTGCCCTCCTAAGGGAGAAGTGTGCAATTCCATAAGAATCTTTTGTTTTAGCTGGGAATTCTTACAGAGGTATAAGCGATCTTTGTACCATAACGAATCATTTTGCCAGCTAAATGTATCAGACGTACTAGAATCTTGTTGTAACTTTCGAATAAGTGCCCACACTTCTTCGTCATTGTTCCATTCCTCCTTTGCTTCGTTTATCCAATCTGGTTGGATAATAGAAATGATGCACAACAATGCTTCCACATCCTCATCCTTTCTTGAGAGTGCATCTGCCACCACATTTTGCTTCCCTTTTTTGTAGATGATTTCAAAGTCATAACCCAACATCTTTGTGACCCACTTTTGTCGCTCTTCAGAGGATAATCTTTGTTCTAAAAAGTATTTAAGGCTATCATGATCCGTTTTTACCTTGAAGTGTCTTCCCATTAGGTAGGGTCGCCATTTCTTAAGTGCATGGAGTATTGCCAACATTTCCTTCTCATAAATAGCTTTGCTTAAAAACTTTCCCTTGATTGGATGACTTTCAAAAGCAATGGGTCTTTCATCTTGCATTAGAACAGCACCAATTCCATTTCTTGAAGCATCACATTCCACAATAAAGGTTTTTGTGAAGTCCGGTGTAGCTAAGACCGGTGCTTGGCACATTGCCTCTTTAAGATGTTCAAAGGCCTTTGTTGCTTCCAGAGTCCATGAAAATTCATCTTTCTTCAATAATGTTGTTAGAGGTGCTGCTATTCTCCCATAATTCTTAACAAACTTGAGATAATATCCTGTCAACCCAAGAAATCCTCACAGATGCTTTATGGATGTGGGGATTTTCCATTCCTTAATGGCTTTAATTTTGCTAGGGTCTACCTTAACTCCTTCATGAGATACAATATGACCCAGATATTCCACCTCCTGGACTCCAAAGAAACATTTGGATCTTTTTGCATATAATTGTTTCTCCTCCAATAGTTGTAGCACCCTGTCAACATGTTCAACATGATCCTTCCAAGACTTGTTGTAGATTATTATATCATCAAAAAATACTAACACAAATTTTCTAAGGAATGGTTTGAAAATTGAATTCATCAAACCTTGAAATGTTGAAAGTGCATTGGTAAGGCCAAAAGGCATGACCAAAAATTCATAATGACCCTCATGAGTTCTAAATGTTGTTTTCAGAATGTCTTCAGTCTTCATTCTGATTTGATGATATCCTGAACAAAGATCCAACTTGGTGAAGTAAATTGATCCATGCAATTCATCCAGTAATTCATCAATGACAGGAATGGGGAACTTGTGTGGAACCCGATGTTGGTCATGACATTTCTTGTACTTAGCATTGGCTCTGTCCAATAAGTCATGAACCTATTTGCAAATGTGTTGAATGCACTCAATGAAGTTGTTAGCCATGTCACATTCAGACTGGACCTGATTTGAATATGCCGGAGTAGCTGCAAATGGTATGGCCACATCAATCAGACATAATGGTTGGAATCCCAATCCCACCTCAAAAGGGGTTGGGCCAATTGAGCTATGGAGAGCTCTATTGTAGCTGTGTTGGACATAGGGAGGATTTCATCCCATGTGTGTGGATGCTTCGATTTGTACATGCACAAAATGTGTACGATCATCCTCTTGATGGCCTCTATTTGGCCATTAGTTTGGGGGTGGAAAGTGGTGGACTTAGTGAACTTGGTATCCGTCATCGACTAGAGACTTGACCAAAATGTACTTAGGAACCTTCTATCCCAATCTGAGATAATGGACTATGGGATCCCAAAGTGTACCCACACCCATTCAAATCAGAGCTTAGATGTGGATTCTGCTATGATACTCTTCTTATAGGCCACCATAATGGTCATCTTAGAGAATCTGTCGATGACCAAAAAAACACAGTCATTTCCATGCTTAGTAGAAGGAAGGCCTGACATGTAATCCATGGAGATGGATTCCCAAGGTTTAATAGGAGTAGGCATAGGAGTCTATAGGCCTTTCTTTTAGATGGTCGGTTTGGTAATGGCATAAGCAGTGCAAAATATTATCTACTTCCTAACATCCTATCGAAGGTTCGACCAATAAAAATACTTCTGCAACACTACCACTGTTTTCTCTACCCCGAAATGTCCAGTGACTTGACTGTAGTGTGCCTCCCAAATAATCTTGGCAATCTTGGTTGAAGGAACATAGAGGTGTCCTAGGTGGCATAAAAGTGTATCCTAGAGGTGAAAATTTGGATCTTTCTCATGTTCCAGGAGCGTTTGGTATGTGTTGCCAAATTCTTGATCGCTCTTATAAATATGCGGCCACCCCACAGTCTCGTGCCCACAAGAGTCAACCACAATGGTCAGCACCATGACCGGTGGTTGGGTAAGGTAGTCTACAACATTATTGTTGATGACCTTTGTGTAATTAATGTTCAAATGGAACTATTGAATGTATGTAGACCATTTTTTATGGCAATCATTCTCCAACTTCCCTTGTGTCTGTATGCACTATAGGGGTTGGCGGTCTGTGTGGATGACCATTTCCTTCCCCAAAATGCAATGCTTCCATTGTAGGAAAGCATGCACATTGGAATACATCTCTTTGTCATAGGTGGGATACTTTCAAACTGTGATTGAAAGTGTCTCACTGTGATATGCCACTAGATGCCCCTACTAAGTAAGAATTGCACCAATAGCATAGTCGGAGGCATCTATCTCGATCTCAAATGGTTGTTGTGGGTCTGGTAATGTGAGCATTGGTGCAGAGAAGAGGTGATTCTTCAACTCAGCAAATTCCTTCTGTTGGCATTCAGACCAAAATAACTTTTCTTTCAATCATCCCTTTCTGACTTGACTCAAGGGCCAAGTGATATGAAAGAACCCCAACACGAACCTGCGGTAGAAGTTGGTGAGGCCTAGAAAGTTGTGGAGATTTGTTAGATTGGTTTGGGCTGTCCAATTCTAAATGATTTGTATCTTGGTTGGGTCCACATGCACACCCTACTCATTAATGATGTACCCCAGATATTGAACCTGGGTCATACCAAAAGTGCATTTCTCCAAATTGACACACAACATGTGTTGTCATAGGGTTTGGAGGATGTGTTGAATATGGTGGAGGTGGTCTTCCCAACTCTAGCTAAAGATCAGAATGTCATCCAAATACACCGCCAAAAATGAGTTCGTGAAGGGTCGCAAGATGTCATCCATTAGCCTCATGAAGGTTGCATGGGAATTTGTCAACCCAAAAGGCATGCCCAGCCATTCAAAAAGGCCCTCCTTGGATTTGAAGGAAATATTCCACACATAAGAGGGGTTGATTGGTACTTGGTGATAACTAGACTTCAAGTCAATCTTGCTAAAATAATTGGCCACCTGAAGCTGGTCCAAAAGATCGTCAATCTATGGGATTGGATACCTGTTCTGGGCAGTGATCTTATTCAACACCCGATAGTCAATACAAAGTCTCCAGGTCCCATCCTTCTTTTGTAAAAACATGATCGAACTCCCACAAGGTGATGAACTTGGCCTGATGTGCCCTTTCTACAACAACTCCTGAATCTTCCTCTTAATTTCATTGTTCTCTAGAATAAAGCATCGATAGATCAGTCCATTAGGTAGCGGCGCACCTGAGGTCAGATCGATGGAGTGCTTGACCTGATAGTGTAGAGGTACCCCTGTGGGTGAGGTGAAGATTTCCCTGTACTCCTCCACAACCTATTCCATATGTTGCTTCTGTGTGGAGGATCTCTATCAGGAAGTCGTGGCCACAATCTTCTTCTTTCCCTGAGGTCAAATCATAAGGAAAAAAAAAAAATCCCGTTCTGGGAAATTATTTGACTGCATTGCTTCACAGTGATCAAAGACATGGCAATAGGTGGTGTTACCTCCGGGATCCTATGCAAATCATCACCTAAAGTAATAATAAGAGTACGAGGCCTAGACTCATACACAGCATGTCTCTTCCACAAGTATGGTTGACCTAATAATACATCAAAATCTTCAAGAGGAGTAACATCACATCGTACCTCATCCATGAAGGGCTTGATGTTGTAAAGAAGGCGACACTGTTGGATGGCGTGAAGATCTCACCCTTAGTGAAGCCACTCAATGGTGTACGAATGCAGGTGTGGTGTGGTCTATAGGCCCAACCTCTTTACGACCTCTGATAAAATGAGGTTTTTTTGGCTCTTGATGTTGATAATGAACTGCAGCAGGGAACCCTTCACCCACATCTGTGAGCAGAAGAGTCACTCCCCTTCCTCTCGATCTTCGGGCTCATATTTCTTGATATTGGTGGTGGAAATGGTGGCATTAGGCTCTGCATCGATAATATTCTTCCCTTTGTCATTCCACTTATCAATTTTCGACTCAGAGTCAGAACATGCATCTGATTTAGAAGCCTTCAACTCAACCACCAATGATTGCTTGGCTTGACACTCACTTGTGTTGTGAGTGGGGCACTTATGGAACTCACACCATTTCCCTATGTCCTTCTTTATCTTCGTGGTGTTTCTCTTTACTTACGACTTCAGTGGGTTGTCCTAAGTCACCCTACCTTGGATTTTTCCTTTGTTTTGTGTCTTGGGGATGCCTTTCCCTTGCTTTAGATTTGTAGATCCAAAGTATCACTTCTTTTGTTTAAATTTGTACTCGATCTTGAGAGTGTATCGATAGGTGGTGCTAACCAAGGAGATGTATGGGAACTCCATCTCATCCTTGATGTACTTGTGTAGAAATTCATGGTACTTGAGTACCAAATGTCGCTCAGAATCCTTGATACCCAACTTCGTGCAAAGGGTATGGATAACATTTGTGAACTCCAACACATCTTGGTCCCTTCCCTGCCACAATGTGGTCCACTTTATGTATTTATCTTCATATCTCCTGACAGGGTAATATTTTTCCTTGATGGCATCTCAGAAAAAATTCCAATTGGGTGTGGCTAAAACCACTTAGGATTCCCTCTTGTCCTTTTATTCATAGTAGGTTTCCCACTAGTCCTTGACGTGTGGGGTGGCTTTGAGAAGTGAAAAAGTAATATTTTCCTGATTGTAAAAGGCATGAACTAAACAATATTCTTCCAACATATTTAACCATCTATCTACAACATTTGTATCTATTTGACCTTCAAATATGGGAATATCAAAGTTAACTTGTACCTTAAAAGGAGTGGCACCTCCGGAGTGGATAATGGATGAAGATTCGTCACCTGTGGGCTGTTGTCGAAGGACATGGGAAACATTATGCATTATCGCGTTCCTCTATCGCTCAAGGGATTCCTCGATAAATATTTTGAAAGGATCTTCTACCCCCTCATCTTTATTTTCTTCCTCCATGGGAGGTTGTCAGGGTTTGTGAGGTTGCAAAGGTTCAACCAGTTCAAGCCCTAACTCCTTATACCCTAAGCTCGTTGGGGACATGTAAAGAAAAAGAGAGAAAGAGCATACCACTTTGATACCACTGATCTAAACTTATGTAGGAACACAAAAAATATATATAAATACACATATACACAAATATGCAATAGAAATCAAGGTTCATTTCATTAATATCAAAGAACTGAAATATGTTTACATACAGAAATGGAAATAAACTAGCTTGAGTGATCGTAGCTTATCTATAAGAAGAGATGGGGTGGCTACATGCCTCTGAACTCTATTACAATGAGGCTCGAAGGCCTATCTATTTTTCAGAAACAATGGAAAACCATAAACATCCAAAAATCTAATCCTAGGAGATGAAGCGCCAAAACTATGGGCCCCACTGGGGTAAATTGGTATACGAATTTCCTACGTTCGTAACTTTGGCATATGATCTCCATTTGATGTGCACGATACCTCGATAGAAACATCTATTCGAGGACTATAAATTTTGACTAAAATCATTAATGAAAGCCTCATGTTTTCCCGTTATCCAAAAAAAATGTCGTTTAGGGACTCAAAATGGCTTCGGAAATTCAGGACCCAAAAACTTGCCAAAAATAGTAAACTGTGCTACAGTCAAGGAAAGTGAAAAATTGAAAGAAACAATGGTGGGGCTCCAAGTGGAATAGGCAGGTGGCCACCAATATCCACCTGGATCAAAATCCCCTTTGTTTGATAGAACAAACTATGCACTTTGGAGTATCGGGATGTAGACTTATCTAATGGCTTTTGAGTTTGATATTTTAAAATCAATCATGACTAGTTAAACAAGAAAAAGTCTTCCAACTAATATGGTCTGAAATAAGACTAATGAACAAAATGAAAAAGCCATGAGTGCTCTCTTGTGTGGTTAATCATAATCAAAATTTGTCGAGGTGATGCATTGTTAATCGATAAAATAATTTTGTGACAAACTTCAAAACATATATGAATGTGATGGCAAGATGAAGAAGGCAGAGCTCCAAATTGATTGAAGATAATTAGAGAGCTTGAAAATGAAGAATGAGAAGAATGTTGTGGCCTATTTCCTCTATGTGGATCAAATTGTTAAAACCATCAGAGGACTTAGTGAGAAGGTTGAAGAATCAATGATTTTGCAAAGTGTGATAAGGTGTCTCCCCTTAATATTTGATGTTAATGTCTCTCTTATTTAAAAAATGAAGGATATGGAGAAACTAATGTTGGATCAGCTACATGGGATTCTCACTACATAGGAAATTATGGTAAAAAAAGAGAATCCAACATAGAAGGAACTTAGGAAGTAATTCCAAAAAATGAAAGAAGAGAAAAGGACATAAATCTTGTGATTGTTCCAACCATAAATCAAATACGAGAGAAGCATAATTTGTGAGAAATCTATGAAAAGAATTTTGAAAATACAAAGGTAAGCTACCCTGAATTTTTTTTAATTGTGGTAGAGTAGGACATTTTGCTACTAAATCCCCATATGTAAAAAAAGAAGACAGTGATGATGAAGAATAACATAACAATAAAAGAACACCTTATAGACACAAAAAAGGAAAATATACTAAGAAGAAGAATTTTTACTCTAGAGAGGATAGTAGCTCATTTGAATAAAGTAATGGATATGTTACTGATATTGAAAAAACAATCCTCTTCATATCCATGGATACAAAATCTATTGATAAATAAAATGAAGGCAACCAGAACAAAAAACTAGATTAATAAGAAATAGACATTGATGGGGTAGTGAATCTTGAAGTAGAACTTGTTAGTGCCTTAAAATAAATAGACATGCTTAAGGAAAGAACGAAAAGAAAAAGGGGGAATTATATCATTATTAAAATAAGGATCATGATCTTGATGAAACAGAAAAAATAGTTATCACCCTAAAGAAACAATTAGAAGAGGAAAAATGATGGAATAAATAGTGAGGAACTAGTTGAAAGAAATGAAGAAATTGTGAAAAGATAAAAGCTAAAATTCTTAAAGTCCTTAAGAAAGGAACCAGAGAAAAAAATTGATCAGTTGAATAGAATATTAAATTTTGAAAAGAGTGCTACAATATTAGATAATAGTCTTAGTTTCCAAAGGTCACCACTCATCATGACAGGTCTTGAATATGACAAAAAACAAAATACCCCCAACGGAGATGCAAGCAGTATGGTCACAAATCCATTAGAAATGGAAAGTGAAGAAAACCATAAAATCTATGCTAATATTCTCCAAGGATCCATCAAAAATGAAAGCAACAACGTGAAAGGAAATGAGGACTAGCAGAAACTTAATTCTTCTCACAAGAACAACAAGAATGATTTTAGAAGAGTTGTTCCACCAAGAAGGACTTTCACAACCCAATACCAAAATCTCTTCATTGGATTCTAGTTTTATTGAAATAATTTTGATCATAAAGCAATATAATGAAGATCTTATGCAATTTTTGTACATTGGGTTAAAAAATCCCATTGTTTTTCATGACATGGACTAATTGCCTTTCATGGATCCTCACTCTAGCAATTGTAGCAAAGACTACCTCCTACAGGTTTTGGTTTAACAACAATCGTGATTCCAACAAGTGGTATCATAGCCATCGGTCTTGGGTTTGAAACTCACATTACTCATGTTGGGAGGAAGATTGTTGGACATTTGGCTCAACACTCCCCATATATTTCATGACATGGACTAACCACCTATTATAGATCATAACTCTGGTGATTGTATCAAAGACTAATGCCTATAGGTTTTGGTATAACAATAGTCATGATTCCAACATTAAAAAGTGATCATCTAAGATATAGAAATAGAGGATCTCATAAGACCTCTAAGAATGATTATGTGAGAAACAAAACTAGAAATTCTCATGGGTTTTTGATAGAAAGTACAATTCATTTTCTCCCTTACTTGACTACAATACTAAATTTTACACTAGCTATAAATATGAGCACATAACGCATGACTATATAAATAGCATAATAAATTCTCCAAAATAAAGAAAGGAAGAATATGTTCTTACCAGTGATAGAGAAGAAGACACAAAGGTGTGAAAAAGGAAGCAAGAAGTATGGAAGAAGGAAGAATGTGCACTTGCACTATATGCTCAAAATAAAGAAATGCAATGGTAGGTTGATAATGTATATTTAAAACACATTACATGAGATTAGAACAAATTTCTCACCCTAATGGAAGAAAAAGGAGGTTAAAGCTACCTTCGGGGATAATGCTTCAACGAGGATATTTTGAAAACGTATTCTTAGTCTTAACGATGGAAATACTAAAACACAAAATGTATTGTATGTTGAGGTAATAAAACACAATATTCTAAGTGTCAATATTTTAATCCATATATAAGCCCATTTTAACCTTAAAACCCTTCATTAAGTTGAGTGATTACATTTCTCTTTTTATATTGTTATGCATGCTAGAATCAGTCATGGTCCCATTTTATTATACTTGTACCCCTTGTCTCTTATATATACTAAGGAGACCTAGTTTTAGAGTCATCAAATATTGTTTTGTACATTTTATTCATTGTAAAAGGTTGTTTTCCCCTCAAACGAGACAATAATTATTGGTTTGTTATCATTTTTAAGACGCAAGGATCATAAAATTTGGTATAAGATCTCATGATCCTATGGTTTTGCATCTTCGAATACGTCATCATGGAATTTTATCTATATTTTTTTTCTTGGAAGATTTCACATGGTGAAATTTGGGGAATCCTAAGAACACATCTTAGGAAATGCCTAGTTAAAATTTTAGATCTTGGTTCACTATACATTTTGAGATATGTTCCAAATAAGTTAGGATTTCTAAATGCTCCTCAAATCAATCTCAAAGAGGTCAGTTCAGAACTTTCACTATAATGTTTTTCTTATAAGGCTTCATATTGGGAAACGTGGACCACATTTAAGCAATATTTTGATGAGCATATGATTTAAAATTCATATCTTAGTTCACCATAACTTCAGATAAATTATATAAGGAATTCCAAGTTCCTGAATGCTCCTGAAATCAGTTTCAAACATGTTTGAAATTTTCACAATAATTTTTATTTTTTTTGTGAAAGAAATTTCAGTAAATAGCTGATTCAATTTTCAAAATTTGGTTCACTATAATTTTGAATTTATACCCTATGGAAGTTAGGTTATTTGATCTTCCTTGAAATAAATTTTAAACAAGTCAGCTTGGTATTTTTTCTATATCTTCCTGGGAATTTCCAAAATATGAAATCTTCAGGGATTTTAAGAGATATATAGAAGCACCTCAAGTATTTTTTTTAGAATATATTTGAAGAATTGGAGACGTGGCACAATATACAAGTTTGCTCATGGGAAGAGGCCAAAAATTCAACAAGTTTTGGGAAATTTACCATAACTTTTAGCTGGCACATCAATTTCAATTCACACCTATGGAATTGAAGAAAATGTTAGAAACAATGGAAACCATGACAATATTGAGAGTGGGGGTGAATCAATAGTGTGGCAAAATTATACAAGTTTTGGGAAAGTTGCCATAACTTTCAGTTAGCACATCAATTTTATTTCACACCTATGAAATTGAAGAAAATGTTAGAAACAATGGAAACTAAGACACTATTGAGAGTGGGAGTGAATCAATAGTGTGACCAATTTTACATGTTTTCATAAATTATACTTTTCAATAGCAATTGTTCATGGATCAACAACAAAACTCAATCATGTAAAACATAACATAATCACCAAGCACATGAGTATGATGTACATAGTACACTAATCTTCCTTTTATTACAAGCTTCAACTTAATTACATCAATGCCCCACAAGCTAATACTTGTAGGTTTATTTACTACTACTAAAACGAAATTTTATCCCTACTCATTTATCAGTATTCACTAAAAGGGATTGTTGCCCCTACTCATTTATCATTCTTCACTAAAAGGATTGTTTCCCTTGCTCGTTTATCAGCCTCTACTGAAAGGGACTCTTTCCCCTACTCATTTATAAACCTCTACTAAGAGGGACTATTGCCCCTAATTGTTTATCAACCTATGTTCAAGGGATTCTTGCCCCTTCTTGTTTATCAACTACAACTGAAAGGAATTAATGCCCCCAAACATTTACTGGCACCCACTAGAAGGAGCTACAACCCATGATATGCAAGCTACCACTTACAATACATATTGATCCATATTTCATCCATTTTCAAACTTAGATCAATAGACCACTTATGTCATAAATAGATAAATTTTCTTATTGCAACTGCTCACCAAAACCACCATACAACCTCCTTCAACAATCTCTGAATACTGAACAAATCACCAACAAGATCACCTTTAGCAATTTCACATTACTGAACACACCAAACTTTACCAGCGACACCAAAAGTCAACTTTGATGAACACATCAAAGAAATAATCACGAATTCATCATTCACCTATCGAATATCAAATCAAATCTTTGATTCACCCTTGATGCACAATGCATCTCATTGCACCAAAAACCTCTCATCCACACACCAAAAACATGTCAACCTACTTGTTCAAGCCTGCTTATAAAGAATTTTGGGCTGATAGTTTTAGAATTGGATTTTAGTTATCTTGTTCTTTGACTTTACAGGGATTTCTTATTTTTTCCTTTGTGTTTTTCAATTTAGTCATCTGGATCTACTATTCAAGTCTTATTTTACTCCTCCCCTGTTAGTTCAAGGAATTATGAGTTAAACTGTTATTTTCCTGCTTATTTTTAGTATTCTGGCCCTTCAACAGAATTTAGCTAGACTTTTCTAATTTCTAGCAGCAATTGACTTTGGCTTAGCTACTAAGATTGTCACTAAAGAATCACATGTTTTTGACTCATTCCACCAAAGATCAAAGGCTTATTACATAATCACATGCTACCAGAATTAGATGTTGACTTATCCATCCAAGTGCCTAAGAACTTTACTATAGGCCGAAAGGTCTTTCAATATGTCTCTTCTAACTGCGCTACCAAATCTGTTTCCTTAGCCTTTTTATTTTATTAAAGAATCATTGCCAAATCTGTCAAATTTGTCTTTAGCACCTTTTTCATTGGCACATGTCTGTTTTCCCTCCATGGGACCAAGCGCAGTGATCAATCACTCAATCCTTCAAGAACTTAATCTGTTTAGGCTTGTGAGGGATGAATTTCATTTATAAGCTTTTGCGACCCTGGTTCTCTTCTCCATGTAACCTCTTGCCAATGCATGGGCTCAGAGTTCTCTATCTTGGTGATTTTGTTCATGCCCCCTTTATTAAACTTCTAGCCTCATACCTGTGGGCTTAGTTTTCAATGGGGGCCACCATACCTTCCTCTTATTTTCTTGCTTCTCTGTCAAAAGCCTCGTTAGTCCGATGCCTTTTTCTCGACGCTTCCTCTGTGTGCATCACTAAACATTGTTGAACTCCCCTTTGGGAGCTGAGTTATTTCATGGTGTTTTCATTGCAAAAAAGAGCCAATAGAAATGCTCCCACTTTTCGTCAACTCTAACACACCCATGTCATCCTGACACCCAACCATTCTGTTGATTTTCCTTTGCACTGCTTCAAGACCTTCCGGGGTCCTACCAATGGGATGACATCGCGTCGATGTCACCTATGCCATGTGTTGTCCTCTGATTGGTCCACATGTCAATTAGAAATGGGCCCTTCGGGTGCCCAAAAACACCAAATATTATTGACATGTGTCACACTCTCATTTAGCAGTTGTTGATGTCATAATCCTCTGTTTTCTAGGTCAATAATATGCTACCAAGTGTCCCACTATTAGAGGGGAAAGAAAAAGGTATGGAGCCTTATTTTTCAAAGGGTTCTCAGTTATTTTATTGTTCTTCTCTATTTAACCTTCTAGGCTCGTTCCCCTCAGGTCACTACTTTGAAAACCTCCAAGATTAGTTTTAGTGGGTTGAGTTGTAAAGGTGGGGACCTCCCACTCAATTCTCGGCCAGTGACTACTTTCCATTGCATTGTGTACTTCCACGTCTACCCGCTTGTTGCATCTTGGTGCTTTAACTTTTTGCACTCCTTGTAAACCTATGAGGTACATCCACTATGATGGTGTCATCCCATTGACTCCTTAAGTTCTTACTTATAGATTTTGTTGGGGTTATATTGCTCGGAAACTTCCATTGGGCTAAGTTGTAGAGTGGGATCTGCCTACAACCAATGGAAACCTTTCCCACTACTTTGTTGTCACTCCAAGTTAGCTCGGTCCACATTTTGGCCACTCCACTACCATTTCCACTAGCTTTGGATGCTCTACCAACTTTAATGAAGCCCCAAAAAGGGTCTCCAAGCCTCTTTATCTCTGCTAACTTTGACTTGGGGCCCTACAACTTTGACTAGCTCTCTCTTTCAATCCAAGAGGTCATTTTCAACTTACAAATACCACTATAAACCTCTTTCAGATCTCTTCACATCTAAGTGGGTTCCATCTACATCTAAGATGATGTGTTATGCAAGAAATGGCTACAAATTATTTGAACTTATCTTACCATGAATTTTGATCTTCATTCTTCTTGTAACTAATCTTGAATGCCAGTGTCATCCTTTTCCATCCTTTGACATCTTTGGCATCCATTGAAAAACACCATCACCAGTGCTCTATAGTTTCCATGATTTTCCTTTGCCAACAATCTTTGCCTTGTCATCAATGACAACATATTTCCAACAATATCCTCCTTTGGCATTGATGGAAACACCAATATAAAAAAAAAAGATCGTCACCAATGATCAAGCAAAGATACGTGTACTTATCTTCTTTTTATTTAATGCTTCTCCCTATGTTTTCTTGGAGGTCCTTCTCCCCCTTTGTATGAGGTTATTTACCATATTTTGTTTTATCAAAAATTTCTCCCCCTTTTCAATTAATGGCAAAGATACTAACATGCTCCCCTTGTCAACAATCTCCCTCTATCTCACTGATCCTATGGACCTGTCAACTTCTTCTTCTTATGCTAAAAATATCAGATACCTTTGATCTAATCCAAGCAATTTCCTCTATGTCTTGTGAAGAGGATTGAGTTGAACGGAAAGGAATAACTACTCCCAATCTTTGCCTCAAGTGGTCAAGAGGGATCTCAGCTTGTGCAAATGAGACATGAGAAAAATAATTCCTTCTAGTCTAAGTCTCAACTAGGATTACATTCAAACACATACACCTAACCTCTAGCAACAAGTAAAACCTTTTCTTTGATGCCAAGTGTTGAAATGATGCAAATTGTTGAATTGATTCCACTGGTAGAAATTGTTGAGCACTTAGTAATTAAGTGACCTCATCCTCTACACCTTTCACCACAAATTTGATGTCTAATACCAATTACTAATAGAACAATATCACAACATCAATCCATTGTACATCAAACACCTGATACAAATTAATGATACATATTGCTAATGCATAATGTGATACTCAAATATTGACTTTAGTATACTCCCCCTATGGCTATGTTCCCTATTTGCATTAGGAATCTATAAACAATACTTACAAAGGAAACTTCAACAATTTACATATCATAAAACTATCAATATGATTTTACAACAACATTCAATACTTCGTTTGTCCCTTAAATGCATTCCTTGGAATGTTCCTTTCTGCTCCTTGCATCTGACCTTTGTACCTTCTCTTGAAGCTAGCCTCATCTTTTCAATGAAGAGGAAAAAGGGATATACTCTCCCCTGAGTAGAATATCTTCCTTTTTCTTCCACACCTGGATATGAGTTGATTTCTTTTGTTGGTTTTCCTAACTAGGCGACTTTATGCCATTGCCTGAGCATACAGACCATTTATCATTCCTTTTGTTAGCACCAACTAAAGCCAATCTGTAATTTACCTCTTTCTTTTTTTTCTCACTGTTTATGCCTACTTTCTTCCTATATTTCAATGAAGAACCACTGGAGCTACTGCTCCTTTTGTCTCATTGGAGCCTCTGCCTATTACAGGTTTTATGAGAGAGAGCAACTATGGGAATTTCAAACTCTGATATGCTAAATATCTACTGATTATATTCAAAATCAAACATTGCTCTATGTTTCCTTCATGCACCATTCGTTTTGCTTCTCTTAAGACTGCTAAAATATATCCCATGTAGTTGTCCTTGCTAGCTCTCATCATAATCCATGCCTCTAACTGCAACGGTTTGAAAAGATGATTTCTTTCCAAATTTGCATGTAGCTACTTTGTGCCCATAATTCTTACACTTGTAGCATTCAAAATTATTCAAGAAGGGGAAAAATGAATTTTTCTTCTTACCAAAGCTTCTATCTATCCAATTTCTTGGACTGATACTCATTTTCCTAGTGGTTTTCGGCCACTGAAGATATTTCCTCTGAGGGGAAAAGGCCCTCTATGCTTGTTTGTTCAAATTTCTCTTAGAAACTTGTGCCGGTGGCTGAACTAGCACGTTCCACCTCTGTTGTTGCTCCTTATTTTTCCTCTTTGTACACTTGGAGGCAAAGTTCCCTACATTACTATAATAGAAACATATAGGGTTTGCATACCTTTGTTTTCATTCCTAGAGGTCTTTTTGTCTCCTTGATGTTTTGTTCTTTTCTCGGCCACTGCAATGCTTTCAGATCATCCTTTAACCAAATTTGTGGGTCTCTTTAACGTTTTTACTGAGTCACTATCATTTTCCAATAATGTCTCATCCTAAGAGGAATATTGGTTGGTTTGAATCTCCTTAAATGCTTCCGAATTCTTTACATGCTTATGAAGATTCATCAACTTCTCATTTAATGTTATATTCTCTTATTCTAGCTTAGTATTTATGGATCTGAATCTCTTGATCTCCTCAAGAGCTGATATAAGCTACCTATTTAAATAGATCTTTTCTTTAAGATCTTCCAAGTCAATAGAGGAGTAATTGGATTCACAACAAATGTCAATTTTACTCTCAAGAGTTTGTTCCCTTGATGAATCTAGGGATTCTTCTATTGTCACAAGAGATGTCCTTTCTTCCGCTTCAACAGAGGTAGACCCATTTTCTTCTTGACTAATTTCCATATTTGTTATTTTTATTAAAGTAACTCCTTCACTACAACTAGATGAGCAAATGTCACTTTCGGCAATACTTGTTGTCAAGCAGTTTGAAGATAGATGGACTATTGTTCTACAATAACAACAAAACAACAACTTACTTGAAGATTTCATCTCCTCTAAGTGTTGACCAACCATTTGGCCTCTTGTTACAGGAGTATGATCCTCTAATTCATGATCTTCAATGCTCTATCTTCCAGGGAAATCTTCTTGACATCGCATGTAGACTGCATGTCTATATCATAGATGGAATGCATTTTATCCCATATTTCCTTGGAAATCTCACAATATATTACTTTCTTAATATATGACTTAGACAAACCTCTCATGATTTCCTTCCTATATTTTTATCAAACTTATCATTTATTACTCCATCTTCCATAGATAACCATACATCCAAATAACGAGATTGTAAGTATATTTTCATCCTTAGCTTCGAAATTTTATAATTTGAGACAATCAAAAATGGAACTCCATTTGAGGTAATCCAGTCTTTGTTTTCCATGATACTTGATCTTCCTGCCAACTATTAAAATGACCATGAAGGAACCTAGCTCTAATACCAAATTTTAGAAACAATGGAAACCAAGATATTACTGAGAGGGGGGTGAATCAATAGTGTGGTAAAATTATACAATTTTTTTCAAATTATACTTTTCAATCACTTTAGCAATTGTTCATGGATCAACAACACAACTCAATCCTATAAAACATAACATAGTCACCAAGAACATTAGCAAGATATAAATAAGGCACTAATATTCCTTTTATTACAAACTTCAACTTGATTACATCAATGCCCCACAAGATACTACTTGTAGGTTTATCATCTGCTACTTAAAGGAACTTCTATCTCTACTCATTTATTAGTCTTCACTGAAAGGGACTTCTACCCCTACTCTTTATCAACTTCTATTGAAAGGGACTCTTTCTCATGCTTGTTTATCAGCCTCTGTTGAAAGGGACTCTTGCCCGTGCTCTTTTATCAACCTCTACTAAAGGGGACTCTTGTCACTACTCATTTTTCAGCTACTTCTAAAAGGAACTATTGCCCCTAAACATTTACCAACACCCACTAGAAGGAGCTACAACCCATGATCTCAAAGCTACCACCTATGATCCCTATTGCTCCATCTTTTATATATTTTCAGACTTAGATCAATAGACCACTTATGCCATAAACAAATAAATTTTCTTACTACAACTGCTCGCTAAAACCACCATACAACCTTCTTCAACAATCTCTAACTATTGAACAAATCACCAACAAGACCATCTCACATTATTGAACACACCAAACTTTACCAACAACATCAACACCAAAAGTCACCTTTGATGAGCACATAAAAGCACTAATCACCAATTCATCATTCATCTATTAGATATCAAATATGATACCTAATTCACATTTGATACACAATTCACCTCGTTGCACCAACAACTTCTCATCCACACACAAAAAACTTGTTAACTTGCTTGCTCAAGCTTGCTTATAAAGAATTTTGGATTGATATTTTTGGAATTGGACTTTAGTTATCTTTCTCTTTGACTTTGCATGGATTTCTTAATTTTTACCTTTATTTTGTTCAATTTAGTCTTTTGGATCTGCTCTTTAAGTCTTCTTTTACTCCTCACCTATTACTTTAAGAAATTATGAGTTAAATTGTTGCTTTCCTACTTAGTTTTAGCATTTTGGCCTTTTAACAAAATTTAACTAGGATTTTCTATTTTCTAGCAGTAGTTAACTTTGGCTAAACTATTAAGACTGCCACTAAATAGTCACATGTTGTCGACCTATTTCGCCAAAGTCTGAAGGATTTTTACATAATCACATGCTTGCAGAATTAGCTATTGACTCATCCATCCCAGTGACTAAACACTTTAGTCTAGGCCCAAATGCCTTTTAATGTGTCTCTCCCAACTGCGCTGCCAAATCTATTTCCTTTTCCTTTTTATTTTATTAAAGAATCCCTACGAAATATGCCAATTTTTTCTTTAGCACCTTTTTTGTTGGCTCCTGTCTTTCCCACCATAGGATTGAATGTGGTGATCAGTCACTCAGTCATTCAAGTGCTTAACCTATTTAGGCTTGTGAGGGATCAATTTCCTTTATAAAATTTTGCAACCATGGTTCCCTACACTATGTAACTTCGTGTTAGCGCTTAGGCTTGAAGCTCTTTATCCCATCCTTTTCATTTGTGCCCTATTTATTAAAATTTTGGGCTCATACATGTGGGCTTAACTACCAATGGCGTTTGTCATACCTTCCTCTTATTTGCCCGTCGCTCTGTCAAAAGCCTTGTCAGGCCTATGCCTTTTTTCCTGATGCTTCCTCTATGTGCATCATTAAACATCGTTGAACTCCCCTTTACAAGTTGAGATGTTCCATGGGGTCCACCATTGCAACCAAGAGCTAATAAAAATGTTCCTGGGCTTCGCCAACTCTGACATGCCCACGTCATACCAAAGTCCAATCTTCCCGTTGATTTTCCTTTATGGCTCTTCAAGACCTTTCAGGGTCCTGTCAGTGGGGTGAAGTCATGATGATGTCACATGCGCCGTGTTTCATCCTCTGATTGGTCTAGATGTCAATCAGAAATGGGTGTTTCAGGCGCCCAAAAATACCAAATCAGCTTGCCACATGTCACGCTCCCATCAGGCAGTGGCAGACATCATCATCCTCCGTCATCTGGGTCAATAATACACTCCCAAGTGTCTCATTATCAGAGAAGAGAGAGAAAACTCCAAGGCCTTGTTTTTCAATGATTTTCCTTTATTAATTTTCAAAGGGTTCTCGTCCATTTTGTTTTTCTGCTCTATTTAACCTTCCAAGCCAACTCTCCTCTGGTGGTTTCTTTGAAAACCTGCGGGATCACCTTTAGCAGATTGAGTTGTTAAGGTGGGGACTTCCTACTCAATTCTCATGTAGGTTTAAAATGTTTTTATAGGTCTATTTAAAGCATCAAATTGATTGGAAAAAGAAAGAAATGCACTAGGAGTGTCATTTACCAACTTGCTAGGAGATGAAGACCCCAACCTCTTTAGAACTTTTCATTTTTTCCTTGAAACTATCAAACACCATAGTTCCCTATTTTTATTTATTGCTTTCCTATAATAAAATGATGGTTGGAGAACATGCTATCTAAAGGCATGAGTACAAGACTATGAGTTATCACTCATCTTCCCTCTCAGAGATGGGGAAGGCCATAGTGCATTCTCATCCTCTTAATGTGTATTTGGTCAAAATTGATTGGATTAATTAAAAGGCTATCAGAATGTCCACTTTTTTCCATTGGGAAGATAGGACTTAGTGTACTACTTAACCTTTTTGATCAAAAATCCCTTTCACCATTCTTATTTCTTGACATTTGATTGAACGCTTGACATTTTGAATATGATTGCATAGAAAACTTGGATTTGTGTGAGAAATATCAATATATGTGCATTCCAAAGTGTTCTTAAGTCAAGTTAGTGTGATTTCCATTTCAAAGCTTGTGTGATTAGATTGAAAATTTTGTTTCATGACTCTTTAACTTAGTTTCTAGTTTTGAATTAGAAGTGATGACCACTCTAACTTCACTCATGACATATTGTAGCGTGCTTAAAATTCTATAAACACATGATTGATATAAAATCATGTCCTAGTTTAGATCTCTAAATTAGATTGACAATTGGATTAGTTAAGATTTCTCATAGTTTATACTTATACTTTATGCTTGAATTTCTACCAATGGATATACTTTGGTATTTTAGCTAAATCATTATTATTTGGATTTATGAAATGGTGTGTTATTTTTTCAATTCTTCCACCTTAATTTTAATTTATCATTTAGTTTCATGGTGATGGAAAATAAGTAAATATGCATACAAAATTTACTTGCCACATGTTTAATGTTCTTCATAGTGCCACTAAATATTGATGCACTTCATGAATGACCAAATAAGCAAGATTATATTCATTAGTCTCAAAGCATTCATATTTGATTAACCATTAGTATTTGAATTTGAACTCATCGCACTTGCTCATAATAATTTGACATGTTATTTGCACATAATTTAAACTAGAATAATATCCTTTAGAGTGGATAGTGTCATTGGATAAATATTTCTCTCAAGCCCAGCTAAAAGAGCCTTTACTCTTATTACACAACCTAGCTCCATTTGACCTTTAGGAAAACTCTCTTAGGAAAACTCTCTTTAGGTTGGCAAAAACCTTCCTAAACTTTAAAACTAGAGACAAGACCACCAAGGATGTTTGGTAGTTGCCTCTTGGCTCTTTCATTGGGGTTAGGACTTCTCCTCTTAGGTGAAATTTTGAATCGAAACAAGGAGAAAACTAATTCATAAATTAATCCGTAACTTAGTGGCCTTCCTTCCCTTCACATCCCCTAGTTTGGTTCTTGTTTTCCTTCAAAAATGTGATGGTGACTCTAGTCCTTCCTTTATTACTCTCTTTGGTTGCTAAGAGAGTGTTTCTATGTGTTAGTGGTGCTTCACTCTAATCACTGTGCTACACCACACATACCCATATATATCAAATGTTAATGTTTTAGTGGCTACTATTTCATACTTTATACCTTAGCAACTAGGAAAATTCCATGAATGATTATAAATTGATTATAAATAATATGTAAATGAGATCAAATAATAATAATAATTTAATAATCTAATTTCAAGGTAAACTTTATCCAAACACCACATATATATATATATATATATATATATATATATATATATATATAGATATATATATCTGACAAGTGTGGAAGAAAGAACCTACTTTGTAGAGTGGTTTGGTTGCGTAATATATAGTTAATTAAAGAAATAATTGACTAAAAAAATGATATACATTTTTCACAAACTTTAAAATCAACCCTATTCTTTCTCATTAAATTTTCTTATATTTAAAATATATTATTTTTTATATCATTTTTTGCCCTAGTATGATAGAGATGTAATGTGATGTTTAACATTTTAACTAAATTAAATTAAATTTTAAAAATTAAATTAAAGAAAAAGATTAATGTAATGTAAACATTTTAATTGAGACAAAATAAAATAAAAATAAAGAAATAAATATAACCTTATAAAATAATAATAAAAATAAAAATTGCCTATGATATTGAGAACCCATGGTATTAACCTATGGTATTCCTGTAGAATGTAGCCTATTTAAAGGGGAAAATTAAATCAACATAGATCCATTTTAAATCCGAATCTACCAAGTGTCAAGAGGGATCAAATCTCTTCATATACAAACCTCTTTTAGAGTAAAAAGAATTTTGATCCCTCTCGGCACTTGATAGATCCAAATTTAAAATGAATCTAAACTAATGCTAAATCAATATTTTTTATACATACAATATATCAACTTTAAAAATAAAAAACATAATTATATATACATCTAAAAACCAAACAAAAATCCAACAACGGCCGTCATTGTCTTGTTATTGTTAGCTCTAACTATACATCAATTGTTCACATTCCTTTCACCGTACCTCTTCGCATTGCCCTTTTTGTCTAACGTTCTTGATTTTGTATGGTTGGGTTACATAGTTTGTTAACAACTTTATAAAACCCTTAAAATAATGATTTTGGAAAGTTAGAAATGGCCCGTTGTCAAAGCATGAAGTTGAATGTAAAATACAATATTTATACATTGTATGCAACTCCGTCTCTGTTTTATCAATCAGTCGTAGTGTCGTACTAGACTTTAGAGAAGCATAACTACAAATCTAAAACAACATAGGGAAGATTTGGCACTATAATTAAATGGTGCAACCCAACTCTAACTTTGTCCTATTTAATACTTGACCCAATCAACCTTGTTTGAGGACTAATTTTATAAACGAGTTAGTGTTAAACTAATTGTTAAATTTCATACCGGTCAACCTTGATCGATGGTTAATTTTAGAAAAGACCCAAGGAAAAACAACCGTCATTCAATCAACTTCGTGAGGGTCAAGTTTATAAAATAATTGTTTTCAAGAATTTGACTTTGAAATCTATGAAAGTAAATATATATATGTTTTCATAAATTCATTTTTTACATTTATAAATATAATTTAAATAATAAAAACATTAACTCACCAAATTTCATATTTACACAACTCTAATATACTAATAACCTATATTCTACATAAAACTCTAACATACTAATAACCTATATTCTACATTAAAATAGTACGATATCGCTGTCAACCCAAGAATGACTAATGAGCAAATGCCCACACATCACTACGCTATGCAATGCCATTGTGGTAGCAGCGGTGTGGAGTGGTAAGCTAAGAGCCACTGGCTCCACACTGCCATTATGGATATGAAGGTGGACCTCATCTGGAATTATGTTAGAGTGGTGGGAGAAGATACTTGGCTAATCCCCAAGGTGTTCTTATGACTCTTAACATAATCGATAGAGAGCTCTGGAATTTGAATCAGTGGAAGTGATACTTTCAATGGTTGGAAATTGTAAGTATTTATGTAGGCAAGAATTATTATTTTGAGCGAAGTTAATTTGAGTGATTTCGAGTTAAGTTATATTTTGGAAAAAGTTAAATTTAAAGTGTACATGTAAAATTAAATAAATTAAATTGAGTAATTTCTAAATTAAATTATATTTTGGAAGAAATCAAATTTAGAGTACTTACATGTAAAATTATTTTTCGCACATGAGTGTACAGTATAGTAGTCGGGGCAGTGGGATGTCACGCACCCCGCCCGCGTTCGATTCCCATTATGGTAGCGCTGCACGGCAACAATATATAAACACTATGTTTGTATATTGATATCATATAATTGATGTGATGGATATATATAGTATAAATAATGTACTCTGGCCCACTACATACTTCTTCAGGGACTAGCCCCCATCTTTTATATTTACTTCTGAAAAAAAATGTAAAATTATTTTGAGGCAAATTACTAGACTAACCAATTTAAATACCCCTAGATCAATCGATAAACAGCGACTCGACTATTGTTATTGTATGTGAATAGTGTACCTTTCTTCTCTTGGTTTCCAAGATCAATACTAAGCCCGATAAGAGGAGGATACGCTGTCGGTTTCTTGTGATAACACGTGGGTTGCATAATGAAACGTACCATTACATCTGTTCCAAGTTGCGTAATGTAAGGGAGGAGCGTTGAAGGAAGCAACGTGGACAGATTTGTCGCCCTGAAAATTACAAACAGTGAAACGACAATGTTTAGGCGTGCAAGTGGCATCACATGCGACAAAGAAAGAGATACGATTACTTTTGTTGTATGTTTTTATGGTTTCGATCTCTTCAGATTTTTCTAAGAGTGGTAACGCATTTTCGTGGAACAATGTATGGGTTTCCGTGAATAAATCTATGGTATGGTTTCAATCATTGCAGATTTTTCTAAAAAGTGGTTAAGAAATCTATGGTTAAATTGAAAGAGACAGACCCCAGTAATAATTTCCTTTTCGCTCAGTTCAATCTCTCCGGGTTGTTCAAGGATGATGTCTTGAAGCAACAGAGGATTCGTCGTTTAAGTCGACTTAGCCGGCGTCGAGCATAATGTTGACGCTGGAAGAATTGCCAATCTTTTCTGGTTCCATTTCAAGAAGTCGAATGACTGTAACGTGAAGTTGTTGGAGCCGGAGCACAGGCATTTGAAAATTGATGCCGAGATTTTCAAAGTCACGCCTTTGCTCTTAGTGGTGGAGCTTCGGAAGACCGATGGGGATTCGCTAGAATACAGTAACTTCTACAATCAGGATTTAAAGACGGGCCTCAAAAACATAGCGTGGACTTGGAATGGAAACTGTCACGCCCTTATTTTAGCGGTAGTTTTTCAACCGCACATAGACAAGTGCGACACCACTACTCGATTTCTTTTCACCAATACTCTCTAGTACTAACTACGCATAACATTCAACACTTTGGATTATTTTTCAACTTTTACTAAGCATTTATCTTTTTAACACACTAGAAATACGTTTATCATCATCATTTATAAACATATGCACAACGGATACAATCTTTAATGAGAGGAGCAACTCCTTGGTTAGAGTTTACCCAAATAATAATAAATAACTCACTTTTACAAGTATTTTTATACAATCACAACGTTTCCTATGCAACCCCAAGTCACCTTTACAATTCTACCAATTTTCAGTGTCGTGTTGTGTTCAGGGTCGCCCCACCCCAAGTCGCCCTTTGTTCAATGTTGTCCCTCAGTTCGTTCAGGGTGGCCCTCGTTTAGTCGCGCCCGTCCATCATTTAGGGTCGCCCTCATCGTTCAGTAGCACCCCTCCGTGCAACGGCACCCTCAGCGATTCACCCGCCGGGCAGACGTGCCCCTCCGTGGAGCGATGCCCTTAGCGGTTCGCCCATTGGGCAAATGTGCCCCTCCATGCATCAACACCCTCAGTGATTTGCCCAGCGCAGCTCGTCCGAGCAAACGTGCCCCACCCTACAGCGATGCCCTAGGCAATTCGCTTGCCGTAGCTCGTCCAGGCAAGGTCGCCTCTCTGCAACTTGCTGGTTCAATTTTTCTGTTTTCAGCCAAGTGTTGTGGCCTTCGGTCCACCTGCACTTTCCGCACTCTTGTTTGCCCTTCGTGCTTGTCCAAGTCTAGAGAACGCCTTGAACTTGCTTTGAAGCTTGAACTTCTTGCCTTTCTTCCACCCATGCATCCTCCACTTATACACTTCACCATGGATGTAATGTGGGTCGGCCTGGGAAGGCCGACCTCTTAATTTGGCTGTCCATGCCCCAACTTCGTGTCAACTCGCCCCCATACAATGGCTCGTCGGGTCCACTTACCCAATCGTGCACCGTATAAGCTCACCATCACAATGTTCCATACTTAGCCACTTTTTCGACTCTCCGTGTTGGCTCCTCACAACTCATGTCTCGGGCACGTTTAACCAACCACCCAACTCGTCGCAACTCGTGTCTCGGGCATGTTTAACCCACCGCCCAACTCGTCGTACACCAACTCGTCCCATCATTGCAAACTTTCATCGCAACCGACTCACCGGCTCACTGACTCATCGCCCACCGACTTGTCGCACGCGAGCTTTTCATGTTTAACTGAGGGCGCATTGCCCCAACTCGTCGCACGACTCATGGGCATGACATACTCCCCCACTCTAAACAGTTGTCGTCCTCGAAAACACTATCATACAACATCGCGAAGTGTCGCTAGCTCCAACATTCAAAATGTCCATGTTCCCCACCTCTGCTCTGCCATCGCACAAACCATAAAGTTTCATGTCTCCATGAATAGGAAAGTCTCCTCATTCCATGATTATCAACCACTTCCGTCGCAAATCCACATGCTTCCCCCACTGTGGAACGCTGGTCCCTCCAACTCAAGCTACATGCTATCACTGCAACATATATTGTGTCGACTCCATCATGTATCGTCATCATGAGAAACGCTGCCACGATACTCCAATCCAACTCTAACATATCTCAGTACACTTCTGGACCCCATGATTTGAGCTAGTCGGGTAGCTAATCCAACTATCGTGGTCAAACCATGAGAATGCACCTCCTCGTGCCATTATCGGTCATTTCTCTTAGCATCCTGTCACAACATCAACTCGATCGAAAATCCATCCCATGTCTATTAGATGTAAGTAAGCCATGCCCAGGTCCATGAAGTAGCTTCCATCTCATCTACAACATTCTGCCCATGATGTTGGTGTCAATGTGTTGCATGTCAATCATCCGCATCTATCCCAGCATCATCATCCATATATGTGTATTAGATTCATCTCCTCAAAATGAAGAGATCCTCTCATCAAACCAACTCTCAATGTGCCACATCCAGGTCCATGAAGCAACCTCCATCATATCTGTAATGTGCCATCCGTCAATTCTGCCAAAGAAACAAGTATACACCTATCTCATCATCCATGCGCTGGCCATGATCATAAACCAATCAGCCTCCATGTATCAAAAGTGGTTAAGTCTTGGCTCAACCCATGCCCAAGTGTTTCCACCAAGGCATCATCATCGCTGCAACTCCATCAAATCCACAGTGTCTCATCTCAATCATCCCCATCAATTCACTCTTCAAACACATCCATAAATGTGCCTAAAAGTATGCACCCCATACTGCATCAAATTCAGATACTCCATTGACCTCAGCTTCTCAATGCATCAAATCCTCCAAGCCCACTATAATATGAAATCTCCAATGGCTACAACAATCTCATGTCATCATGAGCTCCATGAATCATCTCCATCCAACATCTCAACAAGCATACATGTCTCGGCCTCAAAGGTCCCTGCAAGATGCTTAGACTCTCCATGTAGTAGGAATGCTCTCATACACTACCCACAAGTCCAACCAGTGCATGGCCTTGTTGTAAAAAAGTGCACAACCTCTCCATCGGCTCATAAGTAAAATGTATCCATGTCGCATCAGCGAATCCATCCGCACAACATCATTGCCTTGGCACTCCTCATTGGATGCCCATAACTGACATCTCTACAAGTGCACCTGCATAATGTCCCTTCATAGTGTCTCTAATGCTCCGTCTATCCAACTCGATGTCCATGACTCACGCTGTCCATGTTGTCCAACTAAGTAGACCCATCACAACATCAGTCATTATATCCAAGTCCTCAATTAGGTCTAGTGTCCTTGGTCACCCAAACCATATATATCATCAAGTCATATCATATCATATAGGTTCCTTCCATCATCAATCCCCCTCTAAAGGGTCCACCAAGACTGCCTCTTAGTCTTCAGCCATGAAGAAATCCACCCAAGTATAACTTCGGTGTGTGCCCTTTCTCCAATCAGTCCATGAGTCATGTCGGGCACTTAGCCAATTTCTTCATATGGCTAAAACATGACCCATCCTCCACAATGATCATCATGTTCCTCCCTTGTCACGAGCATTTGCACCCGTTGCCATGAGGTCACAAATTGCTCCAACAATCAATGTTCTTTCCTTCTCCACACAAGGTCTCATCATAGACATCCATTGTAAGGTTGTCCATCGCATCGGCAAACTGTCTTTGCCCTTCCCTGCATATGGCTCATCCTCTGAAATCTCCAATGAAACACAAGTAATAATAGGAATACTTACTTCATCATGAGGCTCCTCCATGTGAGTGTCTTCATCCATCAATGTCTACATCGTGCCCGAATCTGATTCAACTTGAGTAATCAATGGTACCTCAAGTCCTTCCTCTTTTGTTGTCACATCAGCAACATCCTCCAAATTCACTTCTGCTATGGTAGGTTCCATCCCACCAAGCTCCTCTTTGTTATGTACTGCAACTTTCTCTTTATCATGAGTGAAAGCTATGAACCGCTCTCTCTCAGGAGTTAGCTATTCTCGAAGCCTTTCTTGCTTCTTCCAAAGCAAGTTCTTCCTTACTTTCAACTCCTTGAGTTCTACATCAAATAAGTCCACTTTTCCTGCAAGCCGATAAAGTTCACCTCTATTCATGTCAGAGATCCCTTCCTTAGCCAAAGCACAAAGAGCATCCCTTGTTTCATACAATTCCTTGCTTAATTCTGCAATTCTTTGTTCAACATCACTTGATTCTTCAAGTAGACTTCACTCAGATTGACTTGGCCCCAAAGCGTGCCCCTACCATTCTTCAAAGCTCATAATTCCTGCAAAGCCCATTTTCTGCAAAATGGACATACTCCTCAATTCTCTGAATGAAGCCTCTGATCCTTGTCACGAAGTGCAATGAGATCAGCTTCAACTCGTTCTCTAAATCAACCTTTGATACCAACTGTCACGCCCCTATCCCGGCGGTAGTCTTTCAACCACACATAGGCAGGTGCGGCACTGCTACCTGATTTCTTTTCACCAATACTCTCAAGTACGGACTACGCCTAACATTCAACACTTAGATTATTTTTCAACTTTTACTAAGCATTCATCTTTTTAACACAGCGGAAATACATTCATCATCATCATTTATAAACATATGCACAACAGATACAATCTTTAATGGGAGGGGAAACTCCCTGGTTAGAGTCTACCCAAATAATAATAATAATACACTTTTACAAGTATTTTTATACAATCACAACCTTTGCTAGGAAACCCCAAGTCACCTTTACAATTCTGCCAATTTGCAGTTTAGGGTTGTCATTCAAGGTCGCCCCACCCTGGATCGTCCTTCGTTCAGCGTTGCCCCTTGGTCCATTTAGGGTGGCCCTCATTCCGCCGTGTCCCTCCGTCATTCAGGGTCACTTTCGTCGTTCGAGAGCACCCCTCCATGCAGCGACACCCTCAACAATTCGTCCACTGGGCAGACATGCCCCTCCATGCAACAACACCCTCAGCGGTTCGCCCGCCGGGCAGACATGCCCCACCGTGCAGTGATGCCATCAACGGTTCACCCACCATAGCTTGTCCGAGCAGATGTGTCGCACTGTGCAGCGACGCCCTAGACGGTTCACCCGCTGCAGCTCATCCAGGCAGGGTTGCCCCTCTGCAACTCGCCGGTTCAGTTTTTCTGTTTTCGGCCAAGTGTTGCGGCCCTCAGTGCGCCTACACTTTTTGCCCTCTTGTTTGTCGTTCTTTCTTGTCCAAGTCTAGAGAACACCTTGAACTTTCTTTGAAGCTTGAACTTCTTACCTTTCTTCCACCCATGCATCCTCCACTTATACACTTTTCCATGGATGTAATGTGGGTCAGCCTGCCCAGGCCAACCTCTTAATTTTACTGTCCATGCCCCAACTTCGTGTCCCCATACAATGGCTCATCGGGTCCATTTACCCAACCGTGCACCATATAATCTCACCATCGCAATATTCCATACTTAGCCATTCTTTCAACTCTTTGGTTTTTCGACCCTCCGTGTTGGCTCATCGCAACTCGTGTCCCGAGTGCATTTAACCGATCGCCCAACTTGTTGTACACCAACTCGTCCCATTGCCGCAAACTTTTGTCGCAACCAACTCGCCCGCTCACCGACTCATCGCACGCCAGCTCATCGCGTTTAACTGAGGGTGCATCACCCCAACTCATCACACGTCACACACATGACTCATTGGCGTGACAGAAATAGACCGGAGAGAGAATGACACATATTCACTATGTATATACCATGATTCATTTTCATGATTTGTGTTTGATTTCTTCAAGTTATTTGTTTATTAGTGCAAGTACTACAACTAGAAAAGGAGAGTTAAGATGAACCATTTCAAACACATAAACCTACACAATATTTGTGAATGATGAGTATCATACGTGTTGTGTATTGGATGTGCACTAATAAATTTGAAAAAACAATAAATGAAATGTTCCGTATTTCAAAATGTGTGTAATTTTTATCTTTTTAAGGGGAAAATGGTGTTATATATCCATCACAATTATTAACATGGTCGTGATAATGTTGTCTTATCTTAGACTAATAGTTCCACTAGCATTTGTAACAAGAGGTGCAAAGCAACACCCATAGGAGAAGTGGGGACTAATAGTTCCACTAGCATTTGTAACAAGAGGTGCAAAGCAACGCCTATAGGAGAAGTGGGGAATATGGAAGCAAGTAAAACCAATATTTGAGTAAAATGCTACATATGTGTTGTACTACTCAGTAGACCCCATTATAGTTAATAATAGAATTAATAAATAATCAGAGCATTTTAAAATTTAGGTTATAATCCACAAATTTCCAATAACTTGTTTGTTTTAAGATATTTTCTTAATTAGAACTCAAAAATCAAAGTTTAAACAATAAACTTTAGGTTTAACTTTAAAACCTCTATGCAAAGGTATTAAAATGTCGATTAAAACCTTTCCCAAATAAATTTTAAAGTTTAAAGGCTTAAATATGATAAAAATCGGCATATATATGTAAATAGTAATAAAGAGACCAACCCACAAAATTGCCACGTAGCATATTAGGATTTCGCTAGTGGCATTTTCGTTTTAATGTCCATGACCAGACTTTCGAAACCTCTAACTTGCGACTTTATTTACACGATATCCATTCAATTTAATTAATTACAACATAACCATTATGCCTTTTAATGTCCATGACCAGACACACAGCTTTAAAACTTGCGATATGAAGGTTGTGACACGACGGATGCAAAATTACATTAAGGCATGTTATGATGGAGTAGTCAGGTCTGCAACACATATCACAATTGGAGGTTTCAACATCACAAGGCTTCGAAACTTGCGATATGGCAGATATGATATTACATTGAATCTATTATAATAAAGGCAATCGGGTCCACAAGACATATCACAATCAAAGATCGGCAGATCTAAGCAGAGGTCTCATTCCAAAAGCTCCGATGAAGGGTGGATGTGATTTATATTAAATATGTTCGGATGAAATTAATCAGCTTCGAAGATAGACAATATAGAAAGTTTTAATAGGACAAACATCTGATTTCTCCAATAAAAATCTCTGATAAAGTTGACGTGTATCAAAGCCCATGTTGATCCACGTTCTATCAATTAATGGAAAAATGCAGTGAATTTACGGTTTTCGATATTCAAAATGTTTTCATTAATACTAACGATTCCTAAAGATTTCACTCATAAAATTCTTGGATTCATGGATAATTGGTCATTTTCTCTAAGTTATTCGCTCTAAGTGTAGTCGCTAGGCACTCTTGTGTTTTTTTCTCACAGGCTAGTTGTGGTGAAGTAAAATTATAAGTGCAGACACAAACGAATTCCTCTAACCCAATAATGGGTCTAGCCACAATAATTACATTCTATGGAAGATTTCCTTAGGTTAGAATCAATCAAGATGGCCTACCTCTTGGTTGCTTATCCTGCTTGATGATGTCCTCACTTGCTCGCTCTAGCAATCTCTCGCTTCCTTCTTCAGGCTCCTGAAACAAGTAAACAACAACATCACACAAACATAATAATAGACAAATTGCAATTCAACCTATTTAATGAGTCAAGAAGCATCAAGACACGAATATGTAATATTACAAAACATGTAGGAAATCAATCAATAGTTGCATATATTAATATCAAAGAGAGATTACAACCATATGTCTTGATGTTGCAATCTTCCTCTGACAAAACCAGGTTCCCACACACTTCTACTAGCACTTCATGATGGCTTGAAACAATAATAGTTTAAAAACTCTTCCCTTTAGGCTTCACTTCAAACCAAACACACTTCTCCCTCACACAACTAGATGGCTACAACTAGTAATAACTTGCTTGTCAAATCAAAATAGTATACTCACACTCAGCCAACACTCTAACTAGCTTATGCTTGGGAAGAAGGGAGGTTTATATAGGAAAGATGGATGAGAGATGGATCCTCTTCTCATGGGAGAAGGACTTATCCCTTGAGGTAGTTCTATCATTATAGGGGAAAGGATCCAAAATTGCCATCCTCGACCCCATCCGGCCAAACCATTTACCGGACTTTCGTTATGGAGCTTCTAGAGATGGAAGCTTCAGCTCTAATTTTAAAAAACTTTCCATAACAGGACCGGCGTCACTAGAACACAGCTCATTCGCATCGATCGGCGTAGGGAATAGTACTAATCTCTACACATCCGTGTAGGGGAGACAAAGGCCATTAGTGTCGGTCTTGTAAATTGGGCAAAACAGAAGCTTCGAGGGAAATGGTGCAAAAGGGAAATGATCTGCTCATGAAGAGGGACATAATGGGAGTTTCTCCATGAAGGCAAAGGATGTAGGGTTCACTGTAGAGGTCCTCCAGGATCAAGGAACATGGAGTACAGGGACAGTGACAAAATGCTATGTAACAGATGCCCCCTAAAGCATGAAGGCCGAACCGGAGTGAGGGATGAAATGCTTTATAAATCAGTGCGGGGAACTAGTCTGCCATCAGAAAACCTACAAGCAAGTATACATAGACTGAGATCTTCATCAAATGATACATGAATCATGGCATGGATGCAGCCATCCAAAGAATGATCATGTAAATGGATCCAGGTATGGGCACAGCCATCTGTCAAAGAGGATCATAATGAAACCAAGGTATGGTCACAACCATCCAATAATGAGAAGGATCACATATGATAACTCATGGTCTGGTCGTAGCCAGCCATCTAAAAGAGACATGCATATCATCATAACCATGTCACACCACTTCGCAACCTGGAAATTTTGTGATTTGAGTCTAGCTCCTTGTGCTCCAAAACAACCCGATCAAAATACAAATTCTAACATGTGAATAGATGTGTTGATGTTGAACATGCTAGAAGGTCGCTTGATTACTAGTCAATGATGTAAACTGTTAACAAGCACGAGAGAAACCACCAATAATGATAATGGCCCTCAAGGTACTATCATCACAATTCACGGAATGTGAATACAGGAACTGAAGTCGAACATCCGTGAAATCACTCTATCGAAAGCCAATGATGTGAACTTGTCATCAAGTGCGAAGAACTTGTCATTAAGGCATGCAAGCTCTAAGGTATTGGAAGGTAGTCTCTCGGTAAACTTCCCAGATAATGAGTTGATGTCGACGGAAAGTGACTGTGTCGAAGGAGGGCCATAATGAATCCCACATCATTGACACAAGATGAGAGGATGCAAGATGATTTTGGATGATACAGAGAAACAGAGGTAAGTGTAACTGTAGAAGGACAACTCTTGAACATATTGGCGACCCAACTTGAAGTTTGGTAGCTTTTGGATCCATAGGATCGGTGGTCATGGCGACATAGTAGAGATCAGATGGAAAATAAACAACCCAAACCCAGGAAGGTCAACGATGTAAAGGAGGATGTCTCAACCCGACACGAAGCAGAGAGTGTCATGTTCAAGAGTACGCTGGCGACACAACTCGATAGATTTCCAAATTTTTCCCCCACCATTTCTGGCGAGTACCCCAATTATTTTTTATCACAAGCTTGAAGGGGATAGCATGTGCTTTCACTGTAAGTTCATCCTTCGAACAAATCTGACCTAGTAAGTTTAACGAGCCCTAGGAAGGAGAAGCTCATGTACGTCATGGTGATGAATCCAATGTCGTTTAATAGTTTAACGAGTCTAATAAACGTGTAACTCGGTATCTTTTTCATGTTTAGAGAGTTTGAAAAAGACACTAAAAGAAAACTCCACAAGTTCCCTTTTTGTACATTTATGTCTTTCAAGCCCAAAAAGGTAGAAAACAATACTTGAGAGAACCACTTGACCATTTCAATCAAGGAGTACCTTTTTCGTAAACAGTGCCTCCCAACCCGAAAAAGAGTTAAATATAAACTGGGCACACGACATTTTACATTCGTTAACGAGTTTGAAACAACAAGGGCTCGACCATCTTTTCATTTTTAAAGGGTCGGAAAAGCGTTGAAAGTGGATCCCCCATTTTTATTCTCTTTAATGAGTCAAAAAGGGAAAAAATACTCGACAATCCTTTCATATGAGTTTAACGAGTCGAGAAAAGTGCAAACTATGACTGATCGCCATCATCAAACGTCCATCACCTGTCACTGCACAAACAAGGCAAAGCGTATTATCAAGTCCTTGAGGAAAAATAGGTGAAAAATATTTACAAAACCTGACATTTTCACGAAAAAATGAATAAATAGTGGAAAAGTAAATATATTTTTACCATTTACCATTTTACCTTTGGAGTGAAGACTTTTACCCTCTTTTGCCCTGGTTTTCCCGAAGTGGATTGCGAGAGATCCGGGAGGCTAATCAACGAGCCATCAGTTCCAGGTAATAGTTGAAGCCCTGAGCTCCATTTTCATGCTATTTATTTATGCTTTTAACCATTTTTTTGGATTTTTAGGGAGATTTTTGAGAAATTTTTTCGCCCTCAATCGACACGATTTCCAGGCACAAGATCGCCCCGGCCGAGGGTTATTTGCACGGCCATCCATGCCAACTAGTGTGACTGTTTCTAAAACAGGCGCGCCAGCACCGTGGATAGGGAAAAAACAAGTTTTCTCAAGAACTGACCATTAAAATTTGATTTTTATGTACCAAAATTGATGATTGACTCAAATAAATGGCTTTTGTAGGAGAGAAATCGCCAAAAATGGTGGATTGGAAGGAAAGAGAACACGAAGATGTGGACACCTAGGCAATGAATGATCCAAATTTCTTGGAGGCTTTGAGGGCTTGCGGGCTCCTCAAATTTTTCCTTACACCATGGATGTAGGCCCAACCCGAATTGCTTCAATATTTGATAAGCCTTTGGGACATCAATCGTGGACTTTTTTCATTGGGGACCAGGAGTTGGAGTTGACAGCTTCAGACATTTAATTCATCATTGGGCTATCCTACAGAGGTGATCCAGTGAATTTGTATGGGTCTCGTCCGATCGAGGCAAGCATATCTTCCCTTCTTGCCGCGCATTGTCCTGAGCCCTTGAAATCCGAAAGCGGGAAGATTGAGATTTCTAGTGTACGGGATTTGATACTGAGGGTGCTTCTGTTGACCATCAACAGAGTGGCAGGGTCCCAGCTGAAACATGAGACTAATAAGTCAAAGTTCCTTTACACTATAGACTGCACAGCTCCTACGATCTTCAACTGGGCAGAGGCCATGAAGATGAATATCAAGCGCCAGTTGTCTAAGGTTAAGGCGAGAAGTTTGAAGCAATTTGGCTTCGGATCAATACTTGTGACTTTTTTCGTAGAACGAGTGCCACTATTCTAGTATCAGTTGACTGAGGTTGATCCTCCTGTGCCACACGATCTACAGATGGCCTGCTGGAGTCGTTCAATGCCCAAGATCATTGGGGGTCAGCAGATGTCCTATCGACTAGCATCCTTTTTGTGGTTACGATGATAGAAAATTGTCGTGGAGGACTGGCTGTACAGCGACACTAATTTCCATGGAGACCCGGATATGCCTTTGCCAGATAGGGAGGACTTCGATGACGAAGGTAAAAAACCAAACCAAATTTTCATTTTGATGTTTTCAATTTTTTTTAGTATATGCATGCTTATAACATTTTCCTTGTGTATGCAGATGTTGGACCAAAGCAGCCAACTAGGATGTCCCCGATAGCCAGGTGTTATCCCTGTCTTATTGATGTTGTCACCCCTTATTAGGAAAGGAGCGATAATGTGTAGGAGATTGCAAGGAACCTCGAGGGGTTGACTCATGGTATCCCTGAGTATGCTTGGATAGGAGACATGCCTCAATGGTACCAAAGGCACATAGTGGGAGTCTCAGATCGGATCCGCCGATTGATGAGTTACGTAGTACAAGTTGTCTTGTGCTATCATGACCACCATGCTAAGTAGTTCCTAGGTCCAGTACTTACATATTTTTTGAGGCCTACGTGCCACGGATGTACGAGGCTTGCGAGCCGCCGATGTTATTGGAGACATACATATTATTTTTTGGGGTTTTGATGTATCAAACATTCTCACATATGTATATATGTTATATTTTCCTATCAATTATGGTACAAATGGTTTGTCTTATCTTTTACATGTTTTGAAAATGTCTATCCAACATGTAATTAGCTAATGCATCTGTTAATGTATTCATGTGTCTAGGAATATGATGATATGTGATATAATCAAAATGTCTTTCCAACAGACGGATACAGAGATACATTCATAACATTTGAGGGTTACTGATAGAATATTGTCCGTTGAGTTGAAGGACGACAAGCTGTGAATCCAAGTTGACAACCAATTCTCTGATGCCCAGAGTAATGGCTTTTGATAACAGTTTGATGACCGCACTGTATTCAACATTGTTGCTGGTTGTACGACCTAGGCAGATACCTTGAAGATCAATCAACTCATTGTTAAGGTTGTAGATAGCCCATGCCACAGGTGATAGGTTCTGAGTACTTCGGCAAGCACCATCGGCGAAACCGACGTGAGGATCTGCAAACATCTGCAAAGTATGAAAAGCATAGTAAACAGGAAAGTTGTTTGAAAACTTCCATACAAAACCACAATGTACAAAAATGAATCACACACTAATTTACATAAGTAACCATGTAAGATGACCTAAGCATAGTACTTTATGAGGTAAAGCCCGTTTCGGGGATTATCAAGAGGATTTCCTTCATAATCAATAAGTTCATAGGCTCCTTTTTGCAAAACACGTTTTACAATATAGGGCTTGTGCCACATAGGTTCGAACTTGCCTGCCCCCAGCTTATCATTAGCTTGGTCATATAGTAGGACCAAATCACCCTCAGAGAATGCGTGAGGGGAGACCAACTAGTTGAAACTGGATTTGACCCATTTCTTTTGTGCTTCAATGACCAAGGCAGTGAGACGGTGAGTCTTGTCCAGTCATTCCAAATATAAGAGGTGTTCCTCTTGAGGTGATGTTTTAGGGAGAAGTTCGACAGGTAACTTAAGTGAAGGAATCTCACATTCGATTAGCAATGTTGCTTCCAGACCATAGACCAGCTAGAAGGCTGTGAAACCAGTGGCGTCTTTGGTTGAAGTTTGGTAGGCCCACAAAGCTGAAAAAAGCATGGGATGCCAATTTGACTTCTGCATCCTAATAGTACGCTGAAGCATGGTGACCAAAACTTTGTTCTCAACTTCAACATGGCCATTGGCCTGAGGGTAATATGCGGTCGAGCCATCGTGGCACAAGCCCAATGTAGATGTCAGTTCTTCCATCATGTAACCTCTGAAATGGAAGCCATGATCTGTGACAATGGCTTGGGGTACGCCGAACCTAGAAATAACATGGTTAAAAAGGAATTGAGATGCCATCTTTCCATCTATCAAATATGTAGGCATTGCTTCGGCCCATTTGGTGAAGTAATTCATAGCAATAATAATGTATCCATGCCCCCCGATTGAATGAGGGTTACATGTCATATAATCGATGCCCCATTTGGCAAAGGGACCAATGGTAATGACAGGGTGTAGGTGAGCGGGTGGGGTGCGCATCTTGCGTTGGTAGATTTGGCATTTGTGACACTTGCGAACAGTAAGAATGCAGTCTTTGAAGATGGAAGACTAGAAATAACTAGTGCGAAGGATTTTCTGAGCTATAGCATAACCAAATATATGACTACCACATGCCCCAGAGTGGCAATAATTGATAACTCTTTTAGCTTCCTCAATCATGAGGCATCGACAAAGAACAGAATCAACACCGACATGGTATAAAGTATCACCAATAATGTGGTAGGGTTGAGAATGATGTCGAATCCTTCGACGATCATCTTTGGTCAACACGGACCAAAACGTGGAGGTTTGGAGATACATGATGATATCACCATACCATGGATCAAGGGTGCTAATCAGGAAAAGGGTCTCATCTAGGAGTTGTTCATCTGCACTAGCAGGGAGAGCTTTGGAGGGAAGGGAACAGATCAATTCTATGAAAACAAGTGACTTCTTAGATTTGGTCGTAGTGAAGACCAAATCGAATTCTTGCAGGATAACGATCCATTTAGAATACTTGCCCCCCAGCAACTGACGAGTCAGGATGTAGGTCATAGGGTTGCATTCAGAAATCACTGTAGTCGTTTGTAAGAGAATATAATGCCGAAAATGTTGAACAACTTGGACGGCGGCCAAAGCCAACTTCTCAACATGTGCATAACGTGTTTCAGTGTCAAGGAGATTCTGACTCAGGTAGTAGATCACGTGTTCAGCGCCTTCGTCATCATCTTGAACCAATACCATAGCTATGGTGCTAGGGGTTGTGGCTAGGTAAAGGAAGTAATCTCGATAATAATCCAGTGGATGCAACAAAGGAGAATTTATGAGGACAGCCTTCAGATCATCGAAATATTTTTGGGTGATCTCATCCCAGCCAAAGGGTGTTCCTTGTTTGAGCAACCGGGTAAATCCCGTAGCTAGCCCAACGTAGTTGGGTATAAAACAACGAAGAAAATTGGCCTTTCCTTGGAGGCTCTAGAGTTAATGTAGTGAAGATGGAGGAGGTAAGTTTACAATGGCCTCGACTTTTAGCGGATCCAGGTGAATCTTGTCCTTGGAATTGATGAAGCCAAGGAGTCGTCCTAATTCTACGCAGAAAAAATGTTTGTGTGGATTTAACCGGATGTTGTAGTGCCTACAGCGTATAAAAATATGTTGAAGGTGGTTTGGGTGATCTTGTCGCTTATGAGAATGGGTAGGAAGGTAGTCCAAGTAAGGCTAGACAATGTTGTGAATGTCATGAAATGCATAGGACACTTCCCACTGAAATGTGGCCCCAACATTTTTTAGGCTGAAAGGGCATTGCTTGTATGCAAACATACCCCATGGGCAGATAAAGGTTGTCTTCTCTTGGTTAGCCGATGCGATATTGATCTGGCTGTAACCAGAAAAACCGTCCATTAAGGAAATGATATAACTCCTGGCACATTCATCAATGTTTTCATCAATGAAGGGAGTAGGATAGTTGTCTTTAGGACAGGCACAATTGAGATCTTGATAATCCATGCAAACACGGATCATGCCTTGTTTTTTATTCATCAGGACAATGTTGGACACCCAGTCTATAAGGGGAATGGCATAAATGAATCCATCTTTTAGAAGCTTTTCGACTTCAACCTTAATAGCAGTGGCCTTTTTTGGGTGCACTGGACGAAGCCGTTGGCGAACGGTTTCGCATCTGGATACGTTGGTATTTCATGCACCGCGATGATGGGATCAATGCCAGGGATTTCTTCATAAGACCACACAAACACATCACGAAATTCCTAAAAAAGATGAGTATATGTCTTAATCTATTTTGGGAACAAGATACCCCAATATGAATGTGTTCAACAATACCGGGTTTGACAGAAATGTCAATCGACATCGTTTGGGTAATATTACCCAGATTTCCTTTTGACCATACTTCAGGAGTAACAGTCGGTGGTGGAATTTGATAAAATGACTCTTCGAAAGAAGTAGACATGACCGCTGGGCGAGGTAGGAACGAGGAGCGATGGTGGGTATCGATCCATGGCGTTCCTCGAGAGACATGATTTCCATGATACCTTCATTGGTGAGGAAGGTCTTGGCTAAGGGATCGGATGATTCCAAAGTGCCAAGCCAGGGGGATTGAGAATACATATCGAGAGAGGTCTTCGAGATATGAGAATCAAAGGATGAAGAGTTCGCAGCCGAAAAAATTTCCACGTAATTGACTTTGGCAGGACTAAACGACATGATGTCGCCCCAAGAATCAACCAGATCTGGTGCAGGTATGACCCAGGGATCAAATTTGACCGAGATCATGTTGACAGAGGCAACATGATGAGGTGGGAGTGGAAAAATCCTCATTAAGGAAGAATCTTTGAAGAGACCTGCCCCCACACTCGCAAAGGGAGCACCAGAGTGCTTGACATACGGAATGTTGCCATCGGATGAGGAAGAGGCAAAGAAAGACCACTAATCAACGGTGACAATCCTCCCTTGATGTGGAAAATGGATCACACGAAACAAAGAGGAGGCGACGACATGCATGGCATGAGTCCAACTTTGACCGAGTAGAATATTATAATTGAGATTGGCATCAACAATCTCTACTTTGACTTGCACTGTCTTGCCTTCTAGGGTGATGGCAAGGTTGGGTAAAACACCGAAGGGTCATGAATCATGCCCATCAAAAGCTTCCAATGTGTTTAGAGACTCGTTTAGTGCAGGGGAACCAATAGCCTTCCAGCACACAGTTGACATGATGCAGGCAGAAGCACCTTCATCAATGATAGTGCGGTGGATGTTCTTTTCATTAATGATTACCTGAATAAGAAAGGCAATCTAATGAGGGAGTCTCGGAACATGGTTCTCTAGATCGAAACAGATCAAATTAGAATCAGTGGGATCGATGCCCCCAATAGCTGACAACAAAGATTTCCGTTGTGATGGGCATCTTTGGAGTACCTCGAGAGCCGACATAGCTAACGGTGCCTGAGCCAAATATTCAACAATATTGTAATGTTGAGTGGCGCAAGTGTTGGGATTGTATGAGGATTTCCTTAGCACACCTCAAGAGGGTGGTTGTGGAGTGGAATCAGGCTTAGGGCACTCAATTTGTAGAGGGCCAGAACTAAGGGTAGAAGAAGAAGATGGAAATTCTTTTTCTTTCCTTGCTATGGGAGCTGGAGTTTGATAATCCTTTGATCGGGTAATCAAATTAATGGGGATGATCATCATGAACACTTGAGATCCAGAGGAAGAAGATCGGAGTTGGTCTACCATTTTAGTTTGCTAATATGGAAAGGGCTCTTTAAGGATAGCAGGGGTCCCCTTGAGCAATCGACCAACTTCGGATTGTTGTGGACAATCCTTAGTATAGTGATCCTCCTCGCAAATGAGGCAAGGATACTTAGGTTTCTGTTGCGATGATTCACCAGCAGAAAATTTAGGTGGACACTATTTCGAGGCATTGACTTTAGCCTTGAATTTGCCTTTCTTTTTTCCTTTCGAGGATTTTTCCGCTGTGGTAGACTAAACAACATGGACCTCTAAGGTTTTACCAGGGCCTGGAGGGTTTTGAGGTGAATTGTTGGGAGCAGTATACAAGACCGACTTCTGTTTGGAAGAAGTTTTGACAGGGGCCTGGGATACTAAACCAATAACTCCATCAACGGGAAGGACAGTCAGTGACTTCGATGTCACGGGATCGGATGATGGTTGTGGAGCATTGGGTAATAATTTGTATAAGGTGCCAGACTGAGAGTAGACCAGGTCCAAGTACTGGGCACGAGCAATGGCTTGCTCTTCAGTGACACATCCACCCATGGCTATATCGTGAGCAATTGGGGCTACGAACGATTTGGTAAACCATTTGGTAAGCAACTGATCAGTTATCTCGAACTTGATCAGTCAACGTCTATGTCTCCATTTGTGGATATGATCAGAGATGTGCGTCATAGTGTCTTGCCTAAGAAATGTGAGCAGATAGGTTCCCATTTCATAACAAACAAGCAACTGCAACGCATGAGGAAGGCTATGGCTAATGAATTGAAGTCATGAAAAGTACTTCGAGGTAGCTTGATGTACCATTTTGTTATAGCATCCATAAGGGTTCGTTGGAAAAGACGAAGATGAATGGAATCGTCCACGTATGAATTCGATGAGCACCATAGGTGATATGTCATCATATGGGCCTGAGGATCTTCCTTAGCTTTCCCATCGAACTTGGGGCAATCACTTGGTATCTTGGACGGCACCAGAGGCCAGTACGGTGAATGAAGAATCGGATCATTCGTGAGACGTGATACATCTGGCAACTCGAGTGTAGCCAAGAAAGGTAATTGAGTGTTAAAAGGCATGGGAGGTCGATAAGTGGACCCATAAGGAGGAGCCCATCCCTGCTGGTAAGGATTTTGGCCATATGGCATCTAAGGCTACCCCCATTGCGGGTTACCTTGACCAAAGGGAGGATTCAAACCAGGAATACCTTGAAACCATTCATGCACAGGTTGTTGATAGGCAACATATGGGTTAAAAGGTTGCTGAGCCCGTTGAACTTGGACATGTTGGGATAGGACCTGTTGTCCTGGAACATAGGGTTGTTGGGCCTGTTGTCCCTGAACAAGAGGGTTCTGGACCTGTAGTCCTTGGGTATAAGGTTGATATGCTTGTTTCCCTTGGACGTAGGGGTTCTGTACCTGGTGCCCTTGGCCGACGGGATTCTGAACTTGTTGGCCTTGGACAAGAGGATTCTGCACCTACTGTTGTAGGACTTGACCTTGAACCTGTCTCTGCAAGGGTTACCCTTGTTGATAGGGATACAAGGGTTGCTACTGCCCAGGTTGGTTTTGCTGACCTTGCGGTTGCAAAATCTATCCCTGGGTTTGTAGAGGTTGGCCCTGTGAGCGTATCGGTTGAGAGTTATGCAAAGCATATTGCATCTGCTACTGCGCGGTTTTCTGCAACTGTTGGAAGGACTAACCTTGCGGTTGTTGCAGGCGACCTTGTTGCGGGATAATCTATCCTTGTTATTGTGCGGAAAGCCCTTACTGCAACAAAGGTTGCCCTTGTGGTAACAAAGGCTACCCTGGTTGTTGCACGGGTACTTAAACAGTGCCCGGGAAATTACCAAACTGAATCTGGCCATAGCTAGGCTAGATGTACTACCTAGACGGGATGGTGTAAGGTTGATTAACCAATCCTTGAGAATCGTACAAAATGTAAGGATTTTGGTATTGGACCTGAGCCCCATAAGGCTGCTGATACTAAACATTGTTCGATCTAAACGAACCACTAGGATTCTGAACCTGTTGGTACTGGACATTGCTTGATCCAATAGGGTCAGTAGGGTTGTAAATAATACCATAAGAGGGATAGTTTATACCAAGAATGTGAGCTTGTGAGTCGCTCACCTTAGTGGCACCTGACATCATAGATACACTTAGATTCTACCTGCCAGGCGGTGGCACAATTTGGCCACTGACTAACAGGATAGAAGAACTAGCAGAGACAATCTTTAAAACCGTTGGTTACAACTGATGCGTAACTAGGATTGATGGTACAAGAGTGTTCAAGATAGTGGGTTGCACCGGGACTGAAGTAACCACTGGTTGGGAGGTCATGTTTGTGACGAACGTACCTGATGTAGTTCTGATGCCTGGTGCCCAAACATAGTTATGGTAGAGTGATGAGGCACTTGATGTGCCCGAAACTAAGTGCCCTAAAGACACATAGCTAGGTGGCAAGCTGGTGGGAATACCTTCTGAATAAGGGAAACCCTTGGGAGGGAACTGCAACTGTAATTCTTCCCCCTCAACAGTGTGTGGAGTTGAGACTTCGGACTCATCCAGAGAAGTGACTGGAGCATCACCCTCGAGTTCCATATCTAGAAACAAATGATGACGAACAACAGAAAGTGTACTAGGGGATAGTTCCAAAGGAACACCCGGCTGATCGTACAGACTGTAAGGGCGTTGTGGTGATATCTCAACAGAGTCAAATAGAGGGTTCAGAGGATAGATAACCAGTCCAAGCTGACCGACAGTGGTCGATGAGTTCTCTGGAGTTCGAATAGAATTATCCGGAGATTCCAAGTCAAGACTAATAGATGACCCTGAATCGAAAATAGGTGGAGGACGAGATGATAATGGTTGAACACTCAAAACAAATGCAATTTCAACATTTTGGTCCTCAAATGGCTCTGATAACTCAGTAAGTGGCTCCTCGAACAATCTTTCAAACGGAGGAGAGGAAGAGGAAATGGGTGAACCAGATGGTTCAGCCACGATGACCTTGTCTTAGTCGACAGCATAAATAACTTCAAGGCCTTAAAATGTCCTTTTAAGGGAACTCACGATTTGGTCAAAAAATCTAACAAGATGTTTTGGATCGTGGGAAATCAATTATTTAAGATGCATAAAATACTGATGTTCTTTCATTTTTAAGAGTCAAGAAAGAAAAAAAGATGACTCTATCGCTTTCGATTGGAAACGAGCTCAAAAGGACAAGTGCTCGAATGATATTTTAAGTTTGATGAGTCAAAAAGATCAAATTACTGCTCTAGATGATCTAGGTAAACAGGATTACCAGGCAACCATGAACTGCAGAATACCTCTTGACAAACCAAGAAGTACGAGCAGGTGATCTCCCTGAAAGCTGTGTTCGGTGTATCACATTCGCAAGGCGGCCGACTTGGCTTCCTAAGGATAAAAGGATTTCAACCTAGTGAGGTCTCCCGTTATATACGCGATGGTACAAGGAGCACAAATCTATGCTAGCGTTGTCTAATGTCGAAGCTAACGATAGCTGCTAGCTTTACAGACGTCGAAACACGTCTCTAGCCTAGACCTTCTAGATGTGATCGTTAATGTCAAATGTGCCTTAGGTAAATTGAATTCATTTTAGAGTTGAACTTGAGTTAAGTTTCAGTTTTTAGGTCTTAGCGATTCTACTCAAAAAACCTAAAATGCAACTAAATGGGACAAGACCCTTTCAATTCAATGAAATTCCTACACTAGAGAGGGTATAAACTACTCAATCAAATGCAAACAATCAAGCAACTGAAAACAAAATGATTTTTCACTACTTCACTTTTCAAAAACTAAACTAATGAAAAGTGCATTCCAATTCCTAATTTCCTGACAAGCACTTGTCTATTAGTCCTTTCGAAATGAAAAAAATTCTCTTCCTTTTCAAATGTTGATGCCATTCTAGTTCCTAAGAGATGCGAATCATAATGAAGAAACAAGCTAGAATTTCATATTTTCTCATGAAACAACGAGACAAACTTCACATACAAACATAATAATAGACAAATTGCAATTCAACCTACTTAATGAGTCAAGAAGCATCAAGACACGAATATGTAATATTACAGAACATGTAGGAAATCAATCAATAGTTGCATATATTAATATCAAAGAGAGATTACAACCATTCGTCTTGACATCACAGTCTTCCTCTAACAAGACCAAGTTCCCACACACTTCTACTAGCACTTCATGATGACTTGAAACAATAATAGTTTAAAGACTCTTCCCTTTAGGCTTCACTCCAAACCAAACACACTTCTCCCTCACACAACTAGTAATAGCTTGCTTGTCAAATCAAAATAGTATACTCACACTTAGCCAACACTCTAACTAGCTTGTGCTTGGGAATAAGGGAGGTTTATATAGGAAAGATGGATGGGAGATGGATCCTCTTCTCATGGGAGAAGGACTTATCCCTTGAGGTAGTTCCACCATGATAGGGGAAAGCAGCCCAAATTGTCATCCTCGACCCCATCCGTCCAAACCATTTACCAAACTTCCATTACGGAGTTTCTGGAGATGGAAGCTTCAGCTCTAATTTTAAAAAACTTTCCATAACATTACCAGCACGACTAGAACGTAGCTCAGTCACACAAATCGGCATGGGGAATAGTGCTAATATTTTCACATGGGCATGGGGGAGATAAAGGCCATTAACGTCGGTCTTGTAAATTGGGAAAAATAAAAGTTTGAGGGGAAATGGAACAAAAGGGAAATGATATGCTCATGAAGAGGGACATAATGGGAGTTTCTCCATGAAGGCAAAGCATATGGGGTTCATTGTAGAGGTCCTCCAGGATCAAGGAATGGGGAGTACAGGGACAATGATAAAATGTTGTGTAACACTAGTCCTGATAAACAAAATTCAGTAGAAATGTCTCGGGCGGTTGAACCTTGAAGGAAAATTCCATTCAACAATAGCCAATTGTTCCTCCTCCTGAGGTCACAGAAATGCCTGCATTCTTTTCCGACACCACATGCACCCCTGATGCTGGGGCCTCTAGCTAGGAGGTCATGTATAATGTTTTTGAAGATGAAGAGCCAAAAGTCACATTAAAAACAACCACAACGGAGGACTCAGTTCCTGTTTCAATGAGTACATACAATGATGTTGCCAATTTTTTTCTCCATAGAATTCCTGCTCGGCCAAGCATCTTTCCTTATATGGATATGATCAGATGGTTCATTGATCATATGAACATCGCAGATAGGAACTTCATGAACAAGAGAAAGACAATCATTGGCTCTTTCACTGGAAATTATTTGTCTGCAATGTACCAGCTCCCACCAGCTTAGAGAAATATGAAGAAGACTTCATTGAGAAGTTCATGTAGGAAAGTGAAGACCAATATGAGGTCATCTGAGGATGGAGAAGAGATGCAAACAAGCATAAGCGTGAGGATAAGGGTATGTATGTTATAGCCTTTATTGCTAGACCCTATTATTACGTTGCTGCAATGATGTGTAGATTGTTTGGCTATGCCAATACTTAGAAGTTTTTAGACCAATGTGTACCCCTTATTGAAGTTGTCTTTGATAGCTATGTAATGTAGTGGGGAACTATTCTGTCCAATAACTTAAGTACCCAAATCCTAGAATATACGACAAAACACAATTTCTTTTCTGAAAATATTGTTCCCCCATTCTACATGAGTGCCTACATTATGGACTATATTTGTTTTACTTCAGATTTCCCATCCATGGGATGGAAATGGACTATTTAAGACACTTTTCCTATTCACATTTACCATAATCTACTTTGGGAGCCAAAATACCAACCCCATTTTTACAAGATTAACCATGGAATCATCCTTCTTATCCACCAATTTGTTTTTCAATGAGGAGTGCCCTATAATCTCTGATGAAGGAAACAATGACCTCTTATTAGTTGGAAGATGGTTTTGGAAGGAATCATTTACATATGTTCGAGTTTTTGGTAGCCTTTCATAACCTCATGTTTTGCCCCTATATGTCCCTGATAAGCTCCTAGCTTGGTAAATAACTTACCAAACTGTGGGAAATGACATATCTAAGGTCATGAAAGAAAGAAAAAAGACAATGTGGCCTTTTTTCCCCTTTCACTATGGAGTCTACTCATTAGAGAATTTCAAACATGTTACTAAGGAGATGGAGGAACTCTAGCTGATGAACCTTCCAACCATTCCAAATCGACAGTATGATCCCATCGATACTACCAAAAATATTACAACACAGGAAAAGATTAAGCAATTTACAAATGAACCTAATAAATTTGACAATCTCTTTGAATCAGCCTTAGATTATGCACACATTGAAAAAGTAGTAGCATAGCTCAGTCCTGAGGAATTAGTGTAGTTTCATCAATACAAGGTTAAAAGGATTTCTCATTTTCCTAGTGAATTATTGAAACTAAATCAATAGAGCATGGAATAAGACACAGGAATGAGAACATCTTAGAGGCAAGATGTAACTCATGAAACTCAAACATCAACACCTTCTGAATCAAAGATAGAGAAGGTTAGGACAGAAGAAAATCTGGATATGATTTGGGATCAGTCTCTTAAAGAGACCGGCCCTAAAAAACTCAAAACTCCCTCCCAGATACATATTGCTTAGACTCCTCAAATTAATATCGTGCCAGAGGATAGGAGTAAGACAACCTTCATGACAGAATGGCGTTGTTTCTAGTATACAGTAATGTCATTTGGACTCAAGAATGCACTGACAATATTCTCTCGTGTAGTCATCGCAGTGTTCAAAGAGTTCATTCACAAATTATTGGAGGTCTATTTCGATGACTGGATAGTGTTTGGGCTAGTTAAGAACCATGTAGATAGTTTTCCCTTAATGTTGGATACATGCCTAAGGTATCAGATTTCGATGAACTTGAAGAAGTGCTTGTTTTGTGTCCCCTTTGGGATTTTGTTGGGTCATGTGGTATGCAGGCAATGACTCATGGTGGACCCTACCAAGATTGCATTAATAATCAATTTGGAAGCCTAGAGGAGTGTTGAACAGCTGTACTCAACACTGGGCCATACCGGGTATTATCAAAAATTTATCAAGGCTTATTCTCAAATTACCACATCCATGGAAAAGTTATTAAACAAGGATGCTACATTATGTTGGAATGAAGAATGTCAGCGTAGTCTGGATGTGTTGAAGGAGAAAATGGTTACCGCGTCAATCTTGGTCTTCTCGGACTAGAAGAAAGAATTCCATGTGCACATTGATGCCTTGTGTATTGCATTGGGAGCAGTGTTGACATAGGCTGGTGAAGGAGAATTGGATCATCCTATAGCATTTGCGAGTAGGAAGTTGTCAAAGGTTGAAAAGAATTATTTGACCATAGAGCGCGAGGGATTGGTGATGGTGTATGCACTCCAAAAGTTTAGGCACTATCTATTGGGCAGACATTTCAAGATGTACACACACCACTCTACCTTGAAGTACTTAGTCAATAAGCCTGTGTTGGGGGGGAAAATATGCATATGGTTGTTGTTAATCCAAGAATATGATTTTGAGGTAATTGTGAAGCTGGGAGGGTTGAATGTAGGACCTGACCATCTGTCATGCATTGAGACAGGAGAGGAGCCTACTAATTTGGAGGAAGTGCTTCCCGATGCATAGATCTTTGCGGTGCGTGTAGCAGACAACCACTTTGCAAACATTATCAACTTCTTGACTACATAGGTGGCTCCAAAAGGATACACCAGTCAGCAGAAGAAATAGTTGGTGGTGGGCGCAACTGATTTCTTAGTAATTGCAGGCCATTTGTATAGCATGGGATCAGATGAGATACTTCGATGATATCTGCCCAATTTTGAATGAAATAGTACCCTCCTTGAAGCTCATGGAGGAGCTACGGGAGGGAATTATGCAGGGAAAGTGACAGCGCAGAAGGTTTTGTGCACTGGGTTGTGGTGGCCAACGTTGCAAAGATTCTAAAGCATATTGTAAGGCATGCGATGCATGTCAAAGGACGAGCAGGCCGTCACGAAGGGATGAGCTGCCATTGAATCTGCAAGTGTCATTGCAACCATTTAAGAAATGGGAAATCGATTTTTTAGGACCGATCAGCCCCCAGGTAAGAAAACAAGTGCGTGCTACATCATCACCGTGACAAAATATTTGACGAGATGGGCAGAGCACAACCTGTCAAGGACTATACAAGGGCAAAAATAGCAAATTTTTGGTTTGAATATGTGTTGACCAGGTTCAGTTGCCCAAAGGTATTGATGAGTGGCCACGATACAGATTTTCTCAACGAAACGATCAGCGAGCTGACAGAAGAGTTTCAGGTTTGCCATTAGAAAAGTACACCATATCATCCTCAAGCCAATGGAACAGTTGACGCTTTCAATAAGATATTGGAGAATGCACTAATGAAGATTTTCAAGATGCAGTGGAATGATTGGGACTTGCACGTACCAGCAGTATTATGGGCATACAAAACTACTTGCAAAAAGCTAACAAGTCAGACACCCTTCTAATTGGTTTATGGTGTAGAGGATGTTATGCCAATGGAATATATTGTACCGAGTATTCGCATAGCAACCTTTATAGGAATGGTAGACCATGAAGCCTTAGAAGAATGGCTTGTGCAACTAATGGAGCTCGAAGAAGATAGGTTTTTGGATAGATTCCATCAGCGGGTTTAGAAGGAATGTGAAAAAGCTTGGCATGGTCGGCACATCAAAATATGCACCTTCAAGGTAAATGACTTGGTTTTATTATATGATAGCAAGTTCACTAAGCTTCCAGGAAAGTTTCAGATGCACTAGATGGGGCCATATGTCATCAAGGAAATTACAGATGGTGGCACATTTTAGCTTGCAAAGCTGAATGGAGAACCATTTTCGGGAAGGGTAAATGGAAGACGGTTGAAGCCATACACAGGGGATCCGACCCAATGACTACACGATGAAAAGACAGTCTTAGCACTCTAGGCAGCTGCAAGGAAGTGTGGGACTATAAAATACATTGCCCAGTTGGTGGAACTACGCATTAGAGGGGTTGCGTGGAGAAGGATGATGTCACAGCATCAGAAGGTGCATAGATGGATCTACATTATGAGGGGAGATACCACGCAGCACAGCCAGAAAATGACTGTTATAGTCATTGTTCATGATTTGACAGGTAGGAGACAGTTAAGATGAGTTGGGGGGGGGGGGGGCGGCATTTAAGGCATTTAAGGCTGAAATATTTGGAGATCTGCCACCAAATCCACATTTGTTGACGGATTTTGGGGGAAATGGTCAAATTTGAATTCAAATTCGCCTATAAATTACGCGTAGCCATCCAGCAGAGAACACTTTGCATCCCTAGAATTTTTTAGCTGTGATGTGCCTTGTTTATGAATCCTCACGTTTTCATATATTTAGTCACGAGCTCTTTGTTTTTTCAGGTTACCTAAGGATACCCAGCAGTTCATTCTCAGCACCAGGTCTGGACCAGGTGAGGCTGCAAGCACCAGAGGAATTGTTTCCTTCGAAGGAGCGGCTCCAGAAGTTGTAGGCATGGAGGCTTCAGCTCCTGTTCCTAGGGCACCGAGGTCGCCTAGGTCAAAGCCCACTCTAGTGTGTGAGAATCCCAAGCCCAAGAAAGACAAGAAGAAAAGGCCAATGCTGGTGCACAAGTCACCGAGGAAGCACTTTGCTACCCAGGCTCAGAAGAAAGATAAACAGTCGGTGAAGGATAAGGGGAAAGTTGTGGGTTTGGAGGCCGATGAGGGCGTGGAGGATATATATGCCGAGGGCATGGAGCCCATCTCCAAATTGTTGGATTACATCCCTCCATGCAAGGGAAAGGTGAAGGTCACTAAGGACCCAGATGCAGGGAAATTCCTCCTAAATACACCTCTACTATCGGAAAGTATTACCTTTGAAGGCCCGCGCTTGGCATGGATTCCTCATTTGAAAATCGAAGACTGGGATTTGGCAAACCATGAGAGGTTCCCCCACCTCATTACGGAGAACTATATGAAGCGGGTGTACTATAAAGAATCTGGTGTCACAGTGTTGGAGCCAGTCGAATGGAGTCACAGAGTGAATCAACTAGGGCTATTGAACCTGTTGTGGGTGTCCCATTATCACCGCTCCAACATCAACATCATTTTTATCAAGCAGTTGCTGACCCTGGTACATGATGGATGTTTGTGGCTGAGCGCACCATTCCCAATTATAGACATGTTGATCCATTGGATCACACTCCTACCACATTCTAGCTTGAATCTAACCAAGGAGTTTAGCGGAAAACCAGTGAGCACGACCTGGTGAAGAGGATGAAGGAGAAGTTCAAACTAATTAAGAAGCTGTGTAGGTACTCCATCATGTCTACCAGTGACCCCGTGATGCAAGTTGTCACACAGATCCTCGCTGGTAAGGTCATGAGGAAATGTTGCATGGATGAGGTTTCAACGCAAGTTATCTCGTTAGCTACATAGTGCACGGAAAGCATGAAGTTTAACTGGTCGCACTACCTATGTAGCGAGTTCCTTGCAAATTTTCGCGAGGCTCAGGATGAGAGAAAAACCTTCCACTATGCATGGTTGTTTCTCTCCATAGTGCTAGTAGCTTGGGAGCTACCAGAGGATATCCAGTTTCCTCCATTGGAGAAAGGATTTCTGAAGGCTAAATAGTTTGCCTCCCTGCGGTCCACCAAGGACGTCGCACAGGTCATGGAGACCAAATTTTCCTGGGTGTTGATGGAGGTGAGCATTTGCATGGCCATCAACTAGAAGCCACGATTGTCCCCAATAGTGTTTGAGCAGCTATCAGAGTACGCAGAGTTTAAGGAAAATTTCCATCGCATATATAAGGATCCATAGCAGAAATGGTTTAACCTGCCTTACCTTGTTACAGATGATGTTATTCAGGAGATTATCAAGTGATGGTCGGTAGATTGGCATTCTCCATCCAATCTAGCTATAGGTAGTAGCAAAGGCGCAAGGAGTTCCACAGAGAAGAAAAAGAAGGAGGAAGCAAAGCAGGCGGTCCAACAGTTGGCAAAAAAGTGAAGGAAGGAGGTCGTGGAGAAGGCAAGGCTAGAAAAAGAGCACCCTGTGAAGAAGTAGATCGAACAGGAATAGTACGGCTCTAAGCGGAGTGGTAAATCCCCTTTACCGTAGACCAAGGAAGAGGAGCAGTTAAACTAAGGAGGTGGCAAAGATGAAGGACAAAGCACCCCCTTTTGGGTGAAGAGGTATAGGTAACAACAGAAGGAGGGACCCCGGAAGAAGTCAAAAGAGATGAAGCCACCACTGGATCCCATCACACTCGCAGAAGGTGATATCAATGGGATCGGAGATAAATTACATGATACCATAGTGGAACTGTTATAGCAGTTCGAAGAGAAGCACCTATAGTCACTCGGTACTCTTCAGAAGGATCTGCGTGAGCTGCAAATCCAAACCAGCAACATCTAAGTGGGTGTAGGACAGGTGAGTGCCGCATAGACAAGCTTGGCACCAGGGACCAGTCACGGCGTAGAAATGGTCAGATCGGTGGATCTCCGAGCAGTCACACTACCAGAAGGATATTTGAGTGCAAAAGAATCCGATGACAAGGTCATAGTGAGTAGTCTGAAGAACATCGACCTCAACCTCATAGTGCTCCCCAATGAGTACCTTCACATGCTGCAGGCAGGTGTGACAACGGAGTTACATGCACGAGAGCAGTGTACGCTCAGCCTCATAATTGAATATTAGGTGAACAATGAACATATGTTCGCCGAAAAGATAGAGGCAATGAAGGCAAAGGAAACGATCCAGGTGCAAAGCACCTAGTTGGTGGCCATAGTGGCAGAAGCTTACAAGACAGTGCCAGAGTTCCACATACTAGAGGAAGCACCGCTTGAGACCAAGATCAGGAAGCTTGCAGCGGGTGTTCGCGATGCCAAGATAGAAGTGGCCCGAGTTCAGTTCAAGCTCAACCAAAAAATCACAGAACTGGAGCTCAAGTCATAGCCTTTGAAGTTAGGGAATAGCGCGCAGCAGCTATTAAGGATGGATTAGCATCTTTCAATGCCGTGGTGGTGGACTGCACAACACTTTTTGAGCAGGCCATGGAAGTAGTAATGGCCTTTCAAGAAGATATCGACCTATAGAGGTTAAATATAGAGACCCGTGCGCTTCAGCAACAGTACGATGAAGTGCAGGTGACGACGTGCATAGTGGCTACAACGTAATGCCTTGCCAAGTTGCAGGAGGGCAAGCAACTCTTGGCGCAAGTGGAAGCCGCACAGAAAAAAGAGGCAGTCCTTAAGGCGCGGTTCGACCCTTGGTTGGAAGAAGCCTACCAAGTCTCCGCCAACATACAGGACAAGTTGGTGAACCTGCAGCTTACATAACAGAAGATCAAGCAAGACAACGAAGGAATACTCACAGAGCAACTGGTCGAACAGGTGAAGCAAGCAACCACGTAGAGTGCGGCTGTAGTAGTAGTGGTACAAGTGGAACTCAGAAATCTTTGCAGCAAGATCTCCGTGCTTGCTGAGTGACTTGGGGGCGAGTCATGATCTTTGTGTTGGGGGCCTGTTAGGATGGGTCCCTTGGGTCATTTTTGGGGCAAGAGCCCAAATTTTGATGTAAAAAGATGTAACTTATCCAGAAGTTGTGGTTGCGGAGCCCGTAGTTAGTTAAATAATCAAAAATGGTTTTACCCTTCCTTTATGTAACTTGAGTCAACTTTGAAGATCTACCCATGGTCTGAGAACCATGGGATTGTATAAATAGGTGTAAATTGTTTGGCTATGCCAATACTTAGAAGTTTTTAGACCAATGTGTACCCCTTATTGAAGTTGTCTCTGATAGCTATGTAATGTAGTGGGGAACTATTCTGTCCAATAACTTAAGTACCCAAATCCTAGAATATACGAAAAAACACAATTTCTTTTCTGAAAATATTGTTCCCCCATTCTACATGAGTGCCTACATTATGGACTGTATTTGTTTTACTTCAGATTTCCCATCCATGGGATGGAAATGGACTATTTAAGACACTTTTCCTATTCACATTTACCATAATCTACTTTGGGAGCCAAAATACCAACCCCATTTTTACAAGATTAACCATGGAATCATCCTTCTTATCCACCAATAATGCCCTATAATCTCTGATGAAGGAAACAATGACCTCTTATTAGTTGGAAGATGGTTTTGGAAGGAATCATTTACATATGTTTGAGTTTTTGGTAGCCTTTCATAACCTCATGTTTTGCCCCAATATGTCCCCGATAAGCTCCTAGCTTGGGAAATAACTTACCAGACTGTGGGAAATGACATATCTAAGGTCATGAAAGAAAGAAAAAAGACAATGTGGCCTTTTTTCCCCTTTCACTATGGAGTCTACTCCTTAGAGAATTTCAAACATGTTACTAAGGAGATGGAGGAACTCTAGCTGATGAACCTTCCAACCATTCCAAATCGACAGTATGATCCCATCAATACTACCAAAAATATTACAACACAGGAAAAGATTAAGCAATTTACAAATGAACCTAATAAATTTGACAATCTCTTTGAATCAACCTTAGATTATGCACACATTGAAAAAGTAGTAGCATAGCTCAGTCCTGAGGAATTAGTGCAGTTTCATCAATACAAGGTTAAAAGGATTTCTCATTTTCCTAGTGAATTATTGAAACTAAATCAATAGAGCATGGAATAAGACACAAGAATGAGCACATCTTAGAGGCAAGATGTAACTCATGCAACTCAAACATCAACACCTTTTGAATCAAAGACAGAGAAGGTTAGGACAGAAGAAAATTTGGATATGATTTGGGATCAGTCTCTTAAAGAGACTGGCCCTAAAAAACTAAAAACTCCCTCCCAGACACATATTGCTTAGACTCCTCAGATTAAGATCGCGCCAGAGGATAGGAGTAAGACAACCTTCATGACAGAATGGGGTTGTTTCTAGTATACAGTAATGTCGTTTGGACTCAAGAATGCACTGACGATATTCTCTCGTGTAGTCATTGCAGTGCTCAAAGAGTTCATTCACAAATTATTGGAGGTCTATTTCGATGACTGGATAGTGTTTGGGCTAGTTAGGAACCATGTAGACAGTTTTCCCTTAATGTTGGATACATGCCTAAGGTATCAGATTGCGATGAACCTAAAGAAGTGCTTGTTTTGTGTCCCCTTTGGGATTTTGTTGGGTCATGTGGTATGCAGGCAATGACTCATGGTGGACCCTACCAAGATTGCATTAATAATCAATTTGGAAGCCCAGAGGAGTGTTGAACAGCTGTACTCAACGCTGGGCCATACCGGGTATTATCAAAAATTTATCAAGGCTTATGCTCAAATTACCACATCCATGGAAAAGTTATTAAATAAAGATGCTACATTATGTTGGAATGAAGAATGTCAGCGTAGTCTGGATGTGTTGAAGGAGAAAATGGTTACCGCGTCGATCTTGGTCTTCCCGGACTAGAAGAAAGAATTCCATGTGCACATTGATGCCTTGTGTATTGCATTGGGAGCAATGTTGACATAGGCTGGTGAAGGAGAATTGGATCATCCTATAGCATTTGCGAGTAGGAAGTTGTCAAAGGTTGAAAAGAATTATTTGACCATAGAGCGCGAGGGATTGGTGATGGTGTACGCACTCCAAAAGTTTAGGCACTATCTATTGGGCAGACATTTCAAGATGTACACACACCACTCTACCTTGAAGTACTTAGTCAATAAGCCTGTGTTGGGGGGGAAAATATGCATATGGTTGTTGTTATTCCAAGAATATGATTTTGAGGTAATTGTGAAGCTGGGAGGGTTGAATGCAAGACCTGACCATCTGTCACGCATTGAGACAGGAGAGGAGCCTAATAATTTGGAGGAAGTGCTTCCCGATGCATAGATCTTTGCAGTGCGTGTAGCAGACAACCACTTTGCAGACATTATCAACTTCTTGACTACACAGGTGGCTCCAAAAGGATACACCAGTCAGCAGAAGAAATGGTTGGTGGTGCGCGCAACTGATTTCGTAGTAATTGCAAGCCATTTGTATAGCATGGGATCAGATGAGATACTTCGATGATATGTGCCCAATTTTGAATGAAATAGTACCCTCATTGAAGCTCATGGAGGAGCTACGGGAGGGAATTATGCAGGGAAAGTGACAGCGCAGAAGGTTTTGTGCACTGGGTTGTGGTGGCTGACGTTGCATAAAGATTCTAAAGCATATTGTAAGGCATGCGATGCATGTCAAAGGACGAGCAGGCCGTCACGAAGGGATGAGATGCCACTGAATCTGCAGGTGTCATTGCAACCATTTAAGAAATGGGAAATCGATTTTTTAGGACCGATCAGCCCCCAGGTAAGTAAACAGGTGCGTGCTACATCATCACCGCGATAAAATATTTGACGAGATGGGCAGAGCACAGCCTGTGAAGGACTATACAAGGGCAAAAAAAGCAAATTTTTTGTTTGAATATGTGTTGACCAGGTTCGGTTGCCCAAAGGTATTGATGAGTGACCACGATACACATTTTCTCAACGAAACGATCAGCAAGCTGACAGAAGAGTTTCAAGTTTGCCATTAGAAAAGTACACCATATCATCCTCAGGCCAATGGAACAGTTGAGGCTTTCAATAAGATATTGGAGAATGCACTAACGAAGATTTTCAAGATGCAGTGGAATGATTGGGACTTGTGCGTACCAGAAGTATTATGGGCATACAAAACTACTTGAAAAAAGCTAACAAGTCAGACACCCTTCCGATTGGTTTATGGTGTAGAGGATGTTATGCCAATGGAATATATTATACCGATTATTCACATAGCAACCTTTACAGGAATGGCAGACCACGAAGCCTTAGAAGAATGGCTTGTGCAACTAATGGAGCTCGAAGAAGATAGGTTTTTGGCTAGATTCCATCAGCAGGTTTAGAAGGAACGTGAAAAAGCTTGGCATGGTCGAACAATCAAACTATGCACCTTCGAGGTAAATGACTTGGTTTTATTATATGATAGCAAGTTCACTAAGCTTCTAGGAAAGTTTCAGATGCACTAGATGGGGCCATATGTCATCAAGGAAATTACAGATGGTGGCACATTTTAGCTTGCAAAGTTGAATGGAGAACCATTTCCGGGAAGGGTAAATGGAAGTCGGTTGAAGCCATACACAGGGGATCTGACCCAATGACTACACGATGACAGGACAGTCGTAGCATTCTAGGCAGCTACAAGGAAGTGTGGGACTATAAACTACACTGCCCAGTTGGTGGAACTACGCATCAGAGGGGTTGCGTGGAGAAGGATGATGTCACAGCATCAGAAGGTGCATAGAGGGATCTACATTATGAGGGGAGATACCACGCAGCACAGCCAGAAAATGACTTTTATAGTCATTGTTCATGATTTGACAGGTAGGAGACAGTTAAGATGAGCAGGGGGGGAATTTAAGGCATTTAAGGCTGAAATCTTTGGAGATCTGCCGCCAAATCCACATTTGTTGACAGATTTTGGGGTAAATGGTCAAATTTGAATTCAAATTCGCCTATAAATTATGAGTAGCCATCCAGCAAAGAACACTTTGCATCCCTAGAATTTTTTAGCTGTGATGTGCATTGTTTATGAATCCTCATGTTTTCATATATTTAGTCACCAACTCTTTGTTTTTTCAGGTTACCTGTTGGGTGTGGAGCCTGATTATCTTCTATATTCAAAGGTATCGCCACATTGGACCCCAGTTTGAAATGGGGGCGGCAACGCCGCCTGTAAAATATTCGCTGCAGGGGGGGTCCAGGGGGGGGTGGCTACGACCTTTGGGAGCCCCCCCGTGGCGGGGGGTTTCGAGGGCAGCGCCCCCGAAGCTAAAAACAGTTGTAAAATTGCCTTGTAAAAGTATAGTAATTTCTAGTCAATCTGGGCCGTTCATTAGGCGGACGATCTGACGGTAGAACTTATGCTTAGTTTAGGGTTTTTTGCCCTAGAAGGCAACCCCTCTCTTTGTATGAGGGCATTGTATTTGAGGCTGTGTGATAGATGTGTATTCTATGAGCGAGAAACAGAGAGGTGAGACTGTGAGAGAAAATAGAGGATATTACAACAGATTTGTTGTAGGTTGTGTCTCTTCATTTTGCTGGATAATAGAAAGGAAGGACTGGCTGTTCGGGGTGGACGTAGCCCAAACTGGGTGAACCACGTATATCTGTGTCTCTCTTGTTTTGTGTGTTTTCTGTGTTTATATTTCTGCGATATTTTATGTGTTCCATTGCTCCGTAATATATATAATTTTCTAACAACTGGTATCAGAGCCGAAGGTCTATTTGGCTGATAAACTCGCAGGAAAGAAGGGTTCCTGGTTCGAGTGGGAGCAATGGCGGAAGATGGTAAGTTTAGGCTCGAGAAATTTAACGGCCAAAACTTCTCGCTGTGGAAGATGCAGATGGAAGATTATTTGTATCAGAAAGATCTATACCTACCATTGGGCAGAAAAACAAAGATGCCGACGGGTATGAAAGACGAAGAATGGAACCTTCTCGATAGAAAGGCACTCGGAACAATACGGTTGTGCCTTGCTGCATCAGTCGCCTTCAACATTTCAAAGGAAACCACGACAGAGGGTTTGATGCAGACGTTGTCGAAACTATATGAAAAACCCTCGGCCTCAAACAAGGTATTTCTTATGAAACAGTTATTTAATATGAATATGTCGGAAGGTGGATCTGTTGCAAACCATTTAAATGATTTTAATACAGTTACAAGTCAGTTAAGTTCTGTAGGGGTAAACTTTGATGATGAAGTTAGAGCTCTGTTATTCTTGTGATCATTACCAGAAAGTTGGAATGGTTTGGTAATGGCCATTAGTAACTCTGTTTTTGGATCTAGTACTTTAAAGTTTGATGATGTTGTCGGTGGTATCCTTAGCGAGGAAATGCGACAGAAAAGCTCCGGTGAGACATCGGGAAATGCTTTGAGTGCAGAGTCTAGAAGAAGAAAAATGGAAAGAGGAAAGAGCTCAGGATATCGCAGTAAATCAAGGAAAGGAAGATCCAAGTCCAGATCGGGGATAGTGTGCTGGAAATGTGGAAAGAAAGGACACTTAAAGAAAGACTGTAGATCTCGGAAGGGAAAAGAAGGAGATGCACAACAAGAAAACAATCATGAAGCAAATTTGACAGGTGAGGTGTTACAAGATGCTTTGATTCTTTCTTTCGAAAATATTACTGATTCCTGGGTGGTAGATTCAGGGGCTTCATTCCATGCCACACCTAATAAGAAATATTTTCATGACTATGTTCAAGGAGATTTTGGACAAGTTCGTTTGGGTGATGATAAACCCTGTAAAATCGTTGGAATGGGTAAGGTTCTTGTAAAACAGCAGAATGGAAACCAATGGCTATTAAAGGAGGTAAGGCATGTTCCAGATCTAAAGAAAAATCTGATTTCAACAGGGCAGTTAGGCGGTGAAGGTTGTGTGACAACTTTAACAAATAAAGCTTGGAAGGTCACCAAAGGAGCCCTGGTAATAGCAAAAGGCAAAAAGGTTGGTACATTGTATTTATGCAATGGTATTTCTAACTCTGTTAATGCTTTAACTTCCAAAGGAGCAGATGCAGCATTATGGCATCATAGGCTCGGACACATGAGTGAAAAGGGGATGAAGATTCTTCATTCAAGGAATTTGTTGCCGGGTTTGAAGAATGTTGATTTGGACTTCTGTGAGAATTGCATTTATGGAAAACATAAGAGAGTCAGATTTCTCAGAGTTGGGAAAGAAAAGAAGAATGAAAAATTAGAGCTTGTGCATACAGATGTATGGGGACCTGCTCAGGTATTATCTCTCGGTGGCTCTCGTTATTATGTTTCTTTTATTGATGATGCAACTAGAAAAACTTGGATTTATTGTATTAAGAATAAATCTGATGTATTTGATACTTTCAAGAAATGGAAAGCTTTGGTTGAGATTGAGACAGGAAAGAAATTGAAGTGTCTTAGATCAGACAATGGAGGTGAATATTGCAGCAAAGAGTTTGATAGGTACTGTTCAGAGCATGGAATTCGCAGAGAGAAGACAGTTCCAAGAACACCACAAGAAAATGGTGTGTCAGAAAGGATGAACAGAACAATCATGGAGCGTGCAAGGTGCATGAGATTGCATGCAGTATTGCCTTTACAGTTTTGGGTAGATGCTATAGATACTGCTGTTTATCTAATAAACATGGGGCCTTCAAGTTTCTTGGATGGTGGTGTTCCAGAGGAAGCATGGATAGGTAAAAAGGTAAACTACTCTATTTTAAAGCCTTTTGGTTGTGAGGCCTTTGTCCATATTGATAAAGAAAATAGAACAAAGCTTGAGGCAAAGTCAAAGAAATGTACCTTTATTGGATATGGTGTTAATGATTTTGGTTATCGCTTATATGATTACGAAAATCACAAAATCATTAGGAGCAGAGATGTAATATTCAATGAAAAGGTCTTGTATAAGAATCAGTTGCAGGAAAAGAAACAGGAAAAGGAAAACAAGGAATACGCAGTTCTTGAAGAAATCACTGAAAAAGGAAAGGTGCTTGAAAATAATAATAATCAACAGCAGCAACCACCACAACAACAACATGCACCCCAAACACCTGAAAGTGGTGTTAGAAGATCTACCAGGATAAGTAGACCCCCTGAACGATATTCTCCTTCATTATATTATTTATTGTTGACTGATTCCGATGAACCCGAATGTTACGAAGAAGCAATGCAGGTTGAAAGCAGGAAGAAGTGGGAGGTAGCCATGGAAGAAGAGATGGACTCCTTAATGCATAACCAGACTTGGGATTTAGTCAGGCTGCCTGTAGGAAAAACTACATTGAATAATAAATGGGTTTACAGGCTGAAGGAAGAAGATGGAGGAAAACAGAGGTATAAAGCTAGACTTGTGGTGAAGGGGTTTGCACAGAAGAAAGGTATTGATTTTGATGAAATATTTTCTCCTATTGTTAAAATGACTTCAAACGGAACCATTTTAAGTCTTGTAGCAGCTGAAGATTTGCATCTTGAGCAGTTAGATGTAAAGACAACCTTTCTCCATGGGGATTTGGAGGAAGAGATATATATGCAGCAGCCACAAGGATATGAGGTGAAAGGGAAGGAGAAACTAGTGTGCAGGTTGAAGAAGAGCTTGTATGGCTTAAAACAGGCTCCAAGGCAGTGGTATCTAAAATTTGACAAGTTTATGTCTGAACAAGGTTATACTAGATGTCACTCTGATCATTGTGTTTATTTGAAAAAGCAAAATGATGGCAGCTATATTATATTGTTATTGTATGTAGATGACATGCTTGTTGCAGGATCTAACATGCAGGAAATAAATGTGCTCAAAAGAAAATTGGCAAATTCGTTTGCAATGAAGGATTTGGGAGCTGCAAAACAAATCCTTGGTATGAGAATAACTAGAGACGGGAAAAATCATAAATTAACATTGTCTCAGAATGAGTACATACAAAAGGTGTTGAAAAGATTTAACATGCACAATGCAAAACCAGTTAGTACACCTTTTGCTAGCCATTTCAAACTTAGCAAGGAAATGTGCCCAAAGACTCAAGAAGACATGGATTATATGTCTAAAGTTCCATATGCATCAGCAGTTGGAAGCTTAATGTATGCAATGGTCTGCACAAGGCCTGATATTGCACATGCAGTGGGAGTTGTAAGTAGGTACATGAACAATCCAGGAAAGGAACATTGGATGGCAGTGAAATGGATTCTTAGATATTTGAAAGGTACCACAAATCAAGCATTATGCTTTGGTGGTTCAAACATCTCCCTACAAGGATATGTTGATGCAGATATGGTAGGTGACAGAGATAACAGGAGGAGCACTACAGGATATGTATTTACTGTTGGAGGAACAAATGTCAGTTGGGTTTCAAAAATCCAAAGTGTTGTTGCACTTTCAACAACAGAAGCAGAGTATGTTGCTGCTACAGAGGCTAGTAAAGAAATGATTTGGTTACAAAGGTTTATGGGTGAATTGGGTAAGGAGCATGATATGGGCATGCTATACAGTGATAGCCAAAGTGCCATTCATCTTGCAAAGAACTCAGCATTTCATTCCAGGACTAAACACATACAGCTCAAGTACCATTTCATACGATCAGTGTTGGAAGATGGAGAGTTGAAGCTGGAAAAGATACACACTAGCCAGAATCCTGCAGATATGCTAACAAAAGTTGTAACCAGGGAGAAACTGAGAATATGCTCAGTTTCAATTGGTCTTCAAGGATGACGATGAAGATGAGAAACAGCCAGGTCCAAAGAGGAGTCATTGTCCAGCAAATGGAGCAGCGGTGGAGTTGCTACAATCAGTCTCCAAGTGGGAGATTGTTGGGTGTGGAGCCTGATTATCTTCTATATTCAAAGGTATCGCCACATTGGACCCCAGTTCGAAATGGGGGTGGCAACGCCACCCGTAAAATATTCGCTGCAGGGGGGGTCCAGGGGGGGCGGCTGCAACCTTTGGGAGCCCCCCCCTGGCGAGGGGTTTCGAGGGCAGCGCCCCCGAAGCTAAAAACAGTTGTAAAATTGCCTTGTAAAAGTATAGTAATTTCTAGTCAATCTGGGCCGTTCATTAGGCGGATGATCTGACGGTAGAACTTATGCTTAGTTTAGGGTTTTTTGCCCTAGAAGGCAACCCCTCTCTTTGTATGAGGGCATTGTATTTGAGGCTGTGTGATAGATGTGTATTCTATGAGCGAGAAACAGAGAGGTGAGACTGTGAGAGAAAATAGAGGATATTACAGCGGATTTGCTGTAGGTTGTGTCTCTTCATTTTGCTGGATAATAGAAAGGAAGGACTAGCTGTTCGGGGTGGACGTAGCCCAAACTGGGTGAACCACGTATATCTATGTCTCTCTTGTTTTGTGTGTTTTCTGTGTTTATATTTCTGCGATATTTTATGTGTTCCATTGCTCCGTAATATATATAATTTTCTAACATTACCTAAGGATACCCAGCTGTTCATTCTCAGCACTAGGTCTGGACCAGGTGAGGCTGCAAGCACCAGAGGAACTGTTTCCTCTGAAGGAGCGGCTCCAGAAGTTGTAGGCATGGAGGCTTCGGCTCCTTTGCCTAGGGCACCGAGGTCGCCTAGGTTGAAGCCCACTCCAGTGTGTGAGAATCCCAAGCCCAAGAAAGACAAGAAGAAAAGGCCAATGCCGGTGCGCAAGTCACCGAGGAAGCACTTTGCTACCCAGGGTCAGAAGAAAGATAAACAGTCGGTGAAGGATAAGGGGAAAGTTGTGGGTTTGGAGGCCGATGAGGCCACGGAGGATATATATGCCAAGGGCGTGGAGCCCATCTCCAAATTGTCGGATTACATCCCTCCATGCAAGGGAAAGGTGAAGGTCACTAAGGACCCAGATGCAAGGAAATTCCTCCTAAATACACCCCTACTATCGGAAAGTATTACCTTTGAAGGCCCGTGCTTGGCATGGATTCCTCATTTGAAAATCGAAGACTGGGATTTGGCAAACCATGAGAGGTTCCCCCACCTCATTACGGAGAACTATATGAAGCTGGTGTACTATAAAGAATCTGGTGTCACAGTGTTGGAGCCAGTCGAATGGAGTCACAGAGTGAATCAATCAGGGCTATTGAACTTGTTGTGGGTGTCCCACTATCACCGCTCCAACATCAACATCATTTTTATCAAGCAGTTGTTGACCCTGGTACATGATGGATGTTTGTGGCTAAGCACACCAATCCCAATTATAGACCTGTTGATCCATCGGATCACACTCCTACCACATTCTAGCTTGAATCCGACCAAGGTCTTTGGTGGAAAACCAATGAGCACGACCTGGCGAAGATGATGAAAAAGAAGTTCAAACTAATTAAGAAGCTGCGTAGGTACTCCATCATGTCTACCAGTGACCTCGTGATGCAAGTTGTCACACAGATCCTCGCTGGTAAGGTCATGAGGAAATGTTGCATGGATGAGGTTTCGACGCAAGTTATCTCATTAGCTACATAATGCACGGAAAGCCTGAAGTTTAACTGGTCGCACTACCTATGTAGCGAGTTCCTTGCAAATTTTCGCGCGGCTCAGGACGAGAGAAAAACCTTCCACTATGCATGGTTGTTTCTCTCCATAGTGCTAGTAGCTTGGGAGCTACTGGAGGATATCCAGTTTCCTCCATTGGAGAAAGGATTGTCGAAGGCTGCATAGTTTGCCTCCCTGCGGTCCACCAAGGACGTTGCACAGGTCATGGAGACCAAATTTTCCTGGGTGTTGATGGAGGTGAGCATTCGCATGGCCATCAACTAGAAGCCACGATTGTCCCCAATAGTGTTTGAGCAGCTATCAGAGTACGTGGAGTTTAAGGCAAATTTCCATCGCATATATAAGGATCCATAGCAGAAATGGTTTAACCTACCTTACCTTGTTACAGATGATGCTATTCAGGAGATTATCAAGTGATGGTCGGTAGATTGGCATTCTCCATCCAATCTAGCCATAGGTAGTAGCAAAGGCGCAAGGAGTTCCACAGAGAAGAAAAAGAAGGAGGAAGCAAAGCAGGCGGTCCAGCAGTTAGCAAAAAAGTGAAGGAAGGAGGTTGTGGAGAAGGCAAGGCTGGAAAAAGAGCACCCTGTGAAGAAGCAGATCGAACAAGAATAGTACGGCTCTAAGCGGAGCGGTAAATCCCCTTTGCCGTAGACCAAGGAAGAGGAGCAGTTAGACTAAGGAGGTGGCAAAGATGAAGGACAAAGCACCCCCTTTTGGGTGAAGAGGTATAGTGAACAACAGAAGGAGGGACCCCGGAAGAAGTCAAAAGAGATGAAGCCACCATTGGATCCCATCACACTCGCAGAAGGTGATATCAATGGGATCGGAAACAAATTGGGTGATACCATAGTGGAACTGTTATAGCAGTTCGAAGAGAAGCACCTATAGTCGCTCGGTACTCTTCAGAAGGATCTGCATGAGATGCAGATCCAAACCAGCAAGATCTAAGTGGGTGTAGGATAGGTGAGTGCCGCATAGACAAGCATGGCACCAGGGACTAGTCACGGCGCAGAAATGGTCAGATCGGTGGATCTCCGAGAAGTCACACTACCAGAAGGATCTTTGAGTGCAAAAGAATCCGATGACAAGGTCATAGTGAGTAGTCTGAAGAACATCGACCTCAACCTCATAGTGCTCCCCAACGAGTACCTTCACATGCTGCAGGCAGGTGTGACAACGGAGTTACAAGCACGAGAGCAGTGCACGCTCAGCCTCATAATTGAATATCAGGTGAACAATGAATAGATGTTCAACGAAAAGATAGAGGCAATGAAGGCAAAGGAAATGATCCAGGTGCAAAGCACCTAGTTGGTGGCCACAGTGGCAGAAGCTTACAGGACAGTGCCAGAGTTCCACATACTAGAGGAAGCACCGCTTGAGACCAAGATCAGGAAGCTTGCAGCGGGTTTCCGCGATGCCAAGATAGAAGTGGCCCGATTTCAGTTCAATCTCAACCAAAAAATCACAAAAATGGAGCTCAAGTCACAGCCTTTGACCCCGCTAGAAGTTAGGGAATAGCGCGAAGCAGCTGTTAAGGATGGATTAGCTATTGTCGATGCCGTGGTGGTGGACTGCACAACACTTTTTGAGCAGGCCATGGAAGTAGTAATGGCCTTTCAAGAAGATACCGACCTATAGAGGTTAAATATAGAGACCCGTGAGCTTCAGCAGCAATATGATGAAGTGCAGGCGACGACGTGCATAGTGGCTACAACGCAGTGCCTTGCCAAGTTGCAGGAGGGCAAGCAACTCTTGGCGCAAGTGGAAGCCGCACAGAAAAAAGAGGCAGTCCTTAAGGCGCGGTTCGTCCCTTGGTTGGAAGAAGCCTACCAAGTCTCCACCAACATACAGGACAAGTTGGTGAACCTGCAGCTTACATAACAGAAGATCAAGCAAGACAGCGAAGGAATAGTCACAGAGCAACTGGTCGAACAAGTGAAGTAAGCAGCCACGTAGAGCGCGGCTGTAGTAGCTGTGGTACAAGTGGAACTCAGAAATGTTTGCAGCAAGATCTCTGCCCTTGCTGAGTGACTTGGGGGCGAGTCATGATCTTTGTGTTGGGGGCCTGTTGGGATGGGTCCCTTGGGTCATTTTTGGGGCAAGAGCCCAAATTTTGATGTAAAAAGATGTAAATTGTCCAGAAGTTGTGGTTGCGGAGCCCGTAGTTAGTTAAATAATCAAAAATGGTTTTACCCTTCCTTTATGTAACTTGAGTCAACTTTGAAGATCTACCCATGGTCTGCGGACCATGGGATTGTATAAATAGGTGTGTCTTACGAATGTCTAAGGCAAGTAATGGAGTTGTCTATGGGTACAAGCAAAGAATTCTAGTGCAGAAGTAGAAGTCTTAAAGGAGGGAAAGGCTTTGCAGCTAAGTGCACAAAGGCCTAGAGTAGTGTCCGCAGCTGAGTGCATGGACCCCTGTAGCTAAGTGTTCAAGGAAGTTTTGAGTTTGTAAGCTTAACTAAATATCAATAAAGAAGATTGTTGTAGAAATTCTTATGTTTTATCCATTATCTTCTATTATGTATGAATGTGCCTTATGCTGTGATGAATAATGGTGTATTGATGCATGACTTTACTTAGTCTACATTGTTATCTGAACGCAATTAATGTTAAGTGATTATGCGAAGATTATAATTCTTTATGTTAAATTTATCCAACACTCATGTAGATCTGAGAAAATAACGGTCTAAAGGTAATCTAAAGCATGTGTAAGTAGTTAATTTGCCTGTTCAGGGTCCACAGAAGACAATCGTAGACATTCGCAGAGGTCTAGAGGCTGATTGAAGGAATTTGCAACAATAGGTTGCAGGAGCATAGAGGTCTACGCGAAGGCAGATCTAGGTCACCAAAAAGACATCACACTGATATCTGGGTGTGGAAACTTGGTTCCAACATCCCCCCATACTACTTTGGGTGAGACTTCAATCCGTGCACCGCGGATTGATGCCGAAAGGGCAAGTAGTGTAGGGATTTGTTTGGTGCAACTAACTCTGAACCTGGGTCAGGACCCCCTAAGCCAACAAAAAGTAAAAAGATTAAAAAATAATAAAATAATGAAACTACTTTTTCAACTCGTATTTTCAATTTATCTCCCTAAGGTTTTACTCCAATTTAAAGTGGGAGTACTTTTTGGATTTAAAATTTAACTCATCATCCAAGTAGTACCCATATTACATAGTTTCAATTGACCCTGCTACACGAAAAATGAGAAATACATGAAAAAATGTGATTGCAATCATATTTTTCATGTATTTCTCATTTTTCATGTAGTAGGGTCCATCGAAAGTATGTAACATGGGTACTCATTGGATGAAAAATCAAAATTTTCATCCCAAGAGTGTTTCCGCTCGAAATTTGAGTAAACCCATAGGGAGATAAGTTGAGAATATAAGTTGAAAAAATAGTTTTTTCTTTTATCCCTCTAAAATTTGATGATGTAATCTAATCTTATTTTATTATTTCCACTATTATTTTATAATTTACTTAGGAGGACCATTTTAGACCTCAAAATTCCCCTAATGACTTGATGAAACAAAAACATAGATCACTCAGGACACATGAATAATACATTTCCCTCTATATGACCACTTTATGACCAGTTACGACAAGTGCGACACTTAAGATAGACTTTGAGATGACTGTGATGATACTTGTGTGACAATGCTCAAAACTTTGTCAATGAGTGTGATAGATGTTTATATAGTTAGAAAAACTCATATACACAAATATAGACCCTTGAAACCATCAAAATAGGCTTATACACATTGTGCGATACCCAGTCATGCTAAAAGACGACAATTAACCCATCTTGCAAAGGGGAGAAAAATACTTCAAGAAAGCTCATGAAATAAGCTTCAGTGTTTGTGATGACAGTATGCAAGACCAAGGAAGGCTTTGAAATTGAGTGTAAGCCAAAATTTTGGAGGGTATTGTAGCAGCTACAACAGAGCCCAAGAATGGAAGACGATTCATGACATTAATTGCATGGAAGTCTATGAGAAAGTAATATGATTTTAATGTTTGTGTAACTATAACCTCTTCACATGAATGATTTATATTTTCTCACGTGCACATTGAGTTTCAATGGAAAACAATGCATGAAAAGAGTTATGCATCGTTCTAACACTATGTGGCATTGCACAAAATGTAACGACGAATTCCTAGAATGTGACTACTGCTACAAACATAAAATTGAATTACATGACCACACCGGGAACTTACACAATGCCATAGCTTTCAATGGTGCCGAGAATGAGCTCATGAGTATTACAAAAAAGGATTGTTTCTTCTTTCTATCGAAGCCTATGATGTCCAAGAAATTTGCAGAATAATTTCAAGTCACCTTTTCCTACTAACACTTTCCATCAAAACATAATTTTCAATGATGTTGAGCGTTTACAAACAATTATGGTTAATTTAGAGGAACTTCATTATGAATCTACATGGAAAGAGGTCCTCAAAGACATCCAAGTAATGTCTGTTGCACAATTATATGCTATTCATCACCTTTGAGATCTCTTCATGCCACCAAGGACCACTGCCATTTTGCACATGGAGTATCATATTTATAGAAATGATTTTTACATAGTTTTGTAAAATATCTTTGTGTTGTTTTACCACATTGTTTTCTGACAAGACTATATTTCAAAAATTCCAAAATATGTCTTTTGTAACACATTCCTCCCACGCCTACCCAAGTAACCGACCAACCGGGGTAAACATGTGACAACAGACTAATATGATGGGATTCAACCTCCTATGTGACCTTAAGGAAGTGGAATCTACGGAAACAAAACATACATACCTTCCACACTAGCATGAGGACTCCCAGGAACCAGCCCCTTTGTCCCATTAAGTTTTTAGGCTAATTAACTACTAGAATATCCCATGATATGGGCATTCTTGCATCCACAGGGCTTTGGACGCTCCCAGAGCATGGCATGCCAACGTCACAGGACTATTTTTCTCAGTGTTGTGCTAGTGTCCCAAGGATTTGAGCCACTTTTGTAGACCTAGAGCCTAGGTCACTGCCTAAATTTACATAACACCTTCATAATAGAAATATAACAAGGAAATGATGATACAAATGAAATTACTTGAAAAAGGGCTTGACTGAACCCCTGCTATCCATGACCGACATTTCGTCCATCATATCAAAAATATGTAATCTACAGGAGTAAACAACATATTTTAGCGTAGGGGTCTCATACTAATCTAAGAATTGCTAAAAAGGAATTGATCCCTTATATCGTTAGCTACATTATCACCTATTAGGTTATAGATACTTTGTTCATTCAATCACAAATCAAAACATGAGGAGAGACATATATCATCACTGTCATAATACATTCTTATAACCAACATAATAACAAGAGAAATATCAAATTACATCAGCCATAAAATCCACATATAAACTAGTACATTTATACATAAAATATCAAGGAGAGAACCTCTTATTAATGAATGAAAAATCCAAACCAGGATGGGACTACCATGTTCCACCCGGACATAGAATGGATGAACCAAATCTCTCTTCAGCCATTCACCCCCATGCCATATTCCAAGAATGAATGTGGGACTCAAACCAAAAGAACTAACCAGGGCATCCCAAGGCTAAATCACCTCACCCTCATCAATATAAACCAGGATTTACCGTAATCCATCTCGGATCACTAGCCAACACCATAAACATGTAATAACAGGCTTTACCATGATCTCCACTAGATCACTAGGCCAAAAAAAACATGGATGCCACTAGATCTTTCCACCTACACCGTGAAGAATTTTCCTGTCTCCTAGTCTGTCAGGGTTTACAACAATCCACACCGAATCATTAGGCCCTAAACTGAGACCCACCCTCCAAGGTTTACCGCATATCCCATCCCATGATTAGTAGGTCTGATGGAGAGCACCCACCTCTTGGATTTATCATATATCCCACCATTCACTAGCAAGGATTCCTAGGCCCACCAAGGAAACACAAAATTTAGCTTTACCACAACCCATAGTCTGGTTCAGGGGTTACTAGGCCATGTGTTCTATCATTTAGAGATCCACCTCACTCAACTTCGAATCCATTCGGCAATCCAACTCAACCAAAACATGAGAACCCCATCGCACCATGGCTATCTGGAAATGTCAAGGCTAGGCTAAAAACATTATCACACCTGGAAAAACCCATGCCATAACAACAAAATAACCACATGCAATACCATGCATGCCAAATCTAGCAAGTAAAACAGACATGCAAATCAATACCTGTAAACAATCTTGTTGTAGCTACTTGATCCAACTCTTCCTTGCTTTCTCCTTCCTTCCTCTTACCTTCTCTGCATTTCTTGATCCAATGCCAAAGTGCTCCAAGTAACATCTAAGTGTCCGAGAGAGAGAGAGAGAGAGAGAGAGAGAGAGAGAGGAAGAGAGAGAGAGAGAGGGAGAGAGAGAGAGAGGGAGAGAGAGAGAGAGGGGGGAAGAGAGAGAGAGAGAGAGAGAGAGAGAGAGAGAGAGAGAGAGAATGATGAGAGAGCTCCAAAACTGAACTGAAAAAAGGTTACAAACTGATCCTCAAAAGAATTTTTATCAATTAGGCCTCTATTTTCTTCATTTTCCATTATTTTCCTTCATTTTCCTCCTCACATGCAACCTATGACCTTTCACCTTCCTTTTCTCATAATTTCCATTATTTTAATAAATAAATGTTCCAAAAATGTTATTTTTCCTTTCCAAAGCCTTAGCCATTTCCTTTGCTAATTTCCTTGGCCATAATAAACCAATGAACACCCACACTAGGATGTTTTTCCCAACATTCAGCTTGGAATAAGTGTCCCATCAACCATCATTATTTTTTTTTCCTTTATTAACCTTTATTACATGAAAATTTCACCAAGGTTGTTATAGAACCCCCCCCCCAAGGGGACATCGTCCTTGGTGTTCAACCACACCTATACCTCAAGAAAACCACTAAAAAAAACATACTGCCCATGAAGCTTTATAACATAGCTCAATGCAGTCTTTACAATGATCACCCTGCTGAAAATCAAACCAACATGACAACATAACAACATGACAACTATAGTGACATGACACCCATACTACTTATTAGATCTTTATAACATAGCTCATGGCAGTATTTACATCCATATACATATGTACATATACCAAACGTCATCAAAACATATACTAAAAACATATACCAAATACATATACCGAAAGATCCATTCAACCAACGAATAAAGAAGGATACATAGCTCAAATTTGATCTGCCATCTCCCATGTAGCTTCATTGGGCCCAAAGTGCTTCCACTACACTTTAACCTGCTCATTTGCTCAGTTTCGAAGCATGAACACCTTTTTCTACAATATACACTAAGGCTCCGGATGGAATTATCCATCTGGTTCCACCTACAATTCATACCAGTCAACCACATGATAAACATCTTTAACATACTTCTTAAGCAATGACACATGGAAAACATCATGGAATTTCACTATCGAAGGAAGTGTAAGTTGATAAGCTACTAGCCCATTCCTCTCAATGACCGTAAAAGGTCCACAAAACAGGGGTTCCGGCTTAGCACATGATCCAATCCACAAGGAGATCTTCTTTGGTTTGATGCGCAAGTACACCTGTTCCCAAACCTGGAACTCCTAAAACAACTCGTTCTAGTTTGCATAGCTCTTCTTCCTATCCTATGCTACTTTCAAATTCTTCTCGATTACCTACATTTCTTGTTCCATTTCAGCCAACATGTCTGGTCAAATCAACACCCTATTAATCGGATCATTCCAACCGATGGGAGTATTACAACTTCGCCCATGCAATGCCTCAAACAGACTCATCTTCAAATATTCCTAATACCCATTGTTGTAAGTGAACTCTACTAGTGGAAGATACTCTTCCCACTTAACCATTAATCATTTATAACCATTAACCATTAATAATTTATAACCAAATGTGATGCACACTCATATAAAAACATCTGGTGTATTTTTGAAAACTCTAAAGTTAAAAGTTTCTATATATATGTATTATTATATTTACTATATATTTATATTTATATTTATATTGTATTGTTAAGGTATTTTTTATGTGATAGTTAATTGTAAAATTTGTTGGGTAGTCCCACTATTTAGTTTTAACAAAAATGCACACATAAATCATAGGTTTTTGGAAAACCTAAACTGAGAAAAGTTTCTCAATAGACTTATTATTCCCTTGAACAAACATGGTCAATTCTGCTAAGTGATCCTTCACCACTCAGCTCCAGGCGCATTATAATGGAGTATCTCAAAGCCTCTTAGAGGATTCATTAAAATGGATTATCCCCAAGCCTTTTAGAGACTTCATTACAATGGAGTATCCCCTAGCTTTTTAGAGGATTCATTATAATGGAGTATCCCCAAGCCTTTTAGAGGCTTCATTATATGCAATCCATGGGCTCTAATATCGTGATTCACCAAAAGCATGGGCCGCCCAAAAACCGCCATTGTTGACCTACTATTTCACATGTCAAGTGATCTTACCATTCCCCCTTTAAACTTGACTTGGGGTTTTCTTTAAATCCAACCAAGTAATCCTTCACTGCTCGCCTCCAACCCTACCCCCTCAAAGTCTATAACTAGGATGTTCGAGAATCTAGCATTCCCTCCCCTATCACCTAGGTGATAATTAACCAAGGGTACACACTCCTAACCATGTGTTACATTAGGGGTATCAAGAGAGGGAGGGGTTATGTATAGCCTCGATGAAAATTTGGTTATAAGATATGCATGGGGATTGAGAACTATGACCAACAATTAGTTTGAATTGCATGGCATGTTGCAAGGCTTGCTACTAGAAAAAGCTTCCCAAGTAACTCATATAATCATCCTTGGAGGTTCAATTATCATAATTCAACCCCTTCTCACCATGACCTATCCCAAAAGATAATCACTTTGAAAACCTTTTAGAAAGAATCAAAGTGTTGCTAGATGAATTCCCTCATAAAAAGTTTTTTCATATTCTATGAAAACAAAACTTTAAGGCTAACAAGTGTGCCAACTATGCATGCCATGTCAAGTGTGCCATTTTAAAGGATTTTGGGACTTTAAGAAATGATGAGTTCAACATAAAATATAAAATCACGTTAAACTATTTATAAATGTCTAACAACATGGAAGTTTTTTAGTGTCAAAAAGGGTATAACCTTAATAGTGGAGTAGTAGCTCAATTAATTTTAGGTATGTCAAAAAGAATTAATCCCTAATTGATACCTCATTGTTGATGTAAAATAAAAAAATCAGGTGTTTAATTCGACTCTTAGTAAGTGTTTTTAGATGGTGAGAACTTTGGTCATAAGATTAAAATACTAATAACTTGGGTACATTGTCAAATAACCTAGTCTAGTGTTTGGGTTAAAGTTCCATATTTGCAAGTAAAATATATTAGGTTATCCTTAAATGGTTTTGGGATATAAAATCAAAAGTTATAGTGACATGTGGTATTAATGCAAAATTAAACTTTTATGTCATTGCTTGTTTTTTAAAATCTTTTCATTTCTCACTTTTGAGTTATATTGTTATGTCATCTGCATGTTCATTTATGCTTCCAAATATCTTTAATCCTTGTTCGAACATAGGAACTCATTCATATTCTTCAAAGTTCAATAATTAAACTAAGCCATAAGAAATGCTAGCTATATGACTTTGTTAAAGTAAAGTAAGAAAAATATCTCAAAACACTTTTAAGAATTTGATCTCCCATAAAACTTAATAAAATACTTTTATCTTCATTTATATAAATTGATTATATATATATATATATATATATATATATATATATATATATATATAGATATAGATATAGATATCATATATATTAAATACCATATTATTAATATATTTTAGTTATAATTTAAGAAAACAATCATTCATATATATTAAATAACAAATTATTGATATATTTTATTAATAAAAAAAAATAATATATAATTCATAAAAAAAATTAACGATAATATTGAAATATATTTTATCACATATGTCAACTGACATAATGAATAGATAATAAAAATCCATAATATAAAATAATAATAATAATAATAAAAAAGAATAGTGTTACAAATCATATAAATCGGCTAACTCATTTTTAAAACACACTAGCGCATTATTGTACTTTTAGATAATATATATACGCGTAGTCTAATGAGGTGGAGGAGTTGCTCGGAAAGTTATAGAAATTCCGGTTATATTTAGAGAAAATCCGGTAAGGATTTTTGTAAATCCAAGTTATAGTTGTTAAACTTCAAAATTTTAGGTGTCCTAGATGTTTTTGATGGTGCTGAATCCATTTCCACCATCAAAAACACGATTCAAAGACTGCCTCTACAAGATTTTTTGAAATTTTTTTGCCCAGATTCTGGCCACTTTTGGCCATCCGGGCAATTTCTTCGCCTTGTTAGACGACTCCATATATATATATATTAACACGCTAACACATTCTTAACACACTAGTGAATTATTAGTATTTTTTTATTTTTTTTACTGTTTTGAAATTAAAATATTTTAATATATTTTATTATTAATATTATTGATAGATTATATTTCAATTTTCATGTTAATCATTCAAAGAAGTATGTAATATTTTTTTAATATTAAATTGTAGAATTATCTTTAATCATAATATAGAAAAAAGTTGTATTTTAAAAGCCCATATTTTAATTGGTTAGTGACGAATTTAAAATATATCAATTAAAAAAAAAAAACATCCTGAAATAATTGATTTCTTTAATTAATTTATTAAAGATGACTAATGTAAATGTTATTCGCTATAGGGTATAAGAGTCGTTTACGGAGGTGGAGGAATTGCCCAAATGGCTAAAAGTGGTCAGAATCTGGGGAAGAAAATTTTAAAAAATCTTGTAGATATAGTGTTTGAATAAAAAACATGGTGGAAATAGATTCAGCACTATCAAAAACATCTATAAACACCTAAAATTATGAATTTTAACAACTTTTACTTAGATTTATAAAAATATCTACCAATTTTTTTCAAAATATAACCAAAATTTCCATAACTTTTACGACAAAAAGACATAATTTGTAAACTACGGGTAAGGTATATCTTTCAACCGCGATTGGAGTTTTTATCATAATATCAGCCTTTTCGCCTATTGGTTACATCATTTTCACATGGGTAACCGCTTGATATTATCTAAATTTAAATTTGACTTAAAATATTGTCAAATCAATACTACAATTTAAAGTATAAACAAACGAGTTATTTTCAAATCAATAATACCATTTAAATTATAAACAAATGGGTTACTTACCAATTTAAGCTCAACGTAATGACCAAAATATTGAAAATTGGTCCCACCATTCCCGCACAGGTGTGCATCTAATATTATTATATAACACTCCTCTGACGGGGATGTCAAAGAATGAAGACGATATGTCATCATCTTCCCTAACAGACACTACAAGCCCTAAAGTGATAGGGCCATTCTTATTATTTTAACAACTAGCGATGAAGAAAATAAAGAAAGTTAATGGAAGGCAATTATTGAAATGGCAGAATAAAAGGGTGAATGCTTGGGCCAATGCATTGATGCCTACTCATTAATTTGGGTTCCACATTGCCATTATGGGGAAGGTGAGCCCCATTTGCAAAGGTGTTTTGTTGTGGGCGTTATTGTCATGAGCTTTGAGAGAGGGAAATTTGGAATAGGCATGCAATGATTTGCAGAAAGCCAATGATATCACGCCATGACGATCAGTAATTATGAATTGCGTGTTTGTTGAACTTTTTATATTAGGGTTTACATTAAATAGATTATAGCTTTTGCTTAATGTCTACCGATCCAATTAAACTAAAAAAAAAATCAACCGTATTTATGAATACGTAAGTTCTAGCACTGCACGTGACAGTCCCAAACCCTGCAGCTGCTATCTAGAAAATGATTGGATATCCTTCATTCAAACAAAAAAAACTATAAAATGATTGGATATCCTTCATTCAAACCAAAAAATAAAAACCACTTTGATGGCTTTATTATTAGTTCCTCTATGAGGCATGGTACTCTAGTAATTAGAATCTGATAAGCATTAGTTGGTTCATAATTAACCTAAAGCTTTTAGGTTTGTCATGTGTTTATGTGTTTTGTTGTGTATTTTTTTTTTTATAGTTCAATGGATTTCACTTGGTCTTTTCTTCCATAGATTATGTTCATCGATTTAATTTTTATTTTGAAAATGCTAAACTAATGTTAGCATTAATTTAAAGCATTAAATGTTATGCGAATAAACCCAAGCAAGTTGAGCATCATCAAAGTATATTGTACTTAACTAGTTGGGTAGGTGTTAAAGCTAAAGCTATTTATCGTCGTTGAAGTTGCCACCTATAAATGCAGGTTGCAGGTTGTTGTCATGTCTACAGTGGTGTGGCGTCTATGGAAGACGATGTTTTGATGAATCGGTCTCCTTCCATCCTTATACCCTGGCCAGGATGGAGAGAGAAACACCACTAACTCACCTTGGATTTACCTCCTCCTCTGAAACCACATTAACCTCCTCATAGATGTTAGTAAGGTCAAACTAACCTGGAACCTATTGCTGCTTAGCACAAAAATGGAAATTGTTGCTGCTTAGCATAGAAAGGGGCGTTGTTATCATCCATGTCGCCTTGGCTCTACCTTCGCCTCTGTCTTGCCTTGGCTCTACCTCCACTACTGAAACTGCGTTAACCTCCTCCCAATTGTTAGTAAGATCAAACTGACCTGAAGGTCAAACTAACCTTAAACATGTCTCTGCTTAGCACAGAAAGGACACTGTTATCATCCATGTCGCCTTGGCTCTACCTCCACCTTTGAAACCACATTAACCTCCTCCCAGTTGTTGGTAAGGTCAAACTAACCTGGAACTTGTTGCTGCTTCTGGATGCGGTTTTGAGTGTTTCCAGTAGTTAAGAATGTGGGGTTTAGTCCCCTCTTTTCTGTATGCAGCTATGAGTTTTTCCATATGTGTTGTGCAGTGGAGGAACCGATTCCAGATCTCGACCTCAGGAATGGGCATACCATTCTTGTTCATAATCTATTTCTTAGAATCGAAGTGAAGACCATCTTAAAGCAAAGCCATGTTAGTACAAGAGAGATCTGGAAACCAGGTTCTTGTGGATGTATGACATGTGCTGCTTTTGGGAAACTTTTCTCTACAAATGGGGAGTAGTTTGTTGTGCTAACCTATATATCTGAATGTGGACCCATTTCCACTAGAAGTAGGGACGGGTGAAACATACCCTCCCCGACTGCCTGTCGGCTTAGTATCAGCCCCTTCACTTCAAGCTAATCTATACCACCGCCTTCGTTCCATCCTTGCTTTGAATCCTATGAGGGATCCCAATGGAATTCAAAAGATAGAGTTACCTATTTGCCATGAAACTATGTTCTCGGAATCACCCAACGCCCAAATGAACTATGTGTTGCTCACTCCCGAATGAACGATGTGTTACTCAAGAAGATGTATTCTTCGTCATCCAACTCCTAAATGAACGATGTACTGCTCAAGGGGATGTATTATTTGTCATCCATCGTATTCTTTGTCACCCAAATCCCAAATGAACGATGTGCTGCTCAAGGGGGGATGTGCTGCGCATTATTGGTACTTTTAGATCATATATATATATATTAACACGCTAACACATTCTTAACACACGAGCGAATTATTGGTATTTTTTTTTACCGTTTTGAAATTAAAATATTTTATTTATAATAAATATTTAACTATATTTTTTTAAATATTATTGATAGATTGTATTTAAATTTTCATGTTAATTATTCAAAGAAGTATGTAATATTTTTTTAATATTAAATTGTAGAATTATCTTTAATCATAATATAGAAAAAAGTTGTATTTTAAAAGTCCATATTTTAATTGGATAGTTATGAATTTAAAATATATCAATTAAAAAAAAAAAACATCGTGACATAATTGATTTCTTTAATTAATTTATTAAAGATGATTGATGTAAATGTTATTCTTGTTTTATTATATGTTTGCTTGTTGTGCTATAGGGTATAAGAGTCGTTTACAGAGGTGGAGGAATTGTCCACATAACTAAAAGTGGTCGGATAAGAAAATTCTAAAAAATCTTGTAGATACAGTGTTTGAATAAAAAACATGGTGGAAATAGATTAGCACCATCAAAAACATCTAAAACACTTAAAATTATGAATTTTAATAGCTTTTACTTAAATTTATAAAAATGTCTACCAGATTTTTTCAAAATATAACCTAAATTTCCATAACTTTCATAACAAAAAAACATAATTGGTATACGGCCAAGGTATATCTTTAAGCGCGATTGGAGTTTTTATCATAATATCAGCCTTTTCGCCTATTGGTTACATCATTTTCATATGGGTAACCGCTTGATATTATCTAAATTTAAATTGGACTTAAAATATTGTCAAATCAATACTACAATTTAAAGTATAAACGAACGAGTTATTTTCAAATCAATAATACCATTTAAATTATAAACAAATGGGTCACTTACCAATTTAAGCTCAACGTAATGACCAAAATATTGAAAATTTGTCCCACCATTCCCGCACAGGTGTGCATCTAATATTATTATATAACACTCCTCTGATGGGGATAACAAACACTACAAGCCCTAAAGTGTGATTTTTTTTCAATGTGATAGGGCCATTCTTATTATTTTAACAACTGGCCAGGAAGAAAATAAATAAAGTTAATGGGAGGCAATTATTGACATGGCAGAATAAAAGGGTGAATGCTTGGGCCAATACATTGATGCCTACTCATTAATTTGGGTTCCACATTGTCATTAAGCAAAGGTGTTTTGTTCTGAAAATATACTTCGCTTAGTTCCATTGTGGGCGTTATTGTCATGAGTTTTGATTGAGGGAAATTTGGATTAGGTATGCACTGATTTGCAGAGAGCCAATGATATCACGCCATGACGATCAATAATTATGAATTACGTGTTTGTTGAACTTTTTACATTAGGGTTTACATTAAATATATTATAGCTTTTGCTTAATGTCTACTGATCCAATTAAATTAAACAAAAAAATCAACCGTTAAATATTATGAAGTACGTAAGTTCTAGCACTGCCCCTGACAGTCCCGCACCCTGCAGCTGCTATCTATAAAATGATTGGATATCCTTCATTCAAACCAAAAAACTATCCACTTTGATGGCTTCATTTTAGGCCCTGCCGTCGGGCACGATACTAGAGTAATCAGAATCTGATAAGCATTAGTTGGTTTATAATTAACCTAAAGTTTTTAGGTTCGTCATGTGTTTTGTTGTGTATTTTTTTTTTTTAACAGTTCAATGGATTTTACTAACTTATTTGGTCTCTTCTTGGGGTGGGAGGCCAAAACCATAGATTATGTTTATCAATTTAATTTTTATTTTGAAAATGCTAAAGTAATGTTAGTATTAATTTAAAGCATTAAATATTATGCAAATAAACTCAAGCAAGTTGAGCATCATCAAAGTATATTGTACTTAATCGGTTGGGTAGGTGTCAAAACTAAAGCTATTTATTGTTGTTGAAGTTGCCACCTATAAAAGCAAGTTGCAGGTTGTTGTCATGTCTACAGTGGCGTGGTGTCTATGGAAGACGATGTTTGGATGAATCGGTCTCCTGCCATCCTCGTAACCTGGCATGGATGGAGAAACACCACTAACTCGCCTTGGATCTACGTCCTCCTCTGAAACCACATTAAGCTCCTCCTGGTTGTTGGTAAGGTCAAACTAACCTGGAAACTGTTGTTGCTTAGCATAAAAATGGAAATTGTTGCTGCTTAGCATAGAAAGGGGTGTTGTTATCATCCATGTCGCCTTGGTTCTACCTCCGCCTCTGTCTTGCCTTGGCTCTACCTCCACCTCTGAAACTGCATTAACCTCCTCCCAGTTGTTGGTAAGGTCAAACTGACCTGAAGGCCAAACTAACCTAAAACATGTCATTGCTTAGCACAGATAGGACACTGTTATCATCCATGTCGCCTTGGCTTTACCTCCGCCTTTGAAACCACATTAACCTCCTCCCAGTTGTCGGTAAGGTCAAACTAACCTGGAACTTGTTGCTGCTTCTGGATGCGGTTTTGAGTGTTTCCAATAGTTAAGAGTGTGGGGTTTAGTCCCCTCTTTTCGGTATGCAGCGATGAGTTTTTCTAGATGTGTTGCGCAGTGGAGGAACTGCTTCCGGATCTTGACTTCAGGAATGGTCGTACCATTCTTGTTCATAATATATTTCTCTATTTTTTATGCTAACCTATATATCTGAATGTGGACCCATTTCCACTAGAAGTAGGGATGGGGGAAACATACCCTCCTCGACTGCCTGTCAGCTTAGTATCAGCTCAGCTTCACCTCAAGCTAATCTGTACCACTACCTTCGTTCCGTCCTTGCTTCGAATGCTATGAGGGATCCCAATGGAATTCAAAAGATAGAGTTACCTATTTTCCATGAAACTATGTTCTCGGAATCACCCAATGCCCAAATGAACTATGTGTTGCTCACTCCTGAATGAACGATATGTTGCTCAAGAAGATGTATTCTTTGTCATCCAATTCATAAATGAACGATGTACTGCTCAAGGGGATGTATTATTCGTCACCCAACGTATTCTTCGTGACCCAGCTCCTAAATGAACGATGTGCTACTCAAGGGGGGATGTATTGTTCATGTTGTTAAATAGATTTATGCGGTCATTGACCATGGTTATTCCATTTGGGAGGCGTGGCTCTAGATGCATATCGAACAATAAAAAACTACACTCACTAGTATCCAAATAAGCATCACCTACTGAGCTAACCCAGTTTCAGTCCCTTCATTCAATCATCTTTAATGGAAAGTGACTACAGCGACTGCGCACACACAGAAAATGTTAGCAGAAAACACTTGGCCACGAATTGCACGGTTCTGGAGACATGTGACATATGTTGAGCTGAGTGAAACACAGAAACATGACATTTGTGATGATTGAAACACATAAGAAGGCACATTAGACCACATATGAACAGATGTGTGTTAAGGCCATTTTACATATGTAAACGCATTGGTTAAGGAAATTTTACACATGTAAACGCATACAGGGAAAGGCATAAATACAAATAAGAACGTACGTTAATAATTTAATATTTAATAATATATATTAAGTACGTGTTCTTGTGAACACATTTCATTTAGCTAAATGTCATAAGTGAAATTGGCTCTGCCTTTATTATGTAGTACAATGTTGAAGTTGAATTCTCTGTTTTGATGTGAATGAAGTTCTTCTCTTTGCTCTGTGAATGAAGTTCTTCTCTTTGCTCTGTGTTTGTGAACCAACATTTATTTTACTGGTATGTCTCGCTCTATGTATAAATTTTTTTCACCTTGAATTCTTTAAGTATTATGTTAATTTTAAACTCTTCTGTGTGGAATTTTGTCCTAGTTGACAAATCCTGAAATTTTGTTGTGTATGGGAACCTTGGAAGGAATTAAGGAGGGTTTTGTAGTCAGTCATAGCCAGTTGTAGTCATATAGTCATAACCTCCATAGATCACATAGCTGAGAATTGCCGGTAGTCATAGACGATCATTTTCAATCATAGCCATTGCCAATCATTGCCAGAAGGTCAGTGCCAGTCATAGCCCATAACATCCATACCATAGACCTCTACCACAACAGAACCATAGACCTCCACCTACACCCTCTACCTCAACGAAAACATAGACCTCTACCCTACTCTACCTCTACCTCTACCTTGACGAAACCATAGCCCTCGACCCTTGATCTCTGCGAAAGCATATCTCTCAAACTCTTCATCTTCCTCAACCTTGAACTCGACCCTCTATAATTTGCATAGCTTGAGAACTTGATATGGGAACTTGATAGCTCTCTCTCGCCATAGATAGTCTTTTATGATTACTAGGCCACCTATAACTATGATTATGATGACTAGCTATCGACCCTATGATTATGATGACTAGCTACAACTCGAACTATGGTAACTAGCTAAACCAATAGCAGTCTGATCACTAGATTCGACCATAGATGAGATGCCTAGCTACGACCATGCCTAGCTTCGATCCTTTGATTATGATTACTAGCTACTTAGACCAATGGAGGTATCATTCTTAGTTGTCGCTAGCCTTAGTAGTTAGCATGGGTTATCCTTATTAGTGACACATGGATGAAGATATGAAGATTAGAGAATTTCATATTGTATGAACACTAGTTCTTTCTTACTACCACTTTGAGATGTTATGCTATGAGTACGGTAGCTTTGAGATGTTATGCTATGCAATGATGAACATTGGATATTTCTTTCGCATGGAGGGAAGCATGCAAATGGTATTTATTAGCGTGTACAAAAGCATGGATAGACATTACCCCGTAGGAAAGCATGCAGATACTCTAGAATTACTATGTACATATTACTCTAGAAACAGGTATTGTTTCTTCCTTCACGGGTAAGGATCATCTGTGCTATGAGTCTCTCTTCCTCATAGTGGTCTAAGGAACATAGTCACTCTCTCTCAATAGTCTAATGACTATCTGGTGAGCATTTTCTGATTGGAGGGTCATGAATTTGATCCCTATTGTCTTGCTTTCTTGTTCAATATATATTTGTTGTTTTTTACTATGGCTCAGCACAAATTTGAGTCTTTGAAAAGTGTTATGAGGTCTAGTAAAGTTAGGTTCTACTGTCGCTGTATAGATGCCCTAGATGGCTCTCTTTTTCATATGCAGAGGAAGGAAGTATGGTAGGTACTAGATAAGGTAAGTGTCTCTGCTTCCCTATAGCTCAATACAAAACAAAAACTTGTGACTAATACATTTCTGTAACAAATCATCACAGTAAACACTCAAAGTGAGACCTAATTTTCTAGATGATCATCCAAATCTCTTTTAATTATCCAAAAATAGAGAACGATCAACTAAGCAAAGTGCAGAAGAAATGTTGTAAACCTTATCATGCTTCTTCATTGAAGCAACATAGAGAGTTTAAACCATTAAAGCTGCTCAAGCAGTCTCTGAAGCTCATGAAACAAAAACATAGCTGTTACTTCTCTCACAATACTCTTCTCTAGCTCTCATCAAGCAGGCTAATAATGTTGAATTCATGTGTTGATCCTTCCTTTTATATAGTAGGGAGAGTGAGCTGCGGCATGCCTATGAATTTCCAACGGGTGAATGAGATCATTATGGATTTGTTATAAACAATGATATGTCCAAATAATAGAGGGTAGAACATGCTTGCAACATAAATGCGGTTGTTACTTGTTATTTTCATTTTAAAGTTTGTGATAGATCTGGTCATGGAATAAGGCTTCAAGAATAGTAAAGCTATATGCTTTCTTCTTGAATTGGCCAAAATTTAACATTTTTCTTGAAAACCTTGGGCATTGATATGTTTGTCTTAGTGATTAGGTCAGACTTCAAAATTAGTATGAGATTTTCCTGCAACTGCCTTATTCCCATTGTTAAGTCATTTTTGAAAACTTTAAAGGATATTTAAAATTTTCCCATCCAAGTCTTTGAAACTCAGTTGCTATAAATGCCTAGGAAATTTTTCCAAGTTGTTTTTCGAGTTGCAGGATAACATGTATGATTAAAATTTTGTAAAGAATCTTGTATCCTTTAATGACTTGCATATCATTTAGTTTGATTTGCAACACTACTTATAAATTCTCTTGTGATAGGGGCCTCTAGAGAAATGGACACTGATCAAAGAACATGGACCTACAGTTGGACTCCCTACTGAAGATGATATGAGTAACAGTGAAGTAGGTCACAATGCTCTTGGAGCTGGGAGAATATTTGCTCAAGGGTAAGCAATCACAGATTTTGTAAATGTCATGCTTTTGCATCTTGCATATGTAAAAGTTTTCTAGGCATGTTCTTGTGTTCTCTCCATTGTTTAGTGAATCATAACTTATTTTTTTGATCATTCAAGAGAAGTTCATGGCTTGCAAAGAACTATTTAGCCTTCTTTGTACTAGTGGTTTCCATGGATTTTTATCTAGTAAAACTTAGTCTTTATGATTTGTGTTTGAAACTGACCAATCAATTTTGACTAGTTGGAGAGAAAAGTAGGGTCATATATTATTCAGGTAAAATTTCCTAATGCGAAGGAACAAGCGTGAAATCGTATGCATTTATAATGGTCAGTCCATTTAAGACAATGGTCAATTCAAGGCGAAGGATGCCATATAGGTCAAAATAATGTATGAGCTCTAAGATTTTTGTATCATATGTTGGAGTTTTTTTCTTTCTTTATTGAGGCTGCAGATGAGAAGGCTTTGATTCAATTTTGCAGTGTTACCCAGAGCGTGAGCCAATTTCCTTGGATGTATTTATCCCTTCCTTATTTGTAGATCCAATCATTTCCAGTGTTTTTTCTTTGCTTCATTTCGAGGCTCCAAATGAAAAAGCTCTGATGTATTTATTCCACTATTATTCCTTAAGTAATTGGAGATCCACCCCAACTAGAATTCTCCTTTTAATTTTCTTAAAACTTTGGGTGCAGAGAAAAATTAGTGGATCAGACTCTTACCTATCGAAAAATCTCTCAGGGAGAAGGGTTTAGATACATTAAGGAATGATTTGAAAATGGAGCACTTCATATCATTGTCCTTTTGAGTGATGGCATTGTACACTCATGTCTAAATCAGTTGTAGGTATCCCATAACTATATATGCTTTATTATGAGTTGTGTTTCTCTTGAATTCTTGTAGATAGGACATTTACTCATCTTTACATTCATGGGAAACTTGGATGCTTAAACATTTTTATCTTCTTTTTCTAGTTTTTGATATTGATCAATTACTCTTGCAGTTCATTTTGAAAGGTGCTCCACAACATGTTGCAAAGAGGATCTGAGTGCATATTCTCACTGATGGTCATGATTGTCTTGATGGGTCAAGTATTGGCTTTCTAGAGACACTAGAGAATGATCTTGCTGATTTACGGAAACAAGGTGTTGATGCATTAATTTCCTTTTGTGGAGGTCGCAAATTCCATTGATTCATGGGAAACATTTGAGACATATTTTAGGAGATAATGGGTAGAAAAGAGGGATCACCTAAATGATCTTGATTTGGGGCGAGAGGACAATCTTGGAAGCTAGAAACAACAATCCGAGCATTCGTTATTTGATGAGTACATCATGGAAACCATTACCGTTGGCGAAACTTGAGAATGGATTTGTAAATTACTGGAATGGGGCTGGCAAGTCTACACAATCAAATCCTTCTAAATCGTTAATATGTGTGTCATTCATTGTCATCTGTACCAGTCATCTGATCTGTGTCACATGTAAACAATTTGAAATCCAAGTTTGTTTTGAAAAGTACGGATAAGTTGTCGTGAAGCTTTTCAAACTTGAAAGTCGAGCTTGAAATACCTCTGATCCTAGGCAAGGTAATGAAATTTAAATTTGAATATAATTTCTCAGAAACTGTTTTAATTTTTTTTGCATCCCCTGACATTGTCAATAAAAATGTTTTATATTTATTTATTTAATTTTTATTTTTTTGGTTTCAAAATACCGTGTTAAATTAGCTAAGCTATTGAGAAGCTCTTCAAATTGCAAATAGAGCTTGAAATACCTTTGATCCTAGGCATTGTAATGGAATTTAAAATATTAGGTAATTTCAATAATGATCTTAAATATTAAGGAAGAATCAACATAATAAGTGTAAAAAAGGTGTTGTAGCTTGTACAACCTTGAAAAGCAAGGTTTGGATTCATTAATCTATCCTACACTGAGACATATGTCTTTCACTACATGATTTTAGCTAACTTGGCCATGTAGATCTTGTGTCAAGAAAGGAAATTAACATTTGTTTATAGGAGACTAGTAGGATCTATGTCCAACAAGATGTTGAAATCACGTTCCCCACTCTACAATTTTTGTTGTGTATATTCATATTTGGGTAGTTGCTAGATTGTAGATATTTAATTTTCTCTTTAATATGTTTCATGTTTTCCTCCCATTGCGTTGTCTTCTTGGTTGGTCCTTATATTTTTTTGTCCTCTTCATGATTTTGCTTTACCTTGTTTTACCCACCCATCGGCAATGGGTAGATGAGTGAGGAGGAGTATTTACATGTCTACCCCAAAAGTTAGTAGCTTCTTGAATCAAACCTAGTGGGAAACAACAACCTAGTTAGTGAGTGAGTGGGCAACAGGTTAGTTAGTGAGAAAACACTAAAAAATAATGACCCTTATGAATTGAGCAAGAATTTGGTTGGTAGAAGGGTAAAAGCATGTTAATGTGTATCACTTTTTACCTTTTTGTGGCAAAGAAGTTTTATAAAAATAAATGGAGTTGGAATGTTTACTCTTAAATTTACAAAATCATCAAAAACTAGGTGGTGGTAAAAGAAGAAAAAACATGTCAATTTAAATTCAATTTCATGTCATATTTTTTCTAAAATTTAATATATAATTTTTATCTAATTTATTCATTTTCTTTAAAAGGTATCATTAATATTTTACATAAATTTTTAAGTAGTGACAAAACCGCGACCCCCCATTTCTCTATTGATTTATGTTTTTTAATTCCAATTTCTTTAAGAGATGTGTTGTAAACATTCTAAAGATTGCTAAACAAATTTAAAAATAAAAAGTAAGCATATTTTTTAATTATTATTAAAATACTAGTAAAAATGATCATATTTTCGTATATATAAAACCGCGACCCAAGAAACTACCCTTTCAAGTTTATAAAATCAATTTTTTTAATAGAAATTTGAAAATAACATATATAACACAATGTTAAAATTATTTTTTGAAAATTTTTAAAATATATTTTATATTTTTTATAATAAAATTTTTAATTATGATTATAATAACGTATTTTATATTATTCAAAATATAATATATAAAATTATTTGTTTAGAAATTCTACTTATATTTATATATATATATTTAAAGAGTTTTAGCATTTCATTTAACTTTACATAAAGTTATTTATATTTTGTGAGTGATTAACCATAGATTTTACCAATATTTATTATCAGTTGACTTATTTGCAAATTTAGTAGTTACTTTTTATAACATTATTTATATTTTCTAAACCCATTAAATAGGTTCACTATATGTTTTACCAAAATTTATTGTGAGTTAGCTTTGTTACAAATTTAGCATTTATTTTTTATAATTAACAAGTATGAAACTCAACTCATTTAATTGATATTTTTATATTATTTTTTTTTTATCTTTTTTCATTTGAGTACTTTTTTGCTTTTGCCATATAATGAGACACATTAACATGCTTTTACCTAGAAGTTGAATGCTTTACTATACACAAGCATACTTTTACTAGCTTTGACTTCTAGATTTTGGTTTCCAGAAGATGAGAACTATTGTTGTATGTTTAAGATTGGTCTCATAAGTTATTAGGATTTATTTTTATGTTTCTTAATTATGGACATCAAGCTTCTTTTCCTTGGTTTTCTCAACTATGGCCATGTCCAGTTTCTAGATCAAAAAGGTGGTAATGGAAAAGGCTAGCTAGTTCCTATTTTCTACATGCTAATCGGGTTTTATTGAAGCTCCCCCCTCAAGTTCCTATTTTCTACATGTTAAACGTGTCTTCTTGAAGCTCCCCTATTTTCTACATGTTAAACGCGTTTTCTTGGAGCTACCCTTCAAGGCACGGACTTGTTGCGGTGTAGCCCTTCTTGTTGATTCAAGAAGTCCATTATAATTTAGTTGCAGTCAATCTTCTCCTCTACCATTCTCTTCACAGATTTATTATGTATATACCAAAAAATGATATTGTATATATAAAATATTGTTGTAAGATGTGTTTGCGGGTTTTCTAGACCAGCAGTGGCCGTGCTCGGGCACAACTCATGTGCAAAGAGTGGATGTAGTGTTGGAAAATTAATCCCAACCACCGCTTTAAACACACTTACAAAAACTATTTTTGTCAGATGGATTTTTGCAGGTTGTGGATTTGTTTGAATGCTGAAGGACATAAATTCTGAGCAAGAGTACAAGTCCTCCATTCCACAACACAAGTCAGAAAATTAATTTCAAAAGGGTATTTATTATAGAGTTGAACTATTAATTGCAGTTCACAACCTCTGCAATTTCAGTAAACCATTTATTATGTAAAATCGCCCATACTATGTCTTAATTATTTGCTCTGTCATGAATTAATGTGTCAAAGATGTATGTTTATATAATATGAATGTAAAAGTCTTTTTAAAAAATTGATCGAGTTAATAGAAAGGTTCGAGGGTTTAAGTCTGAGAGGTGAAAAGAGAAAATCGTGGAGAAAATAGTGTTGGGCGTGTGAAAACAATTTCTTATGGAGTTTTACAGAGAATTACTCTGCAACCCCTGGTGAAGCATAAATCATAGTAAGGATTTTTGTTTTACTTGGAGCTGCAACCTCCATTTATCATGCGAATGTATTTTCCTATGTTTTGATATCATAATCTAAAGTTTGGTTTATTGCGATATGGCTTTAAACTTTCAATTTTACCAAAACCACTCTATTTTACTTTGTTCTACCGTCAATTATTTTCTATGTTTTTACAAGCTCCTGTCTAGTTGTGATTTGCTTGCCGCAATTGGAGATTTGACCTCCGCAAAGCTCTTGTCTAGTTGCGATTTTCTTGCCGCAAATGGAGATTTGACCTCCGCAATTGATTTTTTGAGGGATACTCCTCTCCTCTGCCCCCTGTAAAATTTTTAACATGGTATCAGTGCAGGTGAAACTCTGTTAGTGTAAAAGAAAGTGTTTTTACTGGAGTTAAAATTTGTTTTGAAGGAATTTTTTTTTAGCATATTTTCCAACAGTGAGAATTGTTTTTTTTTATAGTGAGAAATGGCAGCATCAAGCACAAGCTTGACTAATCCTTAGATACCTAAGTTTAATGGAAAAAATTATGACTACTGAGCTATAACAATGAAGGCTCGGTTTTCTTCTCAAGACATTTTTTATTTGTTGGAGAATGGTTTTCAAGAACCAGCAGATGTAGTAGCATACAATGCCTTGACACAACCAGAAATGGATGTGTAGAGGGACAATAGGAAGAAGGATGCAAGAGCCCTCTTCTACATATTTCAAGCAGTTCATGAAAGTAGTTTTCCAAGGATTGCAACAACAACAAAGTCCAAGCAAGCATGGGACACCCTTTAGACAACCTACCAAGGCATGGCGAAAGTGAAGACAACAAAGCTTCAAATGATGAGGAGAGATTTTGAGACAATCTGTATGAAAGAGTCTGAGAATGTAGACTCATTCTCTACACATGTAATTGCACTGGTTACTCAAATCAGGTCTCATGTTGAGACACTTGAGGAAAGGAGAAGTTTTGAGAAGTTTTGAGAAGTCTTCCAGTAAGGTTTGATGTTATTGTTGTGGCCATAGAAGAGACAAAGGATCTCTCACAACTTTCATTGGATGAAATTCATGCATCACTGATTTTGTTAATTTTTGTAACTGCAGTAAAATTCCACATTAGACAACTCAGATGACCAAGATGATGCTTGCATTAAATTCCTCTTTTCGAGAGGATCAAAATGGACCTAAAGATCACTTGATTCGGTCAAGCAGAAGTTAAGTTTTAAATTATTTTATTAATTCATTCATTATGGAATGGGTCAGCCCTAACCACTTGGGTAACTTCTTGGGTCATTCTTAACCCCAAGTAAACCCTCAAGATAGCCTATAAAAGGAAGCGACCTCAAGCTCATTTGGACACACACTCAAGTTATGTTTTTATTCTTCTACTTTGTCTTGGCTTGCACAGGTTCATCGGCGGAAGTCTTCATTGGGTCCGAGATCACAGGCGAAAGGTTCACTCTAAGTTAGGGTATTTTGGATCTTGGTCGCTAGCAAAAATCTAAATTTTTTGTCCATAGGCATTGGCACAAAGTGGGTAAGAGAGTGACTTTTTCTCTCTGGTCATTGGGAGGCAATTTAGAGGGAGCGACTTTGCCTTCAGAAGGTTATGGTCCCTGGTCACTCACTTCAGGTAGCTGAGTGAGTGACTTTGCTTTGTCAATCACTCGGATAGCACTACATGAGTGCGACTTTGCCTTGATTGGTCACTCGGACAAACTGACAAGGGAACGATTTTTGATATTTGTTGTTTAGATCCATATTCACAAGCACAGAGACCTCCTGGGAGTGACTTTGTTGTTACAGTTGCCCACATACTGTCTTCATGAGTGTGACCCTGAATTTTTCCATCGCACATAGATAGTATTGATGATAGCAACCCATTTTAGATCTGGGGTTTTTACATCTCGACATCAGTGATCTGTGGATCTGGGTTTCTCTACTGTAGATTAGTAGATCTGAGTTTCTCTGTTGTTATGACAGATCTATAGATTTGTAGATCTGGTTTATGGTTACCCATTGTTGATTATATGTATTGGGGTCATTTTACTCATTGTTGTAACCTTTTATGATGATCTACTAAAGAAGAAGAAGATTTGGAAGGGTTTCCCCCTTGTGGGGTTTTTCCCTAGTCTTGGACCAATCTGTTGTCTCTTATGGTTGTGTGCTATTGTCTTCTCTATCACTATTCCTATTGTTCATTCTTCAGTTATGTTTATGATTGATTATACTGCTAATAATTGGATGCATTGTTGATAAAAAGGATAAATTGGGCTATAGTAACTAATACAACATTGAAAAATTACAAAATTTAATAGATTTATCATGAACATAGACTGAATAGAGCAAGAAGCTCCTCATTGGAGCATGCCTTCAAGACAAAAGTTTCATTTTGTCAAGGCAGAGGCAGAGGAAGATCAAATGCTAGAGGAAGAGGAAGAATGCCACACAGAGGTGGAAGCGACAGTCCTTCAAGCTCAAGTGGAAGTGGCAGCAATCAAAATCCAAGTCAAGGCCCAAGCCAAAATCAAGCACAAGGTCAGAGGTATGTTAAATATCAATTTCAATGTCATTATTGTAAGAAGTATGGTCATTATGCAAATGAATGTAGAAAGAAGCAATATGACATAAGTAACAAACCAAGCATAAATTTCACAAAGGAAAATCAGAACCATGATAACATGTTTTTAGCTTGTAATGTAGCACAAAAGAAACAAAGTGATGTATGGTTTCTAGATTTAGGGTGTAGCAACCACATGAAAGGGAACATAGAAATGTTTTCCAATCTAGATGAAAGTGTGAAATTTGAAGTGACATTAGGGACTGATAGCAAAGTCTCTGTCATGGGAAAAGGTAGAGTCAATATTCTAACAAAGAAGGGGGAGAAGAAATACATGTCAGATGTTTATTTTGTCCCTAGTCTGAAGCATAACCTCATAAGCATTGGAAAACTCATGAAAAAAGGATACAATGTATTTTTCAAAAATGATGAGTGCACAATTTTGGATAAGCCTCCAAGAAGATAGTTGATTGAAAAAGTTCAGATGAAAAACAATAAAATGTTTCCCTTAAAGATAAAACCATATTTGAAGGAAGAAGGTGCACAAGCACAAATGTCAATGAATTCACAAGAGGATGAAAGAAAAGTTGCAGCTGTCACACAAGTAAACTATCAAGCAGAGGTCAAAGATGAAAATTGGTTATGGCATTTGAGATTTGGTCATCTCAACTTTGGAGGTTTAAATTTGTTGCATAGGAAAGGCATGGTGAAGGGGTTTCCACTCATAGAAAAACCTGACAACCTATGTGAAGGATGTATATTGGGAAAACAACATAGAGAGACATTTCCAGAAAGAAAGTCAATAAGGGCAAAGGCATCTTTGGATATTGTTCATTCAGATTTATGTGGACCAATGTAGACACCATCAATTAGTGGCAACCATTATTTTTTGACATTCATATATGATTATACAAGGAGGACATGGGTCTACTTCCTAAAACAGAAAAGTGAAGTGTTTGAGTGCTTCCATCAATACAGAATTGTTGTTGAAATGTAATGTGGAAACTACATCAAAGTGTTGAGGACTGGAAAACATGGCAAATATAGCTCAAATGACTTCCTTCGATTTTGTAGGAAGCATGAAATTCACAAGAAATTTACAACAAGGTATATACCTCAGCAAAATGGTGTTGCAGAAAGGAAGAATAAGACCATTATGGAAATGGAAAGGAGTATGTTGAAAGAAAAACATTTTCCAAATGATTATTAGGTTGAAGTTGTCACTTGTGCAACATATATCAAGAATAGGCATCCAACCAAAAGTGTCAGGAATGTAGTCCCTGACAAGGCATGGAGTGGAAGAAAGCATGGTGTCACTCATGTGAGAGTGTTTGGATGTGTGGCGTATGCACATGTCCCAGATTAGTTGAGGAAGAAGATGGACAACAAGGGGGATAAATGCACATTTGTTGGATATAGTGATGAATCCAAGGCATACAAGCTCTACAATCCATCAACCAAGAAGGTCATAATCAACAGAGATGTGCAGTTCATAGAAGAGGAAGCATGGGATGGATGTTTAGAGAATACAGTTAATGTGAAAACATGTATACCACATGAGGACAAAGAGGAATTGATAGCAACAAGTAATTCCTCAACAATGACTCCCTCTATTCATATTCAAGCACAACAAAGCAGGCAGAAAGTAACACCATCAACAAAGAATAGGACAACATTGTGTAATCAAGCAAGGATTCTCCAAGCACACCGCAAAGACCCACAACATCATCTACTTTAGGTGCAACACCAAGTGACATGTCAAGCCCATCTTTCGCAAGGATAAGAAGACTGAAATTCAGAAATTTAAATGAAATTTATGAGAAAGATGAAGTTGATAGTAGCATTGGTCTGAATTTCTTATTTGCATTGGTTTTTCATGTAGATGACCCAATTCATTTTGAGGATGCAGTCAAAGAAGAAAAATGGGCTACAACAATGGAGGAAGAAATAGAAGTAATAGAAAATAATGACACATAGGAGTTAGTGGACCTTCCACAAGGAAAATAAGTCATTGGAGTGAAGTGGGTCTATAAGACCAAGAACAATGTTGAGGAGAAGAATGAAAGGCATAAATCAATGCTAGTTGTCAAAGGATACAAGAAACAACATTGAATAGGTTATGCGGAGACATTTGTGCTGGTGGTGAGGATGGAGATAGTGCACACAGTGGTGTCGATTGTCGCACAATATAAATGGAAAGTGTATCAAATGGACGTAAAATTAACGTTCTTGAATGAACTGCTGAAAGAGGAAGTATATGTTTCTCAACCACCTAGTTATGAGGTAGAAGGCAGAGAAGACAAAGTGTATAGGTCGAGGAAATCTCTTTATGGGCTGAAGCAAGCACCGTGTTCATGGTATAACAGGATAGGTGCTTACTTGTTGGACAACGACTTCGACAAATGTGATGGAGAGCCTACTGTCTACATCAAACAGAGTGAAGGTAAGATTCTTATTGTTGTCTTATATGTAGATGATTTAATTTTTACAGGAAGTAATGATTTCCTCATCGCTGATTTCAAAGAAGTCATGAAAAGTGAGTTTGCAATGACTGACTTCGAGTTGTTAAGATATTTTTTAGGCATAGAAGTGAAACAAACATAAAATGGTATTTTTATTTCTCAAGCAAATGATGTAGTAGACATTTTGGAGAGGTTTAAAATGCAGAACAACAAGCTTGCACCAACTCCAACCGTTATGGGTTTGAAGTTAAGCAAAGAAGATCTCAACAACAATATCAATCCAACATTATACAAAAGTATGGTGGGTAGCTTGATGTATTTGACCGCCACATGGCTGGAAACAATGCATGTAGTGAGTTTGGTGTCGAGGTGTTGTGCTATGCAACAACCCCCCCCCATTTTTATTTATAATAAAAATAGGAACCCTTTTAAATTAAAATTTTCCCCTCTTTGTGAATAAAATGCCAACTTTTAGAAAATTCTCACTTTTCAAAAAACAATTTTTAAAACATATTAAAGTCATCATCGCAAATCACATGATTCCTTAGTAGAAAAGTTAGGTACATTAAAAAAAAACTGATATGCGACTTGCGATTGAACTTTATATGCGACATCCAGATCGCATATCGCACATCAGAGGATATTATGTCAGCAGCTTAAATGTTACCTATTAAAACCCCGATATTGTGATCTTGTAATTTTGCGATATCACATTTCGCAGATCGCAAGATCCATCAAACAAAGTTTCCTTTACACTATAGCTTGAAAATCCAACATGACGGATTTGACAGATGTTTAATTATGTTTTATGCTGGACAAAAGTTAGGTCAGAATGATTTAATATGGTTATCATCTCTATGCATGTAATCATGGTATTCGTTATGGTTGATTAATGCTGAACTCCCTCACGGATCTTTCCTTTCAAAGTGCAATCATTTCATCAAATCTTTTATTTTACTCAACAATTAATTGCTGTTGGTTTTAATAGGAACTCCACTCAAATAATGTCCATTCGAAAGGTGATGTAGAAGCATACTGTTGGGCCTAAGAATTATCCTTAAAATACATCCAGTTTCACTCCATTCACACATTTTATCACCTCTATTCCACCACCATGTAACCACATCAACTTCAATTTCATCATTAAATGGGTTACCATTGTGTTTTCCAAGACATTATTATTCTTAGTATTTTTAAGTGAATTTGTGGTTAAACTTTAGAAAATAATATCCATATACTTATACCTAACAATTAGAATGAGTTTGTTGACATGTGTAGGTACAAAGGAAGCTTCTAAGGCACCCTTATGTGGCACTCTATGTTCAAATTCGAATTTAAGGAGATCATGGACCTCATGGAGAAGATCATGGAGGATAGGGTTATGTGTCACCATTGGTTGAGAGATATGTGGATTTGAAGAGGGAATAGTGGATCCACATTTATGAGTTTGTTATCATAACTTTTATATAAATAGGAGTGTTATCTCCGTCATTTGTAATTTTAGATTTTGGAATTTAGAATTGAGAAGTTAGAATTTAGAACCTTAGGATCTTATAAGTTTGTAATGAGAAGTTAGAATTTGGAATCATTGTAATGGAGATTTTCGAACCTCTTGGAATGTAGAACTTGTAATTGCAATTTGCAATTGAAGATAAATAAAATGGACCTTCTTTGATTTTCTACATTTGACTTCTCTTTTGATGTGCTTGTGAATCCTTGGAAGGGTCCCCATTGTCTAGTAGGTACACTTTTGTTTTGGTAAGCTTTCATTTTATGTTTGTTTGTAAATTTCATTAGGTTCATACGTTTGAAATATTAATGAATGACCTTTCGTAAGAAAGTATTAATGTTTCTTTCAATGAATATGATTTGTTATTTAATGTTTGATTTCATTAGTTTAAGTTTCAGATTTATATGCTTGAGATATCGATGAACAGTCTCCTGTAAGGGAGCTCTAATATTTTGTACACTTGTCACAATGTCTTTAGATTTAATTTTTTTCAATGACTAAATAGATGTTGGAGATCCCAATGAAAGACCTCCTGTAAGGGAGCTTTGGCATTTCTTCACCTAGCTTAGTTTAGTTTGTCTCTAAGTCCATATATATTGGATGATCCTCGAAGTTTACTTACTCGGATTGGTAGTAAATGAAACTCTAATTTGCATCTGCATTTTCGACCCAACGATTTGGCGCCTTTTCCGGGGAGGATGATTTGGAGATAGACTTAGGAAGTTATTTTTATTGCAATTTCTTTTTATGGACTAACTTGTGAAACCTGGTGACAACAGGATCTTCATAAAGGAGTTCAAGTTTGAGCTTTTTGATTTTTTTCGTACTTAGTTAGTTTCAAATTCAGTTTTTAAACCCCCCATTTCTTACTAATCCATCTATGGATGATAAAATTGAAAATGTTGAATAGGTGCTTCTTGTAGAGCATGAACAATATTGAAGATTTTTTTCAAAAGAACCTTGCGCCAACTCCAAGAATAAGACAGGTTACTCACATGCTTGCAAATAATCAGGTAAAAGTTTTAAATCTTGATGTGAGAATTTTTGAATTCTTAGTCCGTAGATGGCTTCACTGGAAGCATTCTTTTACCTAGGAAAAAAAAAAAAATCTTTCAAGTTAAAATTAGAATAGATTAAAAAAAAATGAGATCTCATAGAGTTTTCCTTTAGTCTTGTTTTCAAAAAAATAAAAAAAATAAAAAAATCATCCAAATTTCTCATAAATAAATTTAGGTAAAAGTCACTTCATCCACGCTAACCTGCAAAAAAATAAAAAAATGAATCAATAGGTTAGTATGCTCTCTTCCTGCGCTTCAACCAATCAGGAAGATCATAAAATCTATTGATTTATTTTTAAAATTGAATAAAAATCTCTTGTGCAGAATTTAAAATTACAGTGTTTTAAGATATCAAAATCATTTACAAAAAAAAAAATGTTTATTTTCGATTTTAAATTTAAAAATAAAATCTGCAGTTTAGTGATTTGATCAATGTGTTAAAACTTCTCTGCCTATGATTATTTATTATTTTGGTGACCTATTGCAAATTCTACAAGACTAGGATTTCATTGGTCCAATTTCGATTCCCTAGAACAAACGTTGCATCTCAGGAGAATTTAAAAAATACAAGATTCCAGTATTTCGATCATGGCAAATCCGTCGATGAAGTGAATTTTGTTCGATTTCTGTATATAGTTTCCATGTGGTAAGATTTTTCTAAAATTTGAAAGCTTCCACCATCTCTTTTCTCCCTAGTGGTTGAAAGTGCAGTCTCTAGTTTTTATTGGAGAAAATTCATATAATCCTCTGATTGGTAGGCCGATGTAAGGATCTCAGCACAGAGAATGCCACGCTTAGATTGATAAATCCTTCAAAATCATTACGACATCATTGAAAATTCTTTGTTAATTAAGGGTTTGTTCCAACCATGGCCAACAATGATGCCCCACAGAATTACATCGATGAAAAATATGAGTTCTTGGCTCCTCAATTTTTCGATTTCTTAGTGGCTCCGTCTCTCCAATACCAATCTCTCTGTCCACCTAAACTTTGGCAATCACAGTCTTGTTGAAACCACGTTTTACTTCACATCATGCTACGCCTATGCCATTATGGTGGTTCCACAACATGACCACCACGTAAGCCACTACCCAAATCCATAGTTGGGCAGGAGACCCCAAATCTTCCATCGACTCAACTATTTGGGATTGAATGCAGGGGTCCTGATACTGCGATACAGAAGAGAAGGTTGTGTATGAAGAATGGGATTGCTTCTAAATCCAGCGGGCTGACATGATAAATGTCACCATATCTGGCTATCTATAGGCAGGAAGGTTCGATGTAGTTTATTTCTGGGTTTTGTTTGCGGAATAAAGGGCATCTTAACGCAGATTAGGGCACCGTTTTCTCTGGAGAAATGCAATCCTTTGCATTTATGGCAATCCCAATCAATTGCGTCAATGGTCTAGCGCATGAGGAAACCACAAGTAATTTGGTGGCTTATCAAAGCCAAAGAATGGCTTCATAGCCTCATATTCTTCCATGGAATTATGCAGTAGACATGGAAAATCCCATATTAAGTGAGCCCTGACATGAAAATCAATTCCTATTGCTATAGCCATTGCAGTTCCAATTATGTTCTATTCCAAAGCCATGTGATGGTATTCCGACACACAGGCAGCAAAACTAAATCCATATTGAGTTTCAACAACACCCTTTGCTGTGCATACATTAAAAAAACCATAACGTGATAAACTGCACTATTTTTGTCTATTTATGTTAGCATCTTCAATATACAAATAAAATCATTAATAACAATAAAACGAGTATTTCAGCATGGTTTGTAAACCAGTCACAATGACCTGTTACGTTATCTTGCCAGTGCGAGCAACATCAAATTTGATTTTTCTTTGTTGTTCTGGCTTTGTCCTTTCAAAAAACCTGCACATAAAAATTACTCAAAACATTTCCTCTATCTATTCAACCTCGAATTGTATAATGAATGGTTGACAAATCAAATCCGTTGGAGAGGATTTTTCTGGCAGAAAACGGGTTTAGATTGACTTAAAACACTGAGTGGCATGAAAATAACTTGGCACGTTGATTTGAAAATAAGGTTGTTTAGATTATGGAGGCGGATATTTCATGTTGAAACCCTTCACGCACAAATACCTTGATTAACAACAATGTCATCAAATAACTTCAAGCACAAATACATGCAGATTTGACAATGGTAGATTTGATAGTGGATGCATACAATTTGACAATGGCAGATTTCACAAACCAGATCTCTGATATTAGGAATTTTAGCAGCCCCACGGGGTTTTTGGACCCAATTTTCTCAGGATCTGACAAGAATAGTGGTTTAAGTTTTATTTTTTTGTTAATATTAGTTTAATTTAGTTTGAACATTTTAGATTTTTATTTATTTATTTATTTTTTTGTCAGTTCGTAAATTTAATTTATATGTGCGAGAGTGAATTTTATAAATAAATAATTATTTCAGTAAAAAAAAAATCGAAACAATTAAAAAAAAAAATCAATTTAATCGAGACATGCATGTGAAACTGAACAATGCTACAAGAGGCCCTTTATTGGTGACCATACGATTGTAAATAAGGTAAAGAATAAAAATTTTGGGTAAAAGTTAAACTGTGCCAAGTTGTAAACATGCCAACATTTTTTTTTTCAACATATTATAGCCACATTTAGAATTCATGTCTATAAGGTCACTCTGCACAAAGGCACATGAGTATCAAATCAAGTTTCACATATTTTATCATGGATTCCCAAACTTTGTTTTACTTGACACTTTTGATATGCCATGAGAAAGTTGGAAGTTTGAAGGAAATTTTGCACCTCCATAAATTTAATCCATTAAAATGGATTCAAGTTGATTTTATTTCCAAGATTGATAAAGAAAGTTATGCATTGGCCTTTGTTAGATTCCATTAATTAAAAAATGCAACATGCACCTTTTAAAAATTATAGAACACTTGAAAGCAAATTAGGAGGATTCATTTATCGAACATTTGGAGAATTATGCTTAGAGTTTGCATTAAAATCTATGTTGTATGCTTTTATGTGACGTATTAATCTGTAGGACACAACAAATCTATAATGCCAAGCTCTTTGTCATGCACATTCCAGGAGACATCTGACACAAAGAGGGAGATGATTTAATTTTCAGGGTTATTACTTAAAAATGGATTGTTATCAATATTATGAATTGGACTGAAAATTATGCTTTTGATTCTCCTTAATCTGTTTCATTTGGCATTAATTTTTGCGTAAGAATCATCAAGGAATTGGCCATTTCTTTTTTAACACACTTATGTTCTTTATGCCAAGTTTTTTTTTTGCAGATTTCAGATGATCAACTGATCATTAAGGAAACTAATTGTGCACACAATTGGTCTTCAAAAGACTAATTTCATGAGAAATTCTAAAGAACAAGTCCATGATCATAAATGAAATTTCCAGAAAATTACAAGTTCTTGCAACTTCCTGTAATAGCTTAATGGTTTGACATGTTGCATGACAGATTAGCAAATTTGAAGATCTGGGGTTTATTCCTAAATTTCCAAGGATGGTGAAATACCTATCCACTCATGAATTAGAAATCTACAGGTGGTTGGTTAATGCTAGTTTAGCAGAAATTCCTGAATTAATGAGCAGATTTGCTATTTTTGAGATTTTGCATGCCAAAATTCATTTTTTCCCAGCAAGAGTCATTATCCATTTCTCATTATCCACATACACTTGATTACATTTTCATCAATCCTAACCCACCAATAAAAGCAACGAAGCTCATTTACAAGCTTTTTGTTCCACGTTACATATGCATTGTCAGTTTCCTTTTCCATACACCATTGAGTCCATAGTCCACCAAAAGAATAATTATTATTCTAAAAACACCTTGAAGGTTGCATGCCTTAAGAGAAAGCTATCATGCGGATAAACAATGGAATACATTAATGTCCCTTGTTTGTCGGATCTTCTAAGTATTTGACAACAACAAATTCAGTCATACTTAGAAAGATGTGTTCAGGGCATCTTGACTCTCATCCACATCAAAGATGGGAGCTCTCGTGTTGACTAGTGGCATCCATCAATGGCCACTAAGTTAACAATTTCTAGTTATGTTCGACACCGAAACATTTATTCACATGACAAGAAATGTGCCAATGAGTTGGTTCCATTGAAGACTTGAAGACCAATCATTTTGTAGCAGACGAAGCAAAATTACATTCATTACTTTTTAGTTTTTGATGTAAATTATAAATTTTGTATACGTTCCAAGCCTTATAAAATTTCAGCCACATTCAGCAGTAGATTCTGAACATTCAACAGAAGATCCAACGGTAGATTTAGTAGCAAATGCAGCAACAATAAAAGATTCACTTTTTCGACTTCATCCACCATTTCCACAGCCAAGTAAAGAAGACTATGATCAGAATTTTGCAGCCACACATGCACAACTCTCATCCATTTTTGAAAGGGTAAGTTGTGGTATGATATTTTCTAAATTTTAACCATTTAATTCCTTGAAATCTAGAATGATAATTTTTGGAAACAACTTCCTTTCCTCATTTCATAAAATTGCCAAAACCATCAATTTTGGGGAGCAGGGGGGGATACATTTACATTCATACTTTGTCACTTTCATATTTTTCCATATTCATATATCACATTCTAAAACCCACATACCTTCAAAATATATTTACTATTACATGAGCATATAAATGGCTTTGTAAGAAGTACTTAAAAGCTAATTGGATGCAACACAATCATGGTTGTTACACAAGAACCAACCATGATGCATTCCAACAAAATACTTTGCAATAAAAATCAAATTATCATTATGCAAAGTTCATACATTAAAATTGAATGCAACAAACAAAATACGGTTGAAACACAAGAACCAACCAAGTTGCAATTCATCAAAAACACTTTGCAAAATTTAAGTAAATGATATCATGCAAATTTTAAGCCAAAGCTAAAGTATCAAAAAGTAATGTAATAGATTGCATGAGGACATGCAATACCTTCATTTTTGGGGTATGTTGGGCCTAAGAATTATCCTTAAAATACATCCACTTTCACTCCATTCACACATTTTCTCACCTCTATTCCACCACCATGTCACCACATCAGCTTCACTTTCATCATTAAATGGGTTACCATTGTGTTTTCCAAAACATTATTAATTCTTAGTATTTTTAAGTGAATATGTGGTTAAACTTTAGAAAATAATATCCATATACTTATACCTAACAATTAGAATGAGTTTGTTGACATGTGTATGTACAAAGGAAGCCTCTAAAGCACCCTTATGTGGCACTCTATGTTCAAATTCGAATTCAAGGAGATCATGGACCTCATGGATAAGATCATGGATCTTGTGGATAAGATCATGGAGGATAGGGCTATGTGTCACCATTGGTTGAGAGATATGTGGATTTGAAGAGGGAATAGTGGATCCACATTTATGAGTTTGTTATCATAAATTTTTTATAAATAGGAGTGTTATCTCCTTCATTTGTAATTTTAGATTTTAGAATTGAGAATTGAGAAGTTAGAATTTAGAACCTTATGATCTTATAAGTTTGTAATGAGAAGTTAGAATTTGGAATCATTGTAATGGAGATTTTAGAACCTCTTGGAATGTAGAACTTGTAATTGCAATTTGCAATTGAAGATAAATAAAATGGAGCTTCTTTGATCTTCTACATTTGAATTTCTCTTTTGATGTGCTTGTGAATCCTTGGAAGGGCCCCCATTGTCTAGCAAGTACACTTTTGTTTTGGTAAGATTTCATTTTATGTTTGTTTGTAAATTTCATTAGGTTCACATGTTTGAAATATTAATGAATGACCTTTTGTAAGAAAGTATTAATGTTTCTTTCAATGAATTTGATTTGTTATTTAATGTTTGATTTCATTAGTTTAAGTTTCAGATTTATATGCTTGAGATATTAATGAATAGTCTCCTGTAAGGGAGCTTTAATATTTCGTACACTTGTTACAATGTATTTAGATTTCATTTTGTTAAATGACTAAATAGATGTTGGAGATCCCAATGAAAGACCTCCTGTAAGGGAGCTTTGGAATTTCTTCACCTAGCTTAGTTTAGTTTGTCTCTAAGTCCATATATACTGGATGATTCTCGAAGTTTACTTACCTAGATTGATAGCAAATGAAACTCTAATTTGCATCTGCATTTTAGACCCAACACATACCAAGCAGTTTATCATAGAAACTGAAAGCACAAAGATTCTGTCCGTCTTTACAAATACAGTATGTGCTACAGATGGCTGTGCCACTACATGGCAAACTATCTATACTACGTTGGAGAATGAAAACCCTGAAGTAACATACATTCAGCCAACTACTGACAGCACAGAACCATCAGGAGTGTAGTTCAGAGACACTGCATGTCTCTTTCCTTCATCGAATAGCAGCAAGGGCTAGACTCTTGCCATACACAAATATGATAAGATGGGTAGTAGAGAATACAGAAGTGGAAGATAGACTTATCAAGACAGCTAAAAATACAGCCTTGGGTTCTTTTAGAGCTGAAGCTTTACAAAAAATGTACAAGCTACTTGATGCCTAGGACATCTACGACAAACAATTTGTTGCAAAGTTTGTAAAGGAAAACGAGGACCCATTTCAAATGATACAGGAATGGAGGAGAAGAGATAATAAATTCAAACAAGATAAAGTGGGTATGTACCCCATTGCTTCTTTGGCCAATCCTTATAATTTTGTAGCCTCTATGCTATGTAGATTGTATGACCTCCTTGATAATTCTAAATTCTCGATTAATTGGGTTCCGTTAATTGAGGCTTGTGTTAATTCTCACATTATGAATTGGGAAACCATTCTGTCTGAGAATTTGGCCAAAGCGATTACTGAATATCGCCAAACTAGGGCTGTCTCCTCTAGAGAAGTTCCCCAATTCTTCATGTCTGCATATATCTTCAATGATGTTTGTTTCTGCACTCATTTTCCAACCATGGGTTGGAAATGGACTACTAATGATCCTACTCCTATCTTCCTCAATTATACGCAAATGTGGGAATAAGACTATATTCCACATTTTCACCAATTATGCCAAGGAGTTGTTCTTCCCTTACATTAGTTAGTTTTCAACAGAAGATGTTCGAGATTCACAAAAGAAGCTATCACAGACCTTCAAGCAATTGGAAGGTATTTTCTTGAATAATCCTTCTCTTATATCAGGATATTTGGTAGCCAAGCTTTCCCACATGTCCTCCCTATGTATGTATCAGATAAATTATTGGCAAGAGAAGTATCATACCAAACAGTAGGAAATGGCCTCACAAAAACATTGAGGGAAATGAAGAAATCCTTATGGCCAAATTTTCCCCTTCAATGTGGGTCATTTACCCTTCTTAACTATGGTCATGCATATAAAGAGTACCAGAATATGCAGTTATTAAAGCTCCCTATTCTACCAGCTAGGCCTTTTGATCCACATCAGATAGAAAACAAATTCACCCTTTCAGTTAAGATCAGACCTACAACTCATGTAGTTGATGAGTTTGAATATTTACTGGAATCTGTCGAGGACTTTGAGCAGATTTTGAATGCAGCCAAGACAAAGTTTGACCCAAAGAAATTCAAAAGATTCCAAGAGTTTAGAGGACAGAGGTTAGAATACCTCCCACAATAATTTTGGATTACTGATCATATAATTGAAACCAAGTCTCAGAAGCAGAATAATCCAAGCACCTCACGAGAGCAGGAAGCAGAAACAGATGAATTGGAAAAGCTGTGGGATGTATTCAACGACAAACTACAGGATGCCCCTAAGGTATCATCAACACAAGAAACTACAGGATTTTAGACCTCACCAGGGCAAATAGCAGTAGTGACCATTGAAGGTCCAACAATAAGTTTCCAAAATACAGAGGTAATCCTTGCATATCCAACTACTGAAATTGTCTTGAATGTAACATATATCCCTCCTCTAGACGTCTTTTACAGACCTCTTCATAAAGCTGTTGTAAAAAGACAGAGAAAGAGGAGGAGAACCGAAACTCCTTCAGAACATGAATTTATGGATGTCCTATAGAAGGACACACAAATAAATCTGACTGAACATTTGACTCGACTATCTCAATTTGTCGGAGCCTTTGCTACAACAACAATCAACGAAGCAACCGAAGTCTCGGTTTTGATTAAAGAAAAGGATGAACAGATTGCATTATTACTGTTATAGTTAGATGAAGAAAGAGACAGCATGAAACTTCAAGCAGAGGAACAGCTGCATAAGCTACAACAGGATATGTAACCACTAAAAGTAAGTCATGAAAATGACTTATCTTCTAAAAACAAACAGATCCAGGAGTTAAACAGTGACCTAGAAAAGTATAAGGATATTTCTATTATAGAGGAATTTATTAATGAGGCTTTGACACTGAATATTTTAATGACAAAGAAAAATCAACTCTTCCTCCAACATATATCAATTATCATTCCGCCTCTAAATACTAGTGAACAATTAACAAACATCATTATTGATCAAAGAATTGAGTTCAATGAACTCAATTCTAAGATCTCTGGTTATATTGAATGGCAGGATTCAGATGAAGGAAAAAGGTCAAGTTTCCCAAAGATCAATGAAAGACATAAGGATATTCTATTTACTGATTGGGACACATAGGTGAAACAGGCCGAACTAGCAATATCGAGAGCATCGTCTATTTCAAAAAGCATTGTTAAACCAATAAATCACATGTTGCACACCTATAACCTCATAAAGGAGGGCGATCCAAAAACACTTCCTGATCTTAAAGCATTAGACGATAATTGGAAGAATAAGAGTCAACTACAGAAGGAAACAATTGAGGGGCTATCAAAAACTGACTGGGAAGCAGTATGGCAACTTTTGGTCAAACCACACAATCATATCATGACCTTGAATTGCTCCTTGGATTCAGTACACAAAATGCTGCCACCTTTACATGATTCTATATTTGTAGGGCAGTTGAGAACACAATTCGGGATGCCACCACAAGTCAGGCCAATGTCTGACATTTGTGAGCTGAGAGGCAAAGCTGGCAGCGGTGATTAATTGATGAAGACCTGAGTCATTTCTTTTGAGTAGTGTTTGGAAAGTTGGATACTAGGAACGAGGAAGGTTGTTTGAAACCTCCTCATAGATATTTTGTATAAGTTATTTTTAGTTAATTAAGAATAGTATTTAAACCCTTCTCATGCATTTAGAGAAGGGTCCAGAATTTTATTAAGAACATTTACAAAGAATGTGCTATCGTAAGTTTTTAAATGCCTTGATGGAATCATGGAACATGGTCTTTTCAATCAAATATATATATATATATTTTACCACTGTTGATGCACTATTGTATTCTTTGGGATGCTTATTGGTAGAAGATTGATTATGGCCTATTGTCACTAGTCAAATGAGCAGAACGGTACACATCTGGTACTATTATCATGTTTGCTAAATCTTTGTTCTAGTATTAGTGATAAGTTTATCTTTCATGAATTATGTATGAAATCTCTCATCTCTATTTGAAGTATCATTTTCACTATTGTACGATATCATAATAGAGAATGTTCTATTTATATATGATCATTAGAATATGCGATATGTTTTTCACAATTCTTTTGATTAACTATTTTCTCAAAGGAATCATCTTACAATATATTAACTCTATATAGTTTGTGATTGATCTATATCATCATAGATTACATAGACATCTTTTTATATCACATAAAACCAACAATACCTCGGGTTAGATTAAAATAGATTTAATTCAAAGTTTTGCATCTTAGAATAAAGTTGTGTTAATTTTTAGTTATTCTTTTGTGAATCATCAGAAAAATCCCACAAATCATATAAACCCAAAACACTGGGTAACTGGTCCCATCATATCCAGTCGGAGCCACTATCCCAAATGGAAAAAGAGCTACTCTAAGGTCCAGACCGGGTGGTTATCCCCCTTTGTTGTTGCCACAGATTTCTGAGGCCTCAACACGAGGTTCATGGACACACCCAAGGAGACACATTAGCAAGAAGCGAAAATGATTCTAAGGTATGTCAATGGGACAAAAAAATATGGTATTTTATACACTGTGCTAATTATTTTAGGCTAGCTGGTGACGCCAATAGTGATTGGGTAGGAAGTGTCGATGACAGAAAGAGCACATCAGGATATGTTTTTCATTTGGGTTCTGGATCCATTTCACAGGTCTCCAAGAAGTAGCCAATAGTGTCATTGTCAACAACAGAAGCTGAATATTTTTCCGCAACAACAATAACATGTCAGGTAGTTTGGATGAGAATGATGTTGAGGGATATATGCCACGACTAAGAGGGAACAACAACTATTTTCTATGACAACACTTCAGTAATTGCACTATCAAAGAACTATGTTTTTCAAAAGAGGACCAAGCACATTGATGCTAAATATCACTTTATTATATATTTAACTAAAAATCGTGAAATGGTGTTGCAGCACTGTAGGTCACAGGAACAATTTGCTGATATTTTCACAAAGCCATTGGCATGTGAAATTTTTGTTTATCTCAAAGACTGTTTGGAAATTGTCAATAGCGATAGTTGTGATTAAGGGGGAGTGTTGGAAAATTAATCCCAACCATCCTGTTAAACACACTTACAACAACCATAATTGTCAGATGGAAACATACTTACAACAACCATAATTGTCAGATGGATTTTTGCAGGTTTCCGATTTGTTTGCATGTTGAAGGATAGAAGTTCTGAGCAGGAGTACGAGTTCTCCATTTTGTAACACAGATCAGATAATTAAAGTCAAAAGGGTATTTACTATAGATTTGGTAAATATGTATGGGAAAGCATTCACTCCACAACTATTACTTGCAGTCTGCAACCTCTGCAGGATCAGTAAATCATTTATTATGTAAAATCACCCATACTATGTCTTAATTATTTTCTATGTCATGCATTAATGTGTCAAATATGTATGTTTAGATAAATATGATTGTAAAAGTCTTTTTAAAAAGTTGATCGAGTCAAGATAAAGGGTCGAGGGTGTAAGTCTGAGAGGTGAAGAGAGAAAATCGTGGAGAAAATAGTGGTGGGCACATGGAAACAATTTATTACGGATTTTTACAGAGAATTACTGTGCAACCCCTAGTGAAGCGTAAATCACAGTAAGAATTTTTGTTTTACTTGGAGCTGCAGCCTCCATTTTTCATGCTAATGTATTTTCCTATGCGATATCATAATCTAAATTTTGTTTTGTTGGGATATGGATTTAAACTTTCACATCTAGTTTTACCGCAACTACTCTATTTTACTCTATTCTACCATGAGTCATTTTCTGTGTTTTTACAAGCTCATGTCTAGTTGCGATTTTCTTGCCGCAATTAGAGTTTTGACCTTTGCAACTAATTTGTTGAGGGAGACTCCTCTCCTTTGCCACTTGTAAAAATTTTAACATGCAGAATATCGACAAAAATAGTTATGATGCTTGGAATGGAGTGCATGTTGGGGAACAAGGTCTTGGCTTAGAAGTGCATATGTAAATAAATTGAATGTAATGACCTAATTATAAAAGTAATATTAAATAAATTTTAGTAAATAAATTATATTAATCAATTAATAAAATAATAAAAATAAACTAATGATAAAGTATTTTAATATAAGTCTAACCTTTATATTAAAATAAATCAAAAAAATGAAAGTTAATCAAAAAAATCAATATACCTTTTTTCAAATAAAAAAAATGTATATGACATGACATGGGAAGGGTGTCATGAGGAAATGAAGCGATGGGTGCTGAAGGAAGGATGGCCATCGCCAAGAATCAATTTATAAACCAGAAGGAAGAATTTATAAAGGGGGGAATTGGAAAGAAGAAGGAAGAAAGAAGGGGATACTGAAGAAGTAAACTTGAGTTACCTACAGAAGTTGAGCTGGTTGTTTTGAGGTTTCTAGGCACGGGGGGACAATCTGCTTCAACTGAGAAGCTTACTGGACTGAGTAGCAAGGTTCTGCTTAGTTTGGCTGGGTGGTTTCAGTCTTTTGGTAAATGGGAGCAAACTGGAGGAGTTCTGAAACATTTTCATCCACAGTAGAAATCCACAGCAGACCAAGTAAGTACTTATCGTCAATCAAGCAATTAGTCATATGAAGTTTTGCATAAACTTAGAACAAAATTTTTCTTAAAGTTTCATATTTTGTTTAGAATAGATAGCTCTATAAAAACTCCTTACAATATTTACAGTTCAGTAAATCTTTATAGTTTCAGAAATGTTTCTTTACATCAGCTCAGTCTTTACATTGAAGATGGTTGAGTTGTAGTTTTAATCTAGAATATTCATGTCTTCTTCTTTTTTGTTGAGCAAAGATGGAGACAAAGCCCAATATTCTGACGGGGGTTACGAATTAGGGCGCCCTTTGGGGCACAGGACATTCGCCAAGGTCTACCACAAGAGAAATATGAAGACAAGCGAGAGCATCACCGTTAAATCCATGGAAAAGGAAAAAATCCTCAAAGTTGGCATCATCAAGTCGATTAAATGAGAAATATCGGTGATGAGATTGGTTTGCCACGCCAACATTGTTTGGCTCTACGAAGTCATGGTGAGCAAGTTGAATATTTACATCGTGATGGAGTATGTTAAATATGGTGAGGTGTTCAATAGGGTTGCCAAGAAAGGAAAACTGAAGGAAGAGGAGGCGAGGAAGTATTTTCAACAACTGATATTCTCCATGGATTTATTCCACAATAGGGGGGTGTGCCACTGGGATTTGAAGTAGGTGAATTTTTTATTAGATGACATTGGAGTCATGAAGATCTCCTACTTCGGCCTCAGTGCATTGCTGGAATAGTTCACACAAGACAACCTTCTCCACACAGCGTGTGACATGATGACCTATGTGGCATGGGATCTTATAACCCGCAAGGGTTATCACGGTGCCAAGGCTGACATATGGTCATGTGGGGGTCATAATTATGTGAGATAATCATTGAGTAGTGTTTAATACAATTAGGTATTCCACATTCGAAAGCACCCTAAGTAACCACTCATAGCACTAGTCAAATACGATAACACCCATATTTTTATATCTTAAAAAATATTTAATAGGAAATAATCCAGAGTCAATTAGGCTTTTAGAGAGAATATTTTAATGTAAAATAAAAATTTATATATAAGAGTTTTTTATAATTGATCATTAGAAAATGACCTTATATGCTCTTTAAATAGAGACCATGGGAAAATTATGTGTTAAATCATAGATCAATAGTCATTGGTACTAAGAATTACATGAGTTATCAAATTACTCTACCTCTATAACATATTGTTATCATACTACTACATAACTACAAACACATATGGAAGAAATGCACTTTTACCTAAATCCACATTAGACCAAGTTGATCTTAATTAAAAATTGAGTGTCTAAATATCCTAACTTTTCCCATTAAGAAAAACTTGGAATATGGTTGAAGGATTTACAAAGGAGACATAATAAGAGAAGGGGGGTCATTAGAGCTTATCCCCCTTAATGAAAACTTCCTAAATTGCTACCTTTGATTAAATTATAGAAAAACTTCACTTTTTTTTTTTGGTAGGTAAGCACCCACGGGGGTTTTGAACCAGTGACCTATCACAAGGAGTGCCTTAATAGTGCACCCATTCACCATCAATCCAAAGCCAAGTGGGCCTAGAAAACTTCTCTTTAAATTTATAAATTGTCATGGATATTCCGCTAGATAGTTTGTAAGAATAGATCTAACATAAAAAAAAAAAATTGAAATTTAAAATTTATACTATGGAGTTAATTTTCCTTAAATTCCATAATTGTTATTTAATTGTATTTATCTTTATGCATTCAACATATAATATGTAAAAAATAGAGAACATATAAATATAATCACTCAAAAATCATAATAAACACCAAGATATGTAATGGGAAACCTTTTTGAGAGAAAACCTGTATGTATCTTCTCTCTTTTGTCTAGAATGGAAATTATGCAAATACAAAGGAGAAGACACTCTCTATGGAGTTTCCTAATGCCCGTGGCTTGTGGGCCACCATAGAACACAAACTCCATCTATTATGCTCTCTCTCTATCCACTCTCAACTAATCTAATCAAATATGTAACAAAATTCACTCATATAATGGAACCTATTTTCCTCCCAGCAGCTTAGTTATAAAACACCCCAATAGCCAACTAGGGGTTAAATATGACCCATTCAACCCTTAACATGAGTTACAATGCAATATTTCTATAGTATTCTTCGTAGTACCCATGTAGCTATCCCTTTTGCATGGGGAAACCAATCTAGCATGTCATACTCTTGAATTATGGTGGTCAATCATGATAAGGCAGTTTCCAAGAAGCATAACTTTTGCTTCCAAACTCTTATTGACATCTTTCTTAGACCATTGGAAAGGTATTTTTGTGTAGAATATAGTTCCATGGAGTGTAGTGTTTAAGAAATAAGTTTTTACCTGTAAAAAATATAATTTAAGGCTTTAAACTAGAGTAAGGATATTTTAGACCCCATATCTCCAAATTAGGTCCCAGCGCTAAATTTTTCTTGGAAGATGATTCCTTCAATTCTTCCATTCTAAATGCATTGAGATGGATGAAAAATTATATATGGAGAGAATATAGATCATATCTCCCAATCTTTTGGGGACTTTGGTCCCAAACTATTTTACAGAATGAGGTAAGGAACCTTTCCTCTACTTTCTCTCTCAAGTACCTTTTAACCTTGCTTGAAATTTGTCCTTTCAACCCAATCTTCCGAATTCATGATGCCTTGTCTTGTAGTTATTGACCTATTTTATGAAATTGTACCATTTATAAAATTTGCCTAAGCATCTAGAGATAAGTCTTGTATGGAAGGTATGATTTTCTCATCTTCATGATCCAACATGGATGGCTCATATAATTTTATATTTTCCACATTCACCACTCAGTAAATGCACATGTATGGAGGTAAACTGAGTCTATAGGTATTATCTCCCACCTTTTATAGTATCTCAAAAGGACCATATCACAGATCTTTGATTTTCTTACTATGACCCTATAGCCTCTCTTTGTTCAATTGTAACCATACTCTATCTCCCACTTTGAGTAACTTCCTTGTTCTATGTTCATATTCCTAGTCTTGTACTTTTCTTGTGACTACTTCAATGTCTCATGTACTTGTAGCACACTTGTAGATGGATCCACTTAATCTTTGTAAAAAAATTGTCTACCCTCATGGAATCCCTCATGAGATCCTTCCTCACTCCTCTTTGTTGTCCATATGCAAATACAAAGGTGAAGCTATAAAATATCCAAAATAAGTTTCAAATGGGGGTTTAACAATATAAGTGGATTGCTCTATTATAAGAGTGTTATATATATACTAGATTTACTTGCCAATTATTTGGATGCTTCTATTTGTAACCCCTCAAAAGTTGCACCAAAGTCATGTTAACTACTCATTAAGGGAATTTTAAGGTCTAAAATGGGTCTCCTAAGAATAATAATAAAATAATAGTTAAAATAGTAAAATAAGAGTTAAGACTTTCTAAAGAAAAAGAAAGAAACATTATTTATTTATTTATTATATTTTTGGCCTATCTCCTTGTAGATTTTATTCAAATGTCAAGTGTAGACACTTTTTCGATGCAGAATCAAATTCCACATCCAAATAGTACCAACTAAACATACTTTGGAGTAGACTCACATCAAAAAATGAAATACATGAAAAAGACAAGTTCGCATGCCTTTTTCATGTATTTTCATTTATTTTTATGTCGGTCTGCTTATAAGTATGCAAAGTGGGTACTGATTGGATGTGGAATTTAATTCCACATCCAAAAGGTGTCTACACTTGAGATGACATCATCATCTTGAATCCAATTGGTTCTTTTAAAGTTAATTTTGTAAATACATTTATTGTTTTGAGGTCCTTTTTTTCCTCAAAATTCCTCTTATGTATATTTTCTCATCTATCTATGAATGGAATGTTGAAGACGTCTTGAAGTTTGTTTCCATATTTTCCCATAATGTAGTCTAAATGGCACAGAGAAATCCAATTTCCATATCTGAAAATATTCCCCTTGGTATCCCACAATGTACCTAGACCTATCCAATTTTTTTGCTTTTTTCTCATTGATGGTATTTCTACAGGGCATGAGAATGAACATCTTGTTGAACCTATTAGATACCAGAAACATTTATTCATATCCCTTCCTAGTTGTTGGCAAACCTCCCACAAAGTCCATGGAAATTCTTTCTTAAGGATGATCGGTTACCCTTAAGTGATGGTATAAACTTTTTTTCTTACTACTAGGGTTTTTGGCACAATAAAGAATACATCCTCTTATGAACCTAGCTAAATCTTCTTGCATTCTAGGCTAGTACACACATCTTTGAAAATTGCAAACTATATTCCCTACATCAAAATTCCCAGCAATATTGGAGGTGTGAGATTCTCTTATTAACTAGTATCTCTCACCTTCAAGGATGCATAACCTATATATCCTATTGAGTAATCCATTCTAGAGATGATATTCAATTGTGATATCTCCATTATTTTCAAAACTATGGATTTAAACTACTAAAACACCTCCTTGAAGTCACCATCCTATATATATGCCTATTTGTATGCATCATGGGTGAAAGGATCCATTTGAATCAGGGTCCCTAAAGTTGTAATTTTTGATATGGTTGGCCTTGAAAGAATGTTGTCCAACTTGTTTGTGCTATCCTTCTTGTACTTCGATACTAGATGAAACTACTACAAAAAAAACCATTTAACTTGTATGCATGACACATTATAACTTAATTTGGACCTATAGTACTATAGTAGGTGGTGTTCTATGTCAATAACCATCTTGTTTCCCATAAGATAATATTTTCAATTTTTAACAACTTGTACCAAAGCATAGAGCTCCTTGTTGCAGATAGGGTAGTTGAAAACTAGAATTTTAGTTTATAAGCCTTCTTTCCTACATCAAGATTTCTCCCATATCATACCCACTCACAATGTCTCCACCTTGAGGGGCTATTTCAATTTTGGTAATATAAGAATTTATGCTTGCTTAATTTTCTTTTTCAACTCCTAAAATGTCATCATCTTATTAGGAATAAATCACAGAGAAATACAATCAAAATGAATGCAAAAATAAAACATATAATGAAAAAAAATATAAAGAATACATGAATATACATGGTTCACACAATTTGGGCTATGTCCATGGAGATATAGCCAACCCTTCCTTTTATTCTTTCTAGTAAAATGAAGGGATTACAACCTACAACACATTTGTTGCAAGCTCCTCTCCTCTTTCTTATTGTCTCCTCTCTCTCAATTATAATGTTATCTCAATAATGCACATTTGCAATACAATTCCCTCTTAAAAATATGGTTTTTTCTAAGGAATAAAACCCTAACATAACATCTACCATCATATATGTGACCTAATAATGAATGGTCTAGATTGATTGTGAAACTACAATATTTTTACAAGGAAAATTTTCCAAAAATTTCTCTGATAAACCCCTACCAATGGAGTCTCTAGAGACTTGTCATCACCACCCCTAAACCCCCTAGTGATGATAGTAAGGTGCCAAAACCCCCTACACACCCCATGAACTAGGGTACAAATGTGGCTAAAATAAAGACCTATAAAATAGTAAGATAATTAGGCTCCACAACCAATAATCTCCCACTTGAAGACTGAACACAACATTTAACAAAGTTACCAATCAAATGGAACTATGACCTCAAAATGAGAGCTCTAGCAAAAAAAAACCCAGGTAGTAAAAACCAATTTTTTTCCCCAAAAAAAATGAAAGAACACCTTGAAAACGAAAAGTGTTGATGCTGGAACAATATTTTATTCAATATTTTCTTTTTGGGGTCAATTTTCAACTATTTTTAGCAATGTCATTATAGATAAAGTTTTATGACTTTGAAAAACCTTAAAATTTCAACAATTTTCAGACACGAAGTTAAAGATAAAAGCTCATGCCTCTGAAAAGCCTTGAATTTCCAACAATTTTTAACTGTGCTATTGAAGATAAATAACACATAGTGAGACCGGTTTGTTAGTGTAACAAAAAATGGTAAAAAAAATAAAATAATTAAATAATTAAATATGAATAAAACAAATAGTTAAAAGTTAAAAAAATTAAAAAAAATAAAATTAAGACATAAAAAAGAGTTAAAATATTTTAAAAGGACTAATAATAATAATAATAATTATAGGAAGTACAATATATATATATATATATATATATATATATATATATATATATATATATATATATATAGATAATATAAATTATAAATAAAAATAAAAAATATCCCAGTAAAAATACATAATTTTAAAAAATAATAAACAATATAACAAAAAAAACCAAAATACTTCCTTTTACATTGTTCGACTCTTTTACTCACATTGCTCTCAATTCCCTAACCTCTGTCACACTTCCAATCTTCTTGAGTTGTTAAGTCAATCCAACTATAGCGATTTTGGAGCACTTCTTTCCCTTCTTTTTTATCATAGAAACTAGATTTTGAAGAATCACAATTAGATTCTTTTTCTTTTCTTGAGATAGATAGTTTAACATAAAAATAAAAAATAAAATAACATTAAAAAATAAAAACAATTAAAAATTTAAAATAAAATAAAAAACATTTAAAATATTTCTATATATAATAAAAATATTGTTGGACAACTAATCCTCTATGGGTTGGTGTAGAATGTGAACAACCATGAGATTCTAAGAGACCTTGGGATGTGGAACCCAACGGTCACACAAATGTACTATAAATGTCTATCATTTTCAAATAGTAGATGTACTCTCCTGCTTATCTTTAATATTTTGTTGTTTCCATGTCTGTGTTTGACAGGTATCAGAGTTGCATGCGTATTCCTGCACTGCTTAAATTTGAGCCACTGGTTTTTGTGGTCTTTCTTTACCTATCAATTTTGCTGCATTTCTGGTCATCTTGCCTATTTTATTGGTGCGTGAGTCTAACATTATATCCATTAATTTTATGCTACTAGTGCTGCACTTGTAAATGTCATCTCAGCTAAACTCAAGCTGAATTCTCTGCGCCACTCTGATTGATAACATAGCTGAATAGTTTTGGGGAGTTGCAGAGCGATTTGGTGGTTGCTACAGAAGAAGCTCTCGTAATGCCTATACTCTGCCATACCATATAACGCCTCTGTGATAACGTATTACTTGACTGTTGGATTTCCTAGGATGCGCACCAACATTCAGGCAACATCTCTGAATAAATATTTTCCAAAAAAAGGCGACACTGCCATTCATTAACCTGTAGATGATTCATGTGTATCGGCTCCATTTGCGTCGCTCCTCCTCCTGAAAGGAGCTCTGTAACTTGGCCCCTCATCTCTAATTTTATTTCCATTACAATTGCAATCTTTATGCTCCAGGAACAACCAGCGCATGAGGCATGAGGTTGTTCAATTGAAATGATAACATCAAAGTTTATGAAAAAAGCAATGTGTGCACTCGCTGTATAGATATATGCTTCGTCGTCCTCCCTCACTTCAATCTGTCTACATATTGTTTCGGGTGCGAGACTACCATTTTAATACACCAATTTTCCCACTTGTGCAAATTTCGTCCCAATTGCCATTGATTGGGTAAAAAATACAGAGTTCCCCAAAGACCTATTTCATCAAACTGGTTACGCCAAAGGTGTTATTTTAATGGGAAGTTCCTCTAGAGCCCTTCATCATCTTTACGGAACCTATGAGTGAGTGAGTGCACATATCTGTATGTCGCTTGGACTCCCTGTGGCTATTATGATCGATGGCTCTGCCTGTTGCAAAAACCACTATATGGTCTCCCCATCGGATTTAAGCCCAAGTTATTTACTTAGCTGAAATATTCTAGCTGCACAAGCCATTGGCATTCCAGGATTAGAACCTGGATTTCCAGGATTCAAACCGGCTAAAGGTGTAGAAGGCGACTCTACAGGAGGAACACCCATGCTTGTTGTCGGTGGATTTACAGTTGGAGAAGGTCCAGGATATGGAAGAGCAGCCGCAGGACTCGAATCCGGAGGAGCAGCGATGGGAGGGTTAACAGGAACATCCGCGCTAGTTGGAGCTCCAACCTGGATTCCTCCAGCCGCACACTGGGTGAGTCTGTCAGTCTTTTAAGAAAGCCAGAGCATAGAGAAAGGTTGCTAATTGAATTCTTACAGCCTGTGGAAGCCGATGGTGTTTGCGCCAACACATTGAGGCCCATTATGAGCTCCAAGACTAGGAAGAAAACATAAATTAAAGGCCTTCCCACCATTGTAAAAGAACAAGTTACTCTATTACGATGAAGAATATAAATATAATTGTACTGCAATGTGGGTTTTCAGAAGGAGATTAAATAGATTTCAGAGGTAAGGATTTCTGAAACTCTTAAAATGATCTTTGAAAATGAAATTCTGAACAAAATTTCTCTAAATTGACGTTCACCAACCATGGATGTCTGTACACGTCTGTGATGTTTGTTAAAAGTGTGAAGTGGCTACAGAGATGATATCATTGTGGCAAAAGCCATAATGATCAATCCGTGTGCCTCGCATCCTCAGTGCTCCTTGAATGCATTGATTTAAATTATATATTACTGATAAAATAATCCCGCTGTTCAAGATTGATTAGGGACAGTTGAAGATCCTCTACGTAGTTTCCATAGTGTCTATTGTCATTGAAGAGGGAGATCCAATGGGATTGGAGGCTGAAAGACTCTTATTCACAACAAGGAAAAATATTTTAAGAACATTAAAATGAATTGAAGCTAGCTTTTGACACATGCTTTAGCGTGCACAGTAAGGGTTGATTTCTCTCATAGGAATTGGTTAAGGACATATTTTGTTTGGTATAATATAGACATCATGTAGAGATAGCTGATTTAAGGATTATATGGTAGATTTTTTGATAATTTAGTACCTGTATATTTGTAGAGGAGTCCAAAGATTATAGCATGAGAGCTATGTAATGCTACTATAATGACCACAAGCATGGATGTGTGAATTAGTATAAAACATTAAAGCATTTCTTTGCCAGTTCCTATCATTGTAATGTTGTGCGAACATGTCAATAAAAATGTAAAATTGGTGTCATGCTACAAGACACCTCTTTATTAGTTCTTGTTGTCTAACACATTGATGTGCATAGATCCATCTTAATCCGAGGACAAACCTCTCACAGTTCCTGTAGCAGCTTGTTTGGAGTGCCAAGTTGGGTTCAAACAACCCTAGATCAGCCCATTCAATCTTTGTCCATTGGGATAAATTACCAGGTGTATTCTCTGCATTAGTATTGTAAAAGTTTGGTGTTGCTCTCTATGCTGATTTGAAACATTGAAGGTTGTGAACTGAGTTTTATTTATTTTAGATTATTGTTGATGAATTGATTTGACCTATTGAAGTTTAAAAATGACTCAAATTGGAAATTTATTAGAGTTATTAAGAACTCTAATTATGTCAACTACTGAAAGCACACTCAACATTAGCAAGGAAACTCTTTTTGTCATTCAAACTTGCTTGCAACAGACACAAGAGAAAATTGATTTTTTGCAGCTTGAATCTCAGCTTCAACAAGATGAGTTATAACAGCATAAGCATCATAACATCCATCAACAACTAGCAAGTGGTCAAATCAATAACATTGAGACAAACTCCCATCAACAGCAAATCAATAATGTTGATCTAATACCAAATGAAGCAGCCGTTGTACATTCAGATGCAAAAATTCATTTTGCACTTCCCAAGTCGGTCATCAGACTTTGGGAAAAGCTTGTCCACAACAAGCACATAATAGGTCTTGGATATGATAAGGAGGTTTCCTTTCATATTCTAGATTACTCAAAGCCCATTCAATTTCAGAGTGCCGGATTCCTTCATGACAGTTCACCTCCAGTTGTTCCAGATTCTGCACCTCTTCCATAGCAACAGATTGTGAAATGCCAACACTATGACCGAGTTGGCCATCTTAAAGATCATTGTTTTGATCTTCATCCATGTAAGCACTGTCATAAAACTGGTAATTCTTCAAACAGATGCTTCAAAACCTCCTGCAAGAACAAAGATTCATCTTGGATGGATCACTTCTTGGAAATGGGCATCAACAACCAAGAAGATATTCCAGTCATATGTCAGAACTTGTTCTAGAGTATTGAACAGTCTTGCAGTTGACCTTTCTCCATTATCTCACCTTGTATCTGACAAGGGGGGAAATGATGGTCATATACAAGCCTCAAGGCCACATCATGTGAGCATGAGCCACAACCTGCCATACCAGATTCAGAGTTGTAGCCAGAGACAAAGATACCCCTGAGCATGCCTTTAGTTGGTGATACCTCTTCAAAGAATTGGGGACACTTCCTCTAGCAGAAGACTTCAGCTTCTTGCTAGTTTTGGAAGAGTTCAGGAATTGCATTAAGCATTCCAGAGTTGTTGGTCATCCTCAAACCATCACAGGTTGAGACCTCCCTTTTCAGGTTGAGGTTCTCCCTTTTATTCGGGATGAGACCTCCCTTTATTGGTTGAAGGTTTCCCTCTTCAAAACATCAGAAGCACTTCCTCTAGCAGAAGCCCTGAGCTTCATGCCAGACTTGGAAGAGTTCTAGGAACTACACCAGTGTTGGTGGTCATCCTTAAACCACTACCCTTTATACCAACATTTCAAAGAGCACATTTAGCCTAGTGCTGCCATGCACCTTTGCACATTTTGTATTACAACTCTCTTCTTGGACTCATACATAACCCTTCGGATTAAGGGGGGAATGTTGGACACCTAATCCTCTATGGGTTAGTGTAGAATGTGAACAACCATGAGAGTCCAAGAGACCTTGGGATGTGGAACCCAATAGTCACACGAATGTACTATAAATGTATATCATTGTTAAATAATAGATGTACTCTCCTTCTTATCTTTAATATTTTGTTGCTGCCATGTGTGTGTTTGACAAATATATTTAGAAAAACATCATTTTTTTATATTATATTAAAAATATATTGCATGGCTATCAAAATTAGATCTTTGATATATATATACACTATAGTTTTTATTTTTATTTTATATATATATATTATTTATTTATTTATATATAAATATATTTTAAATGCTTTTTAAGGTTTACTTGTTTATTTTAATTTTAAACTAGCAAAACCTCTTGACATTAAAACGTAGAAAATAGAAAATGAGTAGGAAAATTAAAATGAAAACAACATGGTCCTTCTCCCTTTACAAATACCATTCTCAGCATCCACGGAGGCTTGATGTTCTTCAAACAATCACCGTAGCAACATGACACCAAGTTGTACCATTATCACAATGATATATTAAAATATTATATTTATAATTTTCAATTCAACTCACATAATAAATAGATTTTATATATATATATATATAACATTCGCTTTATATTTCCATATGTTAACACTCTAATACACCATTAGTATATTTCAAATATAAATTATTTGTTATAATTTGGATATTAAAATAGTTAGTTCACAATAAACATTAAAATATATTATTATTATTCTTAAATGTTATTGTTTTTTGCTCCATATTAATCATAAAATGAATTATCGACATTTTTTTAAATATTAAGTTGTATCTCTACATAAAATAAAATAAATTATATCTTATTATTTTATATTTTAATTTTCTAGTCATCTGACTTAATTTATTGGTTTAATTAATTGTTTAAAGATAACTAATGTAAATGCTATTCTTGTTTTATTATATGGTTGTTTGTTTTCTGATGGGATATAGCTTTTAACTTCGATGGGAGTTTTTCTTGTGATATCAGCCTTTTCACATAATGGTTACATCATTTTCATACATCATTTTCATATGGGTAATCACTTGGCATTATCTAAATTTAAATTTGGATTAAAACATTTTCAAATCAATAATACAATTTTAAAATAAAAGAACTGGGTCATTTAGCAATTTCAACTCAATGTAATTACCAAATAACCAGAAAAGGCCAAACTATTGAAAGTTTGTCACACCCTTCCCATGAAATCTTACTTTTTCAAAGACAGGTGTGCATCTAATATTATATAACAAAGATTTCAGAGAATATGTCACCATCTTCCCTAACAAATGCTACAAGCCCTAAAGTGTGATCTTTTTTCAATGCATCTTCCCTAACAAATGCTACAAGCCCTAAAGTGTGATCTTTTTTCAATGCAATACGGTCATTCTTATTATTTTAACAATCGATCATGAAGAAAATAAATAAAAGTTAATAAGAGGCAATTATTGTCATGGACTCTGCCATGTCATTATGAAGAAAAGGGTAAATGCTTGGGCCAATACATTGATGCCTACTCATTAGTTAGATTCCACATTGCCATCATGGAGAAGAAGGTGAGCCCCATTTGCAAAGTTAGGAAATAAAAATTACTTCGCTAGTTCCATCGTGGAAGTTATTGTCATGAGTTTTGAGAGGGAAATTTGGAATAGGAGTGCAATGATTTCCAGAGAGCCAATGATCTAATGCCATGACGATGAATAATAACCCGAGAGCCAATGATCTAATGCCATGACGATCAATAATAACCAGAGAGCCAATGATCTAATGCCATGAAGATCAATAAAAATGAATTGCGTGTTGGTTAAGGTTTTATATTAGGGTTTACATTAAATACATTATAGTTTTTGCTTAGTGTCTAGTATCTACTGATCCAATAAAAATGAAGGAGAAACGTTTTACCTCCGGCAATTCTAATGTTATCATGTACGCAAGTTCTCGCACTGCACTTGACAGGCCCACAACGACCAGTTGCTATCTATAAAATGTTTAGGTAATCCTTCATTCAAACAAAATTATAAAAAAGGAGAAACCAGTTTGATGGTTTTATGATTGGTTCAAGAAATCCATTACATTTTAGCTGCAGTCAATATTCTCCTCTACCATTCTCTTCACATATTTATTATGTATATATCCAGAAACGCTGATGTATATATACACAGAATGCTCTAGGATGTGCTTGCGGGCTGTCCAGATCATCAATGGCCGAACTCAGGCACAGCTCGTGTGCAAAGAATTGATGCAAAACATCGGCAGAAACAGTTACGACGCCTGGAATGGAGTGCATGTTGGGAAACAAGGTCTTGGCTTAGAAGGGCACAGGTAAAGAAATTCAAGATGGTTGAGTTGTAGTTTTAATCTAGAAGAATCTTGTCTTCTTTTTTTCTGCTGAGCAGAGATGGAGACGAAGTCCAATATTCTGATGGGGAGGTACGAATTAGGGCGCCTGCTGGGGCACGGGACGTTCGCCAAGGTCTACCACGCGAGAAATCTGAAGACCGGCGAGAGCGTCGCCATTAAAGCCATGGACAAGGAAAAAATCCTCAAAGTCGGCATGATCGAGCCGATTAAACGAGAAATCTCGGTGATGAAATTGGTCCACCACCCCAACATTGTTCGGCTCTACGAAGTCATGGCGAGCAAGTCCAAGATTTACATTGTGATGGAGTATGTTAAAGGCGGCGAGCTGTTCAACAGGGTTGTCAAAAAGGGGAAATTAAAAGAAGAGGAGGCGAGGAAGTATTTTCAACAGCTGATATGCGCCGTGGATTTCTGCCACAGCCGGGGGGTGTACCACCGGGATTTGAAGCTGGAGAATTTGTTATTAGACGACATGGGGTCATGAAGATTCCGGCTTTCTCTGCGGCACGTTGTGGCAGGGGGGCGTCCACACGGGTGCGCGCCGGTGGCTGGACGAGGTTATACGTGACAAGTGGCGGGGTACCGGCGTTGTCTGCGGGGGATACCATTGTGTGATGGGTATAAGATCTCCACAATCTGGGGGGACTTCAAGTGCCCGCCCTGGTTTTCTTCCGAAGTTCGATGGCTCCTCCTCCGGCTGCTGGACCCCAAACCCCGGACAAGGATCACCGTCCCGCAGCTGCTGGAGGTTCCCTGGTTTCGCCGGGACTTCAAGCCCCCGCAGGTTGACAATGACGTTGATGTTGACCTCCTCGACGATGTGGAGTCCGCCTTCTTCACCCCAGAACCCGCCTGCCTCAACGCCTTCCACATCATCTCCCGCTCCCCGATGTTCAGTCTCTCAGGGCTTTTCAAGGACAAGGACGAGGAATCAAGGTTCACGTCGACTCAGCCGGCGTCGAGCATTGTGTCGAAGCTTGAAGAAATCGCCAGGCTGTTCCAGTTCAGCTTTAAGAAGTCGAAGGACTGTAAGGTGAAGCTGCAGGGGTCTGAGCAGGGGCGGAAGGGGCATTTGTGCATTGATGCCGAGATTTTCCAAGTCATGCCCTCGCTCTTTGTGGTGGAGCTTCGGAAGACCCAGGGGGATTCGCTCGAGTACAACAAGTTCTTCAGCCAAGATCTGAGGCCTGGCCTTGAAGACATCGTTTGGAGATGGGACGCCAACACTCAACGGTAAGGAGAGCGTATATTCACTGTATATACTTTCTTCATTGATATATTCACTAAGCTTGAGATGTATACAATCTTCATAGGTGTAAAAAAGTCTTTAATAAGTCTTTACTAGAGGGACAAATCCATTGCATATACCGTGACATAAATTTGATGTTTCCTAACTTTGAAAAAAGTCAAGGTTGATATGTATGACATCATCATCATGTATGTGACGATTGAAGTCTTCCTTGAACATTGAAGATCTCGGTGAGTAGTTGAACATTGATAATGTAAAGTGACGGTGAAAAAGAGAAAAGTTTTATGTAATATGTCAATGGTCAATGTGAATTTTATGTAATATGTTAATCGGTCAGTGTGAGGTGTAGTTTTCATTTAGTTACTGATTTAAATTGTTTATAATTATATTTGGGATGTTTCACTTCCCTTTAGAAGTGTTAACTTTTTTTTGTTTTTTATTATTATAAAAGATGTTAATTTGTGGAAAATATAAGCATGTTTTTTATAAAATATATAATATTTATGTAAAAGTATATTCAGATTAATATAAAAAAGGCTACGTTGGGTTTGAAGATGTTGTTGGATCATTATAAATTTTAGAGGGGAAATTTAAGTTTATTATATTTGGAAACTAAGTATTGTTTTTAATAACACAAAGGAGAGGTATATGGTTTGTTGTAAAGACAAAACATTGTCAAGTTGAGTTTGAAGATGTTGTTTGGATCATTATAAATTTTAGACAGGCAATTTAAGTTTATTATATTGGGAACTAAGTATTGTTATTAATAACAAAGGAGAGGTATATGGTTTGTTGTAAAGGCAAAATATTGTTAAAAATATGTGTAATTAATTAATTTAAAATAATAGGAGATTCTAAGATTATTATTAGCTACATGGTTAACAATTTAAAGCTATTTTTTTTTTTTTTTTTAACTTTATTCTTAAATCAAAGTAAATAAGTAGGAGATTCCTTTTCCAATATCAAGTATTATCAATTTTTTAGTGAACACAATAAAGAAGTAAATGAATGAATGACTTTAATGACATCCACGAGGATGAACAACCTAAGGGACCAAGAGAATATTGAACTTAACTCATCTTCATATTTCTTTCGATGTCGGATCTTCTACCATGAGCCTTGACTAGAAGGCTAACAATGTGATTGATCTTATCTTTGTCAAATAGATGGTGCATGTTGTCAACCTTTAGATTGTTTTCATACTGATTGCGGATATCCTCGTAGGCTACACACTCCATGACAAAGTGTCATTTTGTCTCCACCACACCCTTATCACAGAAAATGCAAGTTCTCTCTTCCCAAACCTCCTTGGTAATCTTCCACCTACCAGTCTCACATCTAAGGTGGTGTGACCCTGTCCTCAACTATGCCACTAGCACCCTTGCTTTTCCTTTAATAGTTGCACCTAGATATGTTTTCTCACTGTGGTCACAAGATGGATTGAACTCTTTGATGTAATATGCTTTTTTGTGTCCATTGTGATTGGTTCACATTGCAGTCCTAAATTTTTCCATCACAACTTTTTTTATTTCTTCGTTGGTGCTAGGACATTCATGCAACTTGATATTCGACTTACTCAACCATTTTTTGTTTCTCTTCATCCAAGTTTTCTTCCCACGATCTAATTCCTCTTCCATAGCTATCTTGGGAAAACATTAGTTATCCATGGTTTTAGCCTTCTTTAAATAATTTATAAACCTATTTATCATTATGGAAAAGTACATGCTTCAACCAAAAGGATTTCCTATGAGACTATGGTCTTAACTTTGAGATTGCTAGTAATTAGTTGTTTCTATATTCTTTCTAACTGTATCAATCTACAAGTTGAAATGCTACTTCCCCATACTTCAACTAAACATGTGAGCAAATTTTCACTAATGCGAACTCCAATATTTGATGAGAGTGAACCATGGGAAGTGAATCAAGTCTAACACATCCCTAAAAATACCTAACATCCTAACCAAATGTCAAACTGCAGTGCAAATGGATCAAGTTATACTTTGCTAGGATAAATGACCATCCAATAAACCAAATGTCCAAAAAACTACTCTTAGAAAATGACACATAAATAGTGGTACTCAACATCCCGATCATGCATCCTATTTATGATCTGATTACATGAAACTGAACCATAATTATGTCAAATAGTCATTGAGAAGTGTTCAATAAAATTAGGTACCCCACATATGACAAACACCCTATGTAACCACTCGCATAACTATATCAAATATTATAACGCTAATTTTTATATCTTAAAACCATTTAAGAGGAAACAATCCATAGCAACAACTAATGAGAGCACTAGAGATAATATCTTAATGCAAAATAAAAATTAGTATATAAGTGTTTCTCATAATTGATCATTAGTAAATGACCATGTGTGCTCTTTAAGTAGAGACCATGGACAAATTAGTTGTTAAACCATAAATCAATAACCATTAAAATTGAGAATAATATGAGTTATTGAATACTTTATGTCTACAACATATTTTGATTGCATAACTACAAATGCATATTGAAGAAACACACTTTTACCTAGAGTTGTATTTGCAAAAGTTCACTCTAAGATATATAAATTGTCATGTATATTCCACTAGATAGTTCATCTCTATAGAATTCATAAAAACAAACTGAAATCTAAAATCTATATTGTGAGGTTAATTTTCCTTAGATTTTAGAACTGCTATTAATTGTCTTGCTCTTAATGCATGTAGTAGAAAATATGCAAAAAAAATAGAGAAAAAATGAATACAATCTCTTACAAACCACAATAAACACTAAGATATGCTCTAGAAAAAATTTGGGGGGAAAACCCAACCAAAACATGAGGCTACTCTTCTCTCTTTTGTTTGGAATGGAAATGATTCAAATACAAATGAGAAGGAACTCTTTATGGAATGTCTAGAGACCTGTGGCTTGTAGGGCACTACAAAATACAAACCCCCTCTATTATTCTCTCTCTCTCTCTCTACCCAATCTTAGTTTCTCTAATTAACTATGTAATAAAATGCACTCATATATAACAAAACCCCTTTTCCTCCTAGTGGTCTGGTTACAAAACAAACCAATAGCCAACTAGGGTTAGATTTGACCCATTAAACCTTCAAATGATTCACAATTCAACCCTTCTAGAGTATTCTTCATAAAACCTATGTATCTAGCCCCTTTTCCATGAGCAATGGGGGATAACATGCCATCTTCTTGAATTATGGTGGTTAATTATGATAGGTCAAATTTTGGGAAGCATGACTTTTGCATCCAAACACTAATTGATATCTTTCTTAGATGATTAGAAAGGTCTTTATGTGTAGAATATAGAATTAGGTGATATGGTGCTTAAGAAACAAATTTAAAGCCTTCAAAAGAGTTATTTATGGTCCTAAGCCCACCTAAGAAGGTTTTAGACCCCATATCACTAAATTGGGCCTCACCATTAAAATTCTTCCTATAAGTTAATTCCTTAAATTTCTCATTCTAAAAGCATTCAAGATGGATGAAAAAGTATATATTGATACAATCCAAATCATACTTCCATATTTTTAGAGTATTTTTGTCCCCAGATATTTTACTGAATGAGTTGAGGAAAATTTTCTTTACCTTCTCTTTGGAGTACCATTTAATCTTTCCTAGAAGTTGTCCTTTCAACCCAATCTTCCAAATGGCATGATTCCATTTTATTATAGTTCTAAATCTCTTTTACAAAATTGTATCCTCTATCAACTCTAATTGAGCATATGTAACTAAGTCTTCTATGGAAGGTAGGACCTACTCCTATCCCTCATCCAACATTGATGGCTAATATAGTTTTAGATTTTTCCAAATTCACCAATAAGTAAATGTGAATGTATGGGTGTAGACTAAGATTTTACGCATTATCTTCCACCTTTTCCAGCATCTCAAAAGGAACATCTCACAAAGCTTTAATTTACTTACCAAGACCCTATAGCCTTTAGTTGTTCAATTGTAACCATACTTTGTCTACCAATCTAAATAACATATTTATTTTGTGTTAATCATTCCAAATCCAAAGGTGAAGGTGGAAATATTCAAAACAAGTTTTAAATGGGGATTTACTAGCAAAAGTGTTGACTTCTTTGTTATAAGAGTATTGTATATATACAAATTTTTATCCCAAGTATTTGGATGCTTCTGACAATAACCCTTCAAAAGATACACCAAAGTCCTATTGACTACTTCTAGTTGCTCATATGTCTATGGATGGAATGTTGTATACCTCTATAAATTTATGTCCATCCTCTCCCATAATGTAGTCCAAAATGAATTAATAAATCTACTTTCCATATCTCAAATGATTCCTTTTCTCAGCTCCATATTAGCTAAGAGAATAATGTCTCATCAATTAATTAGTTTTGTGTAATTGTTATTCCATATAGATATATCTATAAAAGTTTTAAATGAGAACAAGTTTAAAAATGAACTAAAGAAATGCTTTTCCTAGCGCATAAAGGAGCTACGTCTCTGTACAACTATTAGTGAATGATTGTTCAAACAACTTTTACTTTGCGGAGAGAAAAAATCATGGTCGTTCGAGGGTTGGTTGTTTTCTAGATTTATGATATATTGAAAAATACATCTTTGATTTTCAATTGAGCCTAAACGACATCTCCAATATGTATTAGCTTTTGTTGCTTTATGTTTAGCATTTGGTGCTTTTCATACAATATTTAGAGATTCCATTCAAACATAATTAAAAGTCGAAGGTGTGTTCATCTATGCTTTGGCATCCTACGAAGATCCTCTATTTTCGTAGATTCAGAGCTCTATGCAATTGTGTTTCTGGATAGGTGTTGTAAGGCTACTTTTCCACTAAATAGAGAAACCATGGCTCAATGAGGATAAAACTCGAGAAATTCAAAGGGGGGAAAACTCATTCTAGATGTATCATGTGGGAGCTTGACGGAAAGGGGAAACAATAATCGTTGAAGAGTTGGTTGTCTATCATATCTATGATGTGTTGCAAAATACATAGTCAATCTCCAATCAGGGTTGAAAAACATGTCAAAATTTAAGAAACATTATACCGTATTACTTTATGTTCAAGATTTCCCTTTGGAGATTAAAGCTCATGTAAAGAAAAGAAAACTTGAATAGTACTTGCATTTTCTAAATGCACTGTACAAAAGTAATTTTCTAGCCATTTATATTTTTTACGTAAAATTATTTTCTTAATCAACAAAATTCTTAACACCATCTAACTCTATATTTCTCATTTCTATGTATAATGACCATGTGTAACTATTTTGCATGTGATAGGTCAGATAGGACAAAGCATGTACAAATATTCATAGTGAATCACAGAAACGTAGAAATTAAATAAATATGAAATCACATGATACATTATATGAAGTGATTGATATTAAGTGGATTCCATTGTGTTGTTGTGGCTACAACCACCCTCCAAAATTTTGGCTTGCACCCAAATTCAGAGCCTCCCTTGAGAGTTTCACTTGATGGTTTAGTACATTTAGGTTCACTCCATGAGCTTGTGTGAGCCTTCACACCCACCTTGCTTGTTCATTCCACCCCAGCTTTTGCATGTTGATGTCAATATCTTACTTGCGACCATGTTCTGGTCATTCTCAAGGTCTTCGCTTTGTGTGTACATGTTATGTTCGCTATGAAAATATCTATCACACTCACACACGGAGTAACATTCACTATCGCGCAAGCGTCATCACGGTTGATGAAAGACCAATCACGAGTGTCGCACTTGTCACTTGCACCGTCGGTCAGTCATGCTGAACATGTGTGTCTAGTTGGTTTGAGTGGTCTCATCGTCAAGACATGTGGGTGTGTGTTTGTAAGATCACATTTTCATCTTTCACTCGTTCACACACTTAGTCATTTTGCTGAAGTTCTGACGACCAGACTCCCCTCTAAAACTGAACCATCACCCTACCATCGACTCAATCGACTGTCATCCAGAACAGCGAAAAAGCACCCAGCAAGTCATTTCAAGATGCGCTTCCCACAAGTGATTCAATCAACCCTCATGCTAGCCACCCAGAGAGTTGGACTTGGCAACCACCTTGGATTGAC